>OX359249.1:52746646-53491609 GCA_947179485.1 Allacma fusca | reverse complement strand
CTAGTGGTAAGGTCAGAGAAACCTCTGTAAAACCCACCAATTCCGGGTCTCAGGAAGCTGAATTTAAAATCAAAATCTATTTAATTAATTAATTATTGACTTGATTATTTTATTCAGACGATCATTGCACAAGCTAGTAATACATACTTCTTGGTTTATAGTGGTGGAGACACGCGATGCCGTCGCTGGACGCTTTCGTCCAGCGGATCCAGATGGGATGTTTGGATTCAGCCCTCAATGAGATTTATAATGAATATCCAGTTTTTGGTGTGTTCAGAAAGGTGCGTTGCATTTACATTTGAATGAAGCGGCCATTTCGAGGATAAGTTGAGAATAATTTCAGCAAAGAATCTGTGATAAATCACAAAAAGATTTGAGAATTTCAGGTGGAAATACTCGAGGGTAATAGCCGTGAATTTTATTGAGACTGATTTGGAGCAAATGAAGCAACTTTGAAAGACCCATCCCTTTAAGTACGTCGTACGTGTTTACAAATACAAAAAAGAGGACCTCAGAGCCTTTCTCTTTTTCCAGGAACAATAGCTGTGCAGTTGTTACTGCAAAGGATTATGAATGCACAGACTGAAAAAAAGATTATGAAAGTCAACCTAAAATAAAAAGTATTAAAAATGAACAGACAATGAAGTGCATGTTAAAGCGATGAAGATTACTTGGATTTCTAAACATTTGCCCAAGAGTAATTTCAGGTATTTTTAAGGAATGCCCAAAGTGAAGGGATTTTCTCTGTTTGCACGGCGATAGTCTAAGCGAAGGGGATTACCATTATTTTTAACGGATTAACCAAAGTGAAAGGCGTGTCAATGATTTAAGCATACTGAAATGCCCATGGTAATTTCCATATGATTAACCACTGGGGCAAGTCAACGTAGGTCCACCACCTGTACATACTCTACTATCGAACAACCTTTTGTCCCTCTGCTAGTTTTTTTCTCGTACAAGCTGACGTAAGTGTTGAAATACTTTTGAATATTTATACAAAAATTCGTTCCAAAAAGCGGATTAACATATATATAAGTAATACTATTACTATTTCTGAAGTTTTTACGTCCGAAAAAAGCAGTTTCTTTAAAATTTCCCAATTGAAGCATCTTGTTTCTATTCAGTGAATATACGCAGTCAAACAAATGTCAAAACCCCTTAAGAAAAACGGCGATTTGTATTTAAATTAAATTTATTTTCGAAAATAATCACCGACTGGAAATAAAGCGAGCAAATTTGTCTTACAATTAATAATCTTGAAGAGTTAAATAACAGCGTAAATATTAATACTGAATTCCGACACGATTTCTTACATTGTTTTCCGGCGGAGGAGAAGTTGTATCAGCATAGGAGTCGAAGCTTTCTCCACCAGAGAAACCTCGGTCACTTACAGATCCATGAGTGGGGCGATTGCTATCAGTGTCATCCGCATCTTTAGAATTTTTCTGAACTAGTATGTGAGTACCAGTCAGAACTAGACGTCTAGGAACAGGTTTTGCTTTCCCATTGGATATATCCACAACAGAGGTGCACATTGTCTGCATCTAGAGAATACATATAAGGTGAAATTTAACGAACCACAAACAACACAAAAGCTTACTACACAAAAACGTAATTCCCAAGGTAACATTCGTGGTTTGCGGTTTTTTTACGTTATTGCCCTGGATATACTATGCTGTGAAGTTCAGGCGATCGTTGACGCTAGAATTTAATGATCGGATCAGTACAACGAATTTCGATCCGATTTAGTAGGCTCGTTATTTTTTCGGTTTAGTTCGTACAGCTGAATCGAACTGAAAAGTTTTTTAAATTCGAGTCAAATACTTTTTTTTGGCGAATAACATTTCCGCGCAACTTCCACTAGAACACAGCGTTACGTACAAATATTTTTTCTGCATCTAAACCATCATGTTCTTTCAGAAATTGTATAGTCTCTATAACTTTCATCCAGTAACCAGCTTCCGCTCATTTGGTTTGTTGTAAAATGTATTACATTGGACCCAAATCATCAGGGGTGGATTTACGAGATGGCCAACACCGTTACGGTGCGGGGTGCAGAAATTAGGGCCAGGATTTGCAAGGTCCTCAGATTACAGATTACACCTTTAAAGTTTTATAGCTAAACGTATAACAGCTAGACGTATAAGCTCAAGACGCATAATCTAAATCATGCGTTTAGAGACCTTATATTTTTAGATGATTATGCGTATAACTCTATTCGTTTAGAGGTTATGCGTTTTGCCATTTATGCGTTTAGCTATGATACCACTTTACAAGTGGAAAATCCCTTAAAGCTATTTGAGGCTTAGGACTAGGGTAACAATTATTTCCTTATTCCACCCCTGCATATCATCACTGATGAAGTCAACGCCAGTAGAATGCACGGTATGCATGTAAAACAAAATCGTCGCCAAAACCGCCGCAAACAATTGTTATAAGGAAAAAATTTTCAACCTGTATTTAAAATACATATTTGAAAAAGAAGTCGTTGTATTCTTGTTCTTAGATAATTCACTTCATTGACATGATCCTAAATTTTCGTAAACGCTAAAATATGACTAGCTGTCAATTTAAGAGTCAACCAATTTGGCAGTAGAAACATACTTGCAGGTGTTAATACCCTTAATACTCGTTGCAGGTCCAACTAATTGTATGCATTTCCAAGAAGGCCCTTTCACTGTTATGTTTTGGCCAAATGTACTCACAAAAATCAAACAGTTTTCAGCTCGGTCTGTTGACCGAAACATATTCAACCTGCATCCGTTTTTTCTGAATCCAATCGATAATTGATAAACCGAACTGGACCATTCCGACCTACAAATTGTTTACACACTGTACGTTTATTTATCCGTTGCGTAGTATGAAGCGTATGAGAATCGAAATGAATGCTAAAATAATATGAATATTTCAAAATACAATTAACAACACATAGTACAAACATTCACTTTAAACTCTCCGTTAGATTTTAATAAACAGTACTTTCACGTTCCAATTCTTATTGCAATTAATTTTAAGCGTAGCCATGCAGTATTTTAAAATACGTATTTTCAGACCACAAAGTATTTTGTATTTTAATGATGACAATCAGTGGGGATGTATTTTGTACTTAGAAGGCAATAAGTACAAAAGTAGTTAGTATTTATTTACTCTCAACGACATAAAATGTATTTCAAATAATTTGGTTTAAAATGCTTTTCATCAACAGTATTACAACTTTGACATTGTATGTCGTTTGTATGATGTGCACTATCTGTGAGAATTCCATTTTAATAATGGAGTAACTCAAATTGGAATAATATCAACCATGTTGAAATATTTGGAATACGTGGATATTTTTTATAATCAATTTGTCTATAAATCAATAAATTTATTTTATTAAACTGGAATAAATCCTTTTATTACACACATGTTCTACGCGCACATGCTCTTGTACAGCACTTACAATGGACACTTTTCTCCTGCCGGAGTCCGATCGGCATGATATGCACATATATATGGTGTGCATAATAAGCCTGTGTGGGCTTTGGATTTCGAAGAATTCAGTCAAACATTTTTGGTGAGTGGAATATAGCCTCAAATATTGCTGTCCCCTCCAAAAAGTGATGGCGTAGCGTAGCGTACAGAGTGTCGAGCAATGTTGCTCTTTTGCGCTCTTCATAATACGCATTAATTGGAATATATACTTCCATAAAATTCATTTTGACATTGTACCAACACTATATGTTGCAAAATGATAATACCCTTTATAGTTTGCACGTAATATAAGGCAACATATGTTCAAACGTACCAAGAGGTTCATGAAAAAATGAGCAATTGTCAAATTGTTATAAGGAATATAATTTGGAAAATGTAAACCATAAATGTACGTATATTATATTAATGCTATCGTTACACAGGTTAATTATAGTGTCCACATGCCTAGGTGTAACGAATAATAATTATAAGCAATAAAAAATAGTTTTTCCAACATGTATTTGGAACAGTATTATAAAGAACGAAAAATGGACAAAAAATGACAAAATGTAAATGATCCTTAGTTGTTGAGAACCGAGTCCATGCTGTTGCGCAAAAGAGCAACATCGCTCGACACTCTGTACGCTACGCCACGCCGTCGCTTCTTGGAAGGGACAGAATTATTTGAGGCTATATTTCACTCACCAAAAATTTATGACTGAATTCCGCAAAATCCAAAACCCACACAGGCTTATTATGCACACTGTTGGAAACCTCCATTTCCATGTGGGATTTCCATACATGTGCATTCCGTTCCGATCGGATTCCGGCAGGAGAAAAGGGTCCATTGTTAGAGCACTTTGCCTCTTCGATATTTAAGATACGCCGGATTTAATTTAATTTTCATGTACTTTCTCCTTTCTGTAATAATTATGTATAATTATCTATATAGAAAAATAGCATACTTATGTACATTACATCATAACCAGTCAAATCGGTCAAATGGCAGTGCGAGCGATCAAACATCCAATATAATTGGTTGGGGTTTAAATGTTCCAGTCTTGAAGTCTTCTGAAAGATTAAGCGTCGACACATAAAGTTGTTTCTCAAATTCCAGATGTCGAACACATGAAAGAACTTGGTGAAAGTAACTTAGTACACCACAATTTTGTAAATGTTCACTTGCATTATATGATAGTATAAATGCTTCCCAATATGCATTTGTAATTCCTACACCTTTCACTTTAGTAGTAGCATAAATCATTGAATCCGGTGTTGATATCTGGATTTGTAAACTTTCTTTAACTGCACTTTGTAGTATTTTGTTAATATTTTGCAGAAACACCGAATTTAATTTGCTTAAGATTGTGTGCTGCAAAGGAAAAATCAATTTAGGCCACTTATGTGTTGATTTTGTTTAGTTTTTGATCTGGGTTGAGAAGCGTTGTTAAAACCAATTTTTCTCCTTGATTTCTGAATTTAGTAATAATTTTATAAGTAATAATAAAAATCCAAGGAGAGCTTGGTGCACCCTGCATAACTCCCCGCATTTGAAATATATTTTCTGTTGTTTCCCTTTTATAGTGTTGATTCTGGTGTAATTGCCAACCATAAAGTTTATTGTTATTTCTTTAAGATTTGTGGGAGTCCTTCTGGCTTGTATCCGCCGTATGGCATGTTTGTAACCAATTTTGTCAAATGCTGGAGTCATATCAAACAATGTGTTTGTATAATCTAATTTTTCTTCTCTGCATTTATGTAGGCATGCTTGCGATGTATTTATAAGACTTCCGTGTTGCTTGGTGAATCCTCTCTGATAATCCGAGAAAGGTACATAGAATCTGATTTTGGCATCTAGCACTTTTTCCACTTCTCTTCTAGTTACAGAGCAAATTGTGATGGGACAAACGTTCTTTGGAGTCCCGACGCGTGTGGGAAATGAGCCTGATAACTGAAGAGCCACCAACATTCTCAGCTCTCATGGAGTTTCTCGAGCAGCGCGCCAGAGCGCTTGTCACTCTTGAGAAGGCCAAGGAGTCCAGCATCAAACTCTCAGCATCAAAGCCAACAACGAAGCCAACCAACGTTAAATCCCACCACGTTTCCAAATCTCTACCAAACTACATTCTGTGCAAAGAGGATCACTTTCTCTTTCGGTGTCAGAAATTCCAAGCTCAAACTGTGAGTGAAAGAGTGAAAACTGTTCAGACAAACCAGCTATGCTTTAACTGTCTCCGTAAGGGACACAACAGTGAAAGTTGCAATTGTGAGGTGCGATGTAAAAAGTGTAGCAAGAAACATCACACGCTCATCCACTACGATGACAAGCAACAACCCTCGGGAGAGTCAACCTCCGTAACATCTACTGTTACCAGCCTCGTTGCCCAAGAAGTGGATAAGCAAGTTCTGATCTCTACAGCATTAGTGAAAGTACGAGACTCTATCCGTGGACAACAAGTTTGTCGATCCATGCTTGATCCCGGATCCCAAGTATCCATGATTACTTCCGCATGTGTTCAACGTCTGGGGTTACCCCGCAAGAGAACTAACGTCAACATCACGGGAATTGCCTCATGTAGTGCTGGTAACGCCCGAGGTAAAGCTGAGCTTCAATTGACATCCTGTGTCATTCCATCATTTAGTATTGGAGTAGGTGCTCTTATACTTTCCCATATCACCAGTGCTGCACCAGCAGTGCCTTGCATTAGAGCATCGTGGGATCATCTCGACTCCTTAACCCTGGCCGACCCAAACTACTCAAACCCCAACGCTATTGACATTCTCCTTGAAGCAGACGTCTACGGACCATTGCTTTTGGATGGCCGCAAGATGGGGCAACCTAATACACCCACAGCCATCAACACATCTCTTGGTTGGGTTGTTTTTGGGGCAATAGGTGCGGCCACTTCCAGTGTCGTCAGCCTCGTTGTACAGGCGTCCCTTGAGTCACACCTTCAAAGGTTTTGGGAAGTCGAAGATCTTCCTTCGCAACAACACTTCACCCAAGAGGAGCAGTGGTGCCAAGAACATTTTCTTGAGTCTCATCAGCGAGAGCCTTCAGGTCGTTACGTTATTGAGCTTCCCTTTAAGCCCAACCATCCAGCATTAGGACAGTCCAAAGAGAGGGCTCTAACGCGTTTCCTCCACCAAGAGCGTCGCCTGCAAACCAATCCTTACCACAAGAGCCTGTATGTAGAGTTTATGCGTGAACTACAGGTTCTAGGCCACATGATCCCCATTCCCGAAGAAAAGCTCCAATGCCCAGCTACCAAGTCTTACTACTTACCACATCATGCTGTTTTTAAATGGAACAGCACCACTACCAAGTGCCGAGTGGTATTTGATGCGTCCTCGCAGACTTCCTCTGGAGTCTCACTTAATGACATTCTCTATCCCGGTACCACCCTACAACAGTCCCTTTTCTCGACTCTTCTCCGCTTCAGGTCCCATGCCGTGCCATTCATTGCTGATGAGGAAAAAATGTTTCGTATGATTGGGGTATCATCCCATCACTGGGACTTTCAACGAGTTATTTGGAGAGAGGAGATAGACCAGCCAATTCGGGAGTACTATCTCGTTGTGTTAGTGTTTGGTACAACATGCGCTCCTTACCTCGCAGTCCGTTGCCTTCGCCAGTGTGCAGTTGATGAGAGTATCAACTTTCCCCGAGCTCATCATATCGTTCTCCGAGACTTCTATGTTGACGACCTGATGTCCGGGGAATCTAGCATTGAGGAGGCAAAACGTTTGGTAAACCAACTCCAGCAAATGTTGCCCTGCGCAAACTTTAACCTACGAAAGTGGTTCACGTCTTCGGAGGAGCTCCTTGAGACCATCCCGCCCAAGCTCCGTGGAACGCAAACTATACTTAACCTATGTGAGGATCAATCAGTCGGAACGTTGGGTCTTCGCTGGCATTTGGGATTTGATTCCTTCAAGTTCGTAGTAACGCTGTAGGATGGCTTGTTCCAATCACCGTTCTTCCAAAGGACCTTATACGACAAACCTGGCAACTCAAGTTGGGATGGGATACTCCTGTGCCAGCCTTCATCAGTGACCAGTGGGCTTCCTTCCGAACAGCCTTGCCCTGCATTCAACAAATCTACATCCCTAGATGCGTCAGTCACCCAAACGCCAAGGCTTTCCAGCTGTGTGGATTTTCTGACGCCTCAGAGCGAGCATATGCGGCTTGTGTCTACGTGTGGAGCATGGGGACGGAGAGTTGCAGATTGCGTTGGCTACTGCCAAGTCAAAGATTGCCCCAGTGAGCCAGAAGTCCATCCCAGGGCTGGAGCTTTGTGCTGCACTTCTACTTGTGCGTCTTATTCAAGCGGTCAAAGCTTCTATAGGCTTAACCTTTTCCGACGTTTATGCTTGGACAGATTCCAAGATCGTCTGAGCCTGGTTGTCCGATTATCCCAGACGATGGACAACGTTCGTCGCCAATAGAGTGGCGGTCATTCAGGAAGCTCAGTATATTAGCTGGCACCATGTCCCCAGAGAAATCAACCCCGCCGACTGTGCTTCTAGACGAATTCCTCCCACTCAACTTGCAGCTCATCCCCTTTGGTGGCAAGGACCATCCTTTCTCCGAGACCCATTACCAGCTCAAGACTGCACAGATGAAGAGTTGCCTGAGAGAGCCAAAGAGGAGGAGCGGGCCAAGAAGGTCATAGCAGCCATAGCAAAATATAAGGAATTTTCGTTGCTGGAACGGTTCTCGTCTCTGTCCTCACTCTTACGAGTCACTGCGTATGTACTGAGATTTCCGTTCAACGCTAGAACTTCCATCAAAAGGAAGAAGGGTATCCCGGCTGCTGAGCGACGGGCTGGTTTCCTCACCAGTCAAGAATTGTTTTTTTTCCTTGCGAGTATGGGTGAAAGTAGTACAAGGGTCTACTTTCTCAGCCGACATCCGAACCATATCCAAGTACCAACATGTACTTTCCGACAGCAGTGTCAAGTCTCTCAACCCTTTTGTTGATAAGGATCAAGTGCTTCGCGTAGGAGGTCGTCTTCAAAGGGCAGACATAGCCGGAGACAGGAAACATCCAATTCTACTCCCTCGTAGCCATATTTTCACCAATCTGGTCACCACGCTTTTGGATTGTCAATTCGCGGGATGCAATCCGGAGGGTCATTGGCAAATGCATCAGGTGCGGTCGTCTCAGAGCCGATGTCGCTCGTCAGATGATGGGAAATGTACCTCATGGTCGTGTGAACCCGTGCCGCCCTTTTCTCAACTGTGGAGTCGACTATGCGGGCCCATTAAAACTCCGTGTAACCAAAGGACGGGGTCACAAACATTTCAAAGACTACATCTCAATTTTCGTGTGCTTCACTACTCGAGCCCTGCACTTGGAGTTAGTAAATGAGTTGTCGAGCGCTGCCTTTATCGCCTCACTGAAGAGGTTCATTTCCCGCCGGGGAAAGCCTATTGCTATCCACAGTGATTGTGGTACCAACTTCATCGGTGCCAACAAAGAGTTTCGGGAGTTTCAGAAGCTCACTCAATCTATTGCCTCCGACGAATCCGTCCTTAACCACCTTGCTCAAGAAGGAATTTCTTGGAGGTTCAACCCACCTGGAGCTCCACATTTCGGTGGATTGTGGGAGGCTGGCGTTAAGTCAGTAAAGTTTCACCTTAGACGAGTGGTAGGTGAAACAACTCTGGATTTTGAGGAAATGACGACTGTGTTGTGCCAAATTGAGGCTTGCCTCAATTCAAGACCATTGTGTCCCATGTCAACCGTGTCTCCGTGTTGGCGATCTTGTCCTTCTTAAGGAAGAGCAGAGAACCCCATTACAGTGAGACTGGCAAGGATTGAAGAAGTCCACCCTGGGGTTGACAATTTGGTCCGGGTTGTAACACTTCGACTTGCAACTGGTCTTCTGAAACTGCCTATACACAAAGTATGCCCCTTGACTATAGAATCTAGTGAAGTGCAAGGTGTTGATTCTGGTGAATAACGTTAATTGCATTAATAAAAAAACATTATTTTTGGTGGGCAAAAAGTATGATAGTGAAGTTTAGTTCATTTCGGTTCATGTAATTGTCAGTTTATGTAGAGAGTAGTTAGGTACATATGTTCCATGTTCGGCATTTATGTTCTGTGTTGCTTGTTCTATGTTCGAAATGTCAAGTGCCGAGTCCTATCTCTATATTCAAATTGGGCTTTTGTATTAAATTTATCACTAGGTGAAGAACCTAGGCCTTCGATTCTTTCTAAAATTTGTCCTTGTTTATTTAAATTATGTTTAAAATATTATTGGAGCTATTTTCTTTGATAAAATAAAATCACTCGCGGTCAGCAGTTGTATGTATGTATGTATGTATGTTTATTGTGCTCACGAGAGTGCTCATACACAAAAGCATAAGATAATATGATTTACATAATTCTAAAAGCTAATTTATAGTCGTATGTACCAACGGTTCACACTTACAATTCCTTTTCTCAATATTAAATATGTTCTCTTTTTTGCCTTTTCATCCAGAGATCTCGCTGATTTTACGGCAGAAATTGTATAGATTTGTTAACATTTTCGGGCAAGGTGAATTTAGTATGTTTATATATGATTGGGTTACATTTTCATTTTCACAATTTAAATTAAAAGTATCTCTCATAGAGTTTAATTTATCACATTCAACTATTAAGTGTTGCCATGTTATTTGATTGGAGTTACACAATATGCATGCCTTACCTGGAGTTATTTCTACTACTTTGTCCTTAAAGTATATTTTGCAATCGATCGGGTTAGACAATCGGAGTTTTGCTATGTGCCTAATTTGGTACATAGGTAATTTTGAGTTAAGATAGCCTGGCAGAACAGTTCCTTGTAGTAAGCTTTTATACGCTGGATTGCTCACAGAGATCATAACTTTATCTAAGTCTGCCATAAAGGATTGTGTTGCTGCCGCTTCCATAATGTTATCGAAGTTTTGTTCAATCCAATCGGCCGAGATACTATCCATTTTAATAGGGAAACCTAATTTTACGAGGGATTCCTTAATGTTCGTAACCCAGTTCCATACTGGGGGAAATTGCGTATCTTTGTCTATAGCTATTTGCTTCTGAAGCATTATGTAAGGGTATCTTTCTGGTTCCATTTTTAGTATCCTGTGTAAATACATCAAAGCTATCTTAATAATAGTACACGAGATTTGACACCTGCTTGTCTCTAATCTCAATGAATGGTTTGAGGTCTTTGGGCTGGATTGAAGTACCTTCCTAAAAAAGGTGTTTTGAGCTGTTTCGACTAGCGTCTCTTGACCAAGGCCCCACACTGCTGCAGCATATAACAAATTTGACATGCACATTGACTCAAAAAGCCTAGTAATAGATTCCCATGAGTTACACCTGGACGAGTTTATAATGTTTAAAATTATGTTTTGCGCACCTACGGTTTTTTTCTTGAAATAACTTGCAGTACGTTTGAACGAGCCCGTTGAATAAAACGGGACACCGAGATATGTATATTCTTTAACTATTTCCAGGGTATTTGTTTCGAGGAGGAACTTTGGGGGATTTTTTGGCTGTTTTCTGGCAAAAATTATTACTTTTGTTTTACTGGCGTTTACCTTTAACTGGTTCATGCAGCAGTACTCCTCCAGTAGCTTAATTTTCCTTCGCATGTCTCCTGGGCTGTATGCCAGGATAACTGTATCGTCTGCATACATTAGCATTAAAATGGATACAGTCGCGTTTATGCTCACACCTGTTGTCTGATTCTCCTTGAAGAAATGCTCCATATCTGATATGAATAAGGAAAATAGCAGAGGTGACAAGATCTCCCCTTGCAGTACCCCTTCATTTATTTCCTGATAATCCGTGTAGCCTTCGCATGTTCTCACTCTCAGTCTAGCCTGTGAATACATATTTTGTAGGATTCTAATAATCTTTCCACTTAGTCCTAGATTATGCAGCTTCTCACATAATAGCCTGTGATTGACACTATCGAAAGCACGTTTATAGTCAACAAACAGTGCATAAATTTTCCTTCCAGGGTGTCTTATATGGTGATGAATTATCCCCGACAGAGTAAAAATCTGATCGATACAGGATCGTTTTTTCCTAAATCCTGCCTGGGATTCTGGGATTACCCTGCAAGAGTTTGCCCATATACTTAGCCTGTTTAGGATAATTTGAGTGAAGAGCTTAGTAACGCAGCTAATTAATGCGATTCCTCTATAATTTGCAGGGCCATGTCTGTCGCCCTTTTTAAAGAAGGTAATTATTTCTATCTCAGTTAATTTTTCAGGGAGTTTTTCTGTTTCGAATATTTTGATAAATAGACCATGTACAGCCGTTAGCCAATTATCTGGGAGGGCCCTCAAACACTCATTTGTAATTCCATCTGTTCCTGAGCTTTTCCCTATACTCACGTTTTTCAGCGCTTCTTTTATATCAATCATTGTTATTTCCCTGTCCAGAAACATTTCTCCTACATTGCTATAGTAGCTCTGTACATGTTCCTTTGTTGGCATTATTGCGTTATAGAAGGATTCCCATTTGGCTTTAGAGATTTCAGAATTTTGCGTGCTACTTGGCTTAAATTTCCTGACTGTTTCCCAAAATTGCTTCGAGTTCCTGCTGTTACTTATTTTCTCCCTCATTGATTCTTTATGCTCTTCTTTCTTTGACTTACATAATTTTCTAAAGGCCTGCTTGCTACAGACAAACTCTTCTCTTACTGCTGCCAGGTTTCCGGTGTGACTCAGAAGTTTTCCTAGCGATCTGATTTTTTCCTTTAACCTTCTACACTGTTGGTCAAACCAGGGTGTATCAATCCAATTAAGGCTTCTGATCCTGGGTTGAAGGCATTTGACCTCTCTAGCTTTTTGTTTCAGTGCTTCTGTTAAAGCTATTATTTTAAAATCGGTGTCGCCATTCATCTCAGGAGGATCAGACAGTCGTAGGTGTTCTTTAAAGGCGATAGCTGACTCCTGCTTAATTTTAATGCAACTTTGATTAATGTAATTACGGGGAAATTCTACGCATTTGTTACTGCCATGCAGTTTTAATTGAATAGGGAAATGATCGGAGGCGCCCATACTTAGAATTTGGAAATCTTTAACACTTTGAAGCATGTTATGGCTTACCAGACAGAGGTCAATTGTGCTACTGGAGGTTTTGGTAACAAAGGTAAAACACCCATTTTTGTCCCCATCGGTTCTTCCATTTAATAAGATAAGTCCATTATTGTCAAACATTGATAGAAGGTATTTTGCGGTTCTGTGTACTGTTTTATCCCGAGCTCTTCTTACGCATCTCAAGTTTGCATTTCCAATTAACTCTTCCGGTAGTAAATCCTGGTTACCTATTCGGCAATTAAAATCACCACCAATTATTACATTTGCCTTTGAGTATATTCTGTTCAGACAATTGTTTAGCTTCCCTACACTTAATCTCCACTTCCGCTTATCTACTGGCATGTATGTATTGCCTATTACATAAACGTTTTTACTTTTTATACATTGCAGTTTTATTATTAATAGCGATTCACAGGATATTATTATTTTTTGAAGCTTGAGTATTTTGGACTTATAAAGTATTGCGAGTCCCCCAGACGCTCTCCCCATGTTCGATATCCTACTGGCTGGTACATGTACGATTTCGTATTGTGAAAATTTTTTTCCTAACATTAAGTTTTCTGATTCAACCCATGTCTCACTAATTCCTAGTATGTCCCACTTACTTGCTACTTTACCTTCTGATTTATCTAATTCTAATAAATTTCGCATCCCATGCACATTCCAATAACCTATATGTAAACCTATGTCTTGTTTTGCGTATGAGCTTCCGTCCTATTTAATTCGAATCACGTTTGCCCCATCACTTGTGTACTTGACACCATCGGCCATAATCACGGTTGGAGAGATGAATTTAGCAGTCTTTCCTGGGTTCCCCAATTTGAATCTCTTCAGCTCCTCGTACAGTAATTTATTTATCCTTCTGTCCCTCGGAGTGAGGGCCCTGTTGATGTACACATTGGGGAGGCTACTTTTTAGTGACGCCTTGTTTTTGAGTATTGACATTACGTCGAACCGGTCGTGCACTTTAACTAGCAGTGGTTGTACGTTTGATTTGGAATTTTTTCCAGCTGGGATTCTCCGATTATCACATATTCCCACCGAAGTAAGTCCGATTTTTCCCTTTATGAGTAGTTCCGCATCATGAGTAGGAGTTTTGTCCACTGGCCATCCATAAATAATGACGGATGATTGCAGTTCGGATCTCTCTAGTTTGTCTATGGCTTGTTGCTGTTTTCCCACGGTATCTTCCAAAAGTTGAATTTTAGCCTCCGCCGCTTGCAGTTTCGTATCCATCCCAGTAATCTTCACGTTATAGTTGTCTATGGATAATTTGATTAGAGCCATTTCCGTATTAATTGCTTGCAGAGCGAGACCGAGATCTTGGAAATCCTTTACTTTGGTGAAGTCGTATGAACTCATGTTGACCTTATATCTGCGCAAACAAGATCCCCAAAGTGCTAGTACCACAGATAACAGTCTCGAAAAAACGAAAATATGTAGGGCCCGGCCTCGTATACTTTATAAAAAATATGACTTAGCTGGAATGCAGTCAAGTTTCCCTCCTTGAGTTGCTATCTTTATGTTGTATGTACTTATGTGTCCGCGTGTGAGTTTACTAGATCCGATCCTCTGTGACGAATTTGGTGACCTCCGTGAAACTTAAGTCCCCTCCTAATTCGTAGTCAGTGTCTCTCACCTACCCGGAAGTTACACTTTTCTAGTTGTCCAAAAAAAAACTCTTCAGGCACAAAAACCCAGGAGCGGAAAAAGTGTGACTGCTTTGCCTGCTACCAAGGATATCTTCTCCGCGGTCAGCAGTTGGACAGAAAAAGATATTCGTCCTCTCTCCACCACATTATTGCACTCGAGTCAACGAGCATCCTCTCATTTTCCCCCAGCCCGGTTACAGTTAGGCTACATAGCCTACCTCCACAAGGCGAGGCAAGGTAGTAGACTGGTCATAACCATTGTCTAATGTTTGAAAGCATTTTGATTTTCGGATTTTATAAAACTTTTTAGCCGGATGTTCTGGACCTGGTAATTCTTTCTCACATTTATGAATTGTTATTATGTATAATGAAAGAATCTCATAATTATTTTCATTGGTTATAAGCAGGTCATTCATATGTTGTAAAATAATTAGAAACTCATTCTTCACAATTTCTTTGAAGGCAGGTGCGGCAGTAATAATTTCTTGTAATATTTCATTTGCAATATTCGCTCGATTTTGACTTTGATGTGATCGTGTGTCCTCTGCATCCTCGTTTGCTTTTGCAAAGCTGTTGCAAAGGACGGCCAACGACTATCTTCAGGATTCAGTGATGAGCAATTGCAACTAGAAGTTTGTATTACTGATTTTAAGTTTCTGTCCGAAAAAAAGCTGTTTGTGTTTTAGAAACCGAAAGGAGTGAGCATTAGTCGGGTTTTTAGGGAAAGTATTGTATTATGATATTAATATTTTGTATTTGAGTATTTCAAATTACCTGCCATGTAGTGTATTTTTATTAGTGTTTTAGTAATATAACCTGATGTATTTAAATTTGTATTTTCCATATTTTACTTCAGGTATTTTATTTTGTATTTTGTCATACAAGATCAAGTATTTTGCATAACTCTGATTTTAAGGTTTTCATTCATTAATTAAGAAAATTCTCCAATGAATGTATTGAATGGGCTGAATATCTCTAATCTCAACTGCCCCGAAAGTTCAGATTCAAGGATTTTTACGGAGCTAAACTACTAATTGAATAAAATTGCTCAATCTAACAACAATATGTTATTTCAATTTCTTCTCAATATATACGCGCATTCTTACAAACTGATCTAATACTCATGTACAATCGCAGTTCATTTTTAAGAGTTGCTTTTGTTAATTGTTAACAGCCGCCTCAAGGATGTAAGCAAGCACTTCTTTGCTTACATCCTTATATTAATATATTATATTAAATTACATTTTAATAGGTACGCTTTCACTTGCCTATAAAAAACTTACTTTTCCAGTACGACCTTAACCATTTCGCTTAATTTAACTTTCAATGGCTTAAACATAATGTCATTCTAATCTTTTCTCGAATTTTAATTGTGGGATATTTAAGGGCTAAAGAAATGTTTGCAATTATAAACAACTTCTTGAGTCTGTTGCTAGGCACAGCCTCACCTAATTACAGTAAAACCTGTATATAGTGACCACCTATACAGCGGTCTCCTGTTCACAGGGGCCAGTATCATGTGTCCCCGTCACGTGGCCTATATTTTAACATTACGGTAACCCTGTATACAGTGTTTTTCTCTATAGTGGTCCGCTGTTAATAATGGACCAGGTCCTATGTCCATTCACTGCGAAACGCATGTTACCGACTCTGAATACAATGGTCTGCATTAAAAACAATGTACACACGAAATCGTCGCTCATTATTTCTATAGATTTCTAAAATTATTCTAGATTACGGTTTCTTAAATAAACCATATTCCTGTGCCACCACGCACAGTGCAAAAAGACGTTAACTTCCATTTCGAAAAAATGGGAATATTAGAATTATTGTAAAATCTCAAAGTAAAATTCGGGTAGGCAGGATTCAGAAATGCCAGCAAGCAATGGTTGGATTGAATCTTCGAAGAAGGGACATTATATTTGTTTGAATTATATTTGTGGAGAATCTCCCGGCGTCAATAATGAAGTAATTTTACGACGGTTGGAAGCTATTTCGTGCAGTATTCAAAACGAATATTTAGAATTTAGAAGTATCGTTATATAAAATTTCTTGCTCAACACAAGTGGAAAAATTCAAAACGGTCAAAAATTACTGATTATGTAAAAAATGTGGCCGTTTTAGTTACGTCTTCTTAAAAGCGTTAAGACATTAATTTGATATATTTACCCTATATAGTGGTCCATGGACACTATACAGAGTATAGTGGCCACTGGACATAGTGGTCAAATTTTAGGTTCCCCAGAGAAACCACTATATACAGGTTTTACTGTACCATGTACAAAGCATTGAGATTTCCTTTGAGGTGCTCTCAAGGAAAATCTTCCATGAATCTTAGCGTGCATGGTCTACGTGTAAATGTTACCACCCTTATAAATTAGAATGGCGATTGGACGTAACAAGGTTAATTAGAAAGTTAATATCTTAAGTTTTCAAGCTACATGCAGTTTCTGAGATTCACGTTACAAAGTTTGGGTTAAAACGTGATAACAAATTATTATTAGTAATAGTAAACAATGATTTCTGGTGTGATGAAATTAAGCTGCGAAATGACGTAGAACAATGGGTATGTTTCACCCTCCCTCATGAAGCTGGTAAACAATAAAGTATATATACATAATATAACCGAAAGGAAGTGTACAGGTAGTAGGTAGCAGCCCATCATCAGCCTTCGTCATATGGTACCAGAGCTTCTGCCGGGGACAGGGACGACCCGTCGGGACACTGGACGGACCGGGACGGGACGTCCCCGGGGACAAAATAATTGTCACCATGTCGTATTCGGGACGGGGCAGGGACAAAAAAAATTGTCCCAATTATAATCGGGACGGGACGGGGATACAAAATTGTCCCCATTGTATTCGGGACGGGACATGATTTTTGGTCATGTGTATAACGGGACAGGACGAGCAAACATAGCAGAACAAGGATAATGTTCCAGCTTTTAATGATCATGAGTAAACTATTCTGTAAGCACTTTTTGACCTAATGTAAGACATTCGATTTTAGGTTGGAGAAAATGAAGCTTATTGCTCAAAAAATGACTGGTACTTATATGATTATTCGATTTTGACATTAGAGCGAATAAAGACTAGATATAATTATATATATTTAAAATCATAACTGAAGCAAATAATCATAAGCATTATTTGAAAACGGATTCGAAACTTGATTGGCAGAATAATTTTAGTGACCGAAATAGTAAAGGAATAGAATAGTAATAATTGTTGAAATATGGCTGTAATTTAAGCTGCTTTAAGGAGGAATCTTGGAACTACGATTCTACTGTATAAATGTGTGTTTTTCGTACGAATATTTTTTGTACGAGTTTTCCCTCATGTTGCGAATTTCGGTGTGAGAATGCCGACAACTGTTTTTAGTAATTATCAGGACGCGAAAGGAATTTTATTTATATGATCCGATTTTCGGGGACCGGGGAAAACTTTTTTAAAAAATTTTGGGGACGGGACAGGGACAAGGTTTTTGTCCCCATGTCCCGACTTTCGGAACGGGACCGGGGACAACGTTTTTTTAAATTTTTGGAGACAGGACCGGGGACAACGTTTTTTTAAATTTTTGGGGACGGGACCGGGGACAACGTTTTTTTTAATTTTTGGGGACGGGACGGGGACATGGTTTTTGTCACCGTGTCCCGATTGTCGGGACGGGACTGGGGACAAAGGTTTTGAAAAAATATCGGGACGGGGACGGGAAAGGAATTTTGTCCCCAATAGAAGCTCTACATGGTACCAACCTCATGGGTGGGTACCACACAAATATTTATAGGGTTGTTTATGGGCAGCAGTTATTAGCTAAGAAAAGACGCGTACCACGTCACTTCTTACGTAATTTCTGGCACAGAGGGCTCTATGTAAAATAAATGGTCGGGACCAGACCACTGGCATCCCCAGCTATTACAGTATGGTAGTAAGTAATACAGTACTCCAGTATGCACAATACAAATCAGCTCTCATAAAAGTAGAATGAAACAAAGTAGTTTCATTATAAAATTCATTTTTCAATGACTAAATGATAGTAATAACTTAAGATTATCAAAAATTTTTGAACCAAAAGCATCGTGATCATTTAAAATGTTATGAAGCAGTACTTCAAACTCAATTTATTAAGTCATTAAAAAATGAACCCAATAAGTCAATATTAGTCACTGCAGGTTTCTTGGCATCATATTGGACTCTATTGGTCACAGTTGGATTTTTGGTTTTCAGTTTGTTCAATAATCAGTTTGGCCGTAAACTGACCAATATTGGCCACAGGTGGAATCTTGGTTCCAAATTGGTTAATATTGGCGTCATAATAATTTTTTACAATCGAGTCGACTATTTATTAGTATCAATTAAGTGAGTTTCAATTAAAAATGCCACCCTAATCGATTGAAGTGCAAACTTTCAAACTTAACAAAAAAACTTACTTATTAAAAAAATTTAAAAACAGGTACTTTGTATTGTTACACTATTTTTGTGAACACGATAGTCAAATCATTCGAAAAGTGTAAAAATTTATAACCCGGTTCATAATGTAACACGATACAAGGGGCAGGTTGGGTAGGACTTCACCCATTAAGAATAAAGATTATCAAAATGAAATTAATTACACCGAAATTGGCAGAGCATTCTGAACAGTCTAGATGTATCACACCGAACAATGAAGCAAAACAATGAGAATTATAAAGACACCTGAGACGGGAAAACGTTTTTACTGTACCAACAATCCCTTTGTCAGGACTACGGAACAATGCGAGAAATATAACTTGGGGAAAGAGAAAGATTTTGGACATTCGGACATTAGAGATACGCACAAGCGGGATCATACAAACCACCTTCACGATAGACACAAAAACCTTCAACGTTACAATCGGCCAGTTACTACAGAGGTAGGTCTTGTATTTCTTATAGAGAAAGGTGGCGAACAACTAATCTGACCTCAGAATCTATCCACGATGAAGACAACCTTTTCAAGTATCGTATGTCAATTCATACTTGGACCAGATGACTTATCATCCATTTAAATTCTTTGGTGAATAAGAATGGAAAGAAGGTCAATCCTAATCGTAACCAAACATTACGTTGGGTCACACAGTTCCGGATGGCAATTCACGATGGAATTTTTATTCAAATTTCGAGGAAACCTCTTTACGCAGTAATAAGTAAATTTATATTTTAAAACACAAATAACGAAACTACACTCGCCAATACCAGCGTGAACTTCTCATATAATGTTAGACTAAATGGGGAAATTAGAGGTGAAGGATTGAGTGCAAAACCGTGTTTTACCTCATGAACACATTCTCATAATTCTTTAATACGAGTTCAAAATCTCACTGCAGAGCAAATCGACAAAACTGTAGTCGCAGAAGTTCCCAAGAAAACCATGTACCCAATTTTGTACAAGTCAGTATATCCCAGAGATGCGCAAAGGAAACAGCCTTCCTTCAAGCCTTCGAAGGCGAAAATTCAATCAAAATTTCCCCTTCAACATGTCCTAGAATGAAGTCCTCTAAAAAATCTGCCTTCCTTCACCCTTCCTTCCAAAATACATATGCTCATTTTTGCCTTCAGCCATCTTCTAAAAATAGCCTTCCTTCAATTGTATACTACAACCCGCTTAAAAACGTTTTGCACCAGCAGGATTCAGTGCAGTGAAGATAGCGGCACACATTGTCAATTCATGAATTGGCTGCATTGTTGCGCTAGCAGCAAAACGTCGTTGCATATGCTATGCTTTCACGTTATAGATATTTCGTGTACCTGGAAGCCTTCACGGCCTTGGAGGGCTAATATTTAGGAAGCCTTCCTTCACAATCCTTCACTGCTAGTTTTTGTGAAGGCTTCCTTCAGCCTTCAGAAAAAAGTATCTCCATCCTTCATTCCTTCTACAACGTTAAGAAAGTTACCTTTCCGCCTTCAAAGAAGCCTTCTTGGAAGGCTAGCCTTCAAAGGCTGCGCATCTCTGGTATATCCACACATATGAATCATGGTGTATGTATGTATGTGGTGCTGGAATTGTTAATGCGATTTTGCGCTGTGAAGATGCAAATATTTGTACCAACAAACGAACTCCAGCCAAATTCTCATTTAATGTTAACTGATGTACGCAATGCAGACGTCCTAACAACGAAATACATCATTATTTAAAACGAAACGTAAGAATTGGCACTATTCGTGTTGCGTACAGTACTTTTCTGCTTTATAAACTTAACTTTCACATGAATGTTGAGGTTTACTCCTGTTAAAAGTACCACGTATATTCTTAAAAAATCCACGAAGGATATGATGTGGCCAGAATTAGTATCGGAGAAGAACAAGACCACCGGAATTTAGTAGAAACATGAAACTATTTAAATTACCGACAAGTTTTCACGAAACGGCGAGGCGATTAGCTTTTCTTCTTTATGATCAAATGCTGTAATAAGGCTGGGCGTTCATGAAAATATCGCTATATTATTATATGCAGTGTTGCGACCAAATGCAAATAATATTTGATAATTTATAATTTGAAATTGGTTTTGAAATACGGATGAACTTCAAAGCAAATATGATTTTATCATTTGAAAACCAAATCAATTTCGAATCCAGATTGACTTGATGCAAAATTTGAACTTGAAATTGGTTTTGAACTTGGTTTTTATCTGTATATATCACTTAAAGTCTAAAACATTGAAAGCTTCTGGACTATTGAACGAATGATTTTGTGCATTATCATTGCTCATCTCAAGCATTGCATTACTTGCAATTACTGACAATTCCTTGCCTCGTGTTTCTCACGATTAACGTTGCGATCAAGATTTCACTTGATTTCTAATACCACTTTTTAGTATATCGTACCAGGTTAAAAATTATTATAAAATGAAATCCAAATTGTACAATGGAAGAACAGAAAGATTCTCAAGATCCAGCAATTGACAAAACTCCAGTAATTCATACTCAAAAAAGAGATCCATCGCCCACTTCAGCCCCCCATTTCAAATTCAAAGATATTCACTTTCAATGCAATTAAATTGCAAGTAATTACTTACTAGTATACAAAAAAGATGTTAAACAATCAAAATACTTTTGCTAATAGTTCTTGAACGCAAAGCCGACCACCGAATTGATAAGCAAGATACAAAATTGGTATGTATTCAAAAGACAAGCAAACTAGTTATTGATTAGTATTATCTTTACAGTAGAATTTTGTTAAAGATCCAAGGTGCATCACCAGTAATTTGATGGCACATTAATTTAATTAAGTGCTTCTTTGACATTTCCTTTTTTAATTAATGCTTCATACTTGGTATTTTAGGACTATTAAAACATGGTGAACATCCCCGAAGAAATGCATACTAATGATGAACCTGAACACGATGTTCTGTATGATAGTATCAAATGAACAGGCCTAATCTTGATTCAACGAATGAATTGGAAAAGTAATTAGCTTCTTCATCTCTAAAAAATGTTGCGCTTTGGTGGTGAAAGTTTGTTTAATTTAAAATTAATACACAAAAGAATAACTTAAAATATATATATAAGAAAAGAATAACTATTATTTTGACAGTTTGTAACTTGTGTTATGAACCTAAGCACACATTCCATAATATGTCAAAAATGACTAGATTTCGTTAGGAGCTTCAACAACTGGTGTGCATTAGTGGTCCCGATCTTTCAATTCTGAATCAAAAAAACGATTCGATTCAATTCAATTCAATTCTGATTCATCATTTTTTGATTCAATTCAAAACATGAATTGAATCATTTCATTCAATTCAGTTCATGAATGAAATCACGCGAAATTCCTTGAATCGCGATTCAAATGATTCACGTGCAACGAATTTGTTTGCATATCCCGTTAAAAAATACAGCTAGTAAAGCATCACATTAAAAAACTCGCACGTGTTTCTGACATTTTTGTTGGAAACCGACTTATCAATTATTTCGTAAATAATATTTTTTTTGCATTAAATACATCAATTATTATTAATTATTATTAGTGCATTTACTAACGGTCCAATTTAGGCCATAATGGGACAATTAATTAGCAGGATATGCAACTCGAATCTCCTAATGTTACAGTCAACGTTACCACCTTTTACTGTCTGAATGATTTGAATCATCATTCGATTCAATTCAGGACGCAAAAATGAATCAAATTGAATCCTGTGAGTGAATCGTGAATTGAATCGAATCATTGTATTTCATTCAATTCATAAGTTGAATTGAATCAAAACGAATTTTTTGAATTGAATTGAAAGATTGGGACCACTAGTGTGCATATGTAGTGCTTATTCGCAACAGGAACCGACTTGCTGACTGTGAATAGGATGGCAATGCATGCTGTTACTACATAAATTTGTAAAGAGGCATGATTCAGTTTTTAGCCAAATACTCAGTGAGCTTACAATTAGTGAGTAGAATTGTTTGGCTGATTTATACATACTTAACCACAGTCACCTGTTTGGGCTAGCTTAAACTTGAAAAACCAAGTTCAAATGCAATTTCAAATCAAATGCAATTTCAAATCAAATGCAATTTCAAATCAAATGCAATTTCAAATCAAATGCAATTTCAAATCAAATGCAATTTCAAATCAAATGCAATTTCAAATCAAATGCAATTTCTAATCAAATGCAATTTCTAATCAAATGCAATTTCAAATCAAATGCAATTTCAAATCAAACGCAATTTCTAATCAAATGCAATTTCTAATCAAATGCAATTTCAAATCAAATGCAATTTCAAATCAAATGCAATTTCAAATCAAATGCAATTTCAAATCAAATGCAATTTCAAATAATTTGTTGATTTGAAATGAAAATAAAATTCAGATTCAAATGAAACACTGGATTTGGTCAAATCGGTTATTTGGCGTGAATAAATTGTATTTGAAATCCGGATTCAAATACAATTTTGGATCTGAAAATATTTGATTTGGTCGCAACAATGTTATATAAGATAGTGTGTAGAATCATTGTGATTAGAAGTGGACAAGAACAACTGGGAAGACATGGAACAACGTTGGCAGCATGAACTGAATGATTATTTACAAGCAAGCGCAACAGTTTCCATTAGTGGTCCCAATCTTTCAATTCAATTCAAAATATTCGTTTTGATTCAATTCAAATTATGAATTGAATGAAATAAGTGTGATTCGATTCAATTCACGATTCACAGGAATCAATTTGATTCATTTCTGCGTGCTGAATTGAACCGAATGACGATTCAAATCATTCAGGTAGTAAAAGGTGGCAACATAAACATTTTATTTATGAACTTTATAATGACTACATAAAACAGCGGAAGAATATAAGTCAAACAATTTCACTAGCACTAAAATTGTCAATATAGTGAACTCTCGCTATATGGGTTACCATTATAAGGGATTTTTTGATATAAGGGATTGGAATTTACAGTCACGATTCCCATTTACACAATGTATAACACTATGCTCATAAGGGACAAATCCTGCCGGTTCCACGAGCATCCCTTATAGCGAGGGTTGACTACAACATTAACTGTTTCGAGTTGCATATCCTGCTAATTAATTGTCACATTACGACCTAAATTGGACTGTTAGTAAATGCTGTGATAACAAATTATAATCATAATTCATCTATTTGATATACAAAAATTCTTGTTTATAAAATAATTGAAAAGTTGGATTCCCAGCAAAAGTCAAAAGTGTCTCTCAGAAACATGTACGAGCTTTTTAATGTGATACGTTATTAGATGCATTTTTAGCAGGATATGCAAACAAATTCGTTGCACTTGAATCATTTGAATCGCGATTCAAGGCATTCCGCGTGATTTCATTCATGAAGTGAATTGAATGAAATGATTCAATTCATTCTTTGAATTTAATAGAAAAATGATGAATCAGAATTGAATTGAATTGAATCGAATCGAGCTTTTTTGATTCAGAATTGAAAGGTCGGGACCACTAGTTTCCATGTTATCCCATTCCAGTTATCCCATTACAAACTACAATTCTGTTTTTGAAAAGTAACAAAAGAGATGAAGCCGCCGAGGGAGTCAGCTGAAAAGGATACCCAGAATTCCACTAGTACAGTCTCCACTAGATTTTGAAAGATGCCTTGTTCGCTTACTACTGCCAGTCGAAAGCCAACCAACCAAATGGTCCAAATTAATTAATAAATCCACTTATTCGACTTTCGGTAGAACCACATATGCAGATTATTTCTAATGCAGATTCGTCCCGATACGTTTTGTCAAAATAGGACGATACACTTTAATTTACCGAATTTCTAAACTCCTTTACTCTGAAGAATCTGTAACTGAAACCACCTCACACATTTAAGTTTAAAAAAGTTGTCATGTATCATAAAGAACTCGTGTTTGCGTATAGTCAAGTATACGTGGCGTTTTAAGACTAAATTCAAAATAAGGTTCGTCCGTAAAAGTTAAATACACAAGGCAGCAGAGAAAACAGAAACAAAAATGTTCGGGTACATTTACTCGAATTGTCGTGTCCCAGGACATCGAACCGGATTTTTCAATGCTTGGTTTTTACTATAATCAAAGTTCACCGTGCATACATTCGTTAGAACTGCCACCATTGTAAGGACACAAGGATAAATTAAATATAGTGTAAATTTAGTACTGGTCAACGTGATTGAATAAATTTAGTTTTTGTATAAACCTTTTGATTTTAGACAATTGACATACATACATACATCCAGGCATGAGCAACTGCTGTCAGGATTGTCCCTAAATGACGTCCCGAAATGAAAGGAGGTGGTACGACCAGGCCAGAGGTCGGATTTTTGTAGGAAGACGGGAAGAATCTTCCCAGGGAAAAAATATTTCAGGCAGGGAAAATCTCAAAGGGAAGGGATTTATTTTTACGAACAGGGATTTTTAAAATCGTTGACCTTTTTTGAGGCAAGGATTTTCAAATTTGTTGACGGGTTTCTGGTTTGATTGGCCAAATTTGGCAGGGATTTCACGTCTTGTCAGGGTTTTTTTGCCAACGGTGATTTTGAAAATCGTTGACCTTTTTTTCAGCAGGGATTTTTGAAATCGTTGAGGACCTACTAGCAGGGAGATAGTAGTCAGCAGGGAAATTCAGAAATAATCTTCCAGGGACATTTACAAATATCCGACCCCTGGACCAGGCTATTTGGTAAATTCGGCAATTAGAGGCTCGATGATAATCAAACTTGATCCATGGCATGGAAATTAAATACATTATTTTAAACCGATCGGGTAATAGGATACCCAGCCTGGTTTTGACCATTTAGAAATGCATTCCTAGAGTTCTTGTATGCCGATTTTTACCTAATAAAATGCTTTTATACTTAAAACCAAATCCCGAATCTAATTTTGGTAATAAATGTTTCTCCTCGGCATCAGAAGCATTTATTTTGAATCACGGTTTCCATATAAATCTGTTATTATTGACGTGCCAATAAGGCTGTTCCCGGGTAGCACGATACCCGGACCTTGATAGAAACAATCAAAATCTCCAATCAATTAAAAATGAAATTCTCACGTTAGTAGATGGATCTAGCTTTAATTCTGATGAACGATTCATACCGGGTAACATAATACCAGGCAGAGCCAAGTGGTACAGCGCTGTCAACAAACTTCTCAATTCCTCTATTCCTAAGTACAGCATGCAGGGGTACATGAAACCCGTCTGTGAAACCTCACAGACCAAGATTACACGATTGGAAAATCACGCGGCAAAAATAAAACTAAATGAAGAACCCACTAATTTTAGCTCGACACCAACTAAGAACCACGAGAGGGATTTGTGGGTTGCATTGTAAGACCAGAGACTTCTTACAATCTAATCCAACGAACGCCATTCCAGTACCCTCAAAACTCATCGAACCCAATTATGTCAACATACGATCAAGCGGTTCCATTTCACAGGAAAACTCTACTGACAATGACAACATAATTTACTGGAATCGTAATGGTACTAGACATCTTTTTAATTTGATTTGAGAAAAATATCTGTGAACGCTGAAATATTCTCTCTGGCTGAAACGGGGTATGGGAGCGAACACAAATTACGTCACCCACAGAGTGGGTAGTAGAGCTTCCTTCGGGTTTCCGAAATCCCGAAGTTCCGTGTTCGGAAACGGAACGGAACAATTTCGGAAAATTCTTTTTGGTTCCGTCATTGAATCGGGACAAAACCGGAACACGAGCACTTGTCCCGATGATATTGGGACCGGGACGGTTCAGAGCATCGGAACGAAAAGTGTCCCGTATAATTTATGCAACCGGAAAGCGGAATTGTTCTGTTCCGTTCCGAACCGATCCCGGTACAATTTCTGAAGTGTCGCGCCATCGTTCAACTAGAATGGAAACACATTTCTAATCGCTCTGGCTTGTAAGCAGTTTTTTGCCGAAATAACGAAATTGGATGAACACAGATTAAATTTACACAAATGCTCATGAAGCTCGCGAAGCTACAGATATGTAATGCGAGTATCGTTTTCCATGAAAATTAACAGAACAACTAATTTTGTTTAATAAACATGGGCATGGGCGATTTTTCTCGAAATGAAAATTCTGAAATCGAAATTATTAGCATCAATGAAGCAAGCTTGCAGGAAATTAACACTGTTAGGTCCACACGCTACAAATATTTATTGCTTAAAAAAATAATAATTAATATATAATACTGCACAGTAGTCCTTTTTATATGGCCTAATTGTTAATAAATATTATTTTATATAATTAAATAATAGCATTCCCTCGCATCCAATCTATTAAAAGTATATCTTGTATATTAAGTTACCAGTAATTTGTACACGCATTTCACGTATATGTTGTGAAAAATTCCGGGATATTTCGGAACGGAAAAACTAGCATAATACGGAACGGAACACAACCTGTAACGGAAAGAATGCTTTACTTCTTTGTTCCGAACGGTGTCAGTTCAAATGTTCCGATGTCCCGACAGCCGGAACGGAACCGGAAACAATATTATTTGTAGGTTTCGGAACGGAACGGAATTTCCTACGGAACAAAAATGTTGAACACATTGGAAGCTCTAGTGGGTAGGTAGTTGCAGTAATTGGTGATGATGGGGTGAGAGGGTCTGAAAAATCGACCTTTTTGGGTGACGTAATTTGTGTATGCTCCCTATGCCCTCAACTTAAATTAATTAACTTAAAAACCAACATGTGAAACAGTGAACAACCCAATGTTCAAAACAAGCGAACTGTTTTTCACCTAGTAAAGTAACTACTCTCCCACCAAGGAATAAATGGAAAACTTTGGATGACGGATATCTTCTAATACTAGCATGCAAGCCATCCACCAAGGTGGATGGGAAAACTGGGATTGTAATTATTTGTAAATCATAAAAAACATTTAATAATATATAATTATGCCGTTTTTTCATAAAAGGCTGTTCTTCGTTTAAATAAATGCAGCGGATCCTTTAAACCTCCAACCCGTTTCGATTGGGTAAAATCTGTGACAGAAACCAACTTCGTCGTTTATT
Source organism: Allacma fusca (assembly GCA_947179485.1). Classification (NCBI taxonomy): domain Eukaryota; kingdom Metazoa; phylum Arthropoda; class Collembola; order Symphypleona; family Sminthuridae; genus Allacma; species Allacma fusca. The sequence continues at coordinate 53,463,937 of OX359249.1, read as the reverse complement.
AATATATTCTTTTCATTACTTTCCTTGGAAAAAGCTAAATTCAAAAATTTAATGTTTATTTTTAAAAAACCTCCTTTAAGGGGGTCCACTCTGGACTGGTCAGGGTAAAACAAAAAACAAAGGCCCTCAGATTCCATGCAGAAATGCCTTTCTATTTATTTGACAATTGATATGTTATTTCAAGTGCCCCGTCACTGACCTACATAAGCAATGGCTTAATATTCACTGTTTTACCTACATTTCGTAGGTTTTTGAAATAACTTCATTGTTGTATTGGCTGTATCTGTAGTCAAAAATAAACATCGCATGCAATTGGTGGAGTAGCTAGGTATAAAACACTTAAGAAAACTAAACGCATCCTACTTTGTTAGCAACATTGCCACAGACTTTGGTCAAAATAGGATTAGCTGTGTTTTAAAAACTGAAGCCTCTCCTTTTACTATTTTAGAATTGTTCTCAAACTTTTGAATAATGTTTGATTATTAGACGTGAAAAATTCAATCTTGGCTTACAAAAATTGATTATTAACCCATGGACCAGGAAAGGGTGAAATTATTTTTAATAATCCAGAACGCTGTTAAAGCATGATAGCTACATCATTTTAATTAATTGTATGTCTGACATGTGTTGGTGGACCCCAAAGTTACTTTTATATTCTACTTACTCTCCTACCCAAAGTTAAAATTTAATCGTGGTGGTTAAAAGATAATTAAACTGTACTAATATTCAAAGGCGTACGACAATAAGCAAGTGGTAGTTGATTTGAATTAACCACACATTCCAATATGCAAGATAGTAACTTGTTTAACATTACGGTATTTCTTTTCTCTCTGTTTTAATTTTTACTGCTTTGTAATCTAAAATAGTAATATTTTGAGTTGACTTGAACAGGATTAAGTGGCAGTAACACTTGGTTGCTATAACTTTAACCCGTTAAAGTAAACAAAAAAGAAATGTTAAAAAAGAATAGCGGTTCGTATTTCTTTCGTTCGAGCAAAAAATAAAAACCAAAGCATTTTTTTAAGAATGGAAAAAAATTAACCGCCATGCTTCAACATGTCACGTACATAAGTGACGACTGCCATCATCATCATCATCAAGACGACGTCTTTCAAATTAGTATATAGGATACCAAAAAGTAATTAACCATTAAATATTATCTATGAAAGACCCTAATTTTTCACCACGAAAGTGTCAAATGTTCTGAATCATCCAGAACGCTATCATTGCAGGATAGCTACATCACTGTATGCCTTGCCAGTAGTGCTGGCCATGGGAACAGGAGACACCCAGGATTTTGGGAACAGGAACAGGAATGGGTGTGTACGGGAACACAAATTTTGTTCCCAAAATTTTTGGGAACGTTTGGAAACATAGAAATTGTTCCCAAAATATGGGAACAAAAGCGGGTTTGGGAACAGGAAAAAAACTTGTACCTACCTGGTATTCACATGAAGTGTTTAATGTAAAAATACCTCACAAATAAAATATTATTTTAAAAGTACGTCGCAACATGTCAAATAAGTTACTCTTTCGCACGTTATTTTCTAACAACATAATAAATAATTATTATTTAACACGTGACAAAAATGGAACACTCTGGAACTTTAACCCAAAATTGTAGCTTAGAAAACTCCAGCGTACTTTTATCCTTGTTAGTTCAGCAAAAGTATATTGAAAGTGCTACTTGTCTTGGCTAATTTCAGTTACTACTCTACTTTGCTCTGCGATGATTAGTTTAATGACTGGTACTGAATTCTCATTTAAATTCGAGTAGCTAAAGGTATTGGAGAAGGTGTGCTGTTATTTATGTTTAATAAAGTCGATTTGATATTTGTTTTTTTTTAATCGACGCATAAATAGAGTTACCTGGGGCATAAATGTGTAGGCTGTACTTTTCTGCTAGTCTTTAAGGCTTTTTTTTTTAGCTTTTTTAGTCTTTTGGGAACAGGATCAGGAACATTCCTGTTCCTGCAGGAACAGGTCCAGTAAATTTGAATTGGTACCCATTTTTATGGGAACAGGAACAGGACCATTGCGTTAGTTCCTGACAAAATGGGTACAGGTACAGGAACAGGTATGGGTACCAAATTTCTGTTCCCATGGACAGCACTACTTGCCAGTGTTGACGGATCCCAAAGTTACTCTTATATATACTCTTATACTCTATACTGTCGTGATAAGAGGAAATTATAATAAGAGAGGTACGTCTTTATTCGAAGAAAACTTAACCTAGAATGACAGGATCAGTCAGAGTCCACAGGCTCCGCAGTACATTTTACATTAACTCAATGCTTATAGCATTACAATTGCCATTCTGGCACTTTATAAAATAAATATTAGTAATATTGACTTTTTCAGTCAATTTATATTTTCAATAATAATAATTATCTTCAATAAGCAACAATCGTCAATAAGCGCGGCGCGTAGCCGTGACACCAAACCGTCTTCACTCTGTGATGACGAGCGGCAATGATAAAGCGTAGCTGGATCATGACATGACCCACCTGGGGTGGGTGGGGGACTCCTCCTCAGCATCTTCCTCCAACGGATCTTCCGACGGGTTCGCAGGTTTTCGGCTCGATCGAAGAGCGGCATTCAACACATCTGGTCGCTTCCTTATCCTAGCGGGGAGCCTGTGGGGATGAATTGACGACGGGAGCAGCCGGGGATGGGGTAACAGACTTGGTCCTTATCCTATTAGCGCCAGAGGGAATCGGTAGCATCTTTCGTAGCCCAGGGACATGGAGTGGCCTCGAACAGTCCGCGAAGGTCGATGCAAATCGGAAAATGTGGGGGGGGGGAATTTATTCGGGAGAAATGGGAATTTTTGGGAATGTAGCTCACGAAGAAGTAGGGAAATTAACGGTAAATAATACCAAATTCAGGGAAACGGGAGGGTAGTTTTAAACGAGATAATCTTACCCCGCACCTGTCGTGATAAGAGGAAATTATAATAAGAGAGGTACGTCTTTATTCGAAGAAAACTTAACCTAGAATGACAGGATCAGTCAGAGTCCACAGGCTCCGCAGTACATTTTACATTAACTCAATGCTTATAGCATTACAATTGCCATTCTGGCACTTTATAAAATAAATATTAGTAATATTGACTTTTTCAGTCAATTTATATTTTCAATAATAATAATTATCTTCAATAAGCAACAATCGTCAATAAGCGCGGCGCGTAGCCGTGACACCAAACCGTCTTCACTCTGTGATGACGAGCGGCAATGATAAAGCGTAGCTGGATCATGACAATACTTACGCTCTTACCAACAGTTAGAATTTAATCGTGGTTGTTTAAAGATGAAGCCTCATCATATTAGTCACACTGTACTAAATATTTAAAGTCGTACACAATAAGCAAGTGATTGTATATTCGAATTCCAGGAATACTTGGAATACAAATTCCAAGATGCAAGATAGTAACTTTGTTAGCAACTTTTGTTTAGCATTGCGGTATTTATTCAATTCTAATTTTATAAGATTTTTTGTAATCTAAAATGGAATTATTTTCTATCGACTTGGACGGTATATACGTGAGAAAGATTGGTTCTTTGGTTTGGGGCAGGGTTTTGGGGGAAAGGAAGAAGCACCAGGTATACACCTGGTATCAATTAAGGTTAAACTGGTGCTGGCAATGAGGAATCTTCCTAAGGGATACCAGGTACATACTTGGTATCAATTAAGGTTAAACTGGTGCTGGCAATGAGGAATCTTCGTAAGGGGTACCAGGTACATACTTGGTATCAATTCAGGTTAAACTGGTACTGGCAATGAGGTATCTTCCTAAGGGATACCAGGTACATACTTGGTATCAATTCAGGTTAAACTGGCACTGGCAATGAGGTATCTTCGTAAGGGGTACCAGGTATATACTTGGTATCAATTCAGGTCACAGTGGTACTGGCAATGTAAATTCCTGTAAGTTGTACCAGGTATACATGTTGTATCAATTGAAGTCTAACAGGTAATTACATCTAAGAAGCGCGTGAGGTCAATGATTAGAAATTAACAAGTTGGGGTGCAATCCGGATTTTCGGATTTGGAAACCTAACCCGTCGTTTCGGACGTTCAGGTTAGGTTAGTTCGAGTGGAAAGGCGCGCTATTGTCACCACGATGGTCCCTTCGGGGCCATCGCAGTGGCAGCGCTCCTTTCCAATCGAACTAACCTAACCCTCACTGTCCGAAACGACCACCAACACGAAACAGTCCCTAGGAGGGTGATATCTTAATGTAATGGAATAATGGGGTAGATGAAAAAGTATGTTCTAAGAATTTATGGAAGGAGCAGGGGCACACGTGGTAGCTCTTTGCAAGAATTAACAAATTTTGGTTTCACATGTCAAATTATGTATTAACTTGGCACTACGTGCCAAGTACGCCGAAATTATTTATTAACTTGGCACTGTGTGGCTTACAGTCTTTTTACGTTCCTAAAATAACCGCAGTTAAACGCTCTGTTTGCATCGTATCCATTGGTTGTTGCTCTTGGTCGTTGCCAAATTATGTGGACATAATTAGTACTGCGCAGTGCTCGGCACGGGTACGAAAAATCGGTACCTGTACCCGTATCCGTACCCGAAGTGCGGGTATTGCAATATCTGGTATCTATACCCGTACCCATACCCGAGTATACGGGTACACATTTTTCGTACCCTTATTAGCAATGTAATCTCAATCCATGTACCTGTACCCGTATTGTACCCGTACCCGAAAAATACTCGTAAATTGTACCCATACTCGGGTATCTCAGTGTCGTACCCGTACTCGTACCCGGGTACTTTATCCAGATTTGTCTAAATGTAATACAAAGTACGTTATATGTATGTTTAATGTATGACACCTTAGTGGGTAATTTTGACTAGCTAGAGCGGTATATGACATTGTATATTTTCATTGAAGAGTAGAAAAACTACAAGCGTTTATGATTAGAAATAAAATTGTTATTATCCCCCTTTGATCGTTAATGGGTTGATGGGCGAGGTATTTTATGGCACCCAGCCCATATGCACATGCATTTTTGTGCACAGAGATAACTAACATGCAGTTTTGGCTTGGGACTCGATTTTTCACTTCTTGACTCATTCGGCCCCACTAATTTTCTCATGTGTTCTCTCTGTGTACATATAACTAACTTATTACAAATATTCGCCTTCTCCTAATCAACTACCAATAACCCAAAATAACTTTCCATCCAACTCATCAGATCTCTAATTTCTAAACTGTATTCATTGTGGGTAATGACGTATCATGTACGTGTCCCACAGACTCTTTATATGTAATAATTAGTGACAAAACACTACATTATGAAGACGTTTTGTACAAAATTTTGTTGAATCCTATTCTCCACAACTATTTTGTTATTATTCCTCGCCTGTGTTTATTTATTTTTATTTATTCTTCCTAAAACATGTTTCCATAAAAGCATATATTTTAGCAACAGTCTGAAATACATTTACTGTATGTTGTAAGGTTAAAATGGTATTAACAATAAGCTATATGTATTCAGAAATACTAAAAATACCGACAAAAGTTTCCAACGTACGGGCATGATGGCATAAAATTCACCAAAATGTCTCAAATCTCAACGTATCCAAATACTCGGGTACAGTTGTCACGGGTACGAGTAAATGACCCCATTATACCCGTACCCGGTGGGTATATACCCATTTTGAAATCCTTGTATCCATACCCATACCCGTATCCGTACCCGGAATTGTTCGGGTACAAAAAATCGGTACCCGGGTAGTACCCATACCCGTACTCGTACCCGTTTACCCGAGTATTACCCATACCCGTGCCGAGCACTGGTACTGCGTTGTCGTTATATTGATTCCCATGAGTAGTACTCGTGGAAGCCGCCATTTTGTGTCAACTTGTGTGGACACAATTAGTACTACATTGTCGTTATGTTGATTTCCTTGCTTAGTATTTTTGGAAGCCGCCATTTTGTACGAACTTAATTATTACGAAGCGTGTAGTCGGTGCGGGTCAGGAAGTATTCTCATTGTCATTACAAGTTTAGCCTCACTACCTGGTAAACCAAACGGGAATTTTCATTGCACGCACCATCTAACCTCGATTGATAGTATTGATACAAAGTATATACATACCAGGTATTGTACCAAGTATGTATATACATGGTACACCTCGCGATAATTGCCATTTCCTGTACCAGTTTAACCTGAATTGATACCAAGTATATACCTGGTACACCTTACGACATTCTCCATTGCCAGTACCAATTTAACCTGAATTGATACCAAGTATATACCTGGTGCACTAAGCGTCTGGTGCACTGGTATAGTACCAGCTATTTTTCCTGGTGCAACAAACGACAGTTTGTGTAGTTTGTACCAGACCTTAGGAACCAGGAGTATATCTGGTGTCGTGTACCAGGAAAGAAACTATAGCCACTGAAGGACTTTTAAATATGCCATTCAAAATGAGTTATGCTTACCATATCGGTTATTGTAGCCCGCAGTGCTTCCTTTGTCTGATGACTAATTGAATTTGAAAACTTTCCAAAAAATTTTGAATAATTCGAAATTACACTGGTGACCAAATCATCACGGTCTCCCTCACTCCAATTCGGTGAGCGTTTTGGCTGCTCTGATAAATTCGTTTTTATATATTTTGCCATTTTCAATCCTTACAATTAACGTTAAATCGTTTTGTAGAGAAAATCAATAAGTAAACCTGAAAGAAAGGACAAATTGGGTGAATTTTATGGCTTATTGGATGGCTTAAGATTCAAAAATTTTGACAGCCAATCACAACGTCCGTTACATGAGATTAAGGCGCTTACGATTCGTAAGTGTGATCGTAGCTGCGATACACTTGCGATAGTTTTTGAGAATATTAAAATTTGAAAATCGTAGAGGCATCGTACGACACCTGTCGTAAGTTCTTACGAAGTCGTAACTTGCGATATCGTAAATTCTGTTCGAGAATGACCCCCCTGTACTTTAAATACAAAATACTGTACTTTAAATATAAAATACTGTACTTTAAATACAAAATACTGTACTTTAAATATAAAATACTGTACTTTAAATACAAAATACTGTACTTTAAATATAAAATACTGTACTTTAAATACAAAATACTGTACTTTAAATATAAAATACTGTACTTTAAATACAAAATACTGTACTTTAAATATAAAATACTGTACTTTAAATACAAAATACTGTACTTTAAATATAAAATACTGTACTTTAAATATAAAATACTGTACTTTATACAAAATACAAAACTTTAAACACAAAACTAGTAAAAGCCCTGTGCTTCACAGGGACGCTTACTTGAAGAGGTGGTAACGTGATTGTAGAAATTAAAAGCCAAACGGTTTACGAATCAAGCCCTGTCGTAGAGACTTGTTGTATGCCTAAATCGTGCGCGCTTATATTAAGAGTAGCGCTTTAAATAAACGGACACAAAGTGCTCTTTAATAATAAAGGATACTGTACTTTAAATACAAAATACGTTCCCTCGTTAAGGATTACACCAACGTCAGATCGTTCCGAGCGTTTTCAAACTAGTATGTGCTAGGTCCGAACAAAAACATGCTAAGTTTTCAAGGGTATCTGAAATTTTGGATTCATAATCATGGATTTCACGAAGCTTCGTCTTTTATTTCCACGATCACAAACTAAGGCGAAAATTTTAAAACCACTCATTTCTATTCTATTGATGACGATTTCAATAGCCTCTTTTGACCTAATTTTGTGACATCAATCAAATATAGGCTGCTTCTGGTTACTATAATATTTCTTAAGCATCACAACTTGTACATTGGAATGTGTAACAATAATGTACATACTCGTGTAGAATACACTAGTAGACAAAGTTGGGCGCATACCCTACGTGTATGCCTACAAGTAGGCAAAATTGTAGGTTATGCTATTTCTGTGCTCAACTATTTTGTAGGCAACTGTACGTGGGATGCATATTTCGAGGCAAAAATTCTGTAATTTATGCATGCTGGGAATAATGAGTAAGTAGATACAAGAAAAAGGTAGGTACTTAATCATGAAAACATATGTAAATATGTTCGAAACTTTGGTATTCCAAAGCGCTGAATAAAAGCCCCATCTAGATTTTTTTTCCCATATGTATTTTAGGGTGGCGTCAGCCCACTAATAAAATAGCCTTGTCGGTACGTCCGTGTGTCCTTCCGCACGACATCTCAAAAACTACTGAACCGATTTCAATGAAATGTTTTATGGACATTAGGTGTGTCAACCTTAAGCCTGAATTAGTATTTGACTGGAATCGGCCGGATGGTTTTTTTGAGAAAACAATTCTTGAAATTTTGGACTTTTGAAGTAAAATAACAGTTACCTCCAAAACTACTACATCAAACAAGGATAACATATAGTCATAATTAAGCCCTGAAGATGAACACTGTTTGCGTTCGAAAGCTTGGCAAATAAATTGATGCTAAGCAATATCCACGTATTCCAATTATTTCAACATGGTTGATATTACTAATGAATCTATTTCAATGACATTTTTTGTGAATATTACTTATGAAAATAGTAATGACTATGGCTTGTGTGGTTGAAATCGGCCTGATTGTTTTTTCGGGGAAAAAAATCGAAATTTCGAACTTCAAGTCAAATGATAGTCATCTCTAAAACTACTGAATCTATTTCAATGAAATTTTTTGTAAATATTGCTTAAGTAAATCGTAATGGTTGTGGTTTACAGTGGTTGAAATCGGCCTGATCGTTTTTTTTTTAATTCTGAAATTTTGAAAAAAACTTAAAATTTGTTCTACTTTGACGGCAGTAGCTGACGCCACCCTACGCGAAGCCTCAAATTATCGCGCAGCGATGATTTTTTACTTTTGTTTATTTCCTGCAGTGCAACGGATTTGAATTAGTTTGACGTTAGTAAGTCTTGATTCCCTCCAAAATAACAGAAAGCAAATGAAATTGATTTTTAGTGAAAAACGCACAAAAATTGCTGAGACAATATCTGAAACTTTACGAAAGCAAATTTTAATAAGTTGACCTGAACATGCGTTTTCATTGCCAACTCTATTGTTGATTTTTAAAGTAGGGGCTTTGTAAATCACTTGTGAGGTTCAATTTATGTATGCATAATTTCATTTAGTTTGCAAGTAGGATTCAATTCCGACAACGTAGGTATGTCGGTTGTAGTTAGGGACTAGTGCTGCGCTCGGGTCAAGTATTTATAAAGATCCGACCACGAACTTGACTTGACCCCGACTTTTCAAGTACGTATTTCAAGATTACCCGAACTTGACATTTTCAGTTCAAGTAATACTTGAATGAAACAAGTTCGGGTTCTCAAGTAATTCTCAGATTACTTGACCATGATTTTATACTCGTGTTTCGGGTCCAACTTCAACTTGACTTGACCATGACCCGAACTTGACCATGAACTTGAACTTTCATGTACAAGAAACTTAATTTTTAGGACACCAAAATCTTAAATTTGACTGGAGAAATTTATATTTGTAACGAAAGAATATAGGTAATTCTAACACTAGGTTTCACCCAGTTTTTTGCGAGCAACCGCCTGTAAAAATAATAATTGTATTTTTGGTCCTTTTCACTGAATGTTGAATGATGGTACACTGGATATCTACTCTGATTTCGTGTACCTGGTGTCGCAGTTGACATATTCGGTGGCACATAACTCTTTTAGGTTTAGCTGACACATACTATTGTAAAAATGGGTGCGAGCATATTTAAATCAATTTCTAAGGAGTCATATGAGTGTTGAGCGTTCTTTTGTATTTGCGTACACGGAACAAGTTAACAAAGGTCTCTTAAAGTGGTGCACTAAAATGCCGTTTTAAGTATTATTTAGTATACAGTAGTGAATCGTAAGTGAATTGAAAATTCTCTCAGTCATGAAGTCTTGCGCATACAAAATTACTTGAACTTGTACACCAAAAACTCAAGTTCGTGGTCAAGTACTTCTTAATATTTACTTGAACCTGACCAAGTACTATGGTTCAAGTAAAATAATTATACTTGACCACGAACTTGACTTGAGGTAAGAAATCATGGTCAAGTCCATGAAATACCTGAACACGACCCGAACCGTTCATGGTTTTAAATTTATTTACTTGACCACGACCCGAACGCGAACTTGACTTGAAATACTCGTGGTCTACTTGTACTTGTGCGCAGCTCTGTTAGGGACAAATCTCGGGATAGATGTATGTATGTAGGCTTATACGTAGGCTCTACGTAAGAAACCAGGGTGGCTTGATTTAAATCACGTTGATTTAAATCTTGATTCCCGAAACACTATGTATGTACACAATACACGTTATGTATATATTTATATATTAATAAAAATCCAATTGAGTTCTGGCATCAGCCCTACACATCGTTTGGTTTCAAAGACAAAACTGAATTCCAAATTGTTACAATGTAAAAAATACTACTGATATTTGGAACTGGCCTTTAACCAGCTTTTTATTTCATGTTAGGTATATAGTTAACTTGCTTTTGTAATTTTCTCTCAATATATTTTATTATTGTTCATCATTATTAAGTTTTATTGGTACCAAAATTGTACAATATTACGAGGAAAATTAAAATCAAAAAAATTGTATGGTAGTTCTATCGTACGAAAAAATTTTGAATTTAAATCAGAAAATATTGATTTAAATCAAAAAATCGGATTTATTTGATTGAAAAAATATATTTATTTTCAAAAAAATCAAAAAAAAATCCGGTATGGGTAAGATATTGACCTCGGGGGTTACAGCTTGGTCATCGTGGCACAAACTGGAACCAAACTCGGCACACGTTTAATATGTGTCTAATTAAAGCCCTAATTCCAATCTGGGCCAGTGTTGTTGCCGTTTAGATTATGAAACCGGTATCGACGCTCTTTGACCTCTTTAAGTCAGTATCTTGGAATTTTGAGGTCATATCTCGCTGAAATTTTTTTGCACGTTATTTAATTTTTATTCTTGCCATTTTTGAAGTTATATTGCTAATTTTCACTGTTTGAATTTTTTGGTACCCCACGAGCCCCCCCCCCTCATTTTTTGCTAACTTTGACCAGGGATATCTCCGAATCCCGTCGTCAGATTTTTTCAGGGCAATTATCAAAAACGATCTACGCATCAAGGCGCACCCTGCAGTAATTTTTTCGTTAAAATCGAACAGAGGGCATTTTCTCGTAAGGATTGTGCGGTGTTCTTTGATTTTGGCATATAATTCACACCTCAAAATCCCAAAAATCATTTCAAGCGATTGTAAAGTTGTTACTTTCTAAATTGGAAAGAATTTACCTTTAACGCAACAGTAATAAAAACCTTATCCGGTAGAGTTATGGCAGCAATTCTAATACAATCCAAAGACATACCTGCTAAATCCCGTGGTCGGGCTGTACTGTTCTTTTTAGTACAGTATTGATGAAAGTACAGCAGTGTTACGGTCATTATGTTTCGTAAATAAAGCAGAGTACAGTATCTACACCTATTCCAATCAAATATTTAGCCAGTTGGCGGACCTGGCCGGGCTAAAGGAGCATTTTTTCCGGTTTCTTCCTGTTTCGGGCCTGAATTCAAGCCCGAATCCACCTCTACTTTGCACTTTGCGAAAATGAACACAAACTCAATGAGATAAGATATTCACAAATTGTTGTGTACAACTATGGTACTCCAAATTATGCTCAGTTGTGCATGAAACCTTTTGAACCAGTGTAAATGATTTGCAGGCAGGTTGTAAGCGAGAAAAGAGTAGTGATGCCAATTATCTGGTCTGATCCAGATTTTGTGAAACTGGTCTGGTCTGAGCTTTGGACCAGACCAAAGACCACGGTCAGGACCATGATCAAGAAAACCATTGAGAGCAATTAAATAATCACATTTTATCAGCTAAAATTCTTGTGTTATCCCCAAAAATTACGTTTTTAATTTGTTCCGTGGAATTTTTTGTACTTTTAGAACCATGGTCCTGTGGTCTGGTCTGGTTCTGAAACTGGACCAATTTTACCTGGTCTGGTCCAAGTGTTGGGCCAGACAGGACCAGACCAATAACGGACCATTTTAAATGGTCCGGACCGGATCATTGGTATCCCTAGAAAAGAGAATTGGAACGATCAATGCTGAAATAGTAATGTTTCGAATTTTTTAGAAAAAAAATAATTTTTTAACGCGCACATATTTTGAAAACTTACCCTCCTTTGCCCTGTGCTGCCATGAGTTTACATTTTACCCATCGCAAATAAATAATTTCATAAAGTGACTGCGCAGTTGCCAGAGTATATATTAATTACTGTATACTCATGATCAACCCGAAATTTTTAGTTGAGTTGAGTATTTTATTCCGCCTACAATCAGTACAATATATTGAACATTATACTCACGAATAAATAAGCAGTCTTTGGAAATGATTACTGCATACTTGCAGTTTTGGTCCAAAGTTCAAATTCAGTTCCATTCACATCCGCAAATTTTTTGTGACGTTCAGTTAAGTTCAACTAGTAAAAGCCCCGTGCTTCGCACTAGAGCTTCCAATGTGTTCAACATTTTTGTTCCGTAGGAAATTCCGTTCCGTTCCGAAACCTACAAATAATATTGTTTCCGGTTCCGTTCCGGCTGTCGGGACATCGGAACATTTGAACTGACACCGTTCGGAACAAAGAAGTAAAGCATTCTTTCCGTTACAGGTTGTGTTCCGTTCCGTATTATGCTAGTTTTTCCGTTCCGAACCCGTTTCGTTCCGAAATATCCCGGAATTTTTCACAACATATACGTGAAATGCGTGTACAAATTGCTGGTAACTTAATATACAAGATATACTTTTAATAGATTGGATGCGAGGGAATGCTATTATTTAATTATATAAAATAATATTTATTAACAATTAGGCCATATAAAAAGGACTACTGTGCAGTATTATATATTAATTATTATTTTTTTAAGCAATAAATATTTGTAGCGTGTGGACCTAACAGTGTTAATTTCCTGCAAGCTTGCTTCATTGATGCTAATAATTTCGATTTCAGAATTTTCATTTCGAGAAAAATCGCCCATGCCCATGTTTATTAAACAAAATTAGTTGTTCTGTTAATTTTCATGGAAAACGATACTCGCATTACATATCTGTAGCTTCGCGAGCTTCATGAGCATTTGTGTAAATTTAATCTGTGTTCATCCAATTTCGTTATTTCGGCAAAAAACTGCTTACAAGCCAGAGCGATTAGAAATGTGTTTCCATTCTAGTTGAACGATGGCGCGACACTTCAGAAATTGTACCGGGATCGGTTCGGAACGGAACAGAACAATTCCGCTTTCCGGTTGCATAAATTATACGGGACACTTTTCGTTCCGATGCTCTGAACCGTCCCGGTCCCAATATCATCGGGACAAGTGCTCGTGTTCCGGTTTTGTCCCGATTCAATGACGGAACCAAAAAGAATTTTCCGAAATTGTTCCGTTCCGTTTCCGAACACGGAACTTCGGGATTTTGGAAACCCGAAGGAAGCTCTACTTCGCACAGGGTCAATTGCTTGAGAATTGTGAGAGTATACACAAAATCGTAAATTGCTATATGTAGATCCCGTATTATGGCGTGTCGAGAAGGCTTAATATTAATAGCCCGCTTCGCTAGGCAAAGTAATCTCATATAAGACATTATTAATTGTAAGGCTAACAATTCGTTTCAAATAGCTAGTTGGCAATTCATCATCAACAAATTATGGTACAACGCTCCAGCCCACTAAAGTTCTCTCCCAAACTCAATATTTGGCTTCACACGGGGAATTTAACTAATTGATCAACTTAATACCAACCAACATTGTTATTAAATCTTGCTGTTGCATCACTGTATGGTGCTTCACCCCTTAGTGGATCAGCACGTGCTGATCAAATATGATTTTTTGTTATTATAATTTGTATATAGCTCAGGTGTGCCGTAATAATGTAACTGAAGCCTCAGACACAGGACGCACTGATAATTTAAAATAGGAAAAGTGACAGGAATTCATATTAGCGCAACACTTTTCAATTGCTATTGTTACTAAAGTCCGTGGTTCCTACATATCAATCCTTAATTCGTAATGATACTTTTAGGGAATATAAAGATCAAATTTATGGATGTAAAGGCTTGTAATTACAAAATAGTGAGCAAATAACTTCAGCAATACAAATTCTGAGAATTTGTCTGACGTTATATATAAAAAGTGTTGCAATAAGTACTTTCAATTCCATTTGCTTTTTCCTAATAAGAATCCCACACGAATGTGAACTAAGTTCAGTCATTAAAATTCTCCTCTCCTCAAATTCGTCAGTGCTGTAACCGTACGTAGTTTTTCTAACTACCAGACTTAATTTAATCCAAATTTGATGATTTATGTCTAATGTTTATAATAATTATGATTAGCGCTTTTAAGTGACAATCTAAAATTGCGTAATATTGCGAGCTTCCAGTATGCTGCAAGCAGTTGGTATATGCTGAGAACCACAGCGAGCTAAGCGAGTTGAAAAAGCTCTCCTCTGCGACAACGTTTCAGCCCGATTTGCTTCTCGGCTTGCTGTATAAACCACCGCGTGTCCAGAGCTAATCCCGCCTCGACAATCCCGCCAGTGATAACTCCGCCGAAGCAACCCCGATGATTTAATCCCGATCTCAATAGTATTTAATCCCGCCAACCATAACCCCGCTGACGATATTCCCGAACCAAGTTTTATTGTATTAACTTCAGTAAACAATAATTGTATGCTCCTATTATTTAATAGTATCCATCTCCTTGACAACAAGCTGTGTACTGTTGACAGACTGGCTGTTTTGATATGTACCTATATTGTGAATTGTGACATGTGTATGTAGCTGCTCCGCTACACTATGTTCATAATAAAAGTGAAGACACATGCATGCATTGACTTGATGACTGCCGTTCTCGTTGTAGCATTGTAACCAATGAATTTTGCTTCTGCTTGAATTTATGAATGCATAAGTTTATTACTTTTGATATTGACTGATAAACTGTTGTATTTTCACGGTTGTTATAGCAACATTAATTTATATTCATTAAATTCTGTTTCATTGTATGGCGGGATTATCTCATTAGTTGTCGGGATTATCGTGAGCGGGATTGTATATATCGGTCAAATTGACAGCGGAATACTGTTCGCGGGAATAATACCATCGGGATTGTCGCGGCGGGATTAGCTCTGAACTCCAACCACCGACTTGCTTGGCTATATATTGAAATGAGCCGCGAAGGTTTGAATTGTAAAGCCAAAGCCGCGAAAGTTTAAATCAACGGACAGGTCCAGAGCAATAAGAAGAAGGATTCCCCTTGTCCAAAGCCTGTTGTAGTTCAGTTCAATTCACTGCGTACTTTCCAGTCATTACCAGACCTGCGTTCGGGTCAAATAATTTGAGGATCCGAACTTTAACTTGACCTGCACTTGAACTTTCAAGTAGATATTTGTCAGTACCCGAACTTGGCGTTTTGGTTCCCAGGAATTACTTGCCATACCAAGTCATATCTTGCAAGTAATCTTTCCTAAATCCGAACTTGATCTGATACTTGAATGTCGGGTCCATAAATCTTGAGAACCGAACTTGGAATTGACTTGAACCCGAACTTGGATTTCAAGTAATTACTTGAATCTTGCAACTTTGTAGTATGAAGTCGCAAAACCATTCCAACGGGTGGAACTAAGATTTTCAATTTCCGTTGTCTTTATTAAATTCAGAATCGGGTTCACTCATGGTTTTTTCCTAGTGTTACAGTCTCACCTGACAATTAACTTCAACAGATTTTAAAAAATGATGAAAAATTAGAAGAATGGTTTTAAGCACGACGATTTACAGAATACACAACAGTCACTCCAAATGAAAGTGAGCTCCAGCTTCTGTGCATATCTCTGCAGGCATGGTTTCTAGTAGGGATGTCAATGGTCTGGTCCGGACTATTTATAATTGGTCTGGTCCGGTCTGGTCCCATAGTTGTATGGTCTGATCCGGTCTGATGCAACACTTGGACCACATCAGATACAATTGGTCCAGCTTCAGGACCAGACCAGACCTGATCACAGGATCATGGTCTCAAACGTACGCAAAATAAAAATATATGAGCTAACGAAATCCCATGGAACAAATTAAAACTGTCATTTCTGGGATAAAAGAATAATTTGACGGGATAAAATGTAATTATTTAATTGCTCTCAATGGTGTTCTGGACCATGGTCCGGAGCATTTGAGATGAGAGCGAATCCCTAAAATATATACATACATGGTCTGGAGCATGGTCTTTGGTCTGGTCTGGTCCGAACGACTGGATCAGACCAGATCATTGGCATCACTAGTTTCTAGAATGTGTGTTACAGAAGTGCGAACAACCAATGGCGAAGAACGCACAAAGGAATCAAACGTTGGAACTAAGATACATGAATCGGTACTTGAAAGTCCAAGTTCGGGTTCAAGTAAAATCCATGCCCAGATCCGAACTTGAACTTGATCCTTAGTGCAAGTCAATTCTGTGGGCTTGCACTTGGACCAGAACCGACTTGAAGTTCCAAGTTCGGATCCAGCAAATACTTGAACTTGACCCGATTCAACCAAGTAGAAACGCTCATGATCCCGAACTTGACCCGAACTTGACCTGACTTGATACTTGTCAAGTACTACTTAAACTTGAGCCCAGCTCTGGTCATTACGCTCAGTTCAGTTCACCCTTGCAGTATTTTTTCGAAGTTCAATTCAATTCATTATTAACTTTTTGGTCGTTCAGTTCAGTTCGCTTTATCTATCATTAGCGAGCCAATTAGTTCAAGCAAGATATATAGATACACTGGTAAGACAACTTCCTACTCGGTCGCACTGACAGAGTGGATTCTCAAATTTACTAATCCGAGAGATGTAGCTGTGCACGTTTCCGCTGTCTGTCGAGAAAGGCGCGTGTTATACAATGCAATTGTACTACTTAATTACTAATTAAGTTGTGTATGGTGGTTAAAACTAAGAGAGTAAACTAGTTCTTGTAATTTAGAATGGGTGGCTGTTACCATACAGGTTGCAATTCCGGTGCTAATGGGAAAAAATCTCATATATTGAAATTTCCAAAAAATGGGAATGCATAACTCAAAGCGCAGTGGATTCGGAATATTCCAAAAAGATCAGATAAAGACTGGGATTTCAGTAATTGTTCGCTTTGTTATTTACATTTTGACGACAAATGTATTATTAAAACATCACGTGCTTATGGAGTTCATGGAGAGTTAATTTGTGAAATTCCAAGAAAAAATTGGACTTTGTCCGAAAATGCCATTCCGACAACATTTTCCAACTGCATTGTGCCAAAGTATTTTGACAAGACTCCTGCTAGAAAATCCCCGAGAAAGAGGAAATCTATCTCAATCGAAAAACATCCCAAATCTACCAAGCATTTGAAATTTCAGATCCCTGCACAATTTGAAAGCTTCACTTTAGAAGATCTTAAACTTCCACTCGGTTGGGGTTTATCAACGACACATAACGACAATGTTATACTTCAAGCGATTCGATTAACCGAGGGTATGTCAAACAATTCTGTATTTATAGATCGCAGCTTAACGGTATGTTAATCATTTACGAAAAACTTGTCTGTCACTGGAAATCAGTGCTCTGCACTGTGATGATTTGACGTAATAAAGCTGTTACATTACAAACAATGTGAAATATTTCACAATGTTAATATTACATGCAAAATCAAACTAATGTAATGAAAAAATTAGCTTACTTAATTCCAGCCTAATTGTTCGTTCGTAGGTATTTCGAGATGGAAAGAACGAGCTCTTAGTTCGAGGAGACGATTTTGATTCTTCTTTTATGGGATTAAATTTTAATATCACTGAAGACGCGTCGAAATCTTTGAATTGCCTAGAAAACCTTACACTGTGCAAAGGACTTCCTTTGAGTGCAGATATCTTGAGAATTAATACAAGAGCCGCCGTATTCATCGGAAACTTTGTGTTTTCAAATAAATGTCAAAAACGTGATGTGATGGAACTGTGTGAAAAGTGTAAATCCTTAAATAAATATCTAAATCTTCGGATCAAATTCCTACAACATCGTTCGAAAACAACATTTCCACCACAGCAAAGATTGCAGCAAAAACTACGAAATACGCGAAAACAAATCTCCAGATTGACAAAAAGAGCAAAATCGTGGAGAGAAAATGTATCAGAACTTCGAAGTCAGCTACAGTCCGCTACAGAAAAAGATTTGCTAGAGAAGATTGACACCAGCAATTTGGCAGACAGCTTGAAGCTTACAATAAGAACTGCTATTAAAACAGCCAAAGCAAAGTCACAACGCGGACACAGGTAATGAAATAAGTATACATGGTTTACTTGATTAAATAGTTTCTTTCAAATACACATGCTAAATACAATTGCTATTTTAGGTATGAATCAGACTGGCTTCTAAATGCTTTGCTTCTCAAAATCAAAAGTCCCAAAGGTTACAGATTTTTGAGAGAAAACAAATTACTTCCCCTACCTCATGAAAGTAGCCTAAAACAACTAATAGCTGGCATTCCTTGTGAATTTGGATATTCAAATTTTATTTTCGATTCGCTGCGAAAACAAATGGAGAATCTGGCTGAGAGGGATCGTCATGGGGTTTTTTTACTGGATGAGATAAAAATAAAAGAATCATTGCAGTTTAAGAAACACTCACAAACATTTGAAGGTTTTATTGAATTTGGAGATTATACTGGCGAGTATTTATGCGGAGGGAAAAACCGATCCTTTGAAGTTGCGGATCACGCATTGGTGTTGATGTTCCGTTCCATAAATTCTAATTGGGTAAGATCATTCAAATAAACCCTACGCTAGTATTGTATAACTGCTTTTAATGCTTTCTAAGGCACAACCTGTAGCTTGCTTTACAAGAAAAAATTCCGCTCCTGGAGAAATTCTGGCAAAACTAGCTATTAGCTGCATTCTCAAGTTAGAGGAAGTTGGGGCTTTTGTAGATGCAATAATTTGTGATGGTGCTACTTCTAACAAGAAAATGTTGAAAACTTTAGGTGTTCAAGCTAGCTCAAAAGTAATACAAAACAAGGTACATAGTATTTACGCACAATTTTATTTGTATATCTATCCTTTTTAAATTTTATGTTGGATGTAAGAAAACGCTACAAATTATAGTGAATTATTAAGGTGTATACATCAATTTGCCATGTTATTATATATCTAATGTTAACATGTCGTTTACCTTAGATAATTCATCCATGCGACGGTTCAAGGTTCCTTTATTTTTTATGCGATGTACCACATTTAATTAAATGTATACGAAATTATATGATGACTGCCGTAAACGCTACGGTAATTTATCAGCAGCAATATTCTTGACATTATCGTTTGATATTTTCCTAAAATTTTTACAAATTGATTAAATAGTTTCAGGGCAAACCAATCAGTTTTCCTTTCTACAAAGCATTATTTGAGGAAGACAACAAGAGATTGTTAAAAGCGGTACCAAAGTTAACCTCAGCACATATAATGCCTGATAACTTTCAAAAAATGGTCGTTTCATATGCCACTCAAGTAATAATTTTTTGTCCAATTTTTACGTGCACACACCAAATGGAGTTATGGCTATTAGTACGACTGATGTTATGTGGGTTTTATGCTTAGCTATTTAGCAAATCCGTTGCAGATGGCATATTATACTATCGTCAGCAAAAATCAAATTTTCACGGATCAGAGCAGACCGAGTATTTTACACGCTGCATAAATGACGTTTTTGATGCACTTAATGCTCGAAAGCCCGTAGAAGGACTTCAAAAGGGAACAAATCAGTATAAGGTGTGCTAATAAGAATTCAAAATAATAGTAAAAATATTTTCGTTTGATTACGAGTTGTATGTTTCAAATATTAGTTTGGTATTTAGATTTTGGTAAAATTTTTGGAAGAAATCAGACTGACTTTTGAATCCGAGTTACACTTCAATCATAATTGTATTTTTAACATATTGGTACTACTGGCATCAGTACTTTGAAATTAGTTTTTAATAAACGCTTGGTTAATTATAAATATTGGCCTCCTAAATACATACACATTACAAATTTTATTGTAATTGTGTAATTACCTTTCATTATATGTACATTTAATCAATAATTCATGCAATTAATAATAAAAACTACATTTTGCATTTAAACCTTAGGTTAGCACAGCGGAAACATACGCAGCGCCTTCTAACGGATCGGTATACTCTCTGGTGCCAAAAGATACTGGCAGTTGTCTAACCAGTATATTATATAAACCTTGGTTCAAGTCATTTATGGTATATCTGAATTTAAGTGGCATTTAGTTATATTTTTATAGCTGACTTTGAACTTTGACTCAAGCACGATTTTTCGCGATTTAAATGACTGATTAGATAACTACTTTCAAATCTCCGGTGTTTTGAAAGCAGTATTGACTTTGAGCTTTCTGGTAAACGAATAGGAATAGGAAAGTGTGAATTGTGTTTTTGTTTATGTGTAATAAGGACTTAAGTAGGCGTAAACCTAATATACAAAATGTGAACTGATACTTAAAATTTGTTATCGGTACTGATTCGGAACGTTTCGGGAAAAAATCGGTTCGGGATAAACCAATATAGGGTCATTCAGTTTCGGGATAGTATCGGTACCGGGACAAAAAAAATATTTTTCCCCGTTTCGGGGTAATAATTTCCCGAACCAAAATTTCAGGTGTCGGAACGGTACTGGTTCCTGATTTGCAAGATTTCATTCGGTTCGGAACGGTACGGAGGTCGGGACGGTTTTTTTGTCTCGATAACAAACACTAAAGAAAACCAAGCTACTCCAAGGTAATAAATCATATAAATATGCTTACAATTATTGCGCGTTTTAATTCATACGATTTAGTCCAAAATGTGACAAATATGCGTTATTAAATGTAAAATACCGCCTTTCTTGTAAATAACTATTTCTTTGATTTGTAGTTTAATGTCATTGTAATGAATAGTCAAAAACCAGAATGCTAGTTTTTGAGATTACAACTATAAAATATATAGTCATGAAATTTAGATATAAATAATATTCGTGTGGTGTTCACGAGCAGTGCATCGCATGGGTACGAAAATGCTGTACCTGGACCCAAATAGTGGGTACCGGCAAACATTGTACCCAAACCCATACCTGAATAAAAGTGCGCATTAAATAAATGTTGGTACCTGGACCTGATTATTTTGCAAGTAGTGCGTACCTGCACCTGAATTTTACCCGTACCCAAAATATACCCAATATATGGACCTGTACCTGAATATTTTTCCTACGTACCTGTACCCAATCAGGTACTTTAAAAACAATTACTGTAAACGATTCAACATGATGGTATTCGATGATTTACATTGCAGCAATTACAAGCTAGGTGGCATGCATAAATTATATAACGCTAATTTGCCACATTTTTGACCCCCTCTGACCCCGAGTAACGCATACGTAACGCTGTCATCTAACCCCCACTATCATGCATATCGCAATGATAATTAATTTATGCAAAACTTAAATAATTAGTACCAAAATTATGTAGGAAATTACTGTTGTCTTGCAGAAATTGCAGTCCTTTGATTTTCACACATATTCTTAAAAATTAAACCTCGTTCTCAAATATTTTCACTAAATATGCCAAGAATGCCTACGCGCTGAAATCGGGTCTAATCAAATATTGCGTTAGGTAAACGAATACAAAAGTACCACCTACTGTGCGTAACGTTAGAATAACTTTAAGAAAAACCACCGATCGACTAAGCGTTACATAATTTATGCATGCCTCCCTAGAAAAAATTTTGCCTCGTCATAATTTTTGCAATACTATACACCTTAATGGAACTATAACTTCTATACCATCTGAGTTATTGCCATCTCCAATTAAATATTCCACTTCTAGGACATCCTCCATAACCACAATATCATTTAACGCCGTTTTTACTGAATCACAAGTGGAATTTGTAATTACACGTACTTATTGCTGGCACGTTATGCTAAACCAACCATCTCTATTGCATAACCGTATGCTTTTTCAAAAATTACGACACACTCCTGAAAACACGCTGAATATCAA
The DNA here is from genome assembly GCA_947179485.1 of Allacma fusca. Taxonomy (NCBI): domain Eukaryota; kingdom Metazoa; phylum Arthropoda; class Collembola; order Symphypleona; family Sminthuridae; genus Allacma; species Allacma fusca. The sequence continues at coordinate 53,441,857 of OX359249.1, read as the reverse complement.
AATAAACCTGTAGGTCGGAGAGAGTCACATATTACACTAGATGCCTCGTAAAATGGATTTCTGTTTGTAAAAGTACCCGGTAGTTTCGGGTATTAATTTGTCAGGTTCAGGTATATTGGAAGCTTGTACCTATTCCTGTCAGGTACAACCCAAAAAATTCCAAGTTTGTACCTGTACCCAACACCTGGTTTTGTACCCAAAATTTGGGTACATATAGCTAGTAACCATAAAGTACTCATTCAGTTTGGGTAATTAAACAGAGTACCCAATTCGGACCTGGGGGGTCATTCTCGAACAGAATTTACGATCTCGCAAGTTACGACTTCGTAAGAACTTACGACAGGTGTCGTACGATGCCTCTACGATTTTCAAATTTTAATATTCTCAAAAACTATCGCAAGTGTATCGCAGCTACGATCACATTTACGAATCGTAAGCGCCTTAATCTCATGTAACGGACGCTGTGATTGGCTGTCAACATTTTTGAATCTTAAGCCATCCAATAAGCCATAACATTCATCCCATTTGTCCTTTCTATCAGTTTTACGTATTGATTTTTTCTACAAAACAATTTAACATTAATTGTAAGGAGTGAAAATGACAAAAAATATAAAAACGAATTTATCAGAGCAGCCAAAACGCTCACTGAATTGGAGTGAGGGAGAGCGTGATGCTTTGGTCACCAGTATAATTTCGAATTAATTGAAATTTTTTGGAAAGTTTTCAAATTCAATTAGTCATCAGACAAAGGAAGCACTGCGGGCTACAATAACCGATATGGTAAGCATAACTCATTTTGAATGACATATTTAAAAGTCCTTAAGTTTAAGGCCGGAGTTGAACACTACACATTTCTATCAATTTTAAAATTTCGATTTTAGGAAATCTACAGCGCATAATTAGTCCTTGGTCATCAAAACCTTCCAATGGATTAGTGCGGTCAAGAAAAACTGTCTTTTGAAAGCTCTTCGATTTTCGTCTTTCTGTACAGCTAATAACTTCATCGTTAAAATTAACCCTGCCACTACTGTATTGTAAGGCCTATGTAACAAATAAAAGTTTTTGTAATGACAAAACGGCTTTCGAATGAACCCCGTCATATAAAGAATGCTTGATCGTAAGTACTTACGACTGCTTTTTAGTTGTCGTAAAGTTACGACAACTTTTGCGATTTTCTGAGAACTTGCGATTTTCAAAATGTTTTGAGAATCCCAACTATCGTAACTCGAGAGTTGCCGAGACTGAAGTTACGATCGTAAGTCTTTCGAGAATAACCCCCCTGGACCTGTACCTGTACCCAAATACTCAGGTACTACCCGTACCCATGCGATGCACTGTTCACGAGTATGAAAGTGTATATTCAAACCTGGGGGGTTATTCTCGAACAGAATTTGCGATATCGCAAGTTACGACTTCGTAAGAACTTACGACAGGTGTCGTACGATGCCTCTACGATTTTCAAATTTTAATATTCTCAAAAACGATCGCAAGTATATCGTAGCCACGATCACATTTACGAATCGTAAGCATGTAACGGACGCTCTGATTGGCTGTCAAAATTTTTGAATCTTAAGCCATCCAATAAGCCATAAAATTCTTCCCATTTGTCCTTTCTACCAGTTTCACGTATTGTTTTTCTGCACAAATCAATTTAACGTTTAAGGAGTGCAAATGGCAAAAAATATAAAAACGAATTTATCAAAGCACCCTCCACTTCCCCTCCACCTCCCCTCCACTTCCCCTCCACTTCCCTTCAAATACATAATCACTCTACTTCCCCTTAGAATACATTATCCCTCCGCTTCCCCTCCACTTCCCTTCAAATACATAACCCCTCCGCTTCCCCTCCAATTCCCTTCGAATACATAACCCCTCCACTTCCCTTCAAATACATAACCCCTCCACTTCCCCTTCGAATACATAATCCCTCCACTTCCCTTCGAATACATAATCCCTCCGCTTCCCTTCAAATACATAATCCCTCTACTTCCCCTTAGAATACATTATCCCTCCGCTTCCCCTCCACTTCCCTTCAAATACATAACCCCTCCGCTTCCCCTCCAATTCCCATCAAATACATAACCCCTCCGCTTCCCCTCCAATTCCCTTCGAATACATAATCCCTCCACTTCCCTTCAAATACATAACCCCTCCACTTCCCTTCAAATACATAGCCCCTCCACTTCCCCTCCACTTCCCTTCAAATACATAACCCCTCCACTTCCCCTTCGAATACATAACCCCTCCACTTCCCCTTCGAATACATAATCCCTCCACTTCCCTTCAAATACATAACCCCTCCACTTCCCTTCGAATACATAACCCCTCCACTTCCCCTCCACGTGGAGGGGATGTGGTGGGGATGTGTAGGGGATGTGGATGGGGTGTGCAGGGGATGTGAATGGGATATGGAGGGGTGTGTAGGGGGTGTGGAGGGGTGTGGAGGGGGTGTGGAGTGGGTGTAGAGGGGGTGTGGATTGGTGTGGAGGGGGATTCAAATGAACCCCGCCATATAAAGAATGCTTGATCGTAAGTTCCTTCGACTGCTATTTAGTTGTCGTAAAGTTACGACAACTTTTGCGATTTTCTGAGAACTTGCGGTTTTCAAAATGTTTTTAGAATCCCTACTATCGTAACTCGAGAGTTGCGACTGAAGTTACGATCGTAAGTCTTTCGAGAATAACCCCCCTGGACTCTTAAGTTCAAATCAGTTCAGTTTGTGTTATTTGAACGTACGATGAATGTCGTTCACTTTCATATTAAGTTCTGCTGAGTTCAATTCAAATTCATTCAATCAAAATTTTGAGTTTAGCTTTTTCGTTCAAGTTCATTCAAAAACAATGAAAATATGGGCTAGTTCAGTTAAGTTCACCACTTTATGAACTGAACGACTGCAACTACGGGGTACTGATTTGAGATCCTTTATATTTGAAGATGTTGAGCTCCTTCTTAACAAAAACTTAAGCAAAAACATCTAATTTCAGCACTTTTGTCTTTGTTTATGACCTTTAATTTCCTCACCTCACATTATAGTAATTTATGTATCCAACAAATGCAATAATTATTATGGATGGCCCACGCTATACTTCCCACTTCCTGTACATACGTAATTGCACGTGCTTATACGTGACCTCATATAATTTTGTGAGATCAAACGGAGGACCCGATGTCCTTCAAAAACAAGAGTCTTCATACTTTTTAGCTAATTTGTCCCTACAAAAAATTTGAAATGTTTGGTATCATTGGTTCTGTCGTCTACAGACCCGAGGACAAAAACACTCGGCCTGCAATAACTCGGGGAGAGTAACAAAGAACAAAATTGTAGCACTGTAGGAAAAATTACATTAATTTTTCTCCTACTTATATGGATAATGAATGGGTGTAGAATCCACTAGGTGTTTTGGGAAAATAAGTGTTTACTGCAATTATTTTAACTCATTAAATAATTTACAACAATTAATAAACTTTTTCACTTCATACCATTTTTCAGGCACAAATATTTCACCAAACAGGAAATATTAGTCAGGAACCTAATATTTGACAAAATTTCTAAGAATTCTTTTAAAATATTACAGTAGTCAAATAAAATAAACTTCAAGGAAAAATAATTAGGAAAGTGCGGAGAGATTCACGAGTACACCTCGACTCTCCGGCTTTAGGACGAAGAATAATCTACTCCAACAAATTCATTCCAAAAATGGACCACAGTAACTGCCCACATCGTAACACAAAACGTTCAGGCCTGTACCATAATTATTTTTATCATAACAACATCCAAACTTATTATTAGTATTGCATTTCCAGATAATATTTATACCCCAAGGGCTTGAACACCTGGTCCTCATAAATTCCCAGAACGTTCCTTCTCTCCAACTCCACCAGCGTTCCTGGCGATTCCATAGCCGGAGGCACTGCACAATCCATCCACAGCTGCACCTCCGCCATTGACAGTTGGTGCTGCCTCCTCATTGGATCCCTTCGCTATTTTCATTACCACAACGTCAGAAATGTCAGCCATTTTGTTCTCAACGTTACCAACATCACCAGTAACGTTACTTGAAAAGGTTTCTGTTGCATCCTGAGACGACAGGTTCGGCAATTATCGTGATGACATATAACAAGCAAGTGTACACCCCGACAATAATAATTCTAATATGGTCTTTCAACTTCGCTTCGCCCCTAAAAACTTACTTAATAACAAGGACAATTACCTGTGAGAGTGGGAATGGTTTCCAAACCCACGGACGCTAGAAAGCAAGCCATATTGATTCAAATTGCAAAATGTTAAATTTCAATAAAAGGCTACAGTAGTAACGTTATTAATGCACAATATATAAAAGAATCTTGCGGTTTACGTTATTACTGAAACCCCCATCATGGCCCTCTTGTCACTCTTTTAGGGGCAAAGCGAAGCTGAAAGTCCCTATTGTGATTGTCTGGTTGTCTGTCATCCCGATAACTGCCAAACCAATAGTGCCAGACATTTCAAATTTTGCGTAGGGGCCAATTAGCTAAACAGTTAGAAGCTTATTGTTTTTGAAAGACACCGGGTCTCCCGTTTGACCTCAAAACATTAAGTGTTACATGTCAACACAACCAAATACATATTTACAGAAAATGAAGCATAAGGCATGCGCCATTACAATCGGATTTGTCGTTAGCGATAAACTGTCTTTTGCATGAGCCGGTAGATGTCGCATGAACACGTACATGCGTAATTTGAATATTATTGTAAACGTTTTCCAAAATTTAATGAATACTTAATTATTGTGATTAGATGCGGGAATTTTAACTTCATTTTTAGTTTAATATAATAAGCTCATTGGTATACATCAGGGTTGGTTTGGTTTAAACCAAATGATTTAAACCATGGTTTAAACCATGGTTTAAACCAAACGGTTTTTTTATAAAAACCAATGGTTTAAACCAAACACCTGAAATTTTAGTATTTTCAATCCAAAATGCTTATATTTCGTCGTGCACAAAACTTGTGCAGTTACTGTGATATTGTGTAGTTAAACTTTAGTGAAGTAAATAATACTATTAGCCTTTAGTCTTGTATGTACATTTAGAAATTCGGAATCGTTTGTAAAATGAAAAATGCCAAACTTGTGTTTATGCTGCAAATTTATCGTTAAAATTATATCTAAATTATTAAACATTTAATGCTTTGTGATACTTACTGAGTTTTTGAAACAAGTAAATTTGTTCAAATCCACATGTTTTTGCATATTAATGAATGTTTTGGATTGAAAATTTGTTTAAACCAAAAAAACCTGGTTTAAACCAAAAAAACCCGGTTTAAACCAAAAAAACCTGGTTGTTTGGTTTTATTGAAAAAAACCAAAAAAACCCCCAACCCTGGTATACATACAGTCCTTTTTGAGCATTTATAGCAGAACGTATAGTTACTAGTTTATGCTGTTACATATATAGTTAGTCCTATAGTGACGAGTCGTCCCTTAGTGACTAAGCACAGTTAATTTTTTTATTTTCTGTAGCATCTTTAAGAATGATAGGTGGGAGCTGTTCAAATAAAATGGCTTCGGAAAGCCTTCGAAACAAACTTGGAATATTCCTTGCATCATCCATTAAAATAATTATTATTGTCCTTTGCACAACATGTCTTCAGTTTACAAAAACACTCCGTTCTTCCTAATGATAGTCTTCCGGTACTGCAAAAAAAAGGCATAAAAAAGGCCATCAAACTTACTTGAATTTACCAAACAAATAATTTTTCAGCATACCACTGGGGTATATGACTAATGAAAGTTAAACAAATTTCAAAGACAGCAGTATGTGCACGTTTCAATTTGTTTGTCTGTTATGTACATATGTTGCCCTTAGAGCATTATCATTTACCCATCAGTGTCACTCGCCAGTCTCTATAGGACTTTACAAGGATACCATACAATAGTAATATTAAAGGGTTGTAATAGTCACTGTGAACTTTCCGGGCAGAGTGACGCTAAGCCGTCATTTCAAACAAAATTTTTGCTGGAGCTGCAAATTAAAGGGTCAGCTGTACATCGTCAGTGAAGAGTCAACATGGTCTACATGCAATTTTCACTAAAAGCAAAATGAGCTACGTGCATAGGTGCATGTTGCACGTAGACCGTTTTGATTTTGGTGAAAATTGCATGAAGGCTGTTTTGATTTTAATTCTGGTTGTAAGTATCCCACTTTGCTTTTAGTGAAACTGCATGTAGACCATTTTATTTCTAATCGAGAACGCACTTTGCCTCTTCACCGACGATATTGTTACGGATATATTATAAATAAAGTAGAATAAGCATAATCTAAGTCAGCAAATAGTTTGGAAGGTCGTAAGCAGAGGCTACGTGACGCCAAACGCTAACATAACATAATTATAAGGAAATGATTCAGATTATTTAATAAACAATAAACTAAGAATAGGATAAGATTAGAGTTAGATTAAGACACGTAGAAAAAGTACAAGTTCTAATCTCGACTTCAAGCAAGCAACATCCAGAGGAGCCGCACCTAGAGTCCATTCCCTCCGGGATGGATCTCCACAGGTAGCAAGCAGGGCAACATGAAATTCGGAGAATTTCAGGAAGAAGAGATTCAGACTTCAAATTCTATTTTGTGTTAAATGTTAATTGTTCAGAGTAAATTGTATCAGTTTAGGAACAATAAATTGGCCAAAAGTTAAATAAAAGAACTACACACAGAATTCAATAGTTCCATTTATTCATGCGTTTCCAACAACATCGGATTCCAGGAATTCAGGGGATGGAACACCCGAACCTAGGCTACATTACTATTACCCACACAACATCAATACCCGGGTAATAAAAATACATAACATGATGTTTCTGCCAGGCCTTCGGGTTTATTTGGTAAGGACCCGGAGGATCCGTAGGTCGGGGACCTGCGGATGACCCTGTGACATAAGACCGAACTTTGTAGCAAGTAAGGTCGTTAGTCAAACAAAATTCATGGGATGGAAGTATGGGGCTCGACAAGGAGAAAATGCTTCATTTCTCTCCAGGGCCACCCGAAACTTCTCATGAAAGGCAGTCATAACATGCAACAATGTTACCTCAAGAAAGAAAATTTGGCCATTATCATCACGCGCGGATTCAAATAACAGTTCAGAAGTCCTAGTGCGGCACTATAAAAAGAACTATTTTTACGGCCGGAAATATTATTTTAAGTGACCAGTGAAATTGGGACTCTTTCCAACCGGAAAATTAGGGGAAGAGGACGTCCAATAAGGTAATACTATTTTCTTTAAGGTCCATGAATTTCATGTTTAGGAGCATATTAATTTTGTAATGTAGTTACGAAGCGTAGCTAATATTCAGGAGTAATTAACCAGAGTTTAGTGACAAATCATAGGTTCAAATTAGAAAATTGCGCATATATGTATATGTATTTTGTGGTTTTCAGAGTACATAGTAGGTATAGGTGCACAACAAATTTTCACCAAAATTAGCTTCTTCCAGTAAAATAAGTCTTCTTCTATCTTTTTAAACGCCTTAAGTGCCGTTGTGAGCGGAGGCATAAACAGTGTTCGTATTGTAAAGGGAACTATTCCGGCTGAAGTGCCGTTCTTGTGCGCAGTATAATAGTAACCTTTCTCTTCGTAAGTTTTAAGTTCCTAATTTCAAAAGGGCCGTTTTTTTGAGCATTGAAATTCTTTTAACTCTTCAAATTACTTTTCAAGTCTTGGGAAACCCCAGGCTAGGGGATAGGAACCCAAAACACAATTACAATCTTTCAATCAATCAGGACTTTTTTATTAATACAAGACTCTCAAAATTCACTTTCCAAGCTTAGTTTAAAGCAACAATATGATCTATCTTTCAAGTAAATAACTCAAAATAATGTTTTCACTCTCTTCTTTCTCTACATCTTTTCTCCTTTCTAGTATAAGCACATCTGAAGGGCCGGGATTGAGCGCAGATGTCTTTAATTCTTTATCTCCAAATTACGTAATTAAGAGCCCCAGGGCTAGGTGGCAAAACCCAATTAAAACTCTTTCGCTGAAAATTACTTTCTCTACCTGATGTGTAGGTTTACACGGGTAACAATAGGATCTATCATAAACTTTTCACAAAAATCTTTTCCTTCTTCCATCTTTCCATTTCTACCAGAAATGCCGTTTTGTGCGCTGGGTAATTAGGACATAATTTGTCATGGTTTTTGGCAAATATTAGGATTTCAAAGTCAATCCGGAAGGCCGAATGTGAGCACGGAGCATATCAGATTTCAGTTAGTCATTTTGCAAATCAAAACCTATATAGCTCAGTTAGAGAGCATAGGTAGATCAGACCATCTAAAGACTATAGTATGTAAGGTGAGCAAAATTACTCGGGAGGGCCGAATATGAGCACCGAGGTGATTAGGACAGTTTAATTAAGGTTTGAACAAAATTTAGTCCAAAGGGCCGAGGTACATTGAGCGTGGACACATTGGCATAGTACGTAAGCATACATATAAGAAAATTCTTATCTACGTAGTTTTTAGGGATTCAAGGGCCGAAATGTGAGCGGAATCATTGTTGTGTATAAGTTTAGTATACGTAGAATCCGAGAGGCTAGGAAGATTAGGAGGGACCTTATGGTTTAGTAGGGTTCGAGTCATTCCAAGCACGGAGGTGATCGGATGGAGTGCCGACAAAAGTACCGATAAGCCTGTGACCTACTAGAGGTAATCGGAGAGGCTATGATTGACGCACCGATATAGGTATATGTTTGTAATGTGCCCGAGCTAGCGGATAGGTAACAGCAATGACTATTACTAGTAAGGAGGTCCATGGTTTAGTGGATAGGATAACAGGGGACATTCCAAAGCACGGATGTTCACTTTAAAATCTATGTATGCGGTTTCCAGCTATGGCCATACATAGGGACTTTCATATTTATTACTTCTTCCATAGACGACTCATGGCTTTGAGTGCATCATAAGATTAGCCATTCTCGAAGGATTTTGCTAGAGTAGAGAGAATTGGCATAAGAAACCACAGGCTCATGGCTTTTGAGAGTTGGTTATAGGGATAGGAATTCAGTAAATTCTGGTGCTTTCAGTTTTTGCTGTCTATAGCAGATACAAGCCTTGCTGATGGTAGGATCGGTTCAAGGAAGTTCTTAGGTACGAATTAGGACGCGAAACATATCCTTTGGGACAGAAGGGTAATTAGTAGCGAGGAATACAGTCCTTATTAATTCTGGGAATCATTACAGGAGTATTTAGGGAATTTAGGCAACACCGGCCCGAATGTGAGGAGTGTTGATTGACAAAAAGACTGATAATTTAAGGAGTTAGACGCAACTAGCCATTGCAAATAAGTTATTGTAAGAAGGTTAAGTTTTAAGGTGAGTAAGTTTAACAGCTTTAAGTTTTAAGGAAGATAGGATTAAGGAGACTAAGTTTAGAGAAGGTTAAGTTTTAAGGGAAATTAAGAGTAGAAAGTTTAGGTTTTAAGGAAATTCAGGTGGTAACACCAGGAGGTACTCATTGGAAACGTTAGGATTACAGAGACTAAGTTTAAGACGATTCACAGCAAAGGTTAGGGACGTTCAGGGTTTGAACACTTAGGTTATAAGCACAGAAAAATTTCTTTTCCAAGTCATCATCACCAATTGGCAATTAAGTTTAACAACTAGAGTTACATAAACATAGGCACACAAGGCAAAATTTTAGGAAACGGTTTAAGTTGAAATTTGGCATAAGTTTTAAGAAGGTTTTCAGGATTGGGATTTGACAAAAGAACTCTCACAACCGTCAAAACAAATTCATAAAACCAAACTCTACGAAACGCCTTAGCATTTTTCAGCCCATCAAGAAAAAGTTAGGACGTTTACAGGTATGGAACCCGAAAAGAACCAACATCCATCAAGAAGGGAACCACTACCTGCACCTTCAATACCATCTCGAAGGACTACGCGATCGGCAGGACCAGTGCCACAGAATGAAACAGGCTTGGAGGAAATCCTCGCCCGTAGGAAAGAAGAGAGAAAAGCAGCAAAAGCCAAAGCTAATACAGCAACGGCAGGTGTAGACCTCTCTTCAACATCTTCAGCTTCGACATCTACAGTCATGGAAGAATCCGGCAGTACAACCCTGGCATTATCTGCACAAAGTCCATCGGGCTCGCAGGCCACGGGGCACGGAGATAATCCTGACAATAATGATGAGAGCATGGATGTGTTCTTGGACACGGTGTCAACACCTGTAACAGGTACGGCAACCAGTCCTAAACGAACACCAACAGTATCGACAGCACAAACACCAAAGTTCTCAAAAACAAAGGTAGTGCAAGGACAGAATCTCCATAGACTAGCAATGCAACGAGAATTACGCGACCTCGAGGTAACCAACCTGGAGGGCCAACAGGTCCAACAAGACCGGGAGGTTGAAACCACAGGCGAATTCATGCTAAATGCTAGAGGAGACATGGTTTTTGTCAGTCACGATGCTGACCCCACGATTAAGGAAATCCTGTCGCAATTCAATCAACCTGAGGAAAGACCAACTAGTAGCGCTGCCATGTCATCATTTGAAATTCTCACGGACCCTGGAAGCAATCATACAAGCGTTGGGGAGGGCGAGCAAGGATTCGCAACTCCAGAAAGTGAGATGGAAGACGTGACAAATGAATCACCCAACAATGTGGTTGTCAGCAACCTGACAAACCCAGTTGGCAACGGAGACATTCCTCAAGACACGAGCATACAATCCCAACAGGATGTACAAAGTCAAGGAATGTGCAGCAAAGCTACTGGACAAACAGAACAACAGGTTAATCAGCAAAGCTCAACGGAATTGGATGAATTAGAGGATTCCAACAAACCAATAGCTATAGCAACAAGTACACCAGAGATTATCCAGCCAGGGAATCTCAGTACACACTCATCATTTAGGGACAATTTAGCAATAACTCAATCGGACGAGTCAACCGAACAGAGCGAACAAGGTGACTCACCAACAGGAGTGCCACGTACCAATAACAGTATAGGGAGTGATCGTGACCAGGTCACTACTCAACTAAATCAGCAGTTATCAAACTTAAGTATTAGTGACCACCATAAATCGTCACAGTCGAATACTACAGTTTTTCAACAACCGGACATACAACAACTTGTGCGAGATAGGTTTCTATCAAGACCACCTCCAGGATTTTCCAATAGAGGAGATATAGGCTTTCAAAGGACACTCAGCCGGGTGTCTGAGTCTACAGAACAGGAAGGCCCAGCCGAGGATCAGTCACCACCGATCAGAGAAGGGCTAGATAACATCCAAAGAGTGGAAGAAAATTTCGTACAATTAGTGACAGGTACAGGTGTGATAGTACCAGCGGGATCGTTTCAACAACTAGTGACCACAGCAGGCTTCCAACGGAACTCAGTGGAAAATTTTCTGGTAGTTCGAGGATTGGAAGGACAGCTGATAGAGGTGTATCACAGGTTAGCTCAAAATCTTTATACAGGTACAGTCCAGTGGACACATTTTTTCCTTAGATTAGCTGAAGTCACCCACAGACGGGACAATAACAGAGATCCGAATAGGGAGGAAAGGGAAGTGTTACGCACACGTGCCTTCGAGTACGGTCGGAACGTCAGGGACAACATTTTCATCCCCACAGACGTCATCCGAAACCTTTTAGAGCACCGGGTGTTGTCGTTGAGAAGTCATCAGGCACACCAGGATAGCCAGATTTTCTTCAACGATACACCTAGGTACACGACCGTGATACAATCCGGAAGACTCAGCGAAAATCTAGAATTTGGTCAACAACGACAAGAAAGGCGAGTCAGCGACGAGAGTAGGTCAGGACCAGAACAAGAATCAAATAACAACGGGACCACCCAACAAAGAGTAATCGACTCCAGTGCTGACGACATCATTAGCAGGTACCTTAGGTACGAACAACGAAACCCACCAGTAACACGGAATCCGGTTACGGGTTTACTAGAACCAGCATCTAGATCTACGCTAAGGACCATCTCAGGCGAACCTACAGTACAACCCGTTACGCCACGACGAATTTCACCGGAAAGCTTGAATACCAGCTCAAGCTCAATCAACAAGGCTATAGCCCAGGCAATAGCCTCAGCGACACTTCAAGCAGGTTTAACAACCCCTCGAAATCGGAAGTCGAGTAACTCCGATCGTGACCATCTCAGACCAAGTAACCAGGTGACGGATAGTAACCAGGTAGATTACTCATCACCTAGGTCACAACTTTTCCAGAAATCGGTGAGAGGACATTATAGGGTAAAGAGTGCTGAGGAGAACAGCAACTTAAATCCCAGGACCAGTCCACAAGGGATTACGACACGTGAGAGACCAAGCAACAGCCGTTGCGAGACAGCCATACAAAAGGGTAGCCCAAGAGCACCCACTACATCACCCACAGTCCAGACAGGTAATCAGACGCCAGCAGGGAGCTCTACGGCACAACCGAGAGGAACCCCGAGGTCCAGTAATTCCTGTCGCTCAACACCCGCAACCGGTGATAGGGGGCAATCAAGCCGACACAGCAACTCTCACGAAACAACACAGCAGATTAATCCAGTACACATCTCACCAGCCAGTCAGAATAGACAGGTGTTAACGGAAAATACGCCGAGAAATCGACCAACTCAACCTAACCTGCAATTTAGACCTCAACCCACCCAAGACGATTTGGAGACACCAACTGAGGAGGTCGAGACCACCCAAATTGGTAGTACATCACAGGCTACCGTTAAGAGGGATTTAACAACAACAAAGTTGTACGTCAACACAGATTCCACCCAGGCAAACGGTAACGAACAACTGGTACACCGAGTTTATCAGTCACCAGGAGGTCGAATCTACGTACATCCACCCGTGCACGCGTTGCGAGCACCGCCACTTGACGTTAGTGAAACAGCTTTAAGAACATTGGTGCAAGTAGGGAGACAACTACGGGAACAGAATCCGTCATTGACTATTGCAAATACCATCAGAAATTCTGACACAGGTACTTACTATCAGGCATTTAGACCCCAAGACAGGTTTACCGTCTATCAATCACCGAGAGGCTCGTTATACAACAGCCTACCGATAGGACGCACAGGTATACACCGCCACAGTTTACGAGGTCGAGACATCCTGCAACGAGCAACCAACAACGACAGGACCATCATAGAAGGTGGAGAGCTTGTAACAGCACCACAACCACCACCTTCAGAACAAACATCTAGAAGCAACGAGTCGTACGTCCAAGGTGACACCTTAAGGTCACGGACAGCAACACCTGCATCTACGACACGTGCAGCAACGAATTTTGCAGTACCAGCTAGACCAACCGGAAGGTTCATAACCAGGTCAGCAAACCGACCAACGACACCGACAGCTCCAGCTGTCCCCGTCCGACCAAATTCAGCAGTAGCAGGACCATCTCGAGTAATAACAACTCCAACCACAAGTCAAGGTAAAGTCAATTGGCTTGACGACTTGCAATACGGAGTTAACATTTGGACAGGACCCAGTGGCCGAGTATACACCAGCGAGAACGAAGCAACCGAAGACGAGTTAGTACCAAGCAGGATAACAGTAAGACAATACTCTAAGATCGCGCGACAACAAGACAGATTCAGAAACCAGGGGGTAGAAAACGAAGCAACTTGGACAGGTCAAGTGAGACGCCTGATCTATTACAACAGAAGGGACGGTATTATACAACGAAGGTTCAGACCAGCAAGAGATTCAAACTTTGAAGCGTTTGCAGCTACAAGAGCTGAACACGAAGAGATTGTTCTGAGTGAACACCCGATATTTACCTTCTGGAACATAATCACCCGAAGATCTTTAGATCCAGGGCAGATCTCCAGCTACATCGCACCCAACTTCAGACTTTACCATCGACACATCAGTCTACCGAACGGCGTTCGCAGACAAAGGGTACCACCAGGCTTCTTGGAAGAAATCGAGAACGAACACGACCACCAAGAGGCACTGAATAGATTAATTCACGACCCTAACGTAGAAATCTTGAGTGACACGTCCAGCGAGGAAGAAGAAGAGCAGGTAGTACAGAGAGACACTCCAAGACGTGAGAGTGGTCAGCATAACAGTGCACAGTCTAGTGAAGAGACAGACCACATTTTTATTGGAGTTGACGAAGAGGACTTCATTATTCCAGAAGTACCAGGTCAATTCACGATAAGAATCTCTATAGACGACGCCTACGACGCAGCGTTCAGAGCAATCGAAAGAGACGAAGAGATACAAGAGGAAGTCCGATTTGTGGATAATACCGGAGAAACTCACTTCTTCCCAAGAATCCGACTCCGAGATCTTAGTCCAGAAACACAAGTAGTACTCACTCAAGTCAGAAAAAGACGTAAACCCTTACGAGCACGCCGTCAAATTGGAAATAACCAACCCAGACCACCAGGCCCAGGACCAAGTGGATCAGGGAGAGGAAACCAGCCGAGAGGGGCTAATAACAACAATTCCCACAACCAGCGACCATCACAATCAAGGCCAAATCCAGGTCGAGGAGGCTCAAGAGGAGGTAGACACATTGGAGGAAGACAGAGAGCAAGGAGTGACCCCGGAAGTTCCGGAGGAAGTAGCTCATCATCCAGCTCCAGTAGTAGCAACTCAAGTAACCCGCACGACTTCGAGGCCTTCGACAACTGGAGGAATAGACAGATTGTGAACAGAAATAATTTCTTCAACCAGGTCAACGTAAACATCATCACCCCATACGTACCACTCAATCGCAATCAGGGAATACGTATTGAGGAAGTTGCAGACCAAGAACAAGTACGAATAATTCCAAGGAGACATCTGGACGACGACATGACCGCCCTCATGTTTCCCAAAGTAGAATTCAAACCGGGTGTAGATGACCCAGAGACAGCCTTCGCAACAGCCGAACTTCAGACCAACAGGTTCGGAGGAGATACCATCATAACCAGGATGCAATACGTACAGATCATCTTTGACCCACCCGTCAGGGATTGGATCAGAAATTGGATTGCCGAACGAAGATTACATGAGGAATTACCCTACGACACCATTAACTGGGACGAATTCAGGGAGGAATTTTTAATAAGGTACAGTATCACCGACCAAATGATACGTACACTAATGGAAAAGCGAAAGATGAATACGGATGAAGATCCATGCGCATACATAGATGCGAAATTAGCACTAATCAATAGAGTCGACAGATTTATGCCCGAACTGGAGAAAATCAGACTCTTACGCGCAGGTTTAACATCCGAATACATAGTTTTCTGCCGAGGATGGACAGCAGGAACTGTAGCAGATTTCATAGAGGGAATCAAGCAGTATGATGAAGACCGAAAGACGGACGGCGCGGAATCTATTGAGACAAGATTTGCCAAAGTCCAAGAAATGTTGGAGAAATTAACCTCCGGAATGAAACCCGTTCCAGCGGAAACAACTGTAGTGAAAATAGCTGCAGTAAGAGAACAACAGGACTATCGGAGACCTGAGAATAGACCTAATGACCAACGAGGACGAAGTCCAGGTCAGGGAAACTTCAACAATTCACGGAATTTCAGCCCAGGTTACAGTAACAATAGCAACTACCCGGACAGGGGACGTAACAACCAAGGGTATGATGACCGAAGAAATTATGGGAACCAAGGTAGATCTCCAACACCTGAGAGATTCTACAATAATCAAGACAGGAGTAGGCCTCAGTACAGAAATGATGGCAACAGCTCCAACAACCAAGGTTACCCGCAGCGGAACCAAAACTTCGGATCTAGACAAAGTCCGAACCGACAATACTACAACAACAACCCTAACAACCAGGGAAATCGTCAGTGGAATGACCCACAGATGAACCAAGGGTACAACTAATCCTACAATGGCTATACCAGCCAAGGATTTAATCAAACTCAAGGCTTTATGCCACCTCAAGGGTTTAATCCGAATCAAGGATACCCACCACAACAGGGTTATGCACCATTTCAAGGTTATGCACCCACTCAAGGGTATGGACCATCTCAAGGATACGTACCGCAACAAGGATACGGTCCAGGACAAAATGCAGGGTACGCCAACCCTGGCATGCAGCAAATTCAGGCCAACCCACAAGGTTACCAGAACCAGGGTTATCAGCCCAACAATAACCAAGGAGGTCAACGACCCCAACAGTACAACAACAATAACAACAGGAGTAGAACTAACTCCAGGGACCGGAACAGCCAAAGCACCGACAGAAACAACTCCTGGAGGAATCAACCAGACCGCCAGGAGCAATCACAACCAATACCGGGACAATTGGCGCTAGAATCCACTCAAACCGACCTAAAGTGTTTCGGATGTGGAGAGATGGGCCACCTAAGAAGAAACTGCCCACACAAAAGACAGTCTAGCCCATATCCGTCGGGAAACTCACAGAGGGGGATGCACCCCCAGTAAATGAAGATATCCAAGAAAGAATGAATGCAATTATAGCAACTAGATTAGAAAGTCAGTCCAAAGACGACGAAGAATTAGAAATTATTGATCTCAACCCATGTCGTTTATCAAACGGCAACAAGTCAACTTTACAAGTGCAAATATGTAGTATGATGATACCAGCTTTACTAGATTCAGGAGCAACAAGATCCTGTATCCAAAGAAACTTAGTACCAAGATGTGCGGAAATAAAGGAAGTTCCAAGCGCTCTGCGAGTAGCAGTAGCTAATGCAGAATTGGTAAAACCAATTTGTCTCGCTAAATTCACAATGATGATTGAAGGTGAAAAACTTTTATTCAAAGGTCTAGTGATGGAAACACTAGAGCCACGAATGATTATAGGTGAAGATCTTTTATCACGTTATGGAATAACGTTGGATTACAAGAATAATGAAATACGGAGTGACCGATTTCAAACAGTTCCAATGACTAGAGATACTCATCTCTACGTCGGAGAGAAAAAGGCCGACATAGAATTTGTCAGGTCAATTTTTTCATTTCATGAAGTCAAAGGACCAAGGAACATGATGTGCAGGACTCGAAAAGCAGTCACAATACCAGCCTATGGACACATGAAAGTGCCCATACAAATTCCAAAACGTATCAAAAAGGATTTTTATTTGCAACCATCAGAAAAACTTTACACCAGCAAGCGACTTTTAGTAGCCGCAGGTGTAGTACCAAATGAAGAACCTTTTGCATATGTATTTAATCCAGCTCCATGCCCACAAACAATGTACGGACGGACAGCTATAGGTCATGCTGAGGAAAATTTTGATCTCATCAAAATTAAACGCAATCAATTACGTGATGCTCATAAAAGGCTCACACAAGAACAGCTCGATTGTTTCGACGTCAATGAAGAGCTCGATGAAGAAGGAAGAGCTAAGTATCGAGCATTATTGACAAGATATCCAGAATGTTTCGCATTTAACAAGGGAGATTTGAAAGAACCAGCGTGGATTGATCCCATTCGGATTCATACGGGAAATAATCCACCCGTTCAGGCAAAACCTTTCCCTTGCTCACCTATGGAGCGACAAAAAGTACGAGAAGAAGTACAAAAGATGTTAGATGCAGACATCATCAAGGAAGTAAATGGACCTTACAGCAGTCCACTATTTCTCATCAAAAAGAAAGACGGAACATTTAGATCAGTTGTGGATTATCGAGCATTAAACAAGACCATCACAGATCAAGTTTATCCTTTAGCAAGAATAGATGACATACTTATGCAATTTGGAAAATCTGCAATTTTCGACACTCTTGACATGGAGTCAGGCTTCTTTCAATTATTAATACATGAGGATGACCAAGTCATAACCTCTTTCATCACACAGGATGGATTATATGCATTCAAACGACTACCTATGGGAGTCAAGATTGCACCGTCAGCTTTTCAGCGAGCAGCAGATCAAATGCTGGGCTCACTCAAATTTAGGGGAGCCATGGTATATTTAGATGATGTAATCTCTTATGGAATTCATCTTTTGGACAAATTAGCATCTCTCGAAGAATTGATGTTAAGAGCCAGCAACAAGAACTTTAAGTTCAAGCTAAAGAAATGCAAATTCGGATATTTTGAAGTAATTGTTTTAGGATTTAAAGTATCAAGGGAAGGCACCAGTCCAGATCCTGCAAAGGTGGACGCCATTAGACATGTGCCAGTACCAAAATCCGAAACGGAAGCAAGAAGATTTTTCGGAATATGCAGTTTCTATAGAAAATACATCAAGGACTTCGCAAAAATTGCTAGTCCCATCTCACAATCATGGATTGGCAGTAAAGGGAAATCTGAAGGTCAAAAACGCATAAGATGCTTCCAATGGAGTGCAGATGCCACAATTGCCTTCAACATTCTCAAAACCAAATTAATGACACAGCCAGTTCTAGCTCATTTCAACCCAGAGTTGGATTGCATACTGCACACAGATGCATCAATCTCAGGACTAGGATGCTGTATACTCCAAGATGATGGAGGAGAACATCCAATAGCTTATGCTTCAAGGACACTAATTCAATCAGAAAAGAATTACTCAGTCACAGAATTAGAACTAGCAGCAGTCGTATATGCAGTTCGCAAATTCAGACAATATCTTTATTTGAGAAAATTTTTAATCAGATCAGATCATTTAGCATTGTGCTACTTAAGATTACAAAAAGATCCAAACCACCGAATAAGTAAGTTTGTAAATAAACTACAGGAATTTGACTTTCAAGTCACATACAAGAAAGGAGCATTACACTTGGATGCAGACTTTCTATCAAGAGCTCCATTACCCTATACAAAGGAAGATTTGGAAGATACAGAGGACCGAGTGATCGAATTTGACCCAGATCCGGTCAAAGAGCACAAAATCGCTTTGAAAGAGCAAAAACAAATCCCTCAGGGGAACATAACAATGCCACCACCAGCGTGTGCAGCCAGCCTTACGACCAGGGAAAGCTATAAGGGAAAATATTGGACGGATGACGAAAATCAATCCTCAGACGAAGAGGAAGCCATAATCCCACAGCGACAAAATCCATGGTCAGGAAGATTGAAAGGTCAACCCAGGCGTAAAGTCAAATCACAAGTGGAAATTTTAGTACCTCAACCGAATTTGGAGGAAACGGATTGGGAGAACCATACAATGAGCGTAAAGAGCTGTGTTAATGAAGTGACACACAGCTACTCAGCGCTCAAAGAATGGAAATTATCCGTAGATGACATCATTACAATCCACGAATTTCGGGAGGATGACCCACAAGAGGATGAAAGTATCTGGAAATATACCAATGAGTATATCTACGAGAAAAATCTCAAACTAATACAAGATATAGAGCTTCACAATGCAACAATAAATGAGTTAGATATGAAGGAATTTTTATCGCCAAAGAAAGCTCAAGTTCAAAATGAAGATGAAGATTTTGACAGAAATACTATCACTGACATTGGAATGGGGACTGATTGGTCTCCTACTCCAAAGTCAACGACAGCAACAACGTCACAAAGTTCAGCCAATGGGAAGGTCGACATTGACTCACCAAAATCCCTAGGGCAGATGACACGGAGTACAATGGAATTCACAACAATGGATGGGGCAGGTGAGGCTGAAACTAAAGCTGTACATCTACCACCAGCCATAATTGTAGACTCCGATACGGAAGTCCATGATCAAACCTTGAAGAATCAGGAGACAGCGGATCTGGTGAGCCAGGCAGCTGAGACTACACAAGAGAAGTCCTCAACTAACCCGCCCACCCATCCCGCCAGTCCTAAAGAGGCCAAGAAATTGGTACTCACGGATGAGGATAGGAACGTCCAAAAGGAATGCGACCGACCGACACTGAAACAAGAAAAGTTCAGTGTGGAAAATCACATTCCATCCGGACACGATCCCACAGATGAGGAGAAATGGTTTGCATTTGAAGAAACTTGGAGGAATCCAACGCCAGCAAAAGGAGACGAATGGAAGCTCAAACAGGAAGTTATTTCGCAATTGAAGACATACACTGCACAATCTGCCAGGAAGACTGATCAAGTTCCTGATGCAGAAAGTCCAGGATATGCTAACAATCCGGATCTTGATACCCCACAGCGGATCAAGGCGATGAAGATTTCCAGAGATGTGGAGGAATGGATGAAAAATATCCAACGAAGATCTGCAGCATGCGAGTCGGAGGAAAACAAAAACCCTCCGCCGTCGCATACGTACATACCCACAGAGAATCCAGTAAATGAAGATAATTACTCTCTACTGGCAACCACAGTAGAAGAGCTGAGGAAAAATATCCGGGAAGGTGAAATCAAATTCACCGATGGAAGATCATGGAAGATTCAACCTCTGAAAGGGCAGGGTGTTGTGACAAGTAAAAAGACGTCACATTCACTATGTCTTTCACAGGATGAAGACCCAAGGAATAAAGACGCTCAGAAAACTGAGGACATGTCATTAAATAGAGCAATAAAATTTGTTCCAGGAACTCACGCACTACAGGGGTGCGAAGGGAGCAAAGATACTTTTTCCACACACAAGCCTGTGTGTAGGATACTTGAAGACGAAGAGCAAGTTACTATGTTAGAGGAACATAACATGCAGGAGATGCAAAGGGACGATCCAGATTGTTTATTCATCATGGACAAAATAAAAATGCGGCATACGTTAAATTGGAAGGACAAAGAAAAGTATAGCCGATATGAAATTGATGAAGAAGGGATTCTTACTATAGTACATAAAGATGGACGTAAGTTATACGTACCCCGAGTACTTAGAAATTTCCTACTATCAAAAGCTCATGATGGGATCCTATGCGGAGGACATTTAGGATTCCAGAAAACTCTTCATAGACTCAACAAAAATTATTTTTGGAGAAAAATGAACGTCTCAGTAGCAAAATATGTCATGTCATGTGAAAGTTGCCAAGCAGCTAAATCCATGAGAATGAAGCCAGCAGGATTGCTTCATCCAATCAGGATAGAAAATGTAGGAGATGCACTATGTATTGATCTCATTGGACCCATGCAAATTAGCATAAAAGGGAATAAGTACATTATAATCGCACAGGATTATGTTTCAAAGTTCGTGATCGCAGAAGCAATTCCAGATAAAACTGCTGACAGGATAGCAGAGTTTTTGCTTCACAAAGTAGTTTTAAAATACGGACTGTTTAAAAACTTGCTGAGTGACGGAGGATCCGAATTCAGAGCGGAAATCACTCAAGCATTACTTCGCCGATTAGGCATGAACCATTCTACATCTACAGCACTAAGACATAATAGTGTTGGACAAATAGAAAGAATGGTCCAGACTATAAGCACTATGCTGAGTCATTATACTCAAAAAGAGCAAGCACTATGGTGCAGTTGTTTACCGTTTTTAATAAATGCTTACAATTGCAGTCACCATGACGTGACTAAAGAAACTCCTTATTTTATGATGTTTAGGCGACAACCCATATATGATTTTAACTTACAACTGTGCTTAAGCAGCGTCGACACAAATTTTATGAGTGCTGAGGAAGCCACTACTAGAATAGAAAAAGCTATTGCTAAGATAAGGGAACGTCAGGACTACAGTAAGGATTGGTATGATAGGAAAAGAAGGTTCGTTAAATTCAACATCGGAGACACAGTGCGAGTCTTTACACCGACCAGGATAGTTGGAAAGAGCGAACGCTTTCTTCACCCTTACAAAGGACCCTTTGTAGTCATAGAAGTTTTAGCCAAAGACAATTATATCATTCAAGACCTTAGGAATTCTAAAAAGAGACAGAAAGTCCATGTGGAAAGGCTTAAGAAGTGCCGGCAGCGAGAACACATTGAGGACGAGTATAGTTATGATTTAGATTCCGATATAGTGGAATTGGTGACAAAACGAAATTGGAACAAGTGTGGAAAAGTTATAGTGAGTCAGCCACGGTCAATTCTTAAGAGTTCGACCACTTCAGATAACAGTTCAACTACGAGCAAGAAGGTGACTTTTAAAGTTCAACCTGCTCAAACCGAAGAAATAACTAGAGAATTTTCATCCGAAAATTACTCAGACAGTGCAAGTGACCAAGCTCAGCCAGTACAACAGAGAGGAGAATTTTGTGACAAAAATTACTCACACTCTCAAATCACCCCAAGTGAAGGAGGGAAAACAAACCAGGGACTACATCAACACAAAGATAACACTCAAGGAGGAAAAGGTACTACTAAGCAGTCAAGTACACAAGTAAGAAAATTTTCATCAGAAAATTATTCAGATAATAGGGAATTTTTAGATAAAAATTACCCATATTTCACTCGCTCGAAAGTAAATGAACACCCTAGAGGAAATCAGGGACGAGATAAGGGGATTGAAACAACAGAGGAATTTAGTCCAAATAAAAATTTGGAAGTACGCAGCTCAGGAAGAGTACATCAAACAGAGAATCGCAGCTTTAGAACTGCTAATTCAAGAGACAAAACCTCAAACGTCAAGTTTCTGCCCACAAGTGGAGAAATCACAAGACGAGGTGCAACCAGAATAACTGATGACACACACAAAGAGAGAATTAATCTTAATCATCCAGGGATTACAAGCCCAATTAATCAAGGCAAAGGAGAACGAAATTCGTCTCAAACAAAGAATTTTACATCAGATTTCAGAACAGCAGGAAGTGCTGAGCAAACTAAAACAACTGGAGAAGGATCACAGAGCAACCCTCCAGGAAACCCAGAAAGCCAAAGAAGATATTTCGGATTTAATAAACCAGCTGAAAACAGTTGAAAAAAACCAAAAAAACCCCCAACCCTGGTATACATACAGTCCTTTTTGAGCATTTATAGCAGAACGTATAGTTACTAGTTTATGCTGTTACATATATAGTTAGTCCTATAGTGACGAGTCGTCCCTTAGTGACTAAGCACAGTTAATTTTTTTATTTTCTGTAGCATCTTTAAGAATGATAGGTGGGAGCTGTTCAAATAAAATGGCTTCGGAAAGCCTTCGAAACAAACTTGGAATATTCCTTGCATCATCCATTAAAATAATTATTATTGTCCTTTGCACAACATGTCTTCAGTTTACAAAAACACTCCGTTCTTCCTAATGATAGTCTTCCGGTACTGCAAAAAAAAGGCATAAAAAAGGCCATCAAACTTACTTGAATTTACCAAACAAATAATTTTTCAGCATACCACTGGGGTATATGACTAATGAAAGTTAAACAAATTTCAAAGACAGCAGTATGTGCACGTTTCAATTTGTTTGTCTGTTATGTACATATGTTGCCCTTAGAGCATTATCATTTACCCATCAGTGTCACTCGCCAGTCTCTATAGGACTTTACAAGGATACCATACAATAGTAATATTAAAGGGTTGTAATAGTCACTGTGAACTTTCCGGGCAGAGTGACGCTAAGCCGTCATTTCAAACAAAATTTTTGCTGGAGCTGCAAATTAAAGGGTCAGCTGTACATCGTCAGTGAAGAGTCAACATGGTCTACATGCAATTTTCACTAAAAGCAAAATGAGCTACGTGCATAGGTGCATGTTGCACGTAGACCGTTTTGATTTTGGTGAAAATTGCATGAAGGCTGTTTTGATTTTAATTCTGGTTGTAAGTATCCCACTTTGCTTTTAGTGAAACTGCATGTAGACCATTTTATTTCTAATCGAGAACGCACTTTGCCTCTTCACCGACGATATGTTCGCACCGGAACACAGCAGCATAAACTTGTAACACACAGTAAGAGAAACTAAGCTTGAACGTGAAGAAGTTGACACCAAGTGAGTTGAGTATTTGTTTTTCCTATTTTCCCTTCTTATTTTCACAATTCATTCCAAGATATCCGTCCCCATCTACGGAAGATAAATCAAAGGTTTGGCCAAGTGGTAAGGGATTAAGGGAAAGAAAGGCAAAGCCCATTCTACAGTATTCGTGCCCAAGTGGAAAACTCATTCTACCATCCGTGTCCAGGTGTAACTCATTAAAGAGTATCCGTACATTCCGTACCCAAGGAGAACCTTGGGTTCGGACAACAATTTCATGAGTTGTCCGGCTCTGAAAACCTAACCAGCCGTTTCCTACTTTCACATTAGGCTAAACATGCCGATGCCTCCTTGTGGGGTACTTACCTTCTCAACTTTTAAAAAATGGTTTTCGTTATTATTAATATTTTATGTATAAACCTTTAGCATAATTATTAGAAGTATCGGGACTATGTTGTAAATGTACATGTTGTAAGTGAGGAAGATGAAATGAAATATTTTTTGTTATAGTCTTTTGTTATGAATAATTTTCAATAAATATTTCAAAACTCAATTCTCGGTAGCAAATTTTATGGGAGTCAGTTGTACTTTATTTTAAAAACGTCTTTTAAAATATACCACGTGTATATGATAATAATTATATATATTACAGTATGACCAATGATTTCAAGAAACGTTTTTTTAACGAGCTGAAAAAAGAGTTTATTTTATTTTAATTTTGCATCCCGATTTCGATTCCACTGAACATCATTGACTTGGGGCGTTGAGAGGCAGTACAAGCGACTCCCTCTGAAATTTGTTACAACCTAAGCATTTTGTAATTTTTTAATGAAAGTCAGACATTGAAAAATGATTACGCTAAAACTGTAGTACACCGTAGAACTGGTGAGCCCCATTGTAATGTTAGGGAAATCCCGAGCAGCTCACAGGACGGACTGACAAAAACATCAGTCCGGACGGATTGGGAGTGGGATTGGGATTGACTATTTGAATTTACAGAGGGATTGAGACGGAGTGGGATTGACGCAAATATGTAGAAAACTGAGTGGGATTGATGATCAGAAATTATTCCACATTAACTTAATTAATTTAGTTAATTGAATTTAATTGAATTAATTAGAGGCGCTTTTTAAAATTGGCGCGGTATGTACGCATGCGCGCGCAGCGCGTGAGATTGAGTGGGATTGATGATCAGGAGTGTGTGTGTGCATCAGAGGGATTGGGAGTTTTCTCTATGGTACATAGAATGATTGGGACGGAGTGTGTAATGAGGTATCGAGATTGAATAGGGATTGGGATTGTAAGAACAGGGATTTCCCTAACATTACCCCATTGGTGTTAAATGATGTTAATAATAGCATCACCCAGTTTTCATTTCTTTAAAAAGACAATTGAAATGGAACTGTGTGCATTAATTCGTACTTACAAATATGGCTGTAGATAGAAGAATATAAATAATGTGTAGTGTATTGTAAAGGAAGTGTAGCTCAGGTAGCTAGTAATGTAGCTAAACGATAAAAGTTGTCTCAAAATCAACAATGTAAGCAATAAAAAGTTATCTCTACATTATAACGGCCACTTGATGGAGTCTGTGGCTTTTCAAATTGCGCGCTCTTCTGCTTCAAGCACCAATAGATGCCAAGAGTACATATATACCATACCATAAGCAATCCTCCTCTCATCGTACGCGCTCTTCTGCTTCATTTACTTTTCACAAACACCAATAGATGGCAAGAGTACTTATATCCCATAAGCAATTCTCTCCTCATCGTGCATCGTATAATTGTTAGCTTGGATCGGAACTCCACTCCTGCCTATCTCTACGACGCAAGCCATTCTCATAACGACTAACGAGCTCACCGAATCACACCATTCAAATCAAACTTTCACAGAAGAATTCATCAGTCCCACGGCTTCAACCTTTTCAGGTAGGTAATTTTTGCTGTTACTATTTTGACATTTGCATGCGACTATAAATATATGTAAATAAAATACTTACAATAAAAAATTATTAAAAATATTATTATGCTCACCACATTAGCTACTCTCAACTCCGTAGTAGAAAGCTTTGCTCAGCAGGGATAATTACTTATAGGTTTGGGATAATCCTACATATATAGACGCTAGAATATACAATACTATAATGAGATTTATTTGAATAATTCAAACAAAATATCATGATTGAGCGCACTTGGGAACTTCCCCTCAAGGCCCTGCCCAAGCCCTATGTTTGACCCGTCACATTACATTTACCTAAGATTCCGCTCGCCCCACAGTATCGAATTGTGCTGTAACTTTGAAACTTTAAGGTAGTAATCATAATTATTAAACAGGTGTACTATTGACGGAGTTTGATATTTTGTGACGGATACCGTACGTATTCGGAGTTTTGGAATGAATATTGCTGGTAATGGCTATTCCTAATTATTTTTGTCTTTAATGTTGCAGAGTACAAGCGACGGCATTTAATCACATATCCAGTGGTTCATTTGAAGGAGAGTTGTGTTGTCCTGTTGACTTACCACAGGTGGAGATTTTGGAGACCCATTGGTTTTACCAAGGGTGGAGAGTGGTTGGGACCCATTGGTTTTACCAAGGGTGGAGAGTGGTTGGGACCCATTGGTTTTACCAAGGGTGGAGAGTGGTTGGGACCCATTGGTTTTACCAAGGGTGGAGAGTGGTTGGGACCCATTGGTTTTACCAAGGGTGGAGAGTGGTTGGGACCCATTGGTTTTACCAAGGGTGGAGAGTGGTTGGGACCCATTGGTTTTACCAAGGGTGGAGAGTGGTTGGGACCCATTGGTTTTACCAAGGGTGGAGAGTGGTTGGGACCCATTGGTTTTACCAAGGGTGGAGAGTGGTTGGGACCCATTGGTTTTACCAAGGGTGGAGAGTGGTTGGGACCCATTGGTTTTACCAAGGGTGGAGAGTGGTTGGGACCCATTGGTTTTACCAAGGGTGGAGAGTGGTTGGGACCCATTGGTTTTACCAAGGGTGGAGAGTGGTTGGGACCCATTGGTTTTACCAAGGGTGGAGAGTGGTTGGGACCCATTGGTTTTACCAAGGGTGGAGAGTGGTTGGGACCCATTGGTTTTACCAAGGGTAGAGAGTGGTTGGGACCCATTGGTTTTACCAAGGGTGGAGAGTGGTTGGGACCCATTGGTTTTACCAAGGGTAGAGAGTGGTTGGGACCCATTGGTTTTACCAAGGGTGGAGAGTGGTTGGGACCCATTGGTTTTACCAAGGGTGGAGAGTGGTTGGGACCCATTGGTTTTACCAAGGGTGGAGAGTGGTTGGGACCCATTGGTTTTACCAAGGGTGGAGAGTGGTTGGGACCCATTGGTTTTACCAAGGGTGGAGAGTGGTTGGGACCCATTGGTTTTACCAAGGGTGGAGAGTGGTTGGGACCCATTGGTTTTACCAAGGGTGGAGAGTGGTTGGGACCCATTGGTTTTACCAAGGGTGGAGAGTGGTTGGGACCCATTGGTTTTACCAAGGGTGGAGAGTGGTTGGGACCCATTGGTTTTACCAAGGGTGGAGAGTGGTTGGGACCCATTGGTTTTACCAAGGGTGGAGAGTGGTTGGGACCCATTGGTTTTACCAAGGGTAGAGAGTGGTTGGGACCCATTGGTTTTACCAAGGGTGGAGAGTGGTTGGGACCCATTGGTTTTACCAAGGGTGGAGAGTGGTTGGGACCCATTGGTTTTACCAAGGGTGGAGAGTGGTTGGGACCCATTGGTTTTACCAAGGGTGGAGAGTGGTTGGGACCCATTGGTTTTACCAAGGGTGGAGAGTGGTTGGGACCCATTGGTTTTACCAAGGGTGGAGAGTGGTTGGGACCCATTGGTTTTACCAAGGGTGGAGAGTGGTTGGGACCCATTGGTTTTACCAAGGGTGGAGAGTGGTTGGGACCCATTGGTTTTACCAAGGGTGGAGAGTGGTTGGGACCCATTGGTTTTACCAAGGGTGGAGAGTGGTTGGGACCCATTGGTTTTACCAAGGGTAGAGAGTGGTTGGGACCCATTGGTTTTACCAAGGGTAGAGAGTGGTTGGGACCCATTGGTTTTACCAAGGGTAGAGAGTGGTTGGGACCCATTGGTTTTACCAAGGGTAGAGAGTGGTTGGGACCCATTGGTTTTACCAAGGGTGGAGAATTTGGAGACCCATTGGGTTTACCAAGGGTGGAGATTTTGGAGACCCATTGGGTTTACCAAGGGTGGAGAGTGGTTGGGACCCATTGGTTTTACCAAGGGTGGAGAGTGGTTGGGATGACTGGAGGCAATGTTTAAATGTCGTTAAACATGGAAATAGAGTTTCTATAATAGAATCATGTTTAATAAATAACCGCATGTAGCCACTATTCAAACAAATAAAGCTCACACAAAATATGAGGACTGAACCCGATCAGATTGTCTTTTCAAACTGGCTTTTGAAGCTGGGCAATGGCGAGTTTTTAAATTCTTTCGGTCTACCCGATGATAAAGTTGAAATACCTCACGATTTTATTTGAGTAGGATCATTGGTAGAAGAGATATTCGGTGCAAGTTTTAGTGCCTTGGATGCAGCTGAATTCACCAAAAGAGCAATTCTATGTTCTAAGAATGATGATACCATAAGGCTTAATGAAGATGTATTAGGTAGATTAAATGGTGAGTTTCTGCATTCCCTTACACCGACAGGAATGCCTCCACATAAACTTACTTTAAAAGTTGGAGCAATTAACATGCTTTTAAGAAATTTAAATACGAGGAAAGGGTTATGTAACGGTACAAGACTAATAGTTAAGAACTTGGCCAATAATGTCATTCATGCACAAATTCTGACAGGAAGTGCTCAAGGCGATATAGGATTCATACCTTGAATAGATTTGATTCCGTCCGACCCGGACATTCCATTTACACTCAAAAGACGACAGTTTCCTGTAAGAGTCAGTTTTGTAATGACTATTAATAAAAGTCAGGAACAAACTTTTGATCGCTTGGGAATATATTTGCCGTCTCCCGTTTTTACACACGGTCAATTATATGTTACATTTTCAAGAGCAACATCAGGAAAAAAAGTTAAAATAAAAATAGTTGATACTGAGCATCAAGGAAAGATAATTGTTGGCAGAAATGAAACATTTACAACAAACGTTGTATTTAAGGAAGTTTTTGATCGATAACTTAACACATTTATAAATGAATGCGGGACTAACTCCCAGCCGCGATCTACGGATCAAACATGGGCATGGGCAGGGCATCGTATAATTGTTAGCTTGGATCAAGCCGGTGGTATACAATACACAGCAAGCAAGCCGAGAAGCACAAGCACAACGAGCTTGAGCGAGCTGAAACTCTGTCGCAGAGGAGAGCTTTTTCAGCTCGCTGTGCTGCTCAGCTTGCTTCCTTGCTGTATATACCACGGGCTTGCTTCGATATATAGTGAAGTAGTTTACTACAGAGCGACTTGCTACATAGTGGAATGAGCGTGGCTGGTAATGATAGGTAAACTCCCAGTTCGTCACTCCCACTCCCGATCAGTCCCAGAAGGGCTGAGATACACTCAGTCCACTCAGTCCTTGCTTATTATAGTGTGAGTCCAACTCAGTCTCAGTCCCAATAAACTCCTTGGTCAAACTCCCACTCAGTCCCCAAGGATACCAAATAGCGCTAATTTCCATCCTTGGGCTTTAATATATGGCGCTAAAATTTAAAAATTGCTTAATATTGTATCCGCATCAGTCCATACATGGGGGCTACTCGTGAGTGACGAGTGCACTCAACACACTCCTACTCACACTCACAGGGGAGTAGCAAGGTAAAGAGTAGGAGTGAAGGCGCATAAAACTTCGTGAGTTGGAGTGGTATAAATCGAAGCATAGAAAATGAGTAGGAGTAGCATGCTTTGCTACTCACTATTTCTCGTACCATTGTATTAATAGCATAAAGCTAGCATTGCCACGCTAAAAGATTGGCGGTTATTGGAAAATATTTCATAATTTTAAACAAACAATAGTGTGGAATGCCGACTTATGTACAAACCATGCATTGGAAGACAAAATATGTCACAGATTAGAAATAAATCTTGAGCATACTTCCAGGCGATGTTATTATAAATATAGTCAATTATTGTAAACTTCGTCGGTCTTTGCATTTGTCATTGATTTTGACTATAAAATTAAATTGATCTATTTTGTGCTTAGTATTCGCTTTTATAATTATAAGGACAATTTTTGTCTTAATATTTGCAAATATTTCGGTGAAAACTTTGAGTAACTCACGAGTGGTGAGTAGGAGTAGTGAGATTTGTAGTTAGCGCTGAGAGTAGGAGTTTTACATTCTCAGTAAGACTACGAGTGGGCAAGAGTAGGAGTGGTGGATTTTTTCTCTATGGGAGTGCGAGTGTGAGTGCGAGTGGGGAAAAAACCTACATCTTTGCATCAGTCCCGCTCAGTCCATGCACTTGAATTAGTTCAATCCGTCAGTCCCACTCACTCTCAGTCCCAACCGTTTTCATACATATCAGTCCCACTCTCACTCCCACTCCACTCCCTGTTTATCCACTCAGTCCCGAGAGAGACAATCACTTTTCCCTAACATTAGTGGCTGGCAAGCTTTAAATTACCACTCTCCGACTCTCCTCCTCCGCTACTCCGCTCCTCCTCCTGCAATATCTATCGCATCATAGCACTCAAATATAGCTTCGGCTTGCTGTCGCTGTATGCATATACCACAGGTTTATGTATTACTATATAGCGAAGTAGGTCGGTGGTCTATCTATACAGCAAACCGAGGCCAGCGCCAGCGAGCCGAAGCTTCTATCCAGTCGAAACTCAAAACCACTCTACTTCATCGCTCTGCATTTACAACGAGGATTTTCAATAGTGTGGACTTTTCTGGATATGGTTGAACTTTTGTTTGGATTTACGGATATTTTTACACTTGCTTTGGGAATTGTCTTGATGTTTCTCCGGATATAGTTGGCTTTTTTCGTCTTTAGGTATTGTGGGAACTTTTCCTTGGCTATTGTTGAACTTTTATTTTAATATTATTTGGATTTACCCATTTTTAAAACTGCTTTGAGACGTGGTGTTTACCCATTGGGTTAAACAAGGATGTCAAGTAGAGGAGACCCATTGGTGTAATCAAGGGTGGAAAGTAGAGGTGACCCATTGGTTCACACGGTTTTTCAATCAGGTTTTACACATGGCCAATTATCAAGGAACATACATCAGGGAAGAGAGTTAAAGTCAAAATTGTCGATACTGAACATCAAGTAAAAATACTTGATGGCAGAAATGAAATATTTAGAACAAATGTCGTATTTAAGGAAATTTTTAAAGGATAAATTAACATTTGTATGTTAAAGCGGGACTAACTCCTAGCCGCGATCTACGGGTCAAACCTGGAGCAAGGGCAGGGCCTTGGTGGGAAGTTCCCAAGTGCCCGCAACCATGATATATTGCTTGAATTATTCTAATATTTCAAGTCTTAGATCTCATTATACTCATGCAAATTCTAGCGTATATGTAAGAGTATCCCTAACCTATAAGTAATTATCCCTGCTGAGCAGGGCTTTCTACTAGTCCTCTCTTCTAAGTTGAAAGAGTGGATAGTGACCGTAAGAATCAAATTTTCGCGCGCGCTAGATGTATCGAGTATCGACGACCATAGAGCTGTGCAGCTAGCTGTCGCATACAACTACTTACTGCCTTCGCTATTTACATTTGCCTTTCTAAGCCAGCAAATGCTGGCTGTGCAGTGCTCGTCTACTATAATTTGAAGATGATGAAAGGATTTTAAAGTTTCGCTCTCTATCCTAAGCGCGCTTTATAAGTGGCTTAGGGAGCTGCCACACATGTCAACATCACAAAATGGTGATTTTACAGACCCATAGACCCGATTGACATACGTACGACACATTCATAAGAAATGACTGACCCACTCCAAATGGTTGCAGCATCCTCATACACCGAAACCGAGGCTGTCCTCAGGGGGGTCTCAATGTAACAAGTCGTAATCGTAACAATCGTGTAATAATGTCGAGTCGTCGTGTGAGGGGTGTCAAAGTATAGTACTGTCAGGCACGGGTCTGGAAAAAATTCCCTAACCTGACAAACCCTGTTAGTCGGGGGAGTGACCCGTCACAGTCGGGGATTTTAGATACCGGGGAAGTCGGAAATATTTTGGAATTTTCCCTGGCATGGTCGTCGGGATAACTCGACGAAGTCGGATATTTTTGGAATTTTCCCATGCCATACACATTTTTTCTAACTTGTGAGGTTACAATTGAAAATCTTATACCGGCTCTCTCTTTATTTGTATAGTATGGCATTGTGCAAAGAAATAGCAAATTTCTCTGGAACAGCTGGGGTCTGTCCGGACACCCTGGGACAGCTGGGGTGTGTTCGGATGCTTGTGTCAGGTCTTTTCAGGCTCCTGGAGAAGTTGTAACAGTTCCACCCCGGGCAACTGGGGTCTCTCCGGAGACCCTGTGAGAACTGTGACCATATTCAGACACTCTGGGTCTGCTCGGACACCCTGAGTCTGCTGGGGTCTGCTCGGACACCCTGGGTCAGCTGGGGTCTGCTCGGGCACCCTGGGTCAGCTGGGGTCTGTCAGGAGACCCTGGGAGAGCTGGGGTCATGTCCAGACACTGTAAGTTAGCTGGGGTCTGTCCGGAGACCCTATGAGAGTTTTGATCATACTCAGACACTCTGGTCAGCTGGCGTCTTTTTCGGGACACCATAGGTTCTTTTCCGGACATTCTGGGAAAGCTGTGGTCGTTCGAGACACCCTAGGACTGAAATAAGACCCTTGTCCAAACACCCGGGGAAAGCTGGGGTCTTTCGGAAAACCCAAGGTTCCCAGGGGGGTCTCGATTTGTTCTGGCAATACAGGGTTTAGGTCTATGAACATCCTGCTATATACTTACTTACAGGAAACTAAATTCTGCCATTCTCGGAGCTTGTTTTAAATTACAACACACCAAAGGCCTAGATCTATAGGACGATAGAATTGTATTAAATCAGAAATAAAAAATCCTTCTTAAATGATTAAAATTAAAATTCCTTCTTTAAACACATCCTCTCTTCTAATTTGAAGGAGTGGATAGTGATAGTAAAAGTGAAGGTGATAGTAAGAATCAAATATTCGCGCGCTCTAGACGCATCGACGACCATAGCGCTGCGCAGCTAGCTATTGAATGTAGCTATTTACTGCCATCCCAAATTACTTTTGCTCTGCCGAGCCAGCAATTGCTGGCTGTGCAGTGCTAGTTAACTATATAGCTACCCGTCGGAACTCTGAGAGGTCGGAACATGCAATGCTTTTTGATATTTGCGGCTCAAGAGGATCCTTTGTTGCACTCTGAAATGATTGCGACATCAAATAGGATTAAGACACATTGACTAGGACACTCAACGCAATCAAATATTACAGGGACCCACTGACTATTTTGATGTTGACATTTGTGGCAGCTCCCTTAGTGGTATAACAAAACAGTATACAATGACAAGGGCGGCAATATTGTCACGGGATACATTCACAAGAACATAAACAGTGACTACCCAATTATATTGAAGAGAATACAGGTTCCTACTAGAGTATGCTTTGCAAGATAGTTAAGAAATGCCGAGGACAAAGTTTTGGTAACGTTGGCATTTATTTTCACATAGACAACTGTATGTTGCCTTTTCGAGGGATACGTCTAAACAAACTATCAATGTCGTTGTAACTGATACTGACAAACAAGGTGAACTAATGGGCAAAGGTGAAGGTATATACATGCACAAGTAATTATGTTTTTTTTGAGATTAAGAAATTTTGTAATTTGATGTAATTAGAGAGGCTTTAATAAGATCATTCTATAGATTCTTCTGTATTCTTTAGATATAGATTCTTAATACTAGAATTTGATGATGAGGGGACATTTTAAATCTTCACTCTCTCTCCTAAACGCGCTTTGTGGGTTACACAGTACGATCCTCATTTATACATGCGACATTATGATTCGACATTATTGGTTGATTGTCAGTCTGACCTAGACCAGATCTGTTTAATGATCTGGATTAATTTAAATTTAGCTTAACTACTTAATACTAACAATTACAAATATCAGTGAAAATCAATTTAGTGCTTGCTAGACGATCCAATCTTAACCGAAATCTTAGTCCAAATTTTGACGGGGCACTCAAAAGTATTCATTTTCGGACCACAAGTACAACCATGCATGCAACTTTGGGGAACAGTTCCATTCAGTTCCATGTTATACCATTCACACTCAGTTCGCATGTCCTGTTGAGTTCAATCACGTTCACTCAAATTGAACGTTATAACAAAAAGTTCAATTCACTTTCACATTATTCATCCTGTCAATTCATTCAGTTCAATCATAAAGATTCAATTGAAGCTGTAATCTTAAATGTTTTTAATTGAAAATTGGGAGTTCCAGGGATATATGCCGGAAACGTCATGTTTTCACCGTTTTCAATCACTTCAAATATTGGAAATATTCGCTGAATCTGAATTCTACATCTGATGCTCCCTCGCTTGATAGTAGGCTGTATCTCAAAACAGTTATGCAAAAACATGCGTTTTGTCTGGATTCCTTAGAAAGATGATTTCGAACAGCGGACATTTTGAGCATGCGTGGATTTAAAAGAGAAGTAAATTGTATACGTAGTCTTTAATCTCTGGATATGAGTCATAAGTTAACAGATCGAGTACATGCTGCAGGATTTAGCCGCTAACTAGATTCGTTAAACGTATTCGCACATTCAGTTCAATTCAGTTCAATTCAGTTCTCTTAAACATATACCTAGACGTTCACTTTCATGCACGTTCGATGCATTTACCAAACAGTTCAATTCAAACTCAGTCGTTACATCAATTGGTATGTTTTCGGTTCACTCAAGTTCACTCAAATTCTGAAATATTTCATAAAAGTTTAGTTCACTAGTTCATTGAATGCATTGTTGCACGCGTGAGTACAACACTTGGTTTCACCACTAGGTATTCAACTGAGACCTAGTCCCGCCCCGTTGGTTCAATTTTTCCTCTGGTAAAGATGTTAAAATACATTGCAAACTTTCGAATTCATTTCGAGTAGTGTTCAAAATTTTTCGGTGATCTGGTTATTATTATCGGCTCATTGTGAAAGCAGTGACAGGAGTTAAGGACAATGACAGTTAGGTTCGTTTGTTTGGAGAGGAGTGCCATGACTGTGGTTCCAAAGGGGTCACGATGGTAACATTGGCACTCTATAAATTTGGCCACTATGAATGCTAAGAACCCCAATGATATGGCGGACGTTTTTATTATATTGCTATTTAATCTACACAAGTACCTCAACCATGTATAACTTGTTGATTCACCTTTAGGGTCTTTAGGGGTACGCTAGTACCCAAACTAGCTACATTAATTATTATACAAGTGTCCTATACGTTATTTTCCCTAAAAATCTTAGATCTCTTCTAACCCACATCCCAAAATTACTGACAAACTAGTTGATTACCGAACTTGTGGCGAATTCCTTTTCAGAAATAAAATTAATTTCTTTTCTCTTCGTCTATTTGTGGAGCCATAGTCGTAATGACGTCGGTTTTTCTAGGATTTCTAAATTAATAATCTTTTATTCTAAAGAGTAGCTCTATAAAGATTATGCTTTCACGATTAATTGTAGATAGTTTTATGGTCTTTTCAGCTAACAATCTACCAGTAGGGGTGAAGCTGTGATCATAACTGGTAAAAACCAAACTACAGTTGGGAAGGAGTCAGCGGAACATATAAAAATAATGAATACAAAATAGTATACACGAACCTAATACCTTGGGGATTAATTCGAAAATTGCGGCAGCATGTCAATGTGATGCAGCGTTGATAAATATTTTAAGCAGCTAGTTGTCATCAGGAACAATGCTTTTATTTGTATAAATATTGTCTAACAATTTGTGAAGACTTGGGCCTCAATTTATGATGAAAATTAGATTCGAATGTTTTCAAGGAAATTCAAGAAAACCCAGTGGATTGGTAGTAAAAACATTCACTTACTGCAAAAATTAAGGCTGTAAGTGATAGCGTTGTTAACTAAATAATCATAAACGATATCCAATAGAATTTCATAACAATTTATTTTGAATTTGACTTCAGATTCGGTTATTATAATACATAGGTATACAATAGTTACTTAATTATTCAGATCTTCCGTGATCAAATCGCAACAGCTCAATATTCTCTTCCTTGCCGACTCATTTTTGCTCCTGAAAATTAATTTCTCCCAATCTTGTTTCCTAGTTAGGCATACCATAATTCTCAACCTAAGCACTAATAAAATATCTTACATCAAAGATGGGCCCCTTGCCTATATCTAGGCCCTTTTATAGGCAAAAATTCTAGGGAGGAAGAAAAAAAACAAGAATCTAGGCTAGGATATAGGCAAGGTTCAACGGGATTTATATGCAAATAAAATATTATAGGAAGTTTGGGAATAAATATAGGCACCTAGGAAATTTAGGCTAGGGTCTTCATAAATAAATATAATATTAAGGGAGTAGGTAGGCTACTGATGCCGACATGCCGAGAAGGGGTATAGTCATGCAACTGATGCACTGAACAATAAAACGTATGCATATAATTTCGAAGAGTATTGTAAAAGTATGCATTGGGAAATCCCTACCTTTTACACTAGAACAAATTAACATTGGTTGTAAAAAGTGGAGAAGTAAAGCATGTTATAGCACGATTGTTAAGACATCTGGTCGACAATTATGTAGCAGATTTTCAGCGTGAAACAGACCAACAGATCGACAAACCAACATACCAACGTAGAAATAAATAAATATAATATTATTAAGTACAGGATATTTCGACATACACCTATGCGGGGTTTTCGGGTTTCTGTAGGGACTTTAAGGGTGTACTTATTTAGGGAAGCAGTAGTTTTGAACTTCCTAATAGGGTATAGTTGCATGATACTCCCAAAAGGAATATTATAAGAACATTTATAGGGATATATATAGGTAGGCATCTCCCTGTTTCCTATATTATAGGAAGGAACTTCGTGTTACTTTAGTCTATATAGGATTTAAGGAAGGCGTTTGGTTGAACATTTCCTTAAAAGGGGGAGATAACTTGACGAGAATTATAATTATAGGCAAATAGGTTGAAATAGGCTTTATGTTAGTTTAATTATAGGAAGGAAATAGGCTAGATGAATTAAAAGGCCCCTCTTTGTCTTACATAGTAAAGTATTGAGTCTAATAAACTACCGTTAAAACATGTTATGAAAAAATTTAGTACGGGGCAGAGCGATGAATCAGTTCAAAAATCCTGAACTTGCCGATTGATTTTCTGGACCTTGTTTGACGGCAGTCCTTGACCTGGGTCAAAGACATTTTTAATCAGATCTACAATAATAATCTGAAAATGCGACAGATCGTTGCTACTGTAAAAAGTTCATGTTTGATTCCTTTATTTATACTAGAGTGGGAGTAAATAAATAAGTCATCCAACTTATTTATGCTAAATAGGTACTTAGATTTCGTGCAAATAATAAGCTAATTGTAGCATTTCTATTTGATTAAATAAACGTAGAAGTAAATATAAATAACACGTGGAACCACTATCTTGCAACAATATTAATACACAAATAAATTACCCCCAAAATTATTACTTAATATATTGAATATCAGGTTAATACTTTCCTTAATCCGATACAAAATTCGAAGAACAAACACACATATCCTTGATTAACTAATCATTAAATTAATTAATTCTTGAAAGTTCAATGTACATGGTCGTGTTGGTTTTTATTAGAATTGAGGTGCCCATATATGCAATTTAACCCAACCAGTGTGATTTGTTGGTTACAACCAGGTTTGCTTTAAAAGTGAAATTATTTGGATAGTGTAAACGTTGAGAATTAGTGTTGTGTTTTTATTATTTTGTTATTATTTTATTATTTTGTTATTATTTTATTATTTTGTTATTATTTTATTATTTTGTTATTATTTTATTATTTTGTTATTATTTTATTTTTTTGTTATTATTTTATTATTATTTTGTTATTATTTTGTTATTATTTTGTTATTATTTTGTTATTATTTTGTTATTATATTATTATTATTTATTTTACATTTTATTTGACCACCACCTGCTACCTACAGCTGCTAGTAAGCTTACAACTGACACAACAAAGTTACCGGACAGCATAACCAACGGCCAGCTTACAATTAGTTAATCAGTGCACAACTCGGTTAGCTTAAAACTTAGTTCAACGTTAGCTGTACGCATTCCATTAAATTATCCCACGCTCTCACTGAAATAGCTAGTGAATTTGATCATCTGCCTGACTTATTAATGAAGTTTGAGTTCAAGTTTTGAGAACTAGTTTTGACTAAAATATTGCATGCTTACTTGAATGCAAAACAAATCTTTGACTGTGGTAATGCGATTGAACTGTGATGTGCAGTATGTATATGTATATGACAAATCAAGTTTTCAACGTGGACATATAACTTGCATTATAAACTTACAATTAGAGACAAAACATGAAGTGAACACTAGAATGGAAATTTGATTCCAAACTTTAAATGAAAGTGAAATGGAAAACTCGAGCAGAAAGCTTGAGCTCTAAACTACAAATTAAGCAGTGTTTATGGACAAGCAGACAACCAGATATTTCGAATATTAGCTTCGCTTTTCCGTTAGGTATAGTCAAAGCGAATCTAAATGACTCGTAGTATTCATCCATGGCTAACCTTTCTGCATGACTAGATTCTGCTCATCGGATAGTTCGAAAATAAAAAAAGATATGCGAATCACGAATCATTTGAAATCTCGGTTATAACCGACCTGAGTGAACCAGTAAGGTAAAAATTGTGTGTTGTTTGTCTTGTTTAAATCTACTCGAATACGTAAAACATTGTCGGAATTTTGATATTTCCCTACTTCAGCACAACATTCGAGTATAAAACTTACCCCTTACAATTTTGCTTAATTATAAGCATTGCTTCACAAATAAGAATTTTCATGTTTTCGTTTTATACTTTTTACCATAAAGATTTGAACTAGACTTGAGGAACACTGCTTTCCTAGTATATTATTACGGCTTACCTGTTCAATATCCATAAGGCTCGAGTGATTCGCACTCGTACAAGAATCGAAAAATCCTATTCGATTCCAAAGGGAGATTTATTGCTGGCTTGAGCACTATTGAGATGGGATGTTATTATTTCAACGTAGCACGATTCATTATTATTAATTAGTAGCGCTATGGCTTTCGCCCTTTGCGTGAGTTATAAAATAGAAATGAACTTTTCGTTGCTTGGTTGTTTGTATGTACGTACCAATAGTTTTTAGCACATTTAGTGCATAATCTTTAGATGTACGCAAGTGTTATACACAATCAAAAGTTGTTGAAGCACCAATACTAATTTGTGTAAAACGATAAGATGGTAAGGTACTGTTACATGTATTTAAGAAAACGTAGCTTGATACAAGATGGGCGATAATTGAGAAACACTTAATGTGGGCAGTTATAAAATTTAGGGAGCATAAAGTGGAATTTGGCGGCGCCCAAAGGTTTTGCTTTATTTTGCAACTCTCCATGTACAGTAAAAGTACGCTCGTCTCCACGGAGCTAGTCTTGCTCTATATAGCATGATTTTCTGGTGCATGGAATGTTCGATCGAATTCGGACAGCAGTTCTGCCCTGTACCAAAAAAAGATCCCGATTTAATAACTTCGCTTTCTGGGAAACTCACGAAATACATTAAAAATGCTGAGTACTGCTACACCAACACGCGTGCATGCAATTTGTCTTTAATTTGTTTAGCCAAATTTGATTTCCATTAATTTTTTTGGTTCCTGAACCTGTATACTAATTTAAAAGTGGTTTTCTTGATGATGATGACAGTTGTCACAACGTAATACAATATGCAATGACAGCATTTCTTTTTATATAATCATGTTTTGTTGACTTGAAAATGTTTAAAAGTGTTAGTAAAACGAAGGATATGGAGCCAAGTGTTACTATACCCTTTTCTAATTAAAAGCATGCCATTTTGAATTACAAATAAACAAATGAGAACGATTGATATAGACAATTGAATTATTACAATAATTATTATTGAATCCAGATAAAATCCTTTATGAATGCGATCATTTGGCCCATTTTGACTTTACTATTGCACAATAAAATTGTATTCAAGTGGAGCTCTGTATTTCTGCATAACATGGATAGACTATTAATCGGTGCAGTAAAAGAAATGCTACAAATTCCAATGTCCACACCAGATGCAATGATGTATGCTAATACAAAACTGAAGGGATTGGGTGTTGCCATAACTGCTTAGTAAGTTTTTATTCAAGCATATAATGCTAGTGGTGTTTTACAAAAATGTGGCGTAGAAATTAGGGGTGAGTATAATGAGACAACGAGACGAGAATCTCGTTTAACTCGCTCTTTATTTATCAACGAGACAGTACGAGACATCTCGCTTTATTTAACGAGAATATCGTTTGCAATTAAATCTTGTTGAGGCCCATATCAAACGAAAAATTGGGTGTTTTGTTATACCATTTTATCAATTAAGACATTTTGCAGTTCTTGGTGCTAGCATTTATTGCGGTAGGTCTTCATTAATTCTTTTCAAGGCTTCCATGTTTTCAAATTTTATGGTCCAAACCCAAAAATAAATATTTTGCGCCTTGGGATTGTTTCGATTTGTGAAATTAAATAAATTTGTATGTTCTTTCACCAGAATTTGTGCAGGCTACAATCAAATTGCATACATTTCAACGTCTCGTTTGTCTCGTGCGTTGCTTACTCTCGCTACTCTCGTTCTCAAAATATCTCGTTCTCGTATTTTTATTAGAAACGAGAACGAGACAAACGAGAATTTTAAAACCAACGAGATACTCACCCCTAGTAGAAATACTTTCACACGTACAAGTTTTAAATGCGGAGAAAAAGTTGTACCTTCCTTTCTTTCTAAGCTTAACCTATCTCAACTGGTAAAAAGCCCTGCTTCGTAGGAGTAATTACTTGGTAACGTAATTATCGTGGTTGGGAACTGCCCACCAAGGCAAGGCTCCCATATGCTTAACAATATTGCATGCAACGAACATTTGTATACCGGAAAATTAGTTATAATGGACATACTTTGAGCCCTTTGGAAACATTGTGCATGCATATAACGGATTTTAAACAGAAATGTATTTCAAAATAGTCTATTGGCTCCCTTTAACATGCAATCGGTAGTCAAGGCAATTCAAACGTATATTACTCATATAAGTATGTACGTAGCAAGAATGTTCATATTGAGACGCATCGTTGTACATACATTTTGGCTGCATGAATAATAACTCTAGAAGTCTTGCGTGTTTCATTCAGTTAGTTTGGATTTATATCTTGGAATGTTAAAATGGAATGGGAAAAAGTGCTAAAATGTCTGAAAAATCTAACCTAAAGAGTTTGAATTTAGGAGAAAAAGCATAATTTATTTTCACAATTCAAAGTAAGCTCTCAATCTTAAGTATGCAGAGATCGCTCTATCACCATCCACAGTGACTGATATTTGGAAGAAATTTTTTAAGTGTTCACCTAAACATTAACCCAAATGCTACAAGAGTACGGTTATGCGCACTGCTGCACTAGTCTAGTCAGACTTGACTAGGAAATGGAAGACTTAACTAGACTAGTTAAGGACTTTCTTAAATTTGACTTGACTTGACTAGGTGAACAATATGCAGGAACTAGTCTAGTCAATTTGTGAATGTCTTCAAATGATGCCTAAATCATTCAATGAAGCAGTTTTAGGAGGGAATGGGGAACTTCAAACAATAACAAAGGATCCAAACTATAAGCAAATTTCTATATCAGGATTTATAACTGCATCCTTTAACGATCAATACATTCATTGTGGAAAAATGCAGTGCATAATTGAATTATTCAAGCCGTTAATTCATTGCACAATATAGGCAGCAACAGTACTATATAAGACATGTATGTCTAAAGAAATTTAATAAAAACACTCATTTATATTAAAATATTAAATCATGAATCGCCCAAAGTCCAGTCGAAAATCTGTGAAATCTCTCCAGACATACAGATTTATATAAATATGTCAAATGATGGAGGCCGAAGCAAAAAAAATGTCATGCAAAAATAAATCTCAGGTAGTAAAAAAACGTTTAAAGAAGGAACCATAAAAATCCTGAAGAGGAAAGCATCGCCAGAAAACCCGTCCCCAAAAAAAAAACAGAAAACGACGAACAACTAAAAATGAAATCACATCTCGAGAAGATCACGACTAGACAACTAATTTTGGGCTATTCTCTAAGCTGTCGGCCATTGCTCGTGCTCTCAGAGCTACAAAACTGGACTTATGAAATGGTACTATCAGTTACTTTCCTGGGTTTTAGCCGTTCTAGTGCATTGATTATCAAAGTATTTCACAGTTTGTGAAAGAGTTAGTATTCATGCTAGATAATTATTTATTAACTCCTATAATATGATATTAAATTTATTAAAATTATTAAATTAATTAATAATGAGTATTATTTAACTCCTATAATTAAATGGAACATTTCCTTCATACATACTTGCGCAGTTAAAATAAAGACTATTGATATTGTTTTCAGTGTTTGGTTATGAATTGATTTAGCTAATAAATAAATAATAAGACAAATAATAATAAAAAACGCCTACAGTGACGCCAATAAAATGCAAGCGACTAGGAGACTAGAAAGACTTAACTAGGATTTTAAGTCAATTCAAAGTCACTTTTTAAGTCAAAAATCCTAGTCAAGTCATTCTAGTCTCCTAGTCACTTTCTTCACGACTAGGAGTTCGTGGAAACCATTGTGAATTGACTAGACTAGACTAGTCAATACCACGACCAACAAAGATTAGACTTGACTAAACTAGTGCATATGTACGTGCAGATATTGTTATGAGCATTTTAAAAAGTCGACGAACTGTTTGCACTGTTTCGGCAACCAATGGCGTAGTTTCTGCTTGTCAAAGCGCAATTATTGTACTTATATATTTAATCACTTCGGTGTTCCTGATTCATTAATTGTTATATTACTAGTCTGGTGTTTAAAAAATATGCTGAAATTTTTAAAATCCCCATTATGGCATGTAAATTACGAGTTAGGGAGCCCAGTTTCGGTGAGAGAAATAACATCTTAAAAAATCATACAAAAACTAGCCCCTGTCAATAAAGCGTAAATTGGTATAGATATTAAATACATTGCAACTCCAAAATACAGTACAACCTGTGTATAGTGACCACCTATACAGTGGTCTCCTGTTCACAGTGGCCAGTATCATGTGTCCCCGTCACGCGGCCTAATGTGGCCGTTTTAATTATGTCTTCTTAAAAGCGTTAAGACATTTATTTGATATTGTTACGTCCCAATTCGCACACCTGGAGAACGTGACAAAAGACGGAGGCTACGTGACAAAAGATCGCGTGATGTCACGTTAGCAGAAAATAAAAGGCCACATCCACAGATCTAAAAAGGGAAGATTTAACCTTTTAGATCATTCAGCAATTCCACTCAGCAGAATCTGAGAGGAGAACGAATAAGGAGTGGAATGTGAAATCCATTAACACCAATCCAACCTATTGTTATTACAAACAATAATTATGATGATTGTGTTAAATTGTAATTATGTACATACTATGTAAATAAGCTAAGACCAAATCTTTAGGTTAAGTCAAACAAGAAGAGACAGTAAGTTCTTGGGAGGCACTCGTATGGTTCGGATCAAAGCTCGCGTTACGGATCCGTATCCATTACAGCACCTGCCCAAGGCTTGAAGACCGACAGCCATGCGGAGAATTATATTGGGAAAAGATCCTTAGATCCCAATATAATTCATGGAGACTTCCCATGGAGGAATTTCAACACAGAAGATTTATTTTAAGATCCTTTTATCATTTCAAGTTTATTTTATCTCTGAATTCAATTAGAATAAATTAATACAAGATTATTATTCAGTATAAACTTATTTTTAGCCAATGATTATTTTATTATCATCAAAAATACTACACATCATTACTCGACTCGTTCCGAACTTGGGCACGAGATTTAACATCCAATAATCTCGTTACATGCTGTTTCTGCCAGGCCTCCAATTTTCGGGGAAAATTTGGAGGATCCCGAACCCTGGGATGAGTCCGAGTCAAAAGAATCAGAGAGATTTTTGAGACTGAATTCAAGACCCATAGTACTATACTATAGTACGGACTACACACAGTATGTACATAAGACCAGCCCACGCTTGAGTTTCAATAGACGAGACTTACAAGCTG
Source organism: Allacma fusca (assembly GCA_947179485.1). Classification (NCBI taxonomy): domain Eukaryota; kingdom Metazoa; phylum Arthropoda; class Collembola; order Symphypleona; family Sminthuridae; genus Allacma; species Allacma fusca. Next base: position 53,397,885 of record OX359249.1, on the reverse strand, counting down.
GAGAATTTTGGAAATTTCAACAAAATCCTGTGGACTTAAGAACTTTTTCACGGACAAACTGGGAATACTCACAGAACCATAGAGTTAACCAGCCAAATGAAATTTTCGAGACAATCCATGGATATTCTCGCGAGTACAATAGATGTTACTTACATAGAACCAGTAAGGAGGATTTCGGATTTAGATCATTTTGTGGTTCCTGAATTACAACTTTAAGGAATTATTTCACCCGGAATGAGATTTCCGTACAAGATTTCATCCCGAGTGCAGCCAAATGATGTCCATTTCCAACCGGAAATTCTGGAAGGAAGGCGTCAACAAAAGCTAAGTATCGAAATACATTATTTTTGGGATTTGAAAATTTTAAGTGCATAAGGATACAGGGTATACCGAAAATTTTGCGAGGAATATTATAGTTTTGGTATCGCGACCCAGAGTTAGAATATTTTTCATAGGTTCAAATTTTAAAAATTAAATAGGTAGTAACTCTTCTCAAACAATGACGTCATCTTTTCCTATCTTTTTAGAAATCGGAAGGGCCGAGGCAGTGAGCACCGATATAAAGTGTTTGTGTACTTTCCTTAGGCCAATCTTTGGATAAAGGAATAGTTTCGTGTTTCTCTTTATGTAAGGAAGAATTAACAGACGGAATTGATAGTTTTTCCTGTGGCTTAGAAATAAAGCAACTTTTCTGAGTGAATTTTCGTGATGCGTTTAACGCGCGGAAATTTCTTTACAACTCTTTATAAATTATTCTTCACTCAACAAGCGAAGGACTGCTGTTAGAGCATTTGGAACTTTTCCAAAATTTTAGTTAGGGTTTAGTGGCTGATATCTAAACTCAATAAGGACTCTATCATTTTTCTTTTACACTAAACTCTACTCGTATCCAGGTACTGATACGGGGTGATTCGCAATTTAATGTCGAGGTACTGACATATTAGGACTAAAATTTTACTGAATGAACCGAGGTACTGTGTTCAGGAGGCATTTGTTTATTCTTCGATTTTGTAAATTATATAATCCGAAGTACTGGATTCAATAAGGTTTTAGAATTTATTCCAAAGGTTTTCGTAGTTTTAGGGTTGGAAGGGCCGCATATGAGCGCCAACATTGTTGTGTTAATTCTAGCGTCTGGTAAGGTATCTCCAGTAGGAACGATTTCCCTATAAGTAAAGATTAGAAAGAACAATGTTGTGATATAAAGGAATTTATTATAGCATATCTTTTAATAATTTTTATTGGAATATCGGATTGTCTGAAACGCCGACAGCAAGCGACAATACGCCTAGATCCTGTTAGAGGTAATTGTAGAGGCTACAAGTGAGCGCAGAATTTTAGGTTTTTGTTTTTGCCCGACCCTAGGCGAGTTGGTAACATAGTTCAATACCCGAAGGTTTGGAGGGCTAGGAAACTAGCTAGGATAACAGGGGCCGCGGATCCAAGTCACGGAGACGCCTCTTTAAAACCATAACTAACCATGCTAGGTCACGAATGGTATTTATGGGACTTTCATTTTTCTATATGTTCTTCTAACATAACCGGTAAATGGTTATATAAGTTAGCCACCACGAAGGAACTCGCAGTAGTAGAAGTGAGTAGGCATAAGCAACCACGGAGCTGGTTTAGGGAAAACTTATGACACCACTAATTAGTGAATTTAATTTTTGGGAGATCGCGTATGCTTATAGTCTTTGGTAAGAGCAGGCTTACTTCAAGGAATAGCTTAGGGTTTTTAGAACACAATTTTTTCGAAAGGACCTGACAAATTTGGAGCGGATACAGTCCTGATTGAAATAGAGAGATTTCATTTTAGGAGTATTAGGGACAACTTAGGCTACATCCAATCAAGTGACTGGAGAAGGTGTAGATAGAGTTTAAGGATAAAAAGGACTTATGATTAAAAATAGAGTTTCAGCAAATGATAGGTTAAATAAAGGTAATTTAGAGTAGGTATATCCTTCACTGGGTTATGCGTAGGGATACCACAACACGGTTTGAGTTCATGTAAAAGCAAGTAAAGACAGATTTTTTCAGAAAAAACTCTCAATTCTGAGAAAAACAAATTTTACAAAGGTACTACATTTTGCGCACCTCTCTCACCAACATCTTAGGGAAAGGCAAGCGCATACATTCCCACATACCATCACCAGGGAATAAAAGCTAAATTTTCCATAACACCATCTTAGGAAAATACAAGCTCATACTTTCAGCTTAGACCACCAGAAGCATTGAAAGTTTATTTTAGAGGTCATGCCCAACAAAGGTAAGAATGACCCTCAGGAGCGACATCCCAATACGCTCCAAGCTAGGACCAACACAAGATCAGCAGGTCCAGTCGCCGAAAATGAGGAGACTTTGGATGAATTAAATGCAAGAATACGGAGAGAACAAAGAGAAGAAAGAAGAAGGGATCGTGAGAATAGATCCAATACTCACGATTCCGAACTTTCAACTATACCATCTGAAAATTCCAGCAGTTTTCCCAGTCCGTTATAGTTGGTGAAATTACCGACACTAGACCGCGTGGACATAATGGGAATGAAGAGTCAATCCATCCAGAGGCAACATCCTCAACCCATGATGACCTAACAGATCGCGACCAGGTTATCATGGAAGAAATTCATTCGGCGGTAAACGCAAAAGAAGAGGGAGATTCCGAAGAAGAAGTCCTAGGAGAATTTATGAAGAATGCTGCAGGAGAAGTAATTTTCGTTACTAGTCAAGCGGGTTCAATTATTAAGGAATTATTGTCACAGAATAATGAGGAAAGAGCAGGATCTGCAAGTAGCCAAGCCACGTCATCTTTCGAAATAGTGACGGACAAAGATAGCCCAACCACTAGTTCGGACAGGGAAAGGATCCCGGACAATATGGACAAAACTACGGACAGCGATGATGAGCTGGAAGAAGATACAAGAGAACTTACACCGGATGTCATACCACAAGATACATTGACAAATTCAGTCAATACTACGGGGAATGACTTACAGCACCTAACAGAAAACATCCCATCTCCAGAGAGACCAGCTGATCCAACTCAAGAGACTACTCAACCTTTATCACCTAAGAAGACAAAATCGCCAAATGCACCAACAACCCCACAAGAAGACACAAGGGATGAGCACACCAGGGAAATAGATGCAGAAGTTAATCAAGCAAGCGGTAGTAGTCTATATACGGAACAGCGTAGACCAAGCCTATGGGATGAAGTAGCACAAGCAGAATATTTCGCAGACACCGGAAATCAAGTTCCAGTACCACCGACCGACCATAGTCAACAAGCATCAGCTGTTGACCGGCACTCCAGCACCGACACTCCATCGGTAACTACCACGCAGACTAGACAGAGAAGCCCAGACAGACTTGAAAATTTGGAAGCATTGACAGAATCGCAATTTATATTAACAGACCTTGGAACACACAATCTCGAAGCTTTTTCAGGCATAACAGACGGTGTTAATAATTCCGAAGAGACCGTAACGGAATTATACACAAATACCAGGACTTCGGAAACATCCCAACAACAACGAACAGAGCGTAGAGAGAGCGAAAACGCAATACGAGGACTAGCTGAAGAAGGACGATTCGAATTTGAAGCTGACATATCAGTCATACATGACATTTTGGCGAGAATTTCAGACTCAAGACGAAATTTGCAGACAAATTTTTTAGAAATCGACCGATTAGACGCCCAATGGTTAAGGGTACGTCATATTATTGCCAACACAAGACACATAGGAAGAGTACAGTGGTCACACCTTTTCTTTAGGATTGCCCTTGGAATCTACGAAAGAGAAACTAATCGTAGACCAGGCGAACAAATAATAACCACCTTATGGGAAAGAGCTGAGGAACAAGCAAGAGACCTTGAACAAAACGTGGAAGTCTCAACTGATGTAATACAACATTTATTGGAAAGAAGATTTTTATCAATTCGCAGTAGGTCAGGAGTTACGGATGAACAGATATTTTTCAACGATAGAAGACCTTACATCACGATAGTCAACCCCAGAAATCCAGACAGGAGATCACGACTTCAAAGACGAAGAAGGAATAGTCCTGAAGACGTACAACCAGAACTATCAGAACGCCAAGGTACACAAGGTACTGCAAACACAACCTTACAAACCTCAACAACTGAAGAAAATTCAAGACCAAGATTTCTGAGACCAATCTATAGCAACTCGCCTACGGCAGGTCACCGAATATTGACTGACCACGTGCGGCGATATTTAGAGAGTCAACAACAACTTAGAAACTTAACGAGTAGAGGCTCACGTTTGGAACAAGACTTATCACAACTACCAAGGTTGCGACCCACCATTACCCGAAGGGAAATCACATCCACAAATAGCACTCCAACTCTTTCAGAAGCTAGTAGTACAAGACCCTCACCCACTAATAGCACTCCAAGTAAAGCACCGGCAGTCACGCCACGCAAAAATACTTCGCAAGAAAGTCAACAGAATTCTCAGCCAAGTCCAGACACACAACAACCGTCAACGTCAACTCAAGTGACATCTAGAATACAACGGACATTGGAAACAACTCCAGAACACCGACCTGTAGTCAGACCTACCAATTTACAGACCAGATTAGCAACCCATCCAGAAGTAGAAACTCCGGATGAGACACAACCATCTACGGTTACAATAGGAACTTCGCCAATCAGAACAGCTCGACAAGAAGCGGTAGCAACAAGACTCTACAGAGAACGAGAAGTTGTTCAAGATAACACTCATACCATCATACCACAACAAGTCTACCAATCACCAGGAGGTCGAGTATACATACATCCGCCTTTACATAATTTACAGGCCGAAGAAAGAACTGTTACATTCCCGGAACTACAACGACTTGTGGAAACCGGAAGAAATACCCGACGACGAGCAGGTTCAGAGACAACGGTCAGAACCCTCCGAAACGCAGATACTGGAACATATTTTCAAGCTCCTACCAATTCAGAACAGATCACTATCTATCAATCGCCAAACGGATCAGTATTCAACAGTCCACCAACAGGAAGAAGAGGTATCTATAGGGTACTAGCAAATGCAAGAGAATTATTACGGAGATTAGCCCGAGGGGATAGAACGCGGATACCCGGAGGGACGTTAGTCACCGAACCGGAAGAAGAGCAGCAACCACCCGAGAACGAAACCGAAGCACAGGTTACACCGGTAAGCCAGCCAATACCTATTCCCGCACCAAATAATATACCACCGACAACAAGAATTAATACCAGAACGACTACCAATTTAATTGGAGCCACCGCAAGACAACCCGTGCAGGTATTTCCATCAAGTAATCCCGAGAGTGAATTCCCGGGGAACTCACCAAGAAGAGCGGGACCATCTCGAGTCAGTAGTTGGGCAAATTCAAGAGTAACAATACGAGTAGCACCAGACGGAACCATTCACACCCCTACCTCACCATCAACACGCGAAAATTTCGAAGAACGATCAGTCTCTATAAGAGACTTTATAAATTTATCCCGGAACAATCAAAGGATTATAGACAACCAAAGGCAGGCAGCAATAGATGCAATTTGGACGAATAACGTGAGAAGATTAATCTGGTTAGATATTGAAACAGGATTAGTCCACAGAGAACCACCTACACACGTACAACGCCAATTCACCGCAAGCCCAGTAACAAGGTTCGAATACGAAAATATCGTCACAAGTGCTAATCAGAGCGCAGCTTTTTACCGATTATTAGGAAGTAGACTAGGAGATCCAGATTTCGTAACGATCTTCTATAACAACGGCAGAAGAATCAGATATCGGAACGTTAATTACGCCCACGGCATTCGCAACGTACAACCATCAGCACAACAATTAACTAATATATTGGAAGCGGAAGATCAATACGAAGCCCTTCTACGACTACTTCAAGAAGAGGCACCATACGACCAAAGTTTTGACGATACGGGAAGCAACGACAGCTTAGCTGAAGATAATAATCCATCCCCGGATTCATCAAGATCACCAGCACCAATATTAGACTCACGTTTTAGCGACGATAGCCTAAATCCGGAACTCAACCAATTTTATGTAGTAATAGATAACGAGGGATTCTTTTCACAAGAATTTACGGCAGATCGATACATTTTTCCGTTAAGCCATAACGAAGTTATTCAAGCTGCAGCTAACGTTATTCAGAGACTTGGACTAAACCAAGGTTACATCCACCTAAGAGACGATAGAAGAGTTGGATACCGGATACCCAGATTTCAAGTACAGGATTTACCGGAAGAAATCCGAGAACAAATACAGAAACATATCGACAGACTAGCAGAAATACGAGCAGGAGATAGTAGCAATAACGGACCCAACAATTCATCCTCTAGAAGGGACCCACCCACTGGAGGAGCAGGAGCAGGTGCAAGTCCGAGAGGTCAACAAAGTAGAGGAGGTTCTAATTCTTCCCGAGGAAGGCAACCTACCAACAGAGGAGGCAGCCGAGGAGGAAGAGCGGGAAGAGCAGGAAGTAGACAACGTGCTAGTCAAGATCCGGAAGACCCATCATCCTCATCTTCATCATCGTCCACTTCATCCACATCATCTTCATCACCAAGTAATAACTCCAGCGCACGTGGAGAACCACGTCAAAATAATCACAGATCTAACAGAAACCAACAGAGAAATAACCAACAAAATAACCAAGCAGGAAATCCACAAGGACCTCAGGGCAGACACAGAGTACGAGTGCAATTTGTAGCACAAATTGAGTACGAACCATTAGACGACATGGCAGCTCTATTCATGACAAAAGTCGAATTTAAGCCAGCACAAGATGACCCAGTACTGGCAATAGAACAGGCAGAACTCCAAGCAATTAGATTTGGAGCAGCTCAAACACCTGAGGCAAAGTTGAGATACATAACTTTGATCTTTGACTCACCAGTACGGGACTGGATTACAAATTGGATAGCCGAAAGACGAGCAGACGAAGAAGCTCCCTATGAGAATATAGAATGGGAGGACTTCAGAGCAGATTTCATCCGACGGTACCAAATTACACCGCAGGTATTACGGACCATAATGGAGAAACGAGTGATGAAATCGGAAGAAGATCCATCCACATACATTGATGCAAAGCTCAGTCTGATTAACAGAGTAGACATTAACATGCCAGAGGAAGAAAAATTGAGACTCATTCGCATAGGATTCTCAAAGGAATACCAAGTACAGTGCAGAGGATGGGAATTATACACAGTCCCAGCACTACAGGAATGGGCAAAGAAATATAATGACGACAGAAGAGCGGATGGAGGAGAATCAATGGAAGCTAGACTAGAGAAGATGCAGAATATGATGGAAGAAATGATGAAGAAATCTACAGCAGTAACTACCTTCGAGAAATTAGCAGTGATGAATACCACTTCAGAATTCAAGCAACCAGAACCAAGATCTCAAGACTATAGAGGACAGAGTCCAGGAAGAAGAAATTTCGACAACAACAGACCACCAAGTCCGGGGAACCAAAATAGAGACTACAACGGAAGTAACAGGGATTTTAGAAACCAAAGTAGGAACCCTACGCCAGATAGAAACCAAGGGTACAATAATAACGGATATAGGGGAAGATCTCCGACACCCGACAGAGGATACAATAACCAAGGCCAAGACAGAGGACGCCAACAATATCGGAATGATTATAGACCCAACAATAATCAACAGTACGATAACAGAGGCAGAAGTCCAGGCCGAGGGTACAATCAAGGAGTTAACAACTATCAGAATCAGGGCCAATACAATAACGGATTTAACCCAGGACCTAACCAAGGCTACAATAATAATCCAGGTTGGAACCAACAAGGCTATAATCAACAAAATTACAATCAAGGTTACAACCAACAAGGCTACAATCAAGGGTACAATCAACAAATATTCAACCCCGGATACAATAACAACCAGGGATACTACAATAACCAAGGATACAACAATAACCAAGGTTACAACAACAGCCAAGGATACAATAATAATCAAGGATACAACCAAGGCTACAACAATAATGGCCGAAGTAGGAGTAACTCCAGAGACGGAAACCAGAGGAACAGATCTGGAGGAAGAGGCTACAATAATGATTACCGTCAAAATAATCAACAACAGCAAATCCAGCCAAATAATGAAGGTCAACTGGCCATCGAACCTCCACAAAGGGACCAAACATGCTTTAATTGTGGAGAGCCGGGACATCAAGCACGAAATTGCCAAAAGAAACGCCGGGCAAGTCCACATCCTTCGGGAAACCAACAGAGGGGGACGCACCCCCAATAACACTCGATGTCCAACAACAAGTACAGATGTTCATAGACAAACAATTACAGATGGAAGAATTATACGAAGAGTTAGAAATAGTAGACTGTAATCCATGCAGAATAGTTAGCGGAAGTAAAGCAACAATCCAAGTTCAGATTTGCAGTATGGTAATGCCAGTACTTTTAGATACTGGAGCAACAAGATCCTGCATACAAAGAAACCTTTTACCAAAATGTGCAGAGATTTCAGAAGCACCTAGCAGACTACGTGTCGCAATAGCATCGGGAGAATTAATCAAGCCAATGTGTGTAACGAAATTTCCTATGACAATTGAAGGAGTAGAACTACAATTTAAAGGCTTAGTTTTGGAGACCGTTGAACCCAAGATGATAATAGGAGAAGATCTGATGACCAAATACAAAGTTTTGATTGATTATGAGAAGGGAGAGATTCGAAGCCCTTATTTCAAAACCATCCCGATGACCAGGGACACGCATCTATACATGGGACAAAAGAAAGCAGATCCCGAATTTGTCAAGTCAATTTTTTCCTTCAATCAAAAGAAGCCTAAAGCAAGTCAAATATGTAGAACAAAAAAGACAGTCACCATTCCAGCAATGACTCATATGAAAGTACCTATCCACATTCCAATAAAAATCAAGAAGGACTTCCTACTCAATCCCTTGGAGCAACTTTATACCAGCAACAGGCTATTGGTAGCAGCAGGGATTGTTCCACAGGAAGATCCATATGCATATGTATTCAACCCGTCAGCAGGAGCCCAGACTATGTATAGAAGGACGGCAGTTGGATATGCAGAAGAAGACTTCAAAATCCTAAAAATAAAGAGAGAAAATCTCCGAGACACAAGTTTGAGATTAACACAGGAACAATTGGATTGTCTTGACATCAACCCGGAATTACCAGAACAGGCAAAAGCTCAATACCGAGCATTACTCGCAAGATACCCGGAATGTTTTGCTTTCAGCAAAGCCGACTTGAAAGAACCAGCATGGGTAGAACCCGTTAGAATCCACACTGGAAACAATCCACCAGTACAATGTAAACCATTTCCTTGCTCGCCAGTAGAACGCGAAAAGGTGAGAGAGGAAATCCAGAAGATGTTAGACGCAAATATCATCAAGGAAGTCAACGGACCATATAGCAGTCCGCTATTTCTCATCAAAAAGAAGGACGGAACTTTCCGATCAGTTGTAGACTACAGAGCACTGAACAAAACAATTACAGATCAAGTTTATCCTATAGCCAGAATTGATGACATACTCATGCAGTTCAACAAATCAGCTATCTTCGACACTTTGGACATGGAATCAGGATTTTTTCAATTATTAATTCACGAAGATGATCAAGTAAAAACTTCATTTATTACGCAAGATGGACTTTACTGCTTTTTAAGACTTCCAATGGGAGCAAAAATAGCACCGTCAGCGTTTCAACGTGCAGCAGATCAGATGATAGGTTCGTTAAAATTCCGAGGAGCCATGGTTTACCTAGATGATGTTGTTTCATATGGAATCAACATGGAAGACAAGTTAGCATCATTGGAAGAATTGCTTCTCAGAGCAAGCAACAAAAACTTCAAGTTCAAGCCGTCGAAATGCAAATTTGGTTACTATGAAATTATTGTCTTAGGATTTAAAGTATCAAGAGAAGGTACTTGCCCAGATCCAGGCAAGATAGAAACAATTAAGAAGGTCAAGATTCCGAAGTCAGAGACTGAAGCCAGAAGGTTCTACGGAATTTGCAGCTTTTACAGACGATACATAAAGGATTTTGCAAAAATAGCAAACCCAATTTCTCAATCATGGATAGGAAGCAAAGGCAAGTCAGAAGGGAAGAAAAGAATTCACGCATTCCATTGGACAGATGAAGCAACAGAAGCTTTTGAGATCCTTAAAGAAAAGCTTACAACCGCACCCGTATTAAAGCACTTCAACCCAATACTAAATTGTATCTTACATACGGATGCATCACTAGAAGTATTAGGATGCTGTGTTCTCCAAGATGAAGATGGAGAGCATCCAATTGCTTACGCAAGCAGAACGTTATTGCCTTCGGAAAAACGATACTCCGCTACAGAACTCGAATTAGCAGCAGTAGTTTTTGCAGTTAGAAAATTCCGACAATACCTGTATCTATATACGGAAATTCCACATTAGAAGTGATCATTTAGCACTCAAATACTTGGACATACAGAAATCACCAAATCACAGAATTAGCAGATTTATCCTTAAATTACAGGAATTTGACTATGTCATTACTTACAGAACTGGAAAAACTCATCTTGATGCAGATTTTCTTTCAAGAGCGCCTCTACCACACACAGAGGAAGACAAGGAAGATGAGGAAGACCTCGTAATAGAATACGAACCAGATCCAGTAAGTGATCGAAAAATTCTTTTGAAAAAAGGACCAGCGTTAGCAGCAAGTATGCAAATCTCTGAGCAGACTAGGGAAGTGCTGGGGTTGGATTCACAACTACAGTACTCTCCTAATCAAGCAGAGGATGCAAGTCCTAGTGAAGATTGGGATAAGCCAGTAAAACGAGTGGAACTTCTGATACATCAACCAGCACCAGGTGAAGAAACTAAATGGACCGACCATGAAATGTACATACGAGACCTAGTGAAACAAAATACACTTGGGACAGATATGTGCACTAAATGGTCACTATCCGTGGACACTATTGTTACAGTTTGCACCTTTGCTACAGAAATAGAAAACGAACATGACAACACCTCAAAACGGGTTTACTCAAATGAATACATTTATGAGCAGAATATTAATATCATGAGAGAAATTGATTACCATAACTCACATATAAGAGAATGTCCAGAACAATTATTCAAAGGTTCAAATGATGATTCAGAATGCCCCAGCCATGACACGGGAGACGACGCAGAGAAGACACAATCTCTGGGTTCAAATCACGAGTCCATGGCAAAAGATCAGTCATTCACAAAAGAAAGTAATCTGGAATACTTCAAAGAGCCTTCAGAAGTATCTTCAGATGAGGAGGATAAAAATCCAGCGGATACGTGGGCCGTTCTGGAAAATGAAGAAACATTTTCCAAAGCCCAGCCCACCGTACCTGCCAAAATTAACAAAGAGCCAAGCTATATGGACCAATTCCTGGATGCAGATGAGAAGCCGGAAGATGATCCAGAACCAACAGATGCGGGAGCGCTCGCGGACGCTGAAATTACAGTGTCCAAGCCAACGCTCGCCGTACCCGTCAGTCGAAAAATAACAGAGACAACAGTTGACAAACTAATTCACGAGGAGTTATGTACATCCACGGCGAAGAAAGACCACATCTTCACAGTGGAGCACATTACTCCCAGCAAATTAAAGAAAGAAAATGATGACAACCCAGATGAGGAGCAGCCGGAATCTTCAAACAAATTTCAGGATAAAAATGCAGAATCCAATGAGGAAAACTTCCACAAGACGTTATGCACTGGCCGAGAACCAAGAGGAATACAAACAACCTCCGTAGGACCACGGCCAGGTCATAACAACTCAGAGAAGGCAGAGGAGTTGGAAGACTCGAGCGAGAAGAAAATGAAGAAAATTTACGAAGACATACAGACCTGGTTGAATAAGATACAAAGAAATGCCGTGCCATTGGTTACGGAGGAGGAAATAAATACCCCCGGTACCCAATTGTACGTGAATCCTCAAGAATCAGAGCAAGAATGGAAATTACTAGATGAAAATATTGAACAATTACAACAAAGTTTAGACTCAGGAGAGTTAAAATTTACGAATGGAGAAAAATGGAGAGTTGAAACAATAAACCCTCCAAAGGACAATCCAAGAATACTTTCTAGAAATACACCGCAACCCCAGTTTTATGAGGAGCGGCACTCAGAATTAGAACTTGAAAGTGAACCGAAGTTTTATATAGGAGCCTTCGCACTGCAGGGGTGCCAAGGAGAAGGGGAAAAATTTCAGGACCTAGCCATAACATTGGAGGAAGAACCACAAGTACTACCATTAAAAGAACATAATTTGGAAGAAATGCAAAACAAAGACCCAGACTGTATTCACATAAAGGACATGATGACTCATTTGAACTCACTCAAGTGGAGAGAGAAACAAAAATACGAGAAGTATTTTTATGATGACCATGGCATTTTATATGTCCAACATAAAGATGGACCAAAACTCATAGTACCTAGAGTTTTGAGAAACTTTTTATTAACTAAGGCCCACGACGGATTATTATGTGGAGGCCATCTCGGATTTCAGAAAACGCTTCATAGACTATGTCGAAAATACCACTGGAAAAAGATCCAAGTTTCAGTGGCTAAATATGTAATGTCATGCGAAAGCTGCCAAGCAGCAAAGATCCCACGACAAAAGCCCGCCGGACTCTTACACCCTATACGAGTAGAAAATGTAGGAGATGCACTTTGTATAGACCTTATAGGCCCTATACATACAAGTGTAAACGGACACAAGTACATCATTATAGCCCAAGACTACGTTTCTAAATACGTAATTGCTCAGCCTATTCCAGATAAAACTGCTGAGAGGATAGCAAATTTTTTACTTCATCATGTAGTTTTAAAATTTGGACTTTTCAAAAATCTGATGAGCGACGCTGGATCAGAATTTCGAGCGGAAGTGACAAAGCAACTTTTAAGAAAACTGAAGATTAATCATACGAGAGCAACTGCAATGAGGCATAATAGCGTGGGACAAATTGAGAGAATGGTTCAGACCATAAGTACAATGCTCAGCCACTATGCACAAGAAGAACAAAGTATTTGGTGCATGTGCCTGCCTTATCTCATTCACGCCTATAACACATCAAGACATGATGTGACGGGAGAGACGCCATTATTTGTTGTATTTATATGATGTTTAGGAGGGAACATATTGATGACATGGATATGATTATGTCATGCGAAACGGTCATCTACGACTTAATAACAGCCGACGAAGCAAAATCCCGGCTCTAAAAAGCAATAAAGAAGATAACACAAAGACAACAGTATAGTAAAGATTGGTACGATCGGAAGAGAAGACAAGTACAATTTAAGATTGGAGATTCAGTACGAGTCTTCACACCAACCAGAGTGATCGGAAAATCAGAGCGATTCCTACACCCATACAGAGGTCCATTTAAAGTTATTGAAGTTTTATCAAAAGACAACTACATTATTCAGGATTACAAAAATCCAAAGAAAACACAAAAAATACACGTAGAGCGACTCAAGCCCTGCACACGCCGTGAGGAGTTGGAAGAAGAGTTCAGATACGATCTGGACTCAGATTTAGTGGAGATTTTAACAAAAAGAAATTGGAACTTGGTGGAAAAAGAGCAAAGTGATTTTGTGCTAAAATCAATTTTAAAGACTACTACTCAACCTGAGAGTTCAGCTCAGCCCAAGCGGAAAAGACTTACTTTCAAAGAACCATTAGAAAGTGGGGAACAAGAGCAGCATACAGTACAAAAAGATCCTATTTGTACTAATGCCGGAGCACAGCCTTTACCCCGAGGACCAATTTCCAGCGATTCACCACCTTCGCAAACAGATCAAACACCTGCAACAGGCACTTTTACTTCAACAGGAAATCAATCAACTTCTCGAGAGCGAGCTAAAGGAAGTCAAGTGGGCACTAGCAAGTATCAAAGATATGCTCGTACTTGCAGTGACGAAAGACAATTAGATGCAGAGGAACAACCCCCCATATTACAACCCTCTAGTACAAGAGTCACAACAGGCAAGAGCTCTAAACATAGAGTTGAGGAGAGCACTAGAGAACGCGGAAAGACAACAGGCGGAACTTCAGAGACAACTTCAGGAGCTTCGTCAGCAGGCCCAAAAGTTACGATCGGACCTGCAAACACTGAGAAACAATCGCTGAAAAATACTTATGACACCTCCACACGCTAACCCTCCACAAATACCCAACCATTCGGAGGCCGAATTGAGAGCACAGATAGCCAGAGTGACAACGGAGAACGTGAGACTTTTTGCACAAGCCGAAGTGGTGAGGAGAGCCTTGCCAAGAATTCGGACAGAGATAGAGAATTTGAGACACGAATTACTGGCCCTCCAGGAGGAGATAGCAGAGGAGAACCGAGCGTTTCAACGCCGGAAGGAGCAGAGCAAACGTTGAATGTCAGACAAGTCAAGTCACACATCGCCCCCAACATCCCCAGAAGTCACAACGCCAGAGATAAAAGAGGCGGAGGCGACCCAAGCTCAACTCAAAAAACAGTTGGAGGAGACAGCAGAGAAACTGAGACAGGCCAATCACGACCAGAGAGTGTTGAAATTGAGAATACTAGAACTCCAGAGCAAGGGGCAAGAAAAGAAGTAGAAAGCTCTACAGAAGAGGAACCTAATGTCAAAAATAGCTCAACAAAAGTTTGCCAGACAACGAATCAATCAAATCAAGGAGGAAATAACAACCTTCCAACGGATACTGGACATCCAAATTCAACAATTACTGATAACGTCAGAAATAGCTCAGGAGAGAACAAAGATACTCCTTCAGGAAGCTCAACAATACAAACCAATTCTCCACATCACACAGTACTCTCAGATACCGTCGACGAGAGTAATTGTGAAAAAGAGAAAGTAACTCAGAATAGATACCCCACCCGTCGGAGGAAGTCACCTCAAAGATTTGGTTTTGAAACCGAGGTATGAACTTCTATTATCTTCACCATATTTTGAAGTGTTCAGATCCATATCAACTTCAGCCGCGGAAATATTCAGTGGGAGAAGTAATCAGACTTTCAACAACTCGTTATTACGACGGTTCCAGAAGGAAAAGAGTTAAGCATATTGGACCATTTTTTATTGACCAAATTTTCGCCGACAAGATATTCAAAGTCACCCGTCTAGATGGATCCAAACGGTCAGCAATCATCTATATATCAAACAGCAAGGAATGAGTCACATAATTCCTCAGAGGAGGATGATGACTCACGACGACCCTTATACTGGAAACAGTATGTAAGTACCACAGAAATTCCACAACCAACATCAAAACTTATTCCCAACATGGATATCGGTTGGAAGCAGTAACCAGTCTAGATGGAAGAATTGGAAATAGAATCATGATCAGAACGGAACAAAAGAATGAAGTCATTTGTCATTCATTTTTTATCGGAGCACTACAGAAAACTGGTGCCATTTCTAACTACGACTACAGAGTTTTGAAAAGAGACCCTTATTATTGCGGCTCACTAAATTTTGCGGAAGAGGAGAAGGAAATTCGGGAAGGAAAGAGAGTCCCGGATGATATGGTATTTCTATTCAAAGACCAACCTTTTGAGCCCACAAAGATAAACGAAGTGGCAATACCAGCCAGCAATAGGAATCGTCAACCTGAAGACCCATGGAAAATTGTTCCCTTCAAAGGAGAAAAGGAAGTGTCAACAATTATGCCACCTTGTACCGATTTTTTGAGGACTCCATGGGCGACGTCACAAGAATAGAAGGCGAAAGACGACCTTACACTGTGGACTCAGCGAAAAGAATTTTTACAGCCGACCCAGCATGTAAACTTACGAAGAAACGATTACATGGAGTAAGTTACTGGGGACCGGAAGACAAACCTGCTAAATTACCAGCCACTGTCACATCTGACAAGCTTGACAAAGAACCAGATTTCAAGTTTGTACAGCCCGTGGCAGCAGGGAGAGGACTAAGGAGAGAGATGAGGAAAGAAAATCGACATGAGGAACGAGAACCTGGTAGCTCAAGATACAGCTCTAGAGACCGCCAAAGTTCTAAGGAAGAACGATCCAGAAAAACGGAGGAAGTTTCATCCCATACACCCAAAAGGATGAGATCGAGAGAAAGTACGCCACCCAGAATAGAAACTGTCACAAGTAGCAGTAGACATAGAGACACTTATGATTATCAAAGACGAAGGTCACCTGCAAGACATTACGAACGCAGCGGACATAGGTCAAATGAGGACGATAGAAGGCGAGGCCGAAACTCACCTGTCAGGAGTAGAAGTACGGAAAGACAATCCATACTTACCCCACCCATTGACACAGCTAAGGCCAGCTATAACGCTGTAACTTTCCACACCCAAAAAATCCTGAAGAGGCCCACCTCACCTATACGAAAAGAGAGGATGTGCAGCCCGCAGGACTCTAACCGTGGGGACGAAAAACTCGTACCACAAAGAGAGGCCAAGGCTGAACAACGGACGAGAGGCGACCAACCTTTCACATCTACCCCAACCACCCCAACAAAGCATAGCACTATAGGACCCAACACAGCACGTGTGGAGCCAACTATACAATCCACACCTCAAACGCCAATACAGCCAGTTATGGAAGTTAATGTTGTACAGACAGAAGACGCCGAAGGAAAAAAGGCTGCTTCTCTGGATATAATATTAACAACACCGGAAAGTCGGAAAGAACCACAACCACCTCAGGCGATAGTACATCAGCCAGTCTCACCAGAAGTCATGATTATTGAAAATGAGTTACCTCAACAATCAACAACACAAAGCCCAGGGTCCACTACAGATACATCGGCAGTCAGCTCAGAAGCAGAAGTTGAAATTGTGAAGCAGATTAGCTACATCAAATGTACACATGCCAAATGCAAGAGGAACCGACATATCCCCATGAATTTGACAGATCCTCAACCTAAGAATGGTGAATGCGAGCACCACATGAAAAAGCGCATAAAGACCGAAAAATTGGCTAGAAAGAAAGCCGAGGGACCCAAGACCGAGGCAGAAATGGAAATAATTTTACCAACACTAGACCCACTACAGCGAGCAATCCATATTTTGGATTTGGATTCAAAGCGACAATCTCAATACGATGAAATTGTTCGCAATCTACAACGAGACAGTTTATCTATTTTATTTGCTACCCACAATGGAAAAGACCCAGCCATTTTTAAAGAAATGCGAGATTATGCACAAGAACAATTGCATAAGATACGTATTGATTGGAGAGCATGGAGAATTAAACATAATTTCCCAGCCATATGTACATTACTTGGAATTGACCCCGACTCAAGGAAATTCCCCGATATGCCAAAGGAAGCTCAGCAACCCCCGGAAACGACAGGTCCAGAGACATTGCTAGGACCACATCCACGCATGGGAGCAAATGGAACGGAAGTTCAACCACCCACAGGGGAGAAGGAGTTACCCACCCTGAATAGCAACATCAACAGAACTCAAGTATTTAAAACCCAAACCGAACTGGAGAGAGCTATCACTCCACTTTTAACTGACGAGATAGCAACAGAATTGGAAAAATACTTGGAACCAACTCAATTACAACAACAAATTGAATCTTCATCTTTATCGGATTTTGCAACACCACCTCATGACATTTCCTTAAGTATGGATACGGAAGAGTTACCAATAACTCCCAGCCCACCACGGGATGATCACTCTCCACCAAGAGGAGGAGGAGGACGCGGAGGACCGATTCCAGCCATTGGACACAACTTTTTCACACTTATGTTACTCATGGGAGTAGTAACAATGGGACTAGGAATGACACCAACCACACGTCTGCCAGGACCCGTAACCACCAACAATTATTTACACGGACGGGAAGGATTTAATCGTCTAATGAAATCGTTCAATGAGATTGCGAAACATGACGATTTCACATGCAACAGTATGGAACGACACCGCAGACTTCATACAAGGGATAGTGAGCCGCCACCTCACAATTTTGGAGAAAATGTCAGACCTTTCTTTTCCAATTGGATTCAAAGATTCAAAGAATCCGATACAGCGAAAGGATGCGCCACCATGGCAGCCATAGCCTTAACTTGGACTATCATGACAATGAGTCATGTTTTACAATACTGGAAGCCAACATGCGGACAGAGAGCAGTCATTCCAGATGATTGGATTATGGTTAAATACGAACTTGAGGACGGAAGACCAATGTGGATTACACTTCCTATTGACACAGCCAGTGTGATGGAACTGGAAAACAACCTGAATATCCAAGTTCCAATCACAACCACAACAACAACTACATCATCACCCTACGTGCGGAAAACCATTTCGGTCAGAGCAAAAAGGCTGAATGGTTAACAAACTCATCCATTTCTCAACTATGGAATAAAGCTATTTATGTACAAGGAGAAAATCACAAAGAAAATCAACCCCAAGAAGTTGACACACCCAGTGGAATTTTGATGTTTTCACGAGTCATGCGTGACGGATGGAAACTTTCACCTCATAAACTATTCCAGTTATTTGACATACTACAACAATACACTCTACCTGGTATTTTCACTAAGAATAAGGTGGAGACCCTAGAAAAAGCAGTCGATAAAGGTATCAATGAACACCTAGGATCAAGCTTAAAGATTATACTAGGATACCAACCGCACAATAACCGGACGAAAAGAAGTATTATTCCCAGGGAGGATTTGTCAAAGATCCAAAGACAAATCCAAGATGACCCTCATAGCCTAACCACGGGAGAAGATTTCACACATCCTGATAGGGAAATTTTGGACGGAGAATTAGTTTTCTTCAACACCGCTATCACCATCCATGAGGCCAATATGACAGTTGCAATTTTACTTCCCATGATTTACAAGGGAGTAAATCACATCGAAGCAGACACATACAATAAATGGGAAACTGAGGCACAGGTAACATCATTCAACCAGCGCAGACTTTTTCGTCGAACTACCATCGTTGAGGGCAACGAGCTTCCAAGAGGGGAGGAGGAGACACATCTACGACGAAAAAGAGAAGCTTTTCTTGGACCAGACAACTCATGGACACCCATTGAGTACAACCACAAATTCATCAGAAAAACACTGGAATTACTAAGAGCCATGGAAAAGGAAAGCGGCGAATCATCAGCAGCACCCAGAAACACAGGCATACTACAAGGCTTTATAAGATTTATATTTAGAACCTTGTTGTACATAGGTACAGCATTCGCAATAGATGAGACGAAAAACCCACCAGGAATTTTGAAAGAAACGCCACCAAACACTGATGTCGAAGCCACACCGGAGGAAAGAGAGCTGAATATACCTACGCCATCAGCACCTCCAGAAGAGGAACGACCATCATCACCAGTCTTGACACAAGTAAATCAACCGAAACCAAAGAAAGAGAAAACAAAAGCACGAAAGAAAGCCAGACGACCATCCTTCATAAACTTAGACTGTCCAAGTTTGGATGTTATGAAAAAGGGAGAAGAGATGTTTGGATTCCTTGCCAGAGTAAATAGAGAGGCAGGATGGGATCCACCATTAACACCCGAAATGCTATGTGGAAACCCTACAGAATGCACTGCAGGAACACTTCCAGACGAGGATAAAGAACAATCTGAGGACGAAATTGAGGAGGAACAACTAAGGATAGACATAGAGAAAGCTATGAAAGCATCTGAGGACAAGAGAGAAGTACGGGAACAAGAAAGATTAGTGGAACTACAAAGGGACACAATTCGAAGATTCACAAGAGGATATGACTTCGATACGAGACCTCAGTCTCGTAATGTCACCCCACCAGAAGAAAGGGACCTCACCATAACACGGATTGATATTTCGCACCCATAATACATCAGAAGTGGAAGCGAACTTATTGTTCTACATCGCCCAGACTCAGTTACACAGGCTACAGTCTTTCAAAATGTCGAATCCCCATTCGCAATAGGAAGAGCCGAACGAAGCGCACAAAATGAAAGGGGACTTTCACCAGAGCAAAGACGACAATGCTTTCGTGATAGAAGTCCAGCAGAAGAAACACAAAGAGACATGAGGAGACGCATACGAGACTTCTCACCTAATTGGAGAAATGAGAGTAGACCATATTGGAGCGATAGACCACAATGCAGAGTATGTAAAGGACACGGAGTATTGCCAATGATGGACAAATGCAGAAATTGTCAAGACATACCAAGTAGAGACCCAAAACAGTTTTCATGCATACGTAAACCAGACCATGATGGATTGAGAGCAAATAGTCTTTTCCAATGGACACACCGGATGCACATGGAAACCATAGAGGCCAGAATCGCCAGGAGAAAGGTGAAGGAAAACAAGTATCCAAAATTCAAATTGGAACAACTACAAGAAATGTTAAAACAAGCACAGAACTTACCCCAAAGAGAAACTTTCTCTTATGAAGAAAACATGTTCGAAGCTGACACAGAAACTCGACAAGAAACTATCAGAGAAAGACGAATGTTAATACAGGAGGCAATGGATCACCCCACGGAATTTCAAGCAGTAGCACCAGCAGAACGAGACCTTTCTATTATTTACCGACAAGCACGGAGACGAATATCTTTTACAGACTCAAGAATGGAAACATTAGCCACTGACTTAACGATTCACCCAGGCGAAATGATAGCACAATTATGGGACACTCTATACCGTTCCCTAAAAGCAAATGAAGGGACGACAATTCCACAACAATTACTATGCCGAGAACATCACGGTACTTTCCAAGGATTAACCGGAACATAAGTAAGGCGATTACTCATTCACATATGGAATGACATAGGATTAGAACCCAGTTGGGGAGAACAAGCTCTATGGATGGAGACATTTATTCACCGAGGAACACCTATAACCGGACGACCCGAGACAGGATTACAGATGTTAGCAGATTTACCAGCAAACCAACTTTCCAGCAGACCAACTTTCTTTTGGAGAATTCCAACCCATGGCACAGCGCCTTATCATTCTATACAAGCAAAGAGCGGCTATAGAAAAATGGAAGGAATGGACAGGAGAATCCATCAGATCAGAAGGGGAATCTTCACCCATAGCGGAAATTTTAGACGAGATAGAACAATGGGAAGAATGGATTTTTGACCTATACAGTGCCACCATCAAAATCTACCCAGCTACACTTCACGTAGAAAATCCAGAAGGAATTCTGTTTTCAATCCGAAAACCACAGCATAAATTGTTCATAGAATATTTGAACGAGCTGAACATCATCTATTGTTGGAGACAAGAACGCTTCAGCCGACTGACCCGAGCAGTCGAAGCATTACATCAAAGCCGAACAACTCCAGCAAGAGTACGAGACACGCAAGTAGACTACATACCAGGAACAACTCACTTATCGTTAGTTAGGCAAACCATCCTATTGAACTTAGCAGAAACATGGAGTTCAATTGTAATAGAGGTTCCAGCTAACCCTGACGACATACTTAGTACTCTATTTAACATCAGGAGAATACCACAGTCCGAAATAATAATACGAGACCCTGAAAATCAATTATTAGAAGGACGAAGAGAAACTGACCCTATCGCCCCAACACAATTTTATGTTTCACAACTAGCCTTATCGAATGACGAAGAATTCAACAAATTCGTAGAGGAAATGAATCTGAAAAGAAAGTACAACATAAAATCGGGATTGTGAACATCAGAACCTAGACTGATCATCATCAGTTTCAGGAAGCTATCTCAGAAGAAGGGTGATACATCTTCCCTGACAAAAGATCCACCTGTCAGGCAATAAAAATCAATACATCAACAGAAATTACGGTCAGACTATTTAATACAATCTTAATAGTCAAAGTAGGAGAGAGAGAAAGAGCAGAGTAGGTAAGAAGTAGGATAACGAACCTTTACGGGGAGCTCTATGAAGGGATGCAAAATTCCAGAGAGCAAATATTTCGCGTCAGCATTTTATAACAATAGAATGCAGATCACGAAACCAAAACAACTGACATTTACTCCTAATCAGCCATTGGGGATTTCCGGAGGATTAGAGAGGAATGGCAGTATAACAGAACATAGGATAAGCATAAAATCAAATAAAAAGAAAGACATAATAAGAAAACAATATAAAAAGAACAAAGCTAACATAATTTTGTTTATAGTTTACTTTTAGATTACTACCACCGGAAGAGTATGGAGATTAAATTCGGACCAACATCCCTTTATTAAGTAAATCTTGCAAAAGACTCGTAATTGTTTACATTCTCTACTGTTCTAAACAATCAAGACCATCCAGTATAAAAGGAAGGCTCCAGGATCAGGCTGGACACAGTCAACTTACAACCAGTCCCTGGACTTCAAACACTGTAAAGCCAAAATCTATTGCTGCAACAATTACCAATTGTCAGAAACTCATAATCAAAGAAAACATAGATTTGAGTAATGACACTTAGACCTTTCATTCTGTACATCACCATAACTCTCGCAGTTGTGGAAACTGAAGGACGTCCACTTCCGAAACCTGAACCCATTGGACCGGTAGTTCAAGCGGGACTCACTTCCATCGGAGCATGGATCGCAAAATACGTAGTACCACCCATGTTAGTAGGTTCTACAGCTATAACCGCCACCCATTTGTCACAAAAAGATCCTGTTGTGCATTTATTACATCCAGGCAACAATGGACAAATGGCTGTTGTACCTTACGACCCACAAGATGCAAACGTGATAGCTGCTCAACAACAAAACCAACTGCAACTCCAACAACAAATGCAGTTACAACAGCAGCAATTACTACAAAGACCGCAAATAAACCAACCAATAAGTCCTTCTACAGACGAAGTTGATTTCAACAGATATCCACCTTGGTTACAAAAATACGCACAGGATGTAGGAGATACGTGGATTCCACCACCACCAGCCGAAAACAGCAATCTCACTATCATTATCCTTAGCAGCTTTGGAATATTCATCCTAATAGCCATCATCAGCCTTAGTGCCTATTATTGTCGAATAATAGCTCGTAGACCAATACCGGAGTCAAGACATCAATACCAGGAATTGAAGAGGATCACAGCACCGGATACCGCTACAGTAGTTCAGAACAGTTTCGAACGTTTAGTAGGATGTAAACTAGTACGAGCATTCCCCACGCCAGGGCCATCCAACGCCAGGTTACCCGCCCGACCATAGGAGTCCGAATTTAATGCCCAGAAAACCAAAAGGAAAAGAACTTACGCTTAAAACCAAATTGTAAAAAGTAGTATGTAAGAAACCCACATCTTGTAATACACATAGCTCACAAGCAAACACAAACACCTACATGTAGTTCACAGATAAGTTTATAAGTATAGGAACCACAATCATAAAAAGAATGTAAATACTTGAGACAATCTAATCATGTACATAAAGTTTAGCTGATCTAACATCCTTATGCAGTCGAAAAGACGGCTGAGGACAGCCTACCGACAGAAGAGGAATGTTACGTCCCAATTCGCACACCTGGAGAACGTGACAAAAGACGGAGGCTACGTGACAAAAGATCGCGTGATGTCACGTTAGCAGAAAATAAAAGGCCACATCCACAGATCTCAAAAGGGAAGATTTAACCTTTTAGATCATTCAGCAATTCCACTCAGCAGAATCTGAGAGGAGAACGAATAAGGAGTGGAATGTGAAATCCATTAACACCAATCCAACCTATTGTTATTACAAACAATAATTATGATGATTGTGTTAAATTGTAATTATGTACATACTATGTAAATAAGCTAAGACCAAATCTTTAGGTTAAGTCAAACAAGAAGAGACAGTAAGTTCTTGGGAGGCACTCGTATGGTTCGGATCAAAGCTCGCGTTACGGATCCGTATCCATTACAGCACCTGCCCAAGGCTTGAAGACCGACAGCCATGCGGAGAATTATATTGGGAAAAGATCCTTAGATCCCAATATAATTCATGGAGACTTCCCATGGAGGAATTTCAACACGGAAGATTTATTTTAAGATCCTTTTATCATTTCAAGTTTATTTTATCTCTGAATTCAATTAGAATAAATTAATACAAGATTATTATTCAGTATAAACTTATTTTTAGCCAATGATTATTTTATTATCATCAAAAATACTACACATCATTACTCGACTCGTTCCGAACTTGGACACGAGATTTAACATCCAATAATCTCGTTACAATATATTTACCTTATATAGTGGCCCATGGCCACTGTACAGAGTATAAAGGCCATGAGACAAAATCTGGTATAACATTTTAGTAAGTCCGGATTCGTCCATCATTAAAATTCGGAACCAAAGGCGGAGTAGGTCAGAGATCAGCTGATACTTAAGTTAGTGTCTGCCAGCTTCACGACATTATGAACTGTGGAACGGGGTAAACACAATAAGCGTTTGAAATACTCATTTTGGATTTTCTCAAGCTCATTGGTGTCGTAGTAGGATATCGTCCATATTGGGGAGGCTTACAACAGTGTTGATGTGCATATAGAATCAAATATTTCCCCTCTGCCTTCCCACGAGTACATTGAGCATTTTTGACCCAATTCAATAACACTTGATAAGGCAGTTCAAGCTTTTCTTACACGGTCACTTAAAGCCTTGAAGCGACCTGAGGATGATATAACAATACCCAGGTATGTATATGATTTCACTATATCTATTTGACGGCCTAGGTACCATTTGAAGGATTTGCATAATCGTCCTCCCTTTCTAAATACAATATGTATCTTCGCCTTACTTAAATTTATCAGTCGATCATTACATTTACAATACAAGCTAACAGCATTCAACAGAAGTAGTTCAGCAATGACTGTATTGATCTACGCTTGTTGCGGATCGGCAGCAAAGCGCAGAAACCCTGCTGCCGCGGTTGTGTGAGAAAGATAATGAAAGATGTTGGGTTCTGCGCGATGTACTGCTAGTTAGTCTGAGAGTGAGTAGATTTGCCTACAGTATCAGGATATTTGTGCCTCCACCCTCAGTTCGTCTTGGGATTTATTCTTCTACTACCTTGCTCTTTCTCAACTGCGGATTAAGTAATGAAATTAAAATTAACTGCGTACCCAACCAGTTAAAATGTAATGTGAAATTGAAAGTAAGATTGCTGTAGTCAAGTACTGAAATACAATCAAGGTTGTTTTACAGAACACCAAATTAAATTATGGAAATGTGTTCGCTTCAAACTAATAATCAATCAATTAAATTTAAGATGTAAAACAATGGGGTTTAAGATATTTGGGGAAAGCGTGCAGGCCACCTCTCAACAATTACTGTATGCATATTCATTACTAAAGTACTCCATAAGACAAGGTTAATCAATAAATCGTATATTGTTATTGCAGTTCCGTAGATTAAACAATGATGCCTGTTCTAAAAATCAAATATAGAACAGGTTCGTTGCATTTATAATTCAGAAGTTTTGACACTTTATAACCTATATTTAGCAAAGTTACATGTTAAATTGGAAGCTACATTTTTGGTGCTCAAGAGCTAGAGGTACTAATATTTATTGAATTCAATAAACAAGTACGTTCGAATAGGAATTATTGTCAGTTAAGTATATCTTTTGTACGTGTTTGTATATATGAAGTACGTATGCACTGGAAATTAATCTGTAAGTTTTGACCATAACCATAAATTTGCGAAACCTTCAAAATTAATTTCCGGTCAAATAACCAATAACTAGAGATTACCATATACGAGTTGAGAGTTTTAATATTTTGCAAATTTTTTGAATTCAGTGTATGGACTTTTCATCTTAATTACGTTTAATTTCTGGACGATCTTGTAAGGTTCTCTTCGAGTAAATATTAGCAGGACTGATCCAACCGTAAGGATTGGTTAGTTTTGATATGACAAGCCTTTCTTGGTATTACCAAATTAATCCGGAACAACAATCACAACTGATCAATTGAAATAGGCCTAACCAGTTTCATTGTTTTTAAATGATCACTGTTATCAATTTTAAATAATGCTTGCTTCTTTAAACTGAGCTCAAAAATATAGTTATTCTGAACTGCTCATAGCCCAATTTTCAAGCATAATTTCTGCCTAAATTTATTTATGATTACATAATACAGTTTAAGCAATCCTTGTAATGCATTATGGAATTTCAGTCCATGTCCTCCAAAGAACTATGATCGGCGATTCGTGGGCTCAAGTACATGAAATGTATGCGAAACAAATAATTACATGTTTTTGTACCCAGTTTACATAACGTATCATATTACTACTATTTAACTTCGCGTTTCAAGTTCATTTCAAACCGAAATTGTAACCTCTATTTACAACGGTAACGGCAATAAGACACTGCCCGTGTCTTCCAGATCAATTCGCTGTCTGTAGTTTTAAAATAATGCATTTGAATGTATTATGCTAGTTATTGACTGGATAGAACTAGAAGAAACCCAGCATGGATTTGAACGTGGTAGGCTTTCTATATGTATAAACAAAATTTGTACTTTGACTTTGTTAATATAAATGTATTGGTTGTACAAAAAACATTTAGCCTTCGAGCAGAAATTGAAATCTCTGGCCTAGGTTCAATTCGATTGGTTCGCGGAAAGCTTTAGTCAATCTAATAATAAGATCAAGCTCTGACGAGGATTAACAGCTAACCGTAGAAGCATTTGTGGTTCAAACAGTAACTGGAATTTTACCTAAAGTACCGCTGGCTGATGACAAAAATAGACAGTTTCAAGAAATACCATTGGCTGATCCGACCTTTGCGGAGCCATGAAGAATTGACTCAAGGCCTGGTGCAAACGTTTTACGGTGCAGTGTACTCTTACAAGGCACATGGATACATGCGTTTTGATTGATTAAATTCGAAGACATACCACGGAATTTGGGTGGAACAAAAATTCATGCACAATGGTAGACAGATCGCAGAGATGTGGTCGGTCCTCATGAAGAAGTTTAAGTTGTTTATAGTGATATAAGCTTTATTATGAACTGTTTAAGTACCGCAAAGCTTTGGTTCCATTGGTGTGCTTAATGTCTCGATATCATGCCGAGACAATGGAGGTGTACCACAAGTTTGATGTGACCGAGCCTGATCGAATGGTAACAACGATGACGGGTATGTTGGGTAAGTTAATTATAAGAGGGACAATATGGTTAGAGACTACCATCAGCCAGGAAAAGAGTGGGGAGGCCTGAGAGCTCTGAACAGTATTTTCACGTCGAGGGGAGATGAGATTCCAGCGAAATTGTATACTGGGTGTGGTGACCATGGTGATTATGATTTGGAATCCCAAAATGTGGACAAGGAGAGAGAAGAAAGGTTTTTGAAATGTGTTCAGTTTCTGTGTTGTGGTGATATACAATTTCGGGTCTATGGAGACGATTTTTCATGGCGGTGGAACAGTCAAGATCCCAGGGAAAAGAGACATCTGATAGTTGATCTGAAACTTTGGGAGGTACAAAACGAAAAACACACGTTCAAGGGCTTTGCAGGTTTGGTTAATGGTCGCGAACACGGTAGAGCTTGCCAGGGAAGAGAGAAGCACTGAGTGGAAGGAGTTATGTTTGCAAGTTTTTAGATATAGATTATACTGGGAAATAAATCAATTTAAGTCACAATAAAAATTAATTTAATCGATAATTTGTGCCAGTAAAGGGTCGTAGGCATAAAGAAATTAAAATGTAAACAAGAAAGGTAAACGAAAAAGAAAATGTTTTTTAAAGTATCTGTTTCGTGCAGATTTAGACTGAGTGAGTGAAATGCGGTGAGGATGCTAAGACCAGATCAATAATGCGTGGAATAATTTGCACGTAGGACGACCTTCGTTTACGGGCAAAATTTAAGTAACTATATATTATTTTGAAGAGGAAAAATACAGAATCAGAGTCTGGAGTATAAGTGACAGAGTCACGGTGGGAGAGTATTGGTCATCTACTACGAGTACGACTCCTTGTTCATGCACATTTTGTAGCTTATGGGAGAGTGGCGGTTTCAGTCTCTCATTCACGAAATTTAGGTTCAAGGTGGTTGAAGGCTAACTGTTCAAATAGAAAATTAGATAACACATTTCCTAGAATATTTCAAAATTTAAGAATTACTAGGTAAATTACTAGTATATTTATACAAATTATCATCAGGAAAGCATTCCGATTCAAATTAGTCAAAATTAATATTTAGCTTAGAATCCATATCGACAGTATCGTTAGCTTTTAAGATAATTTTAAATGTTATCGTTGGTAGGGTACAAGAAATACACGACTTTATATGATTATTTAAGATTTACATTGTTCATCAAGCAGTTGTACCTGTAGAAACATTGTATCAAACGTACAGATGCTGCACCAAAAGTACTCTCTTTTGCTGCTATTTCTACTATGACTCATTCTATTTCACACTGAAATTTGTAAAGAACTATTCTCAGTTCTCTATTTAATAGTTCCCCACCTGTACCTTGTCCCATAGTACATTCTCCCGTTGTTATTCAGCGTTCAGCAGTAACATCTCTAATACATACATATTCTCATGTTCCAGAGATTCAACAATATATATCCCGCCAGCCTTTCTCAGCATTGGCTTCTCGACCTAGAACTTATAATTTTTCGCCAACTATTCCCACTGTAACATTTGTTCAACCTGCTTTACTTTCACCTGAATACGTACACCAATCCGGCCCTGTTGCCGTGTAACCAGTCCCTAGTACGCACTCTAGTATTAATTACGGTTTGTGTGGATACCATTTAAACCCCAACACTAGCTTTTCGCCCACGGAATGTATTCAATTTCGTGCTCCCGATTCCGAATTAACCAATGAAACATCATTACTGCAATTTACATCAAAACCACCCTTTGGAATGTCTTCACCAAAACTGTTATTCTCGCTCAATGCGCCGGCCGAACCCTTTTATTTCCCATACGCTAGTGCTGAAGGGTTAGATACTTTTGTTGAGCAGTTCCGCGAAATGTACTCCTTCCATTTGACAGACTTAATGCAGACCGATGAACACTTGAAGATTGTACAGTATACATGCACCCACATTGTTGGTTGTACAACCCGCATTCTTACAACGCATTGTACAACCCTTCTTCTTCTTCTGCAAGATTAGTGGAACTACAAAGGGACACAATTCGAAGATTCACAAGAGGATATGACTTCGATACGAGACCTCAGTCTCGTAATGTCACCCCACCAGAAGAAAGGGACCTCACCATAACACTGATTGATATTTCGCACCCATAATACATCAGAAGTGGAAGCGAACTTATTGTTCTACATCGCCCAGACTCAGTTACACAGGCTACAGTCTTTCAAAATGTCGAATCCCCATTCGCAATAGGAAGAGCCGAACGAAGCGCACAAAATGAAAGGGGACTTTCACCAGAGCAAAGACGACAATGCTTTCGTGATAGAAGTCCAGCAGAAGAAACACAAAGAGACATGAGGAGACGCATACGAGACTTCTCACCTAATTGGAGAAATGAGAGTAGACCATATTGGAGCGATAGACCACAATGCAGAGTATGTAAAGGACACGGAGTATTGCCAATGATGGACAAATGCAGAAATTGTCAAGACATACCAAGTAGAGACCCAAAACAGTTTTCATGCATACGTAAACCAGACCATGATGGATTGAGAGCAAATAGTCTTTTCCAATGGACACACCGGATGCACATGGAAACCATAGAGGCCAGAATCGCCAGGAGAAAGGTGAAGGAAAACAAGTATCCAAAATTCAAATTGGAACAACTACAAGAAATGTTAAAACAAGCACAGAACTTACCCCAAAGAGAAACTTTCTCTTATGAAGAAAACATGTTCGAAGCTGACACAGAAACTCGACAAGAAACTATCAGAGAAAGACGAATGTTAATACAGGAGGCAATGGATCACCCCACGGAATTTCAAGCAGTAGCACCAGCAGAACGAGACCTTTCTATTATTTACCGACAAGCACGGAGACGAATATCTTTTACAGACTCAAGAATGGAAACATTAGCCACTGACTTAACGATTCACCCAGGCGAAATGATAGCACAATTATGGGACACTCTATACCGTTCCCTAAAAGCAAATGAAGGGACGACAATTCCACAACAATTACTATGCCGAGAACATCACGGTACTTTCCAAGGATTAACCGGAACATAAGTAAGGCGATTACTCATTCACATATGGAATGACATAGGATTAGAACCCAGTTGGGGAGAACAAGCTCTATGGATGGAGACATTTATTCACCGAGGAACACCTATAACCGGACGACCCGAGACAGGATTACAGATGTTAGCAGATTTACCAGCAGACCAACTTTCTTTTGGAGAATTCCAACCCATGGCACAGCGCCTTATCATTCTATACAAGCAAAGAGCGGCTATAGAAAAATGGAAGGAATGGACAGGAGAATCCATCAGATCAGAAGGGGAATCTTCACCCATAGCGGAAATTTTAGACGAGATAGAACAATGGGAAGAATGGATTTTTGACCTATACAGTGCCACCATCAAAATCTACCCAGCTACACTTCACGTAGAAAATCCAGAAGGAATTCTGTTTTCAATCCGAAAACCACAGCATAAATTGTTCATAGAATATTTGAACGAGCTGAACATCATCTATTGTTGGAGACAAGAACGCTTCAGCCGACTGACCCGAGCAGTCGAAGCATTACATCAAAGCCGAACAACTCCAGCAAGAGTACGAGACACGCAAGTAGACTACATACCAGGAACAACTCACTTATCGTTAGTTAGGCAAACCATCCTATTGAACTTAGCAGAAACATGGAGTTCAATTGTAATAGAGGTTCCAGCTAACCCTGACGACATACTTAGTACTCTATTTAACATCAGGAGAATACCACAGTCCGAAATAATAATACGAGACCCTGAAAATCAATTATTAGAAGGACGAAGAGAAACTGACCCTATCGCCCCAACACAATTTTATGTTTCACAACTAGCCTTATCGAATGACGAAGAATTCAACAAATTCGTAGAGGAAATGAATCTGAAAAGAAAGTACAACATAAAATCGGGATTGTGAACATCAGAACCTAGACTGATCATCATCAGTTTCAGGAAGCTATCTCAGAAGAAGGGTGATACATCTTCCCTGACAAAAGATCCACCTGTCAGGCAATAAAAATCAATACATCAACAGAAATTACGGTCAGACTATTTAATACAATCTTAATAGTCAAAGTAGAAGAGAGAGAAAGAGCAGAGTAGGTAAGAAGTAGGATAACGAACCTTTACGGGGAGCTCTATGAAGGGATGCAAAATTCCAGAGAGCAAATATTTCGCGTCAGCATT
This sequence comes from Allacma fusca, assembly GCA_947179485.1. Lineage (NCBI taxonomy): Eukaryota > Metazoa > Arthropoda > Collembola > Symphypleona > Sminthuridae > Allacma > Allacma fusca. Next base: position 53,366,621 of record OX359249.1, on the reverse strand, counting down.
TTATAACAATAGAATGCAGATCACGAAACCAAAACAACTGACATTTACTCCTAATCAGCCATTGGGGATTTCCGGAGGATTAGAGAGGAATGGCAGTATAACAGAACATAGGATAAGCATAAAATCAAATAAAAAGAAAGACATAATAAGAAAACAATATAAAAAGAACAAAGCTAACATAATTTTGTTTATAGTTTACTTTTAGATTACTACCACCGGAAGAGTATGGAGATTAAATTCGGACCAACATCCCTTTATTAAGTAAATCTTGCAAAAGACTCGTAATTGTTTACATTCTCTACTGTTCTAAACAATCAAGACCATCCAGTATAAAAGGAAGGCTCCAGGATCAGGCTGGACACAGTCAACTTACAACCAGTCCCTGGACTTCAAACACTGTAAAGCCAAAATCTATTGCTGCAACAATTACCAATTGTCAGAAACTCATAATCAAAGAAAACATAGATTTGAGTAATGACACTTAGACCTTTCATTCTGTACATCACCATAACTCTCGCAGTTGTGGAAACTGAAGGACGTCCACTTCCGAAACCTGAACCCATTGGACCGGTAGTTCAAGCGGGACTCACTTCCATCGGAGCATGGATCGCAAAATACGTAGTACCACCCATGTTAGTAGGTTCTACAGCTATAACCGCCACCCATTTGTCACAAAAAGATCCTGTTGTGCATTTATTACATCCAGGCAACAATGGACAAATGGCTGTTGTACCTTACGACCCACAAGATGCAAACGTGATAGCTGCTCAACAACAAAACCAACTGCAACTCCAACAACAAATGCAGTTACAACAGCAGCAATTACTACAAAGACCGCAAATAAACCAACCAATAAGTCCTTCTACAGACGAAGTTGATTTCAACAGATATCCACCTTGGTTACAAAAATACGCACAGGATGTAGGAGATACGTGGATTCCACCACCACCAGCCGAAAACAGCAATCTCACTATCATTATCCTTAGCAGCTTTGGAATATTCATCCTAATAGCCATCATCAGCCTTAGTGCCTATTATTGTCGAATAATAGCTCGTAGACCAATACCGGAGTCAAGACATCAATACCAGGAATTGAAGAGGATCACAGCACCGGATACCGCTACAGTAGTTCAGAACAGTTTCGAACGTTTAGTAGGATGTAAACTAGTACGAGCATTCCCCACGCCAGGGCCATCCAACGCCAGGTTACCCGCCCGACCATAGGAGTCCGAATTTAATGCCCAGAAAACCAAAAGGAAAAGAACTTACGCTTAAAACCAAATTGTAAAAAGTAGTATGTAAGAAACCCACATCTTGTAATACACATAGCTCACAAGCAAACACAAACACCTACATGTAGTTCACAGATAAGTTTATAAGTATAGGAACCACAATCATAAAAAGAATGTAAATACTTGAGACAATCTAATCATGTACATAAAGTTTAGCTGATCTAACATCCTTATGCAGTCGAAAAGACGGCTGAGGACAGCCTACCGACAGAAGAGGAATGTTACGTCCCAATTCGCACACCTGGAGAACGTGACAAAAGACGGAGGCTACGTGACAAAAGATCGCGTGATGTCACGTTAGCAGAAAATAAAAGGCCACATCCACAGATCTCAAAAGGGAAGATTTAACCTTTTAGATCATTCAGCAATTCCACTCAGCAGAATCTGAGAGGAGAACGAATAAGGAGTGGAATGTGAAATCCATTAACACCAATCCAACCTATTGTTATTACAAACAATAATTATGATGATTGTGTTAAATTGTAATTATGTACATACTATGTAAATAAGCTAAGACCAAATCTTTAGGTTAAGTCAAACAAGAAGAGACAGTAAGTTCTTGGGAGGCACTCGTATGGTTCGGATCAAAGCTCGCGTTACGGATCCGTATCCATTACAGCACCTGCCCAAGGCTTGAAGACCGACAGCCATGCGGAGAATTATATTGGGAAAAGATCCTTAGATCCCAATATAATTCATGGAGACTTCCCATGGAGGAATTTCAACACGGAAGATTTATTTTAAGATCCTTTTATCATTTCAAGTTTATTTTATCTCTGAATTCAATTAGAATAAATTAATACAAGATTATTATTCAGTATAAACTTATTTTTAGCCAATGATTATTTTATTATCATCAAAAATACTACACATCATTACTCGACTCGTTCCGAACTTGGACACGAGATTTAACATCCAATAATCTCGTTACAATATATTTACCTTATATAGTGGCCCATGGCCACTGTACAGAGTATAAAGGCCATGAGACAAAATCTGGTATAACATTTTAGTAAGTCCGGATTCGTCCATCATTAAAATTCGGAACCAAAGGCGGAGTAGGTCAGAGATCAGCTGATACTTAAGTTAGTGTCTGCCAGCTTCACGACATTATGAACTGTGGAACGGGGTAAACACAATAAGCGTTTGAAATACTCATTTTGGATTTTCTCAAGCTCATTGGTGTCGTAGTAGGATATCGTCCATATTGGGGAGGCTTACAACAGTGTTGATGTGCATATAGAATCAAATATTTCCCCTCTGCCTTCCCACGAGTACATTGAGCATTTTTGACCCAATTCAATAACACTTGATAAGGCAGTTCAAGCTTTTCTTACACGGTCACTTAAAGCCTTGAAGCGACCTGAGGATGATATAACAATACCCAGGTATGTATATGATTTCACTATATCTATTTGACGGCCTAGGTACCATTTGAAGGATTTGCATAATCGTCCTCCCTTTCTAAATACAATATGTATCTTCGCCTTACTTAAATTTATCAGTCGATCATTACATTTACAATACAAGCTAACAGCATTCAACAGAAGTAGTTCAGCAATGACTGTATTGATCTACGCTTGTTGCGGATCGGCAGCAAAGCGCAGAAACCCTGCTGCCGCGGTTGTGTGAGAAAGATAATGAAAGATGTTGGGTTCTGCGCGATGTACTGCTAGTTAGTCTGAGAGTGAGTAGATTTGCCTACAGTATCAGGATATTTGTGCCTCCACCCTCAGTTCGTCTTGGGATTTATTCTTCTACTACCTTGCTCTTTCTCAACTGCGGATTAAGTAATGAAATTAAAATTAACTGCGTACCCAACCAGTTAAAATGTAATGTGAAATTGAAAGTAAGATTGCTGTAGTCAAGTACTGAAATACAATCAAGGTTGTTTTACAGAACACCAAATTAAATTATGGAAATGTGTTCGCTTCAAACTAATAATCAATCAATTAAATTTAAGATGTAAAACAATGGGGTTTAAGATATTTGGGGAAAGCGTGCAGGCCACCTCTCAACAATTACTGTATGCATATTCATTACTAAAGTACTCCATAAGACAAGGTTAATCAATAAATCGTATATTGTTATTGCAGTTCCGTAGATTAAACAATGATGCCTGTTCTAAAAATCAAATATAGAACAGGTTCGTTGCATTTATAATTCAGAAGTTTTGACACTTTATAACCTATATTTAGCAAAGTTACATGTTAAATTGGAAGCTACATTTTTGGTGCTCAAGAGCTAGAGGTACTAATATTTATTGAATTCAATAAACAAGTACGTTCGAATAGGAATTATTGTCAGTTAAGTATATCTTTTGTACGTGTTTGTATATATGAAGTACGTATGCACTGGAAATTAATCTGTAAGTTTTGACCATAACCATAAATTTGCGAAACCTTCAAAATTAATTTCCGGTCAAATAACCAATAACTAGAGATTACCATATACGAGTTGAGAGTTTTAATATTTTGCAAATTTTTTGAATTCAGTGTATGGACTTTTCATCTTAATTACGTTTAATTTCTTGACGATCTTGTAAGGTTCTCTTCGAGTAAATATTAGCAGGACTGATCCAACCGTAAGGATTGGTTAGTTTTGATATGACAAGCCTTTCTTGGTATTACCAAATTAATCCGGAACAACAATCACAACTGATCAATTGAAATAGGCCTAACCAGTTTCATTGTTTTTAAATGATCACTGTTATCAATTTTAAATAATGCTTGCTTCTTTAAACTGAGCTCAAAAATATAGTTATTCTGAACTGCTCATAGCCCAATTTTCAAGCATAATTTCTGCCTAAATTTATTTATGATTACATAATACAGTTTAAGCAATCCTTGTAATGCATTATGGAATTTCAGTCCATGTCCTCCAAAGAACTATGATCGGCGATTCGTGGGCTCAAGTACATGAAATGTATGCGAAACAAATAATTACATGTTTTTGTACCCAGTTTACATAACGTATCATATTACTACTATTTAACTTCGCGTTTCAAGTTCATTTCAAACCGAAATTGTAACCTCTATTTACAACGGTAACGGCAATAAGACACTGCCCGTGTCTTCCAGATCAATTCGCTGTCTGTAGTTTTAAAATAATGCATTTGAATGTATTATGCTAGTTATTGACTGGATAGAACTAGAAGAAACCCAGCATGGATTTGAACGTGGTAGGCTTTCTATATGTATAAACAAAATTTGTACTTTGACTTTGTTAATATAAATGTATTGGTTGTACAAAAAACATTTAGCCTTCGAGCAGAAATTGAAATCTCTGGCCTAGGTTCAATTCGATTGGTTCGCGGAAAGCTTTAGTCAATCTAATAATAAGATCAAGCTCTGACGAGGATTAACAGCTAACCGTAGAAGCATTTGTGGTTCAAACAGTAACTGGAATTTTACCTAAAGTACCGCTGGCTGATGACAAAAATAGACAGTTTCAAGAAATACCATTGGCTGATCCGACCTTTGCGGAGCCATGAAGAATTGACTCAAGGCCTGGTGCAAACGTTTTACGGTGCAGTGTACTCTTACAAGGCACATGGATACATGCGTTTTGATTGATTAAATTCGAAGACATACCACGGAATTTGGGTGGAACAAAAATTCATGCACAATGGTAGACAGATCGCAGAGATGTGGTCGGTCCTCATGAAGAAGTTTAAGTTGTTTATAGTGATATAAGCTTTATTATGAACTGTTTAAGTACCGCAAAGCTTTGGTTCCATTGGTGTGCTTAATGTCTCGATATCATGCCGAGACAATGGAGGTGTACCACAAGTTTGATGTGACCGAGCCTGATCGAATGGTAACAACGATGACGGGTATGTTGGGTAAGTTAATTATAAGAGGGACAATATGGTTAGAGACTACCATCAGCCAGGAAAAGAGTGGGGAGGCCTGAGAGCTCTGAACAGTATTTTCACGTCGAGGGGAGATGAGATTCCAGCGAAATTGTATACTGGGTGTGGTGACCATGGTGATTATGATTTGGAATCCCAAAATGTGGACAAGGAGAGAGAAGAAAGGTTTTTGAAATGTGTTCAGTTTCTGTGTTGTGGTGATATACAATTTCGGGTCTATGGAGACGATTTTTCATGGCGGTGGAACAGTCAAGATCCCAGGGAAAAGAGACATCTGATAGTTGATCTGAAACTTTGGGAGGTACAAAACGAAAAACACACGTTCAAGGGCTTTGCAGGTTTGGTTAATGGTCGCGAACACGGTAGAGCTTGCCAGGGAAGAGAGAAGCACTGAGTGGAAGGAGTTATGTTTGCAAGTTTTTAGATATAGATTATACTGGGAAATAAATCAATTTAAGTCACAATAAAAATTAATTTAATCGATAATTTGTGCCAGTAAAGAAATAAAGGCATAAAGAAATTAAAATGTAAACAAGAAAGGTAAACGAAAAAGAAAATGTTTTTTAAAGTATCTGTTTCGTGCAGATTTAGACTGAGTGAGTGAAATGCGGTGAGGATGCTAAGACCAGATCAATAATGCGTGGAATAATTTGCACGTAGGACGACCTTCGTTTACGGGCAAAATTTAAGTAACTATATATTATTTTGAAGAGGAAAAATACAGAATCAGAGTCTGGAGTATAAGTGACAGAGTCACGGTGGGAGAGTATTGGTCATCTACTACGAGTACGACTCCTTGTTCATGCACATTTTGTAGCTTATGGGAGAGTGGCGGTTTCAGTCTCTCATTCACGAAATTTAGGTTCAAGGTGGTTGAAGGCTAACTGTTCAAATAGAAAATTAGATAACACATTTCCTAGAATATTTCAAAATTTAAGAATTACTAGGTAAATTACTAGTATATTTATACAAATTATCATCAGGAAAGCATTCCGATTCAAATTAGTCAAAATTAATATTTAGCTTAGAATCCATATCGACAGTATCGTTAGCTTTTAAGATAATTTTAAATGTTATCGTTGGTAGGGTACAAGAAATACACGACTTTATATGATTATTTAAGATTTACATTGTTCATCAAGCAGTTGTACCTGTAGAAACATTGTATCAAACGTACAGATGCTGCACCAAAAGTACTCTCTTTTGCTGCTATTTCTACTATGACTCATTCTATTTCACACTGAAATTTGTAAAGAACTATTCTCAGTTCTCTATTTAATAGTTCCCCACCTGTACCTTGTCCCATAGTACATTCTCCCGTTGTTATTCAGCGTTCAGCAGTAACATCTCTAATACATACATATTCTCATGTTCCAGAGATTCAACAATATATATCCCGCCAGCCTTTCTCAGCATTGGCTTCTCGACCTAGAACTTATAATTTTTCGCCAACTATTCCCACTGTAACATTTGTTCAACCTGCTTTACTTTCACCTGAATACGTACACCAATCCGGCCCTGTTGCCGTGTAACCAGTCCCTAGTACGCACTCTAGTATTAATTACGGTTTGTGTGGATACCATTTAAACCCCAACACTAGCTTTTCGCCCACGGAATGTATTCAATTTCGTGCTCCCGATTCCGAATTAACCAATGAAACATCATTACTGCAATTTACATCAAAACCACCCTTTGGAATGTCTTCACCAAAACTGTTATTCTCGCTCAATGCGCCGGCCGAACCCTTTTATTTCCCATACGCTAGTGCTGAAGGGTTAGATACTTTTGTTGAGCAGTTCCGCGAAATGTACTCCTTCCATTTGACAGACTTAATGCAGACCGATGAACACTTGAAGATTGTACAGTATACATGCACCCACATTGTTGGTTGTACAACCCGCATTCTGGAGACCCCGGAAAGTCGTAGAATTACCCCCAGATGCTTTCGTATCCGTTAAAATTCCACGTGTTATCACAGAAGAATGGAATTTATAGATTTAATTAATGCCTTACCTGGTACTTCTGAACAGCATTTATGCCCATTACTTCGTTGTAGTTGTACCGGAGTAAGGGAGAGGTCACTAATGACATCACTTTCAAAAACGTAAATATTTCACCCACCCACCCTATCGTCACTTGCCGTCACTTTCTGTTTTAGGCACCTACCCACCCTATAAAGTGATGTCACAAAGGATCGCAAAATATCGTCTTTTGCTCAACAAAGTTTTACGGTGCCACCCTAATGAGTACTGTTGATTATTTGTGATACCTGATATATTGTGAAATTTGAACTCTTAAATTGGAGAAGAAAATGTTGTAGGACTTTGATTATTTAATAATAATTCAAATAGGCGGAATTAAAATATTTTGGTTCACATTAATTTTGTTTCAGCAAATAATACTGTTTTTTGCTCTCATTTACATCTTATTGATGAAAATGTAAATTTTGGCTACACTTTATAAAAATCCATATATGAATGAAAATACTGCTCACGATCAATTTAAACAATGCCCGATGCTTAATAATTCCAACAAAATAATAACAACTGTTGTCGGTAGTCAGTTTTAACCCGAATATAGTGCGTATTTACTATTCAAACTGCAATACGCAGCAATAATATGACAAGGTAACCCACAATAATACTAGCATTTGTCGTTCTTGCTAAAGAATCTAAACCTTAACACAGATGGAGTCGGTGACGTCACTTTCCCAACAAACCACCCTACTACTACGTCATGTCTCGTCACTTTTAAGTGTTACCACCCACCCACTCAAAATATGACGTCATTAGTGACCTGCCCCTAATGCACCCGTTTGGCGTATATTATACTGAGAAAAATGTTCCGAATCGTAAGGACTACACTTATGACCCGGTCCCACAAGAACTTACCTCTTGTTGATAAAATTAACTCGCTAATATCACCAACACAAGACTACACCGGACCTGATATCCCTCAATAATTCAGATTCATAACCTCAACACTGAATAATTTAGAGATGGACAAAATAAAAATTTTCCAAGAAAATAATCTCCTAAAAGAATATACACAAAACTGCACTTCGCGATTCAAATTCTATCACACTACTATTGTATAGTAAGGTTCACGAAAACGATAATGAAAAATGTCCAGACATAAACCAGTACAAGTGAATAACCCATCAAAAAGAACTAGCCCAGAACTAGTCGCTGAAAGTATTATTACTGGAATTTCTGCTTTATTAGACACTGCATTATTCAGAAAAATTTCACTCCCCACGTCGACATATTATCAATGATACCTTAGACGAACAATCAACCTTGGTAAAGACGTCCGTAATTTCATTACAAGGTACCCCACCAGATGAATCTATTTCCTTATTTGGCTGTCCTATTGGAACACCCCAAGACCTAGATATGATTTCACCCGAAGATCCCCTACAACTCCGCAAGTTCTCTTCACTCCTGAATAGACTCCTATATTGCTCAAGTGGAGGAGATGGTTGTGGACACGAAAGATCCACCTGTTAATTCATGAAATGACACAACCACCTACTAATCATGATTGTTTTTCTTTTTTCTGATATAGGTATTCCCAAACGAAGCCCAATAAAGAAACGTACACCCGCCAGGCCAACCACAGTCCGAAATAGACTCGCAATAGAGGGCAAGAGGAGATTGGTCACTAGATCATAAACCATTTTTTTGTTGAAAAAGCGCCCAATAAAAACAACGGGTGGTAAGATTTTAGTAGCAAAACTAAAGAACAACAACAAGGTAAGCGACCTGCAACTCGGAAAGCACCTCATGTAAAAACTTTACAACCCGTTCTAGTCCATGAAGGTTACAATACACCGTCATTTCATCCAAGGACAACGATATGGAATTAGTTCCAATCATAGTTGGAAAGGCCCTTTCATGAAAGTTTCAAGATTATGAGAAAATACCATCAAAAGTATTTCACGCTCCAAGACTACCACCACAACGACCACCACTCTGCTTAAAGAGATACATATACCTCCCACTAAGTTTACAATACCAGCCCCAAATCCAAAACCATGGTTGACATTAAATCCCGAAAAGATGCAAGAGTTGCGTCTTCATCTGCTCCAGCACAGGAATCCATTCCCGCTCCACTAACTAAATTCCTGGAAAGCGGAGATGCTGTGTTCCACGAATCCGAAGTTTCAGCACACGCAGGCTCTTCTCGACGTCCAAGTAGACTCAGTTCAATTCCAGTCTTTATCCCTTCGGAGGCAAAGCCGATCGTTCAGCACACCCGAACCGGAGATACGTCATGAATTCTTCACCAGACCCGACTCAATCTCCACCCGGAAGCTCTACTGAATAATATTTACTTGTTTACCCAGTTATGTTTTTATTGTTAGGTTTTTAGCTCTCTCTAGTGTTCTCTTAGTGTTATTCTTAATTGTTAGCGTAAACTTAACTAATTAATTATTATCGGAATAATTTTTTAAAGTAATATTTTATGCTATTTGCATTAGCTATGTTAAGATAATATTTATATTTGCTTTATTATTTGTAAATACTCTAGTTACTAGTTCATTTTCAAGATAATCACAATACTTATATACCCGCTAAATAAATCAAATGCATTTTTAAAACATATTACAATAGTTTAAACCAGCCTCTTGTTTTATTTAAGTATTTTTTATCTCAGACACTGAAATTATCGCTAAGCATTTATTTATACTGTGTGAGTAATTCTTAAAATTCTCATGTCCTACCCGCAAGAGCTCCTGATAATTGGACCCATCAAGATTACAGAAGCCTTTAATTTGTGTCGACTTACTAGCCATCATTCCTAAATAAACAAAAGTTTTTAAATCGCGATATTCACCTGTCTCTCTTTTTAAACTTTCCTACCCCACTTCATCCGGTCATTCACTTCTTGTACCATGTGCCTAAAATCAATCCTCAAACTCAAAATATCCCTGAACTAAATTAAAACTAGTTGCAGTTATATTGACCGCCGCATTAAACAAACCTCGCTAGAGAATCACTGAAATTAATTAGAATGCTGTCCTTACTCTTTTCAATCATTCCTTTACCTAATTAATCCTGTCGACTCATGAACACAACCGAAATTTCAAATCGTAATCGGATCATACAACCAGTAAATTAATAGACATTAATTCAGTCTGAAGAAATCAACAACTTGCTCAACTTTATTGATTTGCTCATTGTAATAATAATGTGTCTCGAGATTCATTTATTTACTTATGTTTAAATATTTTATGTCTCAATAATTATTATTGCAGCCCAAACTGACTTCGCAAATATTGTTTCTGCTTATTTGTCTATAATAAACTTTTTAATGAATAATTTCAATGCTAATTTGATTTCTTGACACTAATTATTAACCTTTGTGAATACTACGTCATTATTATATGTGATTAATTTTTAGTCGCTTATTTTTTAGATAATACTTTATTAATAAGTTACATTAATTTGTATTTAATATTATTACAATGATTGTTGGCTAGATACATGTAAATAATTCATTTGTATTTTTATACAAATATTCAATAAGAATTTATGATCTCACGAGGACATGAGTCAAGTTTGAGTCATGGGGTGTAACACCGTAGGTTAGACTCGTAATGTAAATGTGACTGTAATAATTTTAAGGACTCCAAATTCTGATTACTCGCTAGCACTCCTCGTTACTCTCTGGCTCCAGATTCCAGCTTGGCACTCCTTCCCAATATAAGGGCAACTCTCAGTCTGCCCCAGCAGTCTGTGTTTGACCCTTCTAACATCAACCTTAAGTGCTAATAAACTAATACTACTAACATTACACCGCATATTGATACACCCGCTGATTTCCTGGATTCCCTCTCGTAACTCCGTTTGACTAGCAGTTTGACTCAACCACAATATTGAACATCGGAGGGAGTGAGAGACGGAGAGTAGTTATTGTACATCGGAGAAAGTGAGAGACGGTGAGTTTAGTTATTATACAACGGATAGGGTGAGAGACGTAGAGTAGTTATTGTACATAGGAGAGAGTGAGACGGACAGTACAGTAATTGTACACGCTACTGATAGAGCACGTCAAACCTCATAATTCTCATGTATATTCTCTCCTCTACATAAGAGTATGCCATCCCCATAAGTAATTATCCCTGCTGAGCTTCACTTAGTCCCTACAAGTAACAATAGATGTCAGGGTTTAGACGCACATGCTTGCATCCCATGCAGAAGTTTCGATTCAACATGGCAGTAAGTAAATTGTTGTATTAATTCACTTTTATTCTGACTGCAACATGAGTTTTAGTAAACAATTGAAACATTTAATTTAATCTAATTTAATTTCGCAGGGAAATCGGTTCAAGTTGCCGCAAGTTAGGAATTATAATGTTCTGTTTTGTCATTTATGTGGTTTACAGGTCGAAGTAGCATGGACCCTGTCCATGCTGCTCCATGCTGAGTGCCGGACTCCGAAAAAAGAACTTCTGCCTGTCCCGGCTGGTTGGTCGTCGTTTCCAACATGTAGAATTGGTTTCATTCAAGATGAGTTCCATCCAATATTCTGCATTCTATTTATGCAATAATTAATAAACAAATATGTGCTTATAATTTATATTTCATCATTCAGATCATTTCTGCACGTTGTGCCATTTTTGGACAACGCTTACACTGGCAAACCGCCAAATCGCACCTGAATCGTCAGATTAATGACATGCGACAGGTTCTTAACCAGCGGTACGGACAAGCTGATGTGGCTGCTGGCGGAGATAGCTGCCTTCATTGGGGCAAGGTGGCGAATTCGATCTTGACATGGAGGATCAAATGCTCCTCGCTGAGTAATTTGTGATCAATGCCAGTATTTCCTGTTGATTTGTATAATAAATAATCATGAGATATATCCTAAACCCAGGCTGATTTTCATGCTAACTTTTCAATCGATAAACTAACATTTGTATGTGTAAGCGGGAATTACTCCCAGCCGTTATCTACGAGTCAAATATGGGGCATGGGCAGTCATGGTGGGAGTTCCTAAATGCGCCCAACCACGATATTTTAGCTGAAATTATCTAATATTTCAAGTCTTCAATCTCATTATTCTCATGTATTTTCTAGCGTGCATATAAGAATATCCCAAACGCAGGAGTAATTATCCCTGCTGAGCAGGGCTTACTTACTAGTGAGTCTTAAGGTAACCGATCGAGTATATGCTGCAGGATTTAGCCGCTAACTAGATTCGTTAGACGTATTGGCACATTCAGTTCATTTCAGTTATCTTAAAAATATACCTATACGTTCACTTTCATGCACTTTCGATTCATGTACCTAACAGTTCAATTCAAACTCATTCGTTGCACCAGTATATGTTTTCGGTTCAATTAAGTTCACTCAAATTCTGAAATATTTCGTAAAAGTTTAGATAACGAACTAGTTCATTGAATGAATTGTTGCATGCATGGTTAAGGTGTCACATGAAAAGGGATATATCTCATATAATCATAGGTCATCAAGTGACACTGGGTCAATTCAGGACTTATAGGCACTATGGTAGTGTGTGGAAATTCTTGCAATGTGAACTTAGCAGTGTTTGTAATGAGATTAGAAGTTGCTAAAATTTTTGGTGGTTTCGCTCAAACATCTGTCCCACAGAAACGACTATTATAACTTCCCGTTCAGAATGGGAAATGTAAGAAATATTAGTCTACGTCATCTGAAGTCTTCCTCGTATGATGAACCAGCGACGAAGAAACCACAAATAAATCCGACTAAATGTACCCAGCGAAAAAACATGCGTCATATTCAGACAATGCGTCAGATAGGGAAGATGAGCCACCCAAGAAAGGAACACTCATCACAGAAAACCGAATTCCATTACATGAAGTTAGCAATTAGTGTTTCTTATCGAGACAAAAAAAACCGTGAAACGGGAAAAAAATATTGTTTTGTCCCGGTACCGATCCCGATTAGAAACTCTGGTCTTTTAAGGTCAGATAGTAGTCACTGACATAAAGTAACGTTGCAATGACGAAACTGTTTTTGCAATGGTAAAATTGTGACGTAAATATTTCGTTAGTGTGACAATGGGGTGAAAAACTGCAAGTCTTGATGGTTAACTGCACGTCAGCTTGCCGGAATAGACAAGGTTATAAAATGGTAAGATGTTGACGTTTGTGTGACAAAACAATCTGAATTACCTGGTATATGGCAACGCAAACGTTATGCTAACGTCACTTATACGAAGTCCATATAGGCTCACCCAGCGGTGGGAGTCAACATTATGTGCAAATGTTCAAACTGAAAGCACACAGGTTGACAACGAGGAATTTACTCGACGAAGTTCTTCCCTTAGACATTCGGTAGTAACAACATACGGTTAAGGTGAGGAAATTATTAATTATTGTATTACTTTGTAAAGTTTTAGATAAAGTGAAAAGGAAATCAGTCATGACGGACCGATCTATTTCAAAATGACAACTACGCCGCATTGTTAAAAGATCCGTTGAAGAGGAAATGAACTCCATAATTAACAGAAGAGAAGCATTAAATTCAACATGCACACCTTCCGGAATGTTGCCGAAAATTATTGACGGACTTGTTTCAAAAGTCAACGAAGATAGTTACCAAAATGTTCCAAGTTCCAATTTCTTTGTCGATATAAGCGAGCAATCTGAAAATGAAAATATGTATGTCAGTGATGACATTGAATCCGGAAATAGTGATTCCATTGACTGCGACCTTGTTACTCCTAGTGAATCCAGTGAAAACGTTTTTGACACATAAAGTTATTTAAGGCTCATGCTGAAAAACTGGGCAATTCATGAAAACAACGCAAAAAGCTGTTTACAGAATTCTGAATATTTTGAGAAATTATCATCCAAGTTTGCCCAAATCTGCTAAGACGTTGCTCCAAACTCCAACCAGCACAACAGTCAGTGCATGTTATATTGGTGAATATCTTTACATTGGATTGATGGCTACTGGCGGGATCGAAAGGAAACTCCAACGTGGTATTTTGTCAGAAACAAAAACGATTTATTTTAAATTCAACGTAGATGATTTGCCGATACATAATAGCACCAATAAATGCTTGTGGTCAATTTTAGCCATTCTAAATGAAGCTGTGGATAAAGAACCTTTTCCTACTCAAATATTTTTAGGAAATTCAAAGCCCAAAACTCTTGAGGAATACCTAAATAAATTTTGTGAAGAACTTCGTAAGCTGGCATACAAATTGAAGGAGCAAAATATGTATTAGATTTAGAACAGTCTTTATTTATTTGCGACGCTCCGGCGAGAGCATTTATTAAAGCAGTAAAGAGCCACACCGGTTATTTTTCTTGTGAAAAATGTAAAATTGAAGGCGAATGGCAAAATAAAATCATATTTACGGATTTTAATTCACCGCTTCGAACTGACGATGATTTTTACAGCCGAAGTCAAGAGTATCATCATGGCCCAACTTATCAATGGAACCATTCACTCCTCGAAGTGCTTCAGATATGCATGGTTACGCAAATACCACTGGACTATACGCATCTTGTATGCTTAGGAATAGTGCGGAAATTGATCTCATTATGGATTGGTAAAGGTCCACTTCGAACAAGGCTTGCATCTGCCGAAGTTAGTAAAATTTCTAACAAGATTTTGAAAATCGTTTATCTTTGTTTTAGCAGGTATTGTTGAAATTGTTGAGTACATCTAAGTAGGAACATTCGATTCAGCAGGGATATTCACAATCATTCTTCCAGGGAGACTTACAGAAATCCGACCCCTGCTGGATTCCAGCATGATTTTCTCTAACGCATGTTTTGTGACATAACTTCCGACGTTTAACTAATGTATCTTACAACGTATACGCTCATTTTCTGATTTCCTGGACACACCTAAAGATCAAAACTTACGTGGGCAAAACTACTAAAATTCAAATAGTGCTAGTACAGAGAAACGGTGTCTTTATCCTCAGGCAGAATGTTTTTTAAAAAGTCAAAAATTGTGTTTCAGCTGTATTGTCTCACGTTCAGGAAGCCCGAACGTTGCATCTTCAAAATCCAACAACGGATATGCAAACAGAAATACCTACGCCAATTCAAACGAGCGTCAGCGATGAAATTGTCCTAATTCAGCGACAAGCTAACAAGACAACATCGTTACCAGTTGCTCCCGTAGTTCCTGAAAGTATTTTTGAAGAAGAAATCATGGAACAACCTGATGCTGGGAATCTTGTACTGGACATTCCTGTTGCATCGTGTAGCCGAACATTTATTCCTTCGTCAACTACTAATTTTATCGAAGAAGATACATAGTAAAATTCAGCCAGTCTACATATTTTAAACGGGTGTCTCGTGCAATTAATTAAAATTCTGCAAAAACCCTGCGAACTAGGTTGACACGAATGGAGCTCAAAATTGACAAATTCTCCAAAGATGTTCAATTCTTGAAGATAGTCCCTGCCGTTCCTACAGTTAAACCACCGGAATATCCGGATCTTCCACTGACCACTGGTGAACAGCTGGATAGTTTCAACAGTTTCTTGGGTGACGAGGACGGATTCTCATACTTTGTAAGATTTTGAAGCATTTATTTTCACGGGGGTTACGTATCACCCCTTTTTTGCCTTTATAAGTTAATTTTATTTGAGTAGGTAAATATTATTGCTATAACTGGAGCAAACGGAGAGAAGGATGCTACGGATCGCGTGTTGGCAAAAATTTTCGATGTGAAATTGGCCATGGAACTTAATTGGAAAGGCACAGTTAAGAAGGACAAGCCCGTTAAGATTGGAATTCAAAAATATTCGAGACTGGTTAAACTTATCAACGGTAACAGTAATGATTATAGGTTAATTAGCATAGTAATTTTTGCACTACCGACGTCGAATGGGTCTCATATGTATAATACTTATATAAAATGTTTTCAACGCTAGAATCCGTGCGGGTTATTGTTCTCCCTGCGACAGACAAGGTCATTCCAGAGAGAATCCAATACTTGCTGAAGCATGAAAAAACCTGAAGCAAGCTATTGCTACAGAAACAATTTTCACAGATTAAGCTCTTTGTGGTATGTTTTTTATTTTTTTATTTTGTGGATATTGTTTCTAATTCAATCACACGCTATATCAATCATAGCTAAGTAAACGTAATATACAATATATGTATCAAAATTCATTTTTGCGCATTTTCATAAATTATTTAAACAGTTTCAAATATCAATTGGAAGGTATTACACGAAGTAGCTTTTCACGTCATCAATATGTCATGGTTTACTTCTTTACAACGTCAGTAATTGGCGTTATCATGACGATATTATTTTACGCCAAATGCTGACGCCGCATTTACCGGTAATGGGGCGGACATTTTTTACTCAGAATGACGTTAAATTTGACTCCTATATGACCTAGTGACGTTGAATCCTGACCATTGTCTAACGTTTGGGTGACCAATTTTTCTACTCGGGATACTATACCGAAACCGAATGACCCGATATTGGTTTATCCCGAACCGATTTTTTCCCGAAACGTTCCGAATCAGTACCGATAACAGATTTTAAGTATCAGTTCACAATTTGTATATTAGGTTTACGCTCAAGTCCTTATTACACATAAACAAACATGGGCGCCTGCCTAGATTCTAGGCCCTATAATAGGCTAAGGCTCTAGGATGCTGCAGGTTGAGATATAAATCTAGGCGAGGTTATAGGCTGGGCTATCACCACTACAATATAGGCTGAGGGAAAATCTAGGATATTCAGATACTTCCGAAAAAGGGACTGGGCTAATCAGGCAGTCTACAAGTTCGTTCAAGAATTTAAAGGCTAGGCAATAGTGGTGAGCGAAACATTCTCAAAGCACCAATTTGTTAGGGCAGGATTACAAACGTTGGGAAATACTGGGTGGGAATTACTTGAAACCAGTAATTACGAATAGTGGTCCCGATCTTGCAATTCTGAATCAAAAAAACTCGATTCAATTCAATTCAATTCTGATTCATAATTTTTCGATTCAATTCAAAAGATGAATTGAATCATTTCATTCAATTCACTTCATGAATGAAATCACACGAAATGCCTTGAATCGCGATTCAAACGTGCATCGTATTTGTTTGCATATCCCGCTAAAAAATGCAGCTAGAAACGCACCACATTAAAAAACTCGCACGTGTTTCTAAGACACTTTTGTTGGAAAAACGGTTAGTCAATTATTTCGTAAACAATAATTTTTATATGTTAATTACATCATTTATTATTAATTATTATTACAGCATTTACTAACGGTGGAATTTAGGTCATAATGGGACAATTAATTAGCAGGCTATGCAACTCGAATTTTGCTAATGTTAAAGTCAACTCTCGGTAAAAGGGAAGCTCATGGCACCGGCAAAATTTGTCCCTTATAAACATTACCCCTTATAAGCAGTGTTATACATTGTGTAAATGGGAATCGGGACTGTAAATCCCAATCCCTTACATCAAAAAATCCCTTGTAAGGGTATCCCTTATATAGCGAAGGTCACTGTAATGACAATTTTATTGATAGTGCAACTGACTTATATTCTTCCGCTGTTTTATGTAGTCGTTATAAAATCCTTCATTAAAATGTTTATGTTACCACCTTTTACTGTCTGAATGATTTGAATCATCATTCGATTCAATTCAGCACGCAGAAATGAATCAAATGGAATCCTGTGAATCGTGAATTGAATCGAATCATTGTATGTCATTCAATTCATAAGCTGAATTGAATCAAAACGAAAATTTTGAATTGAATTGAAAGATTGGGACCACTAATTACGAAAGTATATGCACTAGGCATGAGCGTATCGTTCAATTTTAAAATATCGTTAATATCGGTATCGTTAACAAGAAAATTCACGATACCAATATCCATGAACGATATATCGGTATTTGGTTAAATTAAAATAACATACTAATTTCGATGAAATCCTATCAAATTTAACATAGTTTCACAGAATATTCAATATTTATAATTTATTCTTTGACAAAACAGCCTCTAAGATCTAATTCCTTGAAAGATTGAACTATAAGATTTGTATAAATTCAATTAGTACTTGCCCCGTTTTTTTGAATAAGAACATCCTAGGCATTTGAAATACAATTAAACGTACAATTACAAATTAAACGGATTAAAGATTCTAACAAGAAGTGCACGAACTTAGTAGTAACTGCAGTGCGGTAGTAAAGTTATGCACTGCAAGGGCCGAATTAAAAATACAGAGATGCAAGAAACGATATTAACTTGCCACTAGTAGTCGGAATGGTTTAATTCAGTTCAGTTTTTTTCCAGTTGTTTAATTCACAAGCTGAACTGAATTGAAATGAGATTTTCGATTCAATTCAGTTCAATTCAAAAGTTTGAATTGAATTGAACTGAATCAAAAACCAGCGGTTTCTGCACCTAACAATACACTTTCTAGAAAAGACGGCAGTATTTTCCAAGCGCACTCCAGAATGAAGTTAAATCGTTCGAACTTCAATTTTAAGAAAAAGGATTTCGTTCAATTCAAACTTATGAACTGAACAAATCGGTTCAGTTTTATCTTGAATTGAATCGAAAATTTCTGACTCAGAATTGAATTGGTCCGAGCACTATCGGTTAGTTCAAGCAAACTAAGTTTGAAAATGCTTGCTAGTAGGTATTACTACAGTCCTAATTCCGAATTTGGAAAAGTATTTTAAACATGATCGAGTTTTATTCGTTATACACAGACATTTCGGTGACATTTTTAACGTTTCAAATTCCTTGAACGCTTTACTTACAAAACAAGTAGTAAGAGGGGTACATTGTGGCATTTTCGAAAATTGAACCTCCTATGTACGATAATAAAATTGACCGATATATCGCTTTAAAATTGCGAATAAATATCGTGACATATCGTTGCTTAAAAATGTACGATATGGACCGATATATCGTATCGTTATATCGTTCCGCTCATGCCTAATATGCACATGTGTACCATAGTACATGCATAATCGTCCCATATTTTACTATTCTCACTGGATACAATGTATTTTACTACAGCATAAATCAAACCCCTACATTGATACTTAACTGCATGTTGCATGTGATCATTGTATACCGCTTGCACTATCTAAAGCTCACAATTATATCGCCTATATAGGCTGGCAAAGCGATGTCAGAAGCTGTACAGCAAATATAGGCAGGCAAGCAATGCACACTAGGACGGATATAGGCTAATAGGCAGGCAGTTAGAGTACTTGACCCGTGGTATTAAGGTTCTTCTTTTCGTTGGAACATCCTATTAGCCTATATAGGATGGCGATATTTTTTGAAAGAAAATAGGCAGGCTATAGGCTTAGGCACTTCATTTGCCCATCTTTGCACATAAACAAAAAAACCAATTCACACTTTCCACACACTAGTCTACAATTCCCAGGTGCTCTAAGCAACTTATTTTACACGGTCGAATCAGGGTGCCCAGAAGTCCTGATTTGATCAGGACTGTCCCGATTTAAATTGGGTCACCTGATGAGCTTCTATATAGTACTGATTTCAAAGTAGCTGACAAAATTATCTATTCGCAGTATTTTGGGGTAAAAAGATTAAAATTTGTTTTTATTTCGTAAAGTTCGACATTAAAGTTATGTAGAGTTGACTTCCAATTACCAATAACAGTTTATGATTTCTAACAAGTACATGCGCTCATATTAAAAGTTTATTTGGAATGTTTTGTTTCAGTTTTTACAGGTAAAAATAATCTTTATTGTATTTTTGGAATGCCTAAGAATAGTTCTTTACAGTGTGGAGTTGGAAAGTGTAGCAGCATAGGAGAATTTATTTTGGTGCAACATCTAGATTTGATACAAGTTGTTTGGTGGTTTCACGGATTTTAAAAATCATATTTTGGCTGAAAATCAAAAAACAGATGCAAACTGCGTGAGCCAAAGGTGGTCCCCTATCCCAGATCTACTATATAATATAGGCCCAGATCTGGGGTGCAAAATAAAAATGAGAAATATAGGCACGGATATAGGCTAGGGCTCAAAATAAATATAGGCTAGGATGAAAATCTAGGTAAGGTCTCCATATTGCTGCTCGGGTTTAGGGAATATAGGCTAGGCTTCCTGAAACTACCCACGCCTAGAATGCATACAGGTAAGCCGGTGTGTAAATATGTTCCGCTCGTGTATTATGTATCATGTGTACTTGTTACTACACGGGTAGTACATATACACTTTGGAATGGAAAGTATTTAACAAATTTCTGAGTGTATACTACATATTAGTATAAATATTAAATAAATCTGGAAAACATCGGGCCTTTTGCACAAATGATCTTTTGGCCTATTGATTTTTGTATTTAAAAAGTTTTGCAATTCTCAATAAACTGGACGTTGGCGTCAAAACTGCTTAAGTAAGCTACATCACACTGACTTAACCGAACTAGGAAAAGAAAAAGCGTGTGATTTGGGAGCACTAAAATTTAATTTTAAAGACTTAAATTACACCCAATTGCTTAGTACCCCTAATATGAGACACATATTGCCGATTTTGTCAATGTAACAAAAGATACTTTATGCAGAATTATCGAGAAAATCATATGCGGTCCAAAGACCATATAAATGCACTTTTGGTGTCGATTTTAGGGAAAGAACGTTAAATTTCAGTAATAAAATATCTTAATTCCGGTTATTAATTGCCACCAGCCTTGAGGGATAGGGGCATAAATCTTACATTGAAATTCTGGGCCTATAAGGGGGCCTCAGAAGATTTTAATATTATAAGCAGGATATAGTCCAGGGTTAAGAAAAGTCCCACCTTTGGCGTGAGCCAAGCAAATTGGTTTGTCATTCAAGCATTTAAAACACAGTGATGACAAAACTACAGCTTCCGAATTTGCCCAGGTGTATCATGGATGTGGAACACCAATCTTGCGGAAGTTTGGAATGCCTATCTAGTTTGGTGAAACTAATATTTCCAGATTATAAAATAGCGGTTTCATTGATTTTAGAAAAAAGTTCAAAATGTTCTAGCTCTATTTTTACTCGAAGCGTTGATTAATGAAATAATATCTCGAGAGTTTTCTCTAAAATCAGATGCAATGAACGAAGAAATGAAAGTGTTTTCCACTAAGATATTTTGTTAGATTCTTATGAAGATCCAGAAGAATTTCTATTTTCTGTCACGGAGGAGCTCATTCAAAATTGATTTGAAATCAGAACAAGCTTTTGATAACCGCGGATGGAGATGCGGACTGTGAGATGAAAAATAATGCGAACTTGTGTGAAATTGTGAAGGTATGCTCGAATCAATGATTGGTACTTGGTTTTGGTTAATTTTAAGAAACCCGAAATTAAATTATTATTTAATGAGGCACAAAATAAATGAAAAATAATGACTGGATTGGACAATGAGACGAGAGTTGGCTTTTCTGGTCGGGTTCTCAATAGCTACTGTCATACAATCTAAAACATATCAGTCAAAAAGAAATGGCTTGAGCACCAAAGTGTGCTTCCATAACATTCTGGGGTCAACTCTAAAAATAAAATTACGAAGTAAGAGAGCTCCGTGGCATTCGCTCCACTAGTGCTTGTAAACACTCCAGTGTACCTTATTTGCATTATCTCTAAGGTTCTTGATAATAGGAACATTGTGAGTCCTATCATCGGGTCATTCTTGCTTACTGACGAGTGTCTTCTCGCTGAGCCACTGGTAGCTGGCTTCACTCATACCCTACTTGCAATGGAAAAGTTGTCCATTCAGTAGGAGAATGAACAGCTTTCTTAGGCTTACGCAAGCAAAATGAAAATTGCTAAATTGCACTAACAATAAGACAACGGATTTTTTAAAACTCTCTTAAAAGTCCTGATTTGAGAATGGAATAATCTGGGCACCCTGGGTCGAATCCTCGTTTTTCGACCCAGCCATGCTTTCAAATATTACCTTTGTATCGGTAACATGTTAGACCTGGTTTCGTCATTGGTTTCCTAGGCTTTCGACGTCCAATATTCTTTCGTCGGGTTTTGGGTTTCTATGACAAAGCAGAATTTGCTTCATCTTAATTAAAATCCTAATTTATGAGCCATGTAAAAAAATACTAGACAAGAGGAAGTAAAGAAGAGTTCACATCTGTGCTGAGAGCGAAGCGCAAATGGTAAGTAATCACAGTGGAACGGAACCATGTACATTTTGGTTTCACATTTTCTGCTACACATTTTTTCAGCCAAGCTGCTACTTTTTCGGGACTATCGGGACGAATACTTCGGTTTCGGGAAATTTAGCGTGTCATACCTTTCCCGATCGGTACTGATACATACATCTTATAATCTATTTTA
Source organism: Allacma fusca (assembly GCA_947179485.1). Classification (NCBI taxonomy): domain Eukaryota; kingdom Metazoa; phylum Arthropoda; class Collembola; order Symphypleona; family Sminthuridae; genus Allacma; species Allacma fusca. The sequence goes on along the minus strand of OX359249.1, from coordinate 53,344,177 downwards.
GAATAGAATCATGAGTCGTTGTCAGCCAGAGAGAGTCAAGTCTGTTCTCGTACTTCGTATAATAAACATCTCTTAAATCTACTACCTTATCTTCAACAGTTCCTGTACTACAGTGGTGGTTCGTTTAATTTTTAACACTTTACGCTTCAAGTTATCCTTGATTTTATGCAAATCAATGAAATGGCGCGAGTCAAATCTAAAAGTGGCATTTCCTGGCTTTACAATGATCTATTAAACGTTCCCATCGGCCCAACCATGCCCAAGAAATTCACTCCGGAGGTGGAGGGGCGGGTTATCGGGCTTTCCATGACGGGATTGAGCTCCCAGGTGATAAGTAAAAAACTGAAAGCCAAGGGAGTGGACATTTCATATGTGTCAGTGACCAACATAATTAAAAATCGTGGTTTGAGGCGTCAAGCAAAAGCGAATGGACTCCCATCGCCGAAGAAACGAAGTCCTCCGAGGAAAGTGAATTCTTCAATTATACGGAAGGTCAAGTTTATGACCTCCAAAGAGAATCCACCCTCTCAAAAAGATATGGCCAGCCGAGTGAAAATGTCCAGGACTACCGTGCACCGCTTATTAAAAGGTTGAGGAAGGAAGTCCGGCACAAATGTAGAGTTCATAAGCTGACTCCACGGCATATGACGAACCGGAAGCGAACTTGCCGGAAGTTGTATAAGCGCTACCTCGGTGGTGAAAAGTGGGAGTTTTTCGTGTCATTAGACGAGGCAATGTTCGAGATACGAAGTGAGAGGGGCAAGAGGAAGATCTGCTACATAGAACGCGGGAGACAAATTCCAGAAGAGTGGTTCGTGGATAAAGATAACTTTGTGAAAACCTTCATGGTGGTGGGGGCAATCAGTGGAAGGAGGACTCTGCCGTTGATAAAGGTCCCGAACAAAACGAAGGTTAACGCTTAATATTATATTGACCGCGTTTTGAAACGTTTGAAACGTTTTGAAACGCGTATCTCCCGCGAGTATACTGGAATGACCTCCCAAATGTCACCATTAACCACGATGCCGCCTCCTCCCACACCGCAAGGAAGACTCGAGACTACGCTAAAATCGTAAGGACTTCAGTAGGTGTAAATATTATCCGTAATAATGAAATCCCTGTGAAGTCACCCGATGCAAGTCCTATGGACTTCTTCGGGTTTGGACACTTAAAACAGAGAATCCACCGACGCGGACCTACAACTGAAGTGGGGACTTGGAAAGTCCTTTAACAGGAGTGGAGAGATGTGGACCAGCCCCTGGTCAACAGGGTGTACAAATCTTGGAAATCGCGGCTGAGACATTGTCAAGAAAGATGGCAAACACATTGTGCAAACTAAAAATATCCACCACAAGGGTAAATTTTGAAATTAATGAAATAAAAGTGTTAAAAATAGAACGGGTCAAACCTGTACTTATTGCATAGTATCCTGTTCATCTACTCTCATCATCGTTCATACATATATATGTTCGTGTGTACCTCCAGCCTATGTATTATGCCGTACCCATCACTGCTAAGCTACATCTCTACATTTACTAAGAACTATTGATCCTGATCAAGGATTTGGTGGATCCACCTTAATACACGCTACATTTGGTGGAGGTGCTTGGTATTTTCTTGGTGATGCCCACGGATGTTTTTGTGCTCCTAAAAACATAAAAAAAGAACATTTTAGGAAGTGGCATTCTTTTGGGGTGATGTGAGACAACATTTTGTGTTAGATTGTCTTTCTGGAAAACTTCAAAATAAGTTTAATGTTTTTTACGTTGCGCCTGAATATTCCAAAACTTCCCAAAACATTAAAAATTGAACAATTATAATTCCTCTTTACATCGCATTTTCAACTATTCGAAATTTTCAATCATTATGGATTACACTAAATACGGAGAGGATGAATTACGGGTCTTACAGCGGGATAAGGAGCTTCTGAAAGTCGCGGACCAAAAGGCCACGGTTTCCTCTCTCATCACTAATCCTATGGGAATGGCTCGGATGACGAATCTCAAGGCAGCACAAGATATATTCTATTCTTATTATGACCCTGACTCATGGATGCTCAATTTGGAGCAGTATAGGCAGAAGGCTGAATTACCTCGGAGAGAGGTTTTAGAGAACATGAATAAGGTCTTCATGGAAGGCACATCTAGAGATGTTCAAGCATGGCTCAGACCCGTCCTTCCCGTTCTCACAGTTCAACTGAACGCTGTTCATGATCCAGATAGGGATGTTAACTGCGTGCCCGTTTGGGAGTCATTCCAATCAAAATTATCCAACCGCTTTAATGTAACAGCCCGTATGTCATCAGCACTAGCCACATTAGCAATCATGGAATTTAAGGCAGATTCAGATCCATACCAGTTTGTCGATGAAGTTGCATCTATAATGAGTGAGACTAATCCTCACATCAATGATTGTCAAATCATTGCCAAAATCAAGGAAAAATTACCTATTCCGGTTAGTGAATTAATTATGTTAGAAGATGAGGTGGACACAGCTAGGGTTGCCTGGAAACTCAAATCACTACAAGCTAATCGTTCCTGCACATGCTCACCGACCAAGTCCAAGGTCATGCACACAGATAGGGCACCGGCGTGGTCCTCATTTGAGGCTCCGCAGATTGAGGATAAGCCCCGTCCCAAGGCTAAAGCTGCCCAGTCCGATAAGGTATGCAGCTCCTGCGACAAGCCAGGCCACATAATGAATGATTGCTATTCCTTCCAGCGACTCTTTCCTAATCAGGAACAGTAAGCTGATGGTCATGATGAAGGTCGAGGACGTGGCCATGGTGGTTATCGTGGTCGAGGCCAAAACTATAATCAGCACAAGAGTGACAAATCAAATGATGTTCCACCGAATGGTCAAGAGAAGGAGGAAAACTGATAGGTCTGCTCGTTCAGGACCTGCAGACCAATAATTTACATATCAAGAAAATTTCATCCTCCAAATTAGATGTTCGTTTCTATTGTTCCTGAAAGTACAATCAAGATTATTCCTAAAAAACGTTCCAGCAAACAAAGGCAACAGCAAATAACAAAGCAAGTTGCAACTGATGAAGCATCTACCCAAATTTAAATCAATAATATTTTAAATAAAAATTTACCTAATCAAGATACACAGCAGATCCAGGCCCAAGGTGATAGTAGTTCCCGACTCGCTCCATCCTGCACGTTGGATTCCATTGTTCCTGAAAAGAAAAACAAATCATGTAAGCGTTATATTCACAGAAAAAAGATTAGATTTGCTCTCAAGAACGCAAATTCTGTACACGAACCCACACATTCCTACTCCAAGTATAAGCCAACTGTAACTTCACTTCTAAAATGAGTATAGAAATTATTCTTAATCGTCGTACAAATCATTTTACTGTTTTTAAATATGCAACTAGATTATATTCAGATCATGTTCATCATCAACCCTGCACCTACTTTCAATGTGGCATGGATTATGCGGGACCTTTCACGTTAAAGGTTGTCAAGGGACGAAACCATCAACATTTCAAAGGTTACCTCGCCCTATTCATCAGCTTTACCACTCGGGCAGTTCATCTGGAACTTGTGAGTGAGCTTACCACAGCAGCATTCATATCTGCACTCACCAGGTTCGCCTCCCGACGGGGCAAGCCTCAGGTCATCCAGTGACAACGGAACCAACTTTACAGGGGCAAACCGAGAGCTAAGAGGATTCCTTCAGTCAGTCAGAGCTATTGCTGCCTCCGAGAGTGTCGCCCGTCACATTTCAAACGAAGGGATTAACTGGGTATTCATACCTCCTGGAGCTCCGCATTTTGGAGGGCTCTGGGAGGCAGGTGTCAAATCAGTCAAGTATCACTTGAAACGGGTAATTGGTAATGTGGTACTTGACTTTGAACAAATGTATACTGTTCTAACTAAAATTGAGGCGTGCTTGAATAGCAGGCCATTGTGTCCTATGTCATCAGATCCAGGTGATTTGACCGCACTCACGCCAGCGCATTTCCTAATTGGTGAGCCGATCACAGGGATCCCTGAAGAAGATCTACACGAAGTCCCCATGAACCGACTCTAGAAGTGGCAGATGACCCAACGGATCAGTCAACACTTTTGGCGTCGCTGGTCGTCCGAGTAACTCTCTAGACTTCAACAGAGGCCAAAATGGTGGGCAGCTCAGCCGAATCTCAAGACTGGAGATCTCGCCCTGATTAAGGAAGATCAGAAAACTCCATTCCTATGGCGTCTGGCTCGAGTAGACAATGTGCATCCCGGAGAAGACGGGCTAGTTCGCGTGGTCACGGTTCGTACATCAGATGGTCTCTTCAAAAGAGCTGTCAATAAACTTTGTCCACTTCCAATTGACAATACTAATGATGATGTGAGTGTTAAGAGTGATAAAGGTGAATGATGTGATGAATTTAAAAATGTCCCATTTTTGGTGGGCAGAATGTTCAGTGCTATTTGTGACATTCAACACTGTCAATGTATTAGGCCGTACCCATCACTGCTAAGCTACATCTCTACATTTACTGAGAACTATTGATCCTGATCAAGGATCTGGTGAACCCCCCTAAATACACGCTACAGTACTACATTACCGGTTTCATTTTCGGTACCGAAACCTAAAACGAATACGCTCCGATTTTATCGGATTTGATTCAGTTTTCCCGTTTCCGTCCCGGTAATGGAAACGGAACATTTTTGCGGTACCGGTAACGTTTCGTTCCGATACCGGCGGTATTCCCGTCCCGATAAGAAACTCTATTAGCAATGAGCAGGCTAACATGGCTGAGATTTCCAACTCAGATTGCAAACGACAGAAAGGGAGCCAATAAGAAAGCAGTACCAACGGACAAGGAAGAAGCTGTAAATAAATTGTGCTTTGCTGATGGCCATGAAATTACCAGGAACGCTGGAGGCGTAGGAGAAGAGGATCTTTCTGGGAATTCATTGCTATATCGTTGAGGACCAGGTGTTCAAGCCCTTAGGGTGTCAAGCTTAACTTGGAATGCAACACTAATAATAAGTGTGACTGTTAAATTATGACAATATGAATTCCATTTAAGGGCAGAACGTTTTGTACTTTGAAATGGATATTTAATGTAGTCCACTTTGGAATGAACTTGTTGGAATAGAATCAATCATCGTCCTAAACCCGGAGAGTCAAGGTGGACTTGTAAATCTCTCCGCACTTTCCTAATTATTTTCCTTAAAATTATTGCCTATTTTGACTTCTGTTATTTTTGAAAGTAAACTTCCTTGGAATTTTGTCAAAGTATTTTATTTTATTGAATTCAATTAAAATGTAATTTTCCTATCAAATGAAATATTTTACCTGGAAAATTGACTGAAGTGTAAATGTCTATTTAGTGACTGTGAGGGTTTTCTTGAAGTTAGGTAATTAAATTAAATACTTTATTTCACAAAGCACCTAGTGGATTCTACTCCCGTTCATTACCCAAACAGAGTACGAGGAAATTATTCTAATATTCCCTACAGTTGAATTTTATTCTTTGTCTTACTCTCCGTGAGCTATTGCTGGCCGGGGTTGTTGTTGACACCAGGCCATTCGGCGACATACACAAGCCGATAAACCAGCCACCAAGCATGTGACTCCAGCAAACAAGGCGTTGTTATCTGAGGATTCTGAATCGGGTTCGGACGATGGAGTACCGGCAAAGAAAGTGAAGTCTATTCCCACTAAAGTTCCTGCAAAGAAGGAAAGCTCTTTTGAGGACTCATTGTCAGAAGAAGACCAGTCAAGGAAGTCTAGGGCTGCTTGTGTAGTTGCGGCTGCAAAGACTAGCCCTGCTAAGGCTCCTGTGAAGAAAGCAAGCTCATCTTCTGAAGATTCTTAGGATGAGGATGAACCAACAAAACGGTAACTCCGGCAACTACTCGGAACAGTTCAGTTCGATTCAAAATTTGCAGTTCAGTTCAGTTTGAGCAGTGAACTGAAACAAAAATTCGGTTTCGGTTCAGTTCAAGTAAAAACAGTTCAGTTCAGTTCAGTTTCACCCGATGAACTGAACTGAATCGGTGAATCAAACAGTTCAGTCGCAGTGTTTGGTAAACAAGAACAATTGCGGATGTACACATATAGAGCTCCGACTTTAGTTATTCGAGTCAACCCCAGAAAAAACTGATTTCTTTTTCCTTTTAACCTGTTCCTAATCGCATTCACCATAGCAATCAGTGCACTGGAGAATGCACAAATTATGATGCCGGTAATGTACTCTGGAATGGCCCTGTTTCAGAATCTACTTTTAGTAATCCATTGCTTCCATTTAGCATTGCAGCTTTGGGCGAATTCAGTTTTTACATTTTCCTTAGGATTCGTATCAATTTTAATTTTTTCAGCTCCGTAATAAAACCAGAATTTTAAGTAGCTGTTGAAGTTTTAAAGAAAGCAACTTCTTTAGCCCCAAGCTTGGTCCAGCAACATCCCATGGAATTATTAAAAGAAAAATTGTTAAATAATAAAGTAGTTAATAAACTGTCCATTATTCGTTAAATAACTATATATGAGAATGAAAGATAAGAATGTACGTTGGTGGTGACATTTCCAGCAAGGAGCCCGTTTGCAAACCGTTTGAACTGCAGTTTGCATTACATGGTTCAGTTCGATTCAAATACTGAATCGAACTGTTCAGTTCAGTTCAACAGCTGAACTGAACTCTATTTATAGTGAATCAAACTGAACTGAACTGAACCGAATCGGAATTTTTCGGTTTTGAACTGAACTGGTCCGAGTACTAGCAACTACTACTAAGGCTGTCCCAACCTGCACCGAAGAAAAAGGAATCGTCCTCAGACTCCTCGGATGAAGGTGATCCACCTGCAAAGAAATCAACTCCTGGCGGGAGGAACCGATATTAGCCGATTTATTCCGTTACACCTAATATTAATCCCGTTAAGCTATTTATATGTAAGTCATCGAAAGTTCTCAAGAAATTGGAGATTGGGAAAGCTGGCTAATTTTATCTACTGAAATATTCTGTGTTTGTGGAGTTGCATTTACTTCGGGATTTGCATTTTGATAATGTTACTTAGTGAATTAGCAGGTGTGGTTATGTCGATGTATTATCAATTTATGTGCTTTCCGTTTGTTCCTGTCGAGTGTCGCCCTCCGATATGTAATTTCAGCTTTAGTTAAGCGGAGGAAGAACTGTAAAAATTTTGTTGTATGTAATTTTTAATTCCCACTTTTACATAACTTATTGTAGCAATTATATTGTGTCGAATGTAATATTTATTGGTTTGTCTTTGATCATACGGATTGTGTAGTAAAATATTTTCAGGAAGGCATTTGGGGAAAGAGGTTGCTAGGAGCATACATATCTAGGTTTTCTCCTGAAAGTTATAGTGCTTATGATTTATATTTTATACAATCTTATGTACCGCACCATTTCTTTCCCGTGCCACAGTATAATTTATATTTGTATTTATTTATGTAATTATATGTATATATATTTAGATTTTTTACTTGTGCATATGTTTTCGATTAAAAGCAGAATGGTCCAGATTACGTTTTTTGACAGCCTCGACACTAAAAGGAAAATGGATTACATCCGTTTCAAGAAGCATAAACTAAACTGCGTGGCTTTTGTAAAACATGATATAAGTAATCCGTTTTCCTGTTACGTTATATTGTAGACAGACAATTTTGCTTTTAACATTTATTGCACTGAGCCCATTTTGAAATTAATGAAAGGTGTGTATGGACCATTTTGCTTCTTCACAAATGTCAATAATTAAATGTATGCCTAAATACTATTAGAATATTACTTCCGCATATCATTAGTTCAATGAGGTTACCACGACCAGGAATCGTTTTCCAGGTATTTAATCTTTCATGTGGAGGATATACTGTGAACAACGTGTTACACATTTGCCAGAGTAAGACTGACAGAAGTTTAGGGTGTCAAATGTCATTCTTAAAGTATATTCATAACGTTTCACATTTCTCAAAAAAAAATATCATTGTCACTATGGGTATTATTAACCACTGGAAGTTATACAGTGAACTCTCTCTATAATGGATAATGGATGCCCTTACAAGAGATATCTAAGATATATAAGACAAAGTCCCTTGAGCATCCCTTATAAATGGAGGACTGTTTTGCAAGAGGTTGTGTCGCAAGCACTAATCAGACAGGCATGCTACTATGGATCAAACATGGGACATGGGCAGGGCCTTGGTGGGAAGTTCCCGAGTGGCCTCAATTATGATATTTTGCAGGCTTTATTTTGTGTTGTGCAAATAAAATTCATCAGACAGCTCTCATGATTCAAAAAGCATCGTTTTGCAGTCTCAATGTTGAAGTGAATGGCATTCCACTTGAACAATTTTCCCTGTCGAGCAGGGCTTTCTACTAGTATTATTATTATGTATTCATCCAAAGGTAGCTTGAGTTCTAAAAACTCAAAAGCGCTTACCACAATATGTTACTAGTGCAAATTAAAATTTAACTAAGATAATGGTAAATTCTGTCCTAAATATATAATTAATGATAAGCACCACTTTTGTATGAAATTTCAACAATTTAATTTTCAAATGGAAAAATTCCTGGATTTCTATATTAAATTTATATTACTTCTATACTCCTTTTATAATACAGGTAAGGGACAACATCTATACCATATGATTAACTTCATTAAAAATTACATGAAGTAATAAGCATAATAACAAATGCAAAATGGTATGGGCGACACCCGAAAGATATTGTATAAATTGAATTGAATTGCAAATGCCTATACGCATCTTGTAGTTTGTATTTGTTGAGAATGCGTTTTAGTCAGATTAGTAAATAGCTAACCACAAATTTCTGATGTTACAGTAAACAAATGAAAAGGCTTGTTTGACATACTTTAATTGGTCTGTTTTATTCAGCATTTGTGTGTTTATTTTTTAAGATTTTCAAGGAATAAATCTAGTAAAGTGCCAGTAATTTTATAAGTCTCGTTTTCTGAACATTATATTATGTACAAACGATGAGCACAAACTTCATTGCAGAATAAATAGCTTAGAACTTTTTGTAACACGAAAGTGGCCTTGTTTTGTGCAGAGGATTTTGTTCACAATTGTGAACAACGATTTCCATGCGGGTGGTCAACGAAGTAAGTTTTATAAAATCTGGAACTAACAATAAGTTTGCTACAAAATAGAGTACTCATATATTTCATAAACCACTCCATTATGTGGGCTAGGGGGCACAAGTGTTACGGTTAATACGATTGTTTACCCATTACACTTTTTATGCACTGATGCTAAACTCTGACTAAGCCATTTCATAGGAAACACACACTGTAGTAATCACGAAGGGAAAAATCCATGAAAGAACAAACAGGGTCACTTGTGCTCATGTATTGATATAATGATTATATATTTATCGTAATTAACATTGCGTACAAATTTTTTATCACATGACCTTCTTCTTTTAACTTTTACATGTCGTAAATTGGTTTGACTGCGATTATTGTGGAAGTCTGCGCTGGTGTCTTTCGAAGTGTTAAGACTACATTTTGTATACATAATTTAGAGACGCAATGTTTTTGAAGCTTAGATTCTTTCTTTTTTCATCTAGCTTGCTTAAAGCATAAAGATAAAAACGCAACAAAATGGAAAAGTAATGTTGGTACCTATATACACTTCAAAGAGAAACAGAGAGAGAGGGGGAGCAAAACAATCAGCAGAACGAGAACAAGGCGAGTAAAGGTACCAAGGGTAGCAGCAAGGTTTTCAAACGTTAATGCCAAGTAAGCTTCGTAGCCACTGAATTTTTCTTTACTCGATAAGAATTTATTGAGTAATTCCAACATTTCAAGTATGAGGTTACATGGTTAGATTTCAGGTGCTTTTCAATAATAATTCAGAAGATATAAAATTGTGTGAAGGAGGTAAACGGCGAGGCAATCATAAGAAAATCCAAGCGGTTTATACGGGCTGTACCATCTTTGTCTCTGAGTAAAATGATAAGAAGTAAAATAGGAATTGTTCTTTAATGTACAACTAGCAGGATCTACTCCTCACTTGAGGTTTTTTCTTCGAGTCAGCCACTTCTTAACAGCCTTCTTACAACTTAATAGAGTGGGATTGTGCAAATGAAATGGGCTGAGTCAGTCACACAGGTATTTACTCAAATGCTGACTGTATATGTAGGAACACAGGGTGAATGGAAATATAATACTTAATATTCAAACGGCCTGGTCAGAGTACTGTGGCACGCAGGTACCTTTCACACAAGTACATTTAGGAAGGACTCTGTCGTCCATGTTGAACGCTAGTAGAAGGTACAGCTAACAAGGAATAAATAATCTTCTCATGCTTGTAGATTTTCATTTATACATGTTCAGTTGGATTGGAGTAAACCTCCGTCCTTCAGACCGCTAGTCAGATACATATATAAGAAGTCACTGTATTCCTCTGAAACTCAAGTTTCCATGTCAGTGCCTGCTCAAGTAATACTACACTCATTCCTGCACGACAGGAACAGGTAACCCCTCTCGTTCATATCAACTATAGAATGAGGAAACAACACGAAAGGAGAAACTTGCATGAATAAAAAGATTCACTTTCACTTGACTTGACCATCCATGTCCACCCAACAGCAGGTTTCGTATAACTTCATGTATGTATAAGGAATTCAAGAATGTGTCTTCAGCTCTACGGCACTGCACCTTGTAGCTAACAAAGTGAGTAATAATAAACCAAACAGGTACTTCTTAACTGCCAGAGGCTATTCCACACGTTACGTATAACACTCGTATCACACCACTACTATGCCCTCTTCCAAGGCAGCTATCAAGTGGAGGAATCCCAGTGAGTAAATATTTTTTTCCTTTACCTGCTCTACCTGTGCAGTTAAGATGTTCGCATCATGTGAGTGACTCCTAAAATTATGAGTTTACTTGTACTTGTCCTCTCGAGTCTAGTACCCACAGTTTACTTCATCCGCAAGTAGGGTGCAAATCAAAGTAATTTCTTTCTGCATTTAGTAAATACAATAGTTTCTGTTTATATAAATATTTCAGGTTCCTTGTCGATGGATAGTCAATTTACAGCTGTTTGACCTAGTTCTGCAACTTCAAACAACATATTTTCGTTATTCATCGAATTTTCTGTTGATATGCACTGCTTTCTCTAGCGTGAATCTTGCACAGGATCAACAGACGCATAATTACAGAGGAACGATCGTGTGCAACTATTTTATTCGCAACCTTTCTGACTAATCTCTACAGATATTTTCACCTCACCTTACGTCTCGTCTTTTCTGTTTCCTTCGTCTTCCGAAAAAGGAATAACAAAGACCACACTTGCTCCGTAGTTTTTCACTCTAATGTGTCATGACACTTCGCTCTTTATTTTATTCCAGAATATTTTGAGACATTTTACTTACTTTATCCCCGAGTGCAAAGTCAGTGGGGACTAAAGCTATCAATCTACACATGTGAGTTGCTACTTCGACAAATGTTAGAAAACAATATCCTCTTCAAGAATTCCTCGCCGGTACTTAAGTTTGGATGTGGATGTAGCTTGAAAGAATCAGGAAAGCAACAAGGATTACTCATTCAGTGATGTGGTGAGAAAAGAGGGTTTAAAATCTCATCCCATTTGATAATAACCATGTTAGTGCATAATATTTTTAAACTTAGCTGGTAGTGCATGTCGTAAAGATCAGTGTAACAGAGTATTATCAAATACGACAAAATTTAACTTGGATACGAAAAACCACGTTTTACCGATTTCACTCTGGGACGTGGAAACGATTCCCAAGCCTCTAATTCCACCAAATAGTGTAGCCCGAGGAAAACTACGGTGTTTGATTTCTCCGTAATTGTGTGATTTTAAAAAACATAACGAAACTGTTCGCTGTTCAAACTGGTCTTTCACAATCAGACTAGTGCGCTATGGAGTGTAGATATGGGATTGGTGTTCGGTCTAACACAAAAACGCACGAAAGTACAATGTCTGCTCTTTCTATACTTTCAAAAAATGAACTCCTGGGCAATCGAGTGACATTTCGCGCCATTGTAGTGGCAAGTCTTCAAATTTTAGTGTTTGTTCAATTATTAAATTCTACAGGGGCGCATGTTGGTCTAACTTTTCCACCTGCACGAAGGTACGATTTGGATTTCTTGGATAAGATTCGAACGAAGGCCCCATGTGGTATGCCAAAAGGTAAGAAAAGTTTACAATGCTGACTCAAGGTCCTTACTTACAACGTATACAATCATTACAATTAGAACCAACTTATTTAAAAAGTATACATCTCTGCAGCAGAAAGTATTGCTTAATTTCTAGTTTACATTATTTATCCACAGGCATAATAGCCGGGCTATTCTAATGTTACATGTTCAGTTAATACTATATACTGTAGTAACAGATAATGTGCAATTTTATCAAGTACTTTTACATATATTTGCCATAGCAAATAATTAGTTGTTCCATCTAGACTTGCCACTCTTGCCAGAGCTGTAAATCTACGTACCTATTTCCACACAATAAGAATAACTCATATTTCCACGCGTGTACTGCATGGTTTCAGGAAATTCCTACTCTTCAAAAATTAAAAACTTAATCTTGAAAAGTGAATTTGGATAAACCTGTATTATATTGTTTAGATGCAATTGGTTTTCATTTGAAAATCACTGGAGTTAAAGGGAATTTGAGGTTCCCAGTTCTGAAGGCTGCAAAAATGATTAGCTATACCTACATTTGAAAATGGGCCAATACCAGGCTAACATATATCGGAATACGTAATTAGACAAGATAACACAAAAAACCAATCAACACCCAAGCAATAATAATAACTGAAGTCATTGCTAGTATCATTGTTCGAGAGTTTCTACCTAAAATACCTAACATATATTGTTGTGTTGTCATGTGGTTGGTAATGGTGGCGATTCAAGGAATGTGTGAAGGACTCAATGTCAACTTCAAGTGTCAGTGGGTGTAGTTAAGTTGTTTATTTTATTCTTGGGAGTTATTCCTTTATGTTCTCATCTTTTAATGTAGTATCTAAATGTGTTGGCATCCACGCCAACGACTCCTCTGTAATGAGATTATCTACCAAAATCAATTCGAACCAACCTCGACTTGAAAGCAGCGAAGGTGTATCGAAGTATAGTTAAACGCCATTAGTATGATACCATGTACGTATTTGAGCTTTATTTTTTTAGTTCATAATATAAGTAATAGTTCCCTACCAAGCAAACTTGCCTTTCGTCTAGCCAAAATTCTACTTTATATTTTATCAAACCTTATTGATAGACATTAATTCCTAAAATATAAATGTATACATGTACATAACGATTACAATTCTAAAACACACCCATTTTATTTTCTGCAAAAATATCTTTCTTGGTTCCTTTAGTAGTTAGTTGTTTTAGTAATTTATGCACTCAGTATCTTCGAAACAAATGAAGTCCGATTTACATCTTATTAGGAACTGTTGAGCATTTCTTTTGAATTATTATTTTGGGTAATATATTGTACTAGTGCTAGGATTTTTAGTTCAGGTCACCAAAAATTTTGGTCTATTCCAAAGTAATATGTCGGACAGTGAATGTTTTCGAAATTGAGAACCAGAACATTAGGACATTCCTGTACAAGGTATAGACACCATTTGGTCCGACCAAAGTAAACTCGATCAGTTTTAGCGCGCCGATTCTTCTACATACAAAGAAAAGAGAGACTGCGAAAAGCAAGCTTAAACGTAATAGGTAATTAAGTAATTAGGTAAACGGTAAACACGAACGTCGATTCTTTCCACGTGATGCTATTCCTTCCATTTACGTCCGTGTTTGCACGTAAACGCGAAATCAACGACAAATTGTCATACCTAGGGTTCTCAAAACGGAAAATTGAAATCAATATTAAAGCAGCTAATTATTTGCTTTAATTGTTTTGGTATGTTGGAAATTTGTGTAAGAACTTTCAGGGGTAGAAAAATTCGCATTTCAAATTGGTGTAGTTTTTAACAAAAACGTACTTGAATTTTGCTTTTGGGTGTGTAATCTGTAAAATTTTCGTTGTGCAAGTTGCCTTTAAGGCTCACAACTTTAGAGCTCAGTTTTAAGCTGTTGGAAAAAGTGGAAAAGTCGATCTATTACTTACTTGTTAATAATAATGAAATTTTCATGCCTCTAATAATTACTATTAAAATCCATTCTAATCTTTATGGTTACACTTAGCAGTAATCTTAGCAGTCGCTATATGTACATCAATGATTAATGCATGCTCTTATGATTTCATACAATAAAATATCAGTTAACATTACATGTGTTTGTAATATTTGAGCATATTATTACATTGTATACCTATTTCTAATTAAATCACTACAGGCTATGTCAATTTGTGAATTCATAGCTTAAGATAACGTTAGTTAATACTAATGAATCTAGGGATGTCAATGGCGATTGGTGAGACGATATTATCGCTAATATCACTATCACCAACTTGACCGGCGATATTTAAGGCGTTAATTTTAATATTATTTTAATAATTTTGTCGGGAATATCGATATTCAATTCAGCAATTCATTGATCAGATTTTTGGATTGAATTCACCATTTATTAATTCATCATCCATTAGAATATTCAAAAATTCATTAGTTCATCAAATTAGACTTGCCCCTTAAAGTTCAGATTCGAGTTACCTTAGTTTAGATAATGAACAAAGTTCAGAGCAGAACTCGAGTAACAAAGTTGTACACAACTCAAATGCAAGAAGTGTAAATGAAATAGATTATAGTAATTATTATAGTGAATATTAAGGAAAGAGAGAGCGTGATCGTCTGATGTTCAGGGAGTATTTTAAAGATTATTCTGCATAAACCCATAAGGAGCTGTCCAAGCAATCACTGAAATCAGGAATTTATTTGTAACTATCGGTTAACTAGGTTCTAGGGGAAGTGTTGTTACGGTTGTTTGCAACCCAAATGTCTTTAATGTCCAAACGACAAATGTCTTTAAACAAGAAGACAGTAACAACGGATTTAGGATGCTGATTATTATGTAGTTAAAGTGGTGCTATTACCTCTTTAGGCTCATTTTTCCCCTTGTATATTGTATTTTGTATTATATATCTTCAGTGTATTTTAATTACTAGTTTGATCTTACAATTAGTTATCAAAGCTGTAGAGATAAGGTTTTAAACTTCGTTGGGTTATATCTAATTATTTGAAAAAAATAAAAATAAAATTGGTTCTAAAAAGGAAAAAGATGCTTTGGTACTTGCCTTGGTTGTACTTAAAAGTACTGAATAGAAAAGTGCAGTACTTTCAATTTTCTGTTGTTATGAATAGGGAACATTGAGTAATGCAATGTCCCCATTCCCCATCTGTAGCCTACAAAAACCTATTCCTAACGCATAAAGATCCTCCTTCACGCTGCCAAAAATTCTGAAACACAATTCACCCATATTTTATAAAATAGACATTTCTGGATACATGATATTAACGACTATATGACTTAAATAGCAAATAATTAGCAAAAAAACATTAGAGTAATCACTGAAATCATAAATACACATTAACCAAAATAGTGAATTATTCTAGAATCAACTTTGCTAATAATTGTTGAATGTTCAAATAGTCAACAACTAAATTCAGGTTGTAATCCACATGTACTTACAATGTTGCACAAAATTTAAAATTAATTGTGTGTGCTAAATATTCACCAATTCATTCATTCATATTTTACTAATGTGCTATTTCTGATTATTCTGATGCAGTACATTAAGGTTGGTCTCCCATCGGTAACACAAATTACGATGTAAAAATCATAACTTGTAAAATTTGGTACAATTATCAAAACACTATTGAGGTATATTTTGTATGTAATAACAGAACTGTGCAGGATTTTAAAATCTGTCATTTCTATTTTCAGACCACAAAGTATTTAGTATTTTAAAGTTAAAGCAATCAGTGGACAGATCAGTGGCAATCAGTGGATGATGAGGTCAAACTACATTGTAGAAATGTTAAAAATTGTTTCTTCCACGTCATCAGTGCTGCATACATGGTTACCTACGATTACCTTTACCTAGAACTAAATAATGAAATTTATGAACGAAAACCGTTAACACGATTGAAGCAAAAAATCTACGAAGCTATATACATACAACATATGTGTACGAAAACTGCAAACCCGTTAAAGTTTCTGCGCTTCCAGATATATTGGAATCCCCTGAAAGTTTTATTCCAGGCTACAAATACCAGCATTGACATTAGGCTCCCGAGCTTACAACTACTATAAGCACGGTCAGACCGTTTACTGAGCTGGGAGAATTCAGCCACTCCTGTAACCCATTAGCTGGGGGCATGTTAACGTGGATGAGTTTTAAGATGCAGACCAACATACATTAGCTGGGGCTAAAAACCGTGTAATCCGAATCGGAAGCTGTAAGTTGTGAATGCTCAAAACGAGAGCAAATGTCTATAAAATTAAGAACGTAATAACTATTGTAAATATTATGACCTGGTATATTGCAACTGAATAAATCCAAGATGCTTATCTAATAGAAAAAAAAAGCAATCAGTGGACAAGTATTTTCTGCAAAGTATTTTAAAGGCCTGGAAGTACAAAAGTATTTATTATTTACTTACTCTCAATGTCATGTAAAATGTGTTTCAAGTAAATATTTGGCTCCAAATACTTTTCACCAGCATGATTACTTTATTTACTTTGACATTGTATGTAGTTTGTATGATGTGCAATACCTGTGAGATTCCATTTTAGCAATAACTTACGTTGGAATGAATCCTTTTTTAAATAAATTAATAACAGTAAGAATAATTTCATTTAAAGCATACGAATCAAAAGTGGTTACTTCCAAAATGCCACGAGATCATGTCTGTATACTGATTAATTCAGAATTAGTTTGAATTAACTTGCCTCCAGTTTAGTTGAAATTTTATAGGAATTCTAATACTTTCCGGTAGCTTTCATAAAGTTTCACATTTTTGGAGAACAAGAGACATGTTGAGAATAGTTTAAAATGTGGGAACATCTTACTCATCTGTAGTCATTAATTTTATTATTAGTTTGTGTAACAATTAATCCAAAATTATCTGCAGTAGGTTAAGTTGGACTTGTGTCACTTCTGACTTCAACAAAACTTGTCGAAACAACACAAAGTTGCAAAAATTCTCTCTGATGTTGTTGATTGAGTACCAGCATACAGGGTGCTAAGAAAATATTTCCCCCTTAGTCTACAAGGAGTGATGTTAAAACATTTAATCCCCCATGATCTAACCATTATTTCCCTAGATTAAAACTATCTAAAATATAGTGATCAGGAAAGGGAAGAAAAGTATGGGTTGTTTTGGAGAAGGTCTAATTTTGATAGTTAAAACTTGGTTACTCCACATTCAGAACTGTTTTCAATTATTTTTGTACAGCGAGGTGTATGAACTTAAAATGATCTTTCAGGAAGTTATTAAACACGTCTATCTCTTGAAAATTGTTTATATAACCTTAAAACTGAGAGCAAGGTTGAGGAAATTCATCTTTAGAGCAAATATTAGAATGGAGTTTCTGATTTCAAATTTTTCATGTACTACTTTCTATCGTTCATAAAATTAAACGTTGTTTTTAGCCAACTTTATGGTGAAACATTTGAACCTAATTCCCAAGTTAATAATTGTGATCTCAATAATTGGAAATGTGAATCCAGGTTTATGAAATATTTGAAAGAGTAAATACGTTGTTCTTTCTTTGCATCCTCTCAACTTTGTATTCTGACCTGTGTAGTAGCTCACTGCGAAAAATCCATACAAATTAAATTCCTACGTCCAAGTGTCAAAACTTATCGTCGCTGAAGAGGCAAAACGATCTGTGCTATACAAAAACATGTGCAGGTAGACCGTTTTGCCTCTTCAGCGACGATATGCTAAAATGTGTGTAAGGCTTCATTCTTTTATTACGTCATCAGATGTTTCCTCATTTCAAACCCCCCCCTCCCCCTACCACGAAGATCATTATTATAAATCACACCGGTCTCGACCCCCCCCCCCTCCCGTATTTATGTCGTCATCACAAAATATATAAAATGCCCGTTCTGAGTTGCATATTAAAAAAATTAAGTAGTCGTTTTCCAGCGTGGTATTGTTTGAACGCCAACAAATAAGTTTGTTTCAACTTCAAATTTCAAAACAATACCTTTTAAACCGGGGCATTCGCATTTTCGTGGGGATGATTTATATTCGTAATTTTTCGCTAGCCCCCTCTCTCTCTTACCTGTCATCATCGTCATTTCCTAATAACCCCCTCTCCCCTCTTTTGTGATGACGTAATAAAAGAATGAAACCTAATCAATTTTTAACTTCAAACTAAATTAACTTTGCTCCACTTCCTTGAAAGTTTTTGGGCTCGTGAGAGGATTTTTTTAAATATTGGAAACAATTTGCTAAATCAAGGGGAATTGATTAGTATTTAACGTCCCTTCTGATGGGGTATAGCTTGGATGGTGGATAAATAGTTGTTGGTACCCGGAAAGCTTGATGATTATTTCATAGTCTCAGAAAATTCTCCTGCTTAACTCAAGTACTTCCGTCGGCAGGGAGAACAGTAAGATACGTACACTAATTGGGGAAATTTGAGGGTGGTACATGGTACCACCTGCCCCCACTCTTCCAAAATGCTGAATTAAGTCCTCGGATGGGTGGATGAAACGAATGTGAACGGCGTAAACGATAATATTTGTTTAAATTCTTTTGGCGTATTTTTTATCCCATTACTTACGCTTGTAAAGCGTTTTTAGAATTTTTATACATTACGTTGCAAAGCATAACATATTTTGTAAGGTTTAAAAGACCATTTATAGCTACAATAATTTGCCTATTTTGATTTTTGAACTTCCACAAACGATAGTGAAATGGAAGGATATATCATTTTAAAATACCCATAAATATCTTACGATATCCCTGCCCTAAAATTTACGATAATGCTGAGAACCATTTTATCGGTATGACCATCCCTACTATGCGCAAAATTGTCGTACTAACTTTTTATTGTAACAAAATACAAAATTACGAAGAAATTGTGTAGAAGGTTTCGTAGAGTCCTTTTCTTCACCTTAATTTGCCATACTAATGGATGACCAGCATCTGTTTGTACTTCCAAACCCATATGGTTGAATGAAACCATCTAGTTTAACCTCATTTATGTACTGGAGCTGTTAAGACTAATTATTATGGGGTATTACTCAATTAGCTATATTTAGAAACATTGGGAAAAAATGGACGGAAGATCTTTGTGAGAGACTGATGATATACACTTGATCAAAGTGTTCCAATTCTCAAAGTACACGTACTCACATACTCGGGTGCAAAGGTTGCTGGTACGGGTAAATTACACCGTTGTCCCCGTATTCAGTGGGTACCTGGGTACGTACCCATTTTCAAAACCTTTATCCGTACCCGAAATTTTTGGCTGATAGGAATGTACCCGGGTAGTACCCACACTCGTACCAGTACCCTTTTACAGGAGTAAAAACCCATAACCGTGCCGAACACTGATTTTAATTTGCATTGATTGTAGGGCATTTGATGGTGACTATTTCCCAGCTGAGCAATTTATTTTGTGGCGCTTACGTTAACTTTCAATCGGAGATTGTATATCAATACAGATATGAGACTTGTGTATTTGGTTTGAAAAGTTTGTAGTGCTGTGTGCAAGATGTTCGTATTAGTTCTGGATACTTACTCATTCAGACATTATTGAGTATAAAATTTTGCTCAAGTACATTCAGTTTATTTGTATACGTTTTCAATTCCAAAGTTAATGAAAGTAAACTATTATCATTTCATCAGAGTTCCTACACACCATTATAAAAATATGGACTACATTAATCAGAGCCAGTATTTTTTTTCAAAACATTTCATTATAAAAAATTTATCTTTTATAATATGTGTGCATTTGTTTTGCAACAGGGTAAATAATGACTCTGGAATACAGGATGTGTTGTCAAGTTGCAAATACGGTGCGCAGTCCAGCTCTACAGTACAAACATGTGAACTCTCTTATGACGATTGTGTAATGCAATGCGTAATGATTAAAACAAGTTTCTTTTGTTCGAATGCGTGGAAACTGGAGCTATAAATTCCTTTCTTCTGTTTAGAACGTTCGTGCTTCATAATGAGGTCAATTACCATCACAAGAATTCAATAACACTGTATCAAAGCTCATATTACATAGCGCAAGAAATATTTTTCTTAAACCTGCAATTGAAATGAAGAATACGAAATATAAAATGCCGTGGGAACTACGATTACTTTTACTAATTAAAAATATAATTAACCTGAAAACAAAATTGTTTTCATTTATAATAAATAATAATAAAGAACCTTGGTTTCTCACATAGCATCCTTTGCAATTTCGGAATTTTAATACGTTTCTCTCAGTCATTGTCAGATAGTCATAAGTCATAATCATTTATTCCTTTCCTCCTTGCAAGTACTTACTTCTGCTGAAAATCATTTTATTATATTACTCAATCAAGATACCGCCACAATCTGAAATTAGTTTTCATTTAAATTGTGCTGCATGAATCAAACTCGATCAAGTTGCATATCTCAAAGCCAAATATTTGGCCTTTTATTACTTATATCTGTAAGCCACCTAAATTCGTTTTATTGCAATTATTCCAGTTCTCTTCAAATCCTAGTTTCTTTTGATTAACAACAAATCTGTGACATAAAGAGCTAAATCGTTTTTAAATCATTTTTCTTCCTATTACAAATCATTTGAAGGGGTTGCTTTTGCTTATTCAGTTCCCACCTCCTCTACCCTTCATAAGGAATGGGCTACTGAAGAAGCATTCAAAGTCCCTCATTTACAACATTGAATAAGTTAAATTGTCATTGAGGCAGCAGCCACAGTAAATAAATTACCAATGTGACTCATTTAGACAGCTGTGGACAGTATTCTACAGTTTAATATTGCTATATTGGATGGCTATATAGTGAATAATTGTAAAGGCACTTCAATCCTTTCCCTAGTCCTGTGTATAGGCCGCTAAGAAACTCCCTGTGAAAGTCCCTATAAAGAGAGACGCTAAAAAACACTCAATGTCTTCATTTCCAAGCAAATTCTTTTCGAGATTTTTTAAAATTTGTCTCATTGACCTAGGTCAAGAATTGTGGTAATAACAAGTTTCAGGAAAGTTGAGATTTTTGTTAGGAATTTACAGATTTCAGCTGCTGTTTCCTGCAACCGCAATTCTTGACCAATGTGAAAGACTCTTCGGAAGTTGCACTATACAAAAGGAAACTTTGAGTAATCATGTTTGGAAAACAAAGCAGTTCTAAAAATTATATCAACCATTGTATGATACACGGTGGTTGAAGAGGGAAAATGATCTTCATGACGATATACACCCAGGCCTTGGGTCCTGAACATCAGCAGCACTATTCGACATTGTGATTGTTTATGTTAAATGAACGGAAGATGAGTTTTCTGAAATCGTGAAAGTATTGATAACATGGTTAGTAGGGTAAATGAGAATGAGAGGTAAAGTGCTACTTGTAGATAAGTAAGATGAAGAGTTTTCATAATTTTTTTAATTTTCAATTCTACTTAGGATTTTTGGGGAAAATTGTTTTATCCTGCACAAGATTCCTTCCCGTTCCGAAATCCTCGGAACAAAGATATTTTTCCCGATACAGTCCCGAAATAACAGGCACAATATGTATGGCGTTGGAAATATATGCATCGTTAAAGACTGAATGGAGATTACATGAATTATTATTACTTAAAAAGCATTTAATTGGAGATAGATACACAGGAAATAAGAATAATAATTATCATCAGGATTACTTACAACTTATGAAATAAATATACGCAGCACAAACATCCTTAATCCTGATGACATGACACACACTAAGTATTGAAATAGATATGACATCGGATGGGCTAATGTTTTTTTTTCTAATTAATTCACTCTAATCTTTCTCATAAGAGAGAGAAAGACTTTATTGACACACTGCTTCTCACTAGAAGTATCCCTTATGGACTCTACTATTAATTATTACTACTTATTATTAATTATGATTATTACAAATTAATGAACTGTTCTTAAGAACTGAATTTATATTGAAAGAACTGAATATTTCTTCAATAACTTTCATTGGTATCCTAATTTTTTAGGAATGATACAAACAAATTTGTAATTCCTCGTGCCCCAATTAATTCAAACCACATAGTAAAATATTGTTTCCTATCTTTATAACTTTTTAAGTTGACGGCATAATATGCGGGAGAAGAGTGAAGCAAGGTATAACTACAGAATGATAAATTATTATTATTATTATTGTATTAGCAATCATACAATTTTTTAAATACAGATAAAAGTCTCTCTCTTATTGTAGCCACAAAGTTAACCTTCACCAAATCTATTCAACACAATGTTCACGTTCTGACCAGCGCTTTTTCAGGGCTTTATTATTCTGGGGTTAACCATTTTGAGGCTGACCCTTCAACGTAGGGTTTTCATGCTCATTGGAAAGCCCTTTAAATTATCCACAAACAAACTTAATTTATTTTAAATTTTAAAATTGAGTAAACTTTGAGTACAAAATTCAAATGTATTATTTCAGTTTTTACTACAAAATTCTTTGTTACCCTGCCTTTCACACCGTAACGCGCGTTTTTGAGCTAAGGGGTTGAAACTTTGAAATAATTATCTGGAAGGAAATTTTTCTAAACAATGGGAGAATCGAAAAAATTTTGCCATTGCTCCTTCTGGCCAAAGATAAGTTTGAGCGGCACTCTTTATTATTACACATTTCTCATCAAAAAACAAATTAAAAAAGTCCTTAGTCAACATACTCCACAATACGTTGAATATTGGCTTATTGTAATTCCTTGTGCATGTCGTACGTTTAGTCTCTGAAATGTTTCAAATCACAATAATCAATAATAGGACTTCGGTAGGAAAACATCCATTCGCTTATAGCGGTACACATGCACTGAAAAATTCAATTTTATGAAAATTAAAATTAGCAACCCTTTTTAAATGATTAAAAACGGAATTTAAGTTTAACCCATATAAAATATCTTGTTTGTCAACAGGTACACTTAAAACGTCCTTGATCAGCGGTTCCAAGTTCAACGTCACATGGCATTTGTCCTACCCTCACAGAGTAAGTTTTTCTACATGATTTGTGTGATTTTAAATTAATTTAATCCAGTTCGAAGTTTAATCGTGTCGTTTGTTTCTACATGTCATGTTCACATAAATGTTCTCTCACAAAATGTTTTCACAAGTTCCTTTATCTTAACTTAAAATCTTTATTTTTACCAAGATTTGACAGTTTAAACTACTCTTGATGTAGAATGATTCACGTGATGGAATTACGTTAGGCCCACACAGTACCAAGTGGTTAGCTTTATGTAATTATAAGAAATTTAGCAAATTCAATCTCCACTCATTTCATGCTCAAGAAGATTCTGGAAGCTTGTACAAAGCGAGAATGAAAAGAAACTGATGGCACAAACCAATGACCAAACTATTGACCAGGCCAATCAAATTGCTGTAACGCGCTGTTTTGTATTTGTAAATAACATTCCCGTAAAGAATCATCTTCCTTGATGAGAAGAGTTCTAGACGAGAGTTTTCGTCACTTTCATTGTTACTATGCCAACTGTTGCATGAGCTATTTGTTGAGCCGAGTCACCATACATGCATTGCTTTTGCTTTGTTGGCATAGTGACGAACACGTGTTCATATCTGAGTGACAAATATTTGTGTGAGAGATTATTTCCAAGGAGGAAGGGTTTGCGGTCCAAGGGAATATATCCGGAGGGAATATATCCGGAGGGAATATATCCGGAGGGAATATATCCGGAGGGAATATATCCGGAGGGAATATGTCTGGGGGGAATATATCCGGAGGGAATATATCCGGAGGGAATATATCCTAACTCCCCCACATAATAATAGTAAACAAATTATTACTGCGCCCCTAAAGGGGCTTGTCGCGAAGGGAAGCGCACAAAAGTGCTAAGGATTCTGAGGGGTGTATGATGACCCATGACCTAATGTTTATATGTACATATGTGTAGATGCTCCCCACTCCCTTTAATCCTCTCTTCTAAGTTGAAAGAGTGGATAGTCTCCGTCTCCGTGTCCGTGTCCGTGATGGTAAAAATCAAATATTCGCGCGCTCTAGCTGTAGCGACTACCATAGCTATATGCAGCTAGCTATTCCATACAACTATTTACTGCCTTCCTTATTTACATTTGCCGTTCTGAGCCAGCAAATGCTGGCTGTGCAGTGCTCGTACGTTCTGATTGGACGTACATACGTACGTATGTGCATGCACATGTAGCATACCCAATCATTAAATGATTAGTTTCTGTCGATAGAACCGCTGGACCCATTTCGACCAATATGAGCACCAGAGTAGTGCTGCGCTCGGGTCAAGTATTTACAAAGATCCGACCACGAACTTGACTTGACCCCGACTTCTCAAGTACGTATTTCAAGATTACTCGAACTTGACATTTTCAGTTCAAGTAAAACGTGAATGAAACAAGTTCGGGTTTTCAAGTAATTCTCAGATTACTTGACCATGATTTTATACGCGCGTTTCGGGTCCAACTTCAACTTGACTTGACCATGACCCGAACTTGACCATGAACTTGAACTTTCAAGTACTTTCATGTAATCCATTGGACATCAAAATACTTAAATTTTATTGAATTTATATTTATAATGAAAGCAAACCTGGGTTTCTAACACACTAGGTTTCACCCTGCATTTTGCGAGCAACCGCCTCTAAAAATAATAATTATTGTATTTTTTATTCCTTTCAATGAATGTAGAACGATGGTACACTGCAGATATGCTCTGATTTCGTGTAGCGGGTGGGTCTGGTGACTCAGTTGATATTTTCGGGGACACAGAACTCCTCTTGGGTTTTGTTGCCACATACTATTATAAACATGGGTGCTAACATTTTTAAATCAATTTCCACGGAGCCATATGAATGTTGAGCTTTCTTTTGTATTTGCGTACACGGAACAAATTAACAAATGCCGCTTAAAGTGATTTATTAAATGCCGTTTTAAGTTTCATTTATTACAGTGAAACGTAAGTGAATTGAAAACTCCCTTACAATCAGTCATGAAGAATTGCACAAACAAAATTACTTGAACTTGTACACGAAAAACTCAAGTTCGTGGTCAAGTACTTCTTAATATTTACTTGAACATGACCAAGTACTATGGTTCAAGTAAAATAATTATACTTGACCACGAACTTGACTTGAGGTACAAAATCATGGTCAAGTCCATGAAATACCTGAACACGACCCGAACCGTTCATGGTTTTAAATTTATTTACTTGACCACGACCCGAACGCGAACTTGACTTGAAATACTCGTGGTCTACTTGTACTTGTGCGCAGCTCTGCACCAGAGTTACCCATTGCCTAAATAATGAAATCGAAAAAATGATGAAATTAATGAAATGAATAAAATCGGTTTACCCGTTCTTGAGTTATCACGAGGACGGGCACAGGGACAAATCCGGGCGTTACATTGAGGAGCTACCACCGCCCTAAAATGACAAAGAAAAGACGAGTCTCAGATTCGCGCAAGTCATATCTAATACGTTGATGTGTTTTGCAAATCTCATTGACAGACATGTCATTTCTGGTATTACCTGCTGAATCTAAAGTCCCTGAAAGAAATTTGCCAATAAATTCAAATCTCCCTACTGTAAACAAATAATTAATTAATTAATTTCAAATCCCTGAAACATGTTTTACGAGTTTGTTTTCCGCTGAGAGGCAGTGCTAATAAAGTATTTACATCTAATTATCATAATCGGTGCTTTTATAACAAAATTAAATATAATAACAGTTTCATGTTACTAGTCTTAAAAAATGAAGTACAAATTAAATTCGAAACCTTGTCTCACAGTTTATTCATGAGACCATAATATTGGTTTACGAGGAACGTTCTGCAACTTTCCCACAGATATTTTTCTGAGACTTTGCTCGATTTCTACCTACAAGTAGTTGACTTCACCGGTACATTCCGTTGCTCCCACCTTTTTGTTAGAACTGCGCTGCAGTGCGCGCAAGTATTTGCACATTAAAATTTCCCTTGGTACGTTGGTGCTAAAGTTTTCAATGTTATTTCCCATAAGAAATTCTGAGTTTTTTATTTCGAGCCACATTTCAATTCCACATTAACAGCTTTAAACACCTTATAATCTGATCTGTTTGAAGAGTACAAATTTTAAGATTCGAATAGCAATCCAAAATTCACAATTCCAGTTGAAGGACCCATTTCTGTTTCCCACGTAGTATGAAGGATCAGCATAAACGAGAGCGTATAATTTTCAAGTTTGATTAGACACTCAAGTTTTCTTCATGGAATT
Source organism: Allacma fusca (assembly GCA_947179485.1). Taxonomy (NCBI): domain Eukaryota; kingdom Metazoa; phylum Arthropoda; class Collembola; order Symphypleona; family Sminthuridae; genus Allacma; species Allacma fusca. The sequence goes on along the minus strand of OX359249.1, from coordinate 53,317,812 downwards.
CTAACGTTAATATTGTGGAATCACTTCCATTTAAATTCCAGGGGTAGCAAACTTTAATCTCCAGTTGGACCCCAAAATTTTAAAGAACTGTAAACTCGATTTGAAACCTCAAACAAGAATACAAATTTCAATCTTGAGTGCTGGCTTGAAACTCTCGTGTATATACAATTTACCTTTCGAATCAAAATTTAAAACTCTAGATACCCCTGAAATGCGAGCTCAAACTAGAAATACAACTCGGGTGCAATATTAAAAATCAAGTGCCTTGAAACTCGAACATAAAATTGAAACTCGAAAATGGAGTGGAAGCTTGGTGTTTTGCCGGGTGTTATGGCTGTGGGTGTATGTACCATATGAGTCTGAACTTATGGAGTAAAGTGCAAAAAATGTGGGGAAAATGAGACGACTTTTACCAACTTAAAAACTCAGATTTAATTTAACTTTAAAAAGAGAACAAGTGCTCAGGTGAGTTGCTGGAAAGAGAGTGTGGTTTTGTTAGATTCCTTGGAAGCAAATCGGTTGGCATAATTTTAGTGTTCATTTAGTCACAAAGGCATTATACATAAAAAGAGAGGGAATGGAACATTTACAATCAATAAACTAAAAATAGACTTGACCTGACTAAGAGTCAAGCCAATGGTCACGCACTGATTTAGTGTGTCCAGTGCAACTGTCAAACCTAAAGTCATTTACATACTGTAAGGCTTAGATAAGGTTAAATAGGTAAGAATATGTTGAAGGAGAGAAGAGAGCGTAAAAAATCCGCCCACCAAAATATACATAGGTGTATTTTTAAAAAATAGTACGCATACAAATAAATAATGTAATAAAATAGTCAGAACTATTTTGGATCTGGGTCATCTCTGGTGGCTGCTTCTTCGTGGTCTGGGATTTTCGGTAATAAGACCAGTCTTGTAATGAGCCTCTTGAGTACTCCATCCTTCGTCCTGAGAGTGACGGTGCGGACAAGCTGCTGCTCATCTGCTGGGTTGGGGTGGACAGTGATGATTCTTGCCAATCTCCATCTCTGAGGTGGTACGTGATCATCCCGAATGACGACCAAGTCCCCTTCTTCCAGGTTAGGCTCGGAGTACTTCCATTTGGTTCTGCGTTGCAACTGTTGGAGGTACTCATCATACCATCGTCTCCAGAATTGCTGTTTAAGCTGCTGAGTACGTTGCCAACGGGAGAGACGGTTGGGCTTCACGTCTTGCCAGTCGTACTCTGGAGGTGACAAGAGCGGCGCTCCTATGAGGAAATGACCGGGAGTTAGCGCCTCCAGGTCGTCGGGGTCTGCGCTGACGGGGCATATGGGCCTGGAGTTGAGGCAGGCTTCCACTTCCTTCAGAATTGTCGAGTACTCCTCAAAATGGAGAGGAGTAAGTCCAATGACGCGGTGGATGTGGGCCTTTGCGGATTTTACTGCGGCCTCCCAAAGGCCTCCCATGTGAGGGGCTGCTGGTGGGTTCATCTTCCACTCCACATTGAGTTCTGCCAATGATGAGGTGATGGACTCCCGAGATTCTTCCTGTTGGTGGAACTCCAAAATTTCTTTAAGTTCTCGTTTGGCACCAACAAAGTTGGTGCCGTTGTCACTATAGAGAACTGCTGGTAGCCCTCTTGAGCTGGAGAATCTTCGAAAGGAGGCCATGAAAGATTCTGTGGAGAGACTGCTGACCATCTCTAGATGGACTGCCTTGGTGCAGAAGCATATATATACGCATATATAGGCCTTCTGAGTCTTGTTGCTCCTGGAATAGGAGTCCTTTAAGATGACCGGTCCGGCGAAGTCCACTCCTACGTGTGTAAAGGGGCGAGCTGGAGTGACTCTAGAAGCAGGAAGGTCTGCCATTAACTGGTGTGGTTGTTGGGCCCGATGGAGTACGCAGGTCTTGCAACTCCTGATTATTCGGCGGGTGAGACTCTTCCCACGAATTATCCAAAAACTTCTCTGGATCATGGAGAGAGTTAGCTGGATGCCGCCATGCATTGATAGGAGGTGGTGATGACTGACAATAAGGTCCGTAACGTGGTGTCTGGGAAGCAAGATAGGATGAATATGGTTATAGCTGAGGTCCGAATGTCGCAACCTGCCGCCCACCCTGATCAGTCCGTGCTGGTCCAAGAAAGGGGTTAGTGACAGTAGTGGTGATTTGGGATGGAGCTTGTGCTTGTTGTGGAGCAGCTTAATCTCCTGTGTATAGTGCTGTTGTTGGAGGAATTTAATTTAGTCGGATCCAGTGAGCAACATGTCTTCGGAGTCGTGGCCAATTGGAATACGCTAGGAGCTTGTCATTTATGACTTTTTCTGGGTTTGTATGTACGGTAGTGCTGCTAAGTAGGGTAGTTGGGGAATTTTGAGATGTGCCAGTGGAGGAAGTGTATGCGTCTTCCTCGGGCATGTCGCACTGCGACGTCACTGGTCTGGGGAAATCGTTGTGGGTACGAAGAAAGTCGGGGCCAAGGAACCAGAGACTGTTGTTGATGAGCTCGGCGGAAGATATACCTCTTGAGGGTAAATCGGCGGGATTTTGACTTCCTGGTACATGGTGCCAATTGGCTGCTGGAATTGATTCCTGGATTTGAACCACGCGGTTCCTTTCAAAGGTCTTCCAGCGTTGAGGATCTCCTTTTATCCAGGCTAGTACGACCGTTGAGTCACTCCATCCATAAACGGCTTGTACTGGGGCTGGTAGAGCTTTGCTGACGGTTTCGGCTAAGGTTGCTGCCATGAAGGCCCCACATAATTCGAGTCGGGGCAGGGAGAGTGGCTTCATTGGTGCGACTCTGTTTTTCGAAGCTACAAGTCGGACTTGAACTGACGTGGGAGAACTGACTCGCAAATAAATGGCTGCGGCATAGGCTTTCTCGGAGGCGTCAGAGAAGGCGTGGATCTGAACTTGATTCGGAAGTTGAAGTTGAATGCATCTAGGGATGCGGACTTCGTGGATGAGGGGGAGGTCCTTTTGATAATCTACCCAAACCTTTAGTATGTCCTTTGGAGGAGGTGCGTCCCAGTCGACTTCAGCTTTCCAAAGGCTCTGCATGATGAGCTTTGCCCTGATAGTAACGGGACACAAAAATCCGAGCGGGTCAAATACCCGTGCTATCTCAGCTAGGATGGTACGCTTGGTGGTCTTCACAGAAGCGGGAGGCTGGATCTCAAAACGAAACTCGTCTTCGGCTGGGCTCCAAATGAGTCCGAGCGCTCTGGTAGAGTTGTCGTTGTCGAGACTGACTGGACTGGAAGCTTCCAGCAGGTTGTCAGGTAGTCCATGGAGAACCGCAGGGGATGAGGAGGTCCATTTTCGAAGGACAAACGTTCCTTTCTGTAGGAGTGATTGTAACTCCTGTTGTAGTTCCTTGGCGTCTTCGACTGTGTTGGCACCCGTCATGCAGTCGTCAACGTAAAAGTCACGCTTTACGACTGCTGCTGCTTGTGGGTAGTCATTGCCATGGTCATCAGCCAATTGTTGAAGGGACCTAACGGCCTGGTAGGATGCACTGGCGGTACCAAAAGTTACCTTTCGTAGCTGGAACCATTTGATGGGCTCTTCGGGTTTGTTTCTCCACAATATTCGGAGAAAGCTTCTATCTTCGGGGTGTACCTTTATGAAGAGGTACATTTGCTGAACGTCGGCTGACATTGCTATTAGCCACCATCTCCATCTTGTAAGTATGGAAAAAAGATCTTCCTGGAGTACTGGTCCCACCATGAGCTTCTCATTGAGGGATGTCCCAGAGGATGTCCTGGAGCTGGCATCATAGACTACACGTAACTTGGTCGTAGAGCTGCTGTTCTTCAAGACTGCATGGTGTGGGAGGAAGAAGCAGTCGGTCTCCGGAAGGGCGAGTTTTTCTTTTGGGACCAGTTCCATGTGTCGGGATGCAATGAGGTCGTCCATTGCAGCCGTGTATTGTTGTCGGAGTTGAGGCTGCCTAGCCAATTTTAATTCTAGGTTCTTGAACCGTTTAGTTGCCATGAAGAGGGAATTTCCTAATGGCGCTGAGTTCACTTTGAAGGGGAGCCGAACTTGAAATGAACCGTCTTGGCTTCTCGTCATTGTTTCTGAGAAATGCTTCTCACAAGCACGCTCTTCTGCGGTGAGGATTTTCTGGGATGTGTTGAAGTCTACAATGAGCCAGAAGCGGGCCACGTCATTTTCCAATGAGCAAGAGGTGAGGTTACACTGTGTAGTGTTGGGGTTGGATTTTGATCTTCCACCACCTACTAACCATCCTAAGGCTGAAAATTGGGCTGTGGGATGATCCTTGTTTCCTTTGAGCAGGCCTTGGTGAATGACATCGTGGTATATGTCAGTTGCTAGTAGCATGCTTACGGTGCTGGGGTTGCAAAAGCTGGGGTCAGCAAGACCTTCTGTAGGAATGTGCTTCCAGTCTTTTCTGTCCAGGAGGGAATGCGGGTACTGTCCTCCAATAGAACTCACAATTAGGGCTTCTACGGAGTAAATCTTTTCTGTGGAGTAACGTGATGTTAGATGAACTTCAGCAACCTCTGTGATGGTTGCCACACCGATTCCTTGTAGTGCATTGACATTCTGGGGCGTTGCAAGTCTCTTCCGCTTAAGGCCAAGTCTGGTGACCAAGGAGGATTCGATGAAGGATTCGTCGCTACAGTTGTCCAGAAGGACACGGCAGTCCAGTTGTAGACCCTTGTGGCTGTGGATTTTGACAATAGCAGTCGGCTTCAGCTTCATAGATGGCTGGGGGGTCTCGGTAAGTGTTGTTGTGGAGGGCTTTTCAGGCTTTTTCTTGCCATATGTGGCATGGAGAAGGCTGTGGTGTTTCTGTTGACACTCACGACAAGTTGACGAGGATGAGCATTTCTTCCAGAAATGCCCCACCCGGAGGCAATTGGTACACGCCTTGTGCTCTTCGACGAATGTTTTTCTGTCTGTTGGGAGGAGGTTATTTAACTTGGGACACTTATAATTGTAGTGGTCTGCATTGCAGAAATTGCATGTTGTTTTGTTGTTGTATTTTGATTTGTTGGCAGGATTTTCGGGTTTGCGTTGCTCTAGGCTGGATTGCAAGGAGGGTGTGACTTGGTTGACGGCTGTGGCCAAGTCGGTTATTTCCTTCCTTAGGAAGGTTGTCAGGTTGCCCCACGCGGGCATGGATGTATCTGGTAAGGACTGATGGAATCGCAGTCTGGTCCTGGAGTCAATTTTTCTGATCACAATAGTGACAATGACTGAGTCCCACTCGGCGGGTTTCTCATTCAGGGATTCGAGGGAACTTAGGGCATTTGTTGTAGTGGTAAGGAGTGTCTGCAGGGCTGTTGCTGTTGGTTGGGTAACTTGCGGTTGATCCAAGATGCAACTGATGTGCCGGTAGACCAGCTCTCTGGTGTGTTCATACTGTTCTTTCAGTTGCTTCCAAGCGGGCTGGTAGTTTGCATTACTAATGGGCAGGGATTTGATGGTCTCTGCTGCTGGACCTTCCAGGGATGCGAGCAGATACTGGAGTTTCTCCACCTCCGACAGGTCCGTCCGTGAGTCCACTGACTGGAGAAATATATCGCGAAAGTGGAGCCAGTTCTCGAGGGAGCCGGAAAATTTGGGTAGGCTCAGGGTGGGCAGCTTCGGCTTTTGGGAGTGAGTGGTAACGGGCGGTGTGTGTGGTGCTGCAGCGGCAGCGGAGACAGCGGCCTGTGCCATCACTTGAGCCTCGATACGCTTGAGCTCAGCTTGAGCGTCTCTTTCCTCTTTCGACTCTTTCTTTCCTATTTCTGTGTCCCATTCAGCCAGCTTGTTTTCGAGATCCAGGATGTCATCTAGGACTGGGTTGATTTCCGCTTCCACTAGGTCGATGGCTTTTTGGTCGGTGCATGGCGCTAACAAGTCCTGGAACACTTCGTCAATCTTTGACTTCAGGCTTTCAATGTTCTTCAGGAACGAGTTGTAGTTAGCTCTGGTCACTGTGGCAATGTCAAAGTCGTTGATGGCTTTCTTGTACCGCGTCAGGGACCCCTTGTGACCTCTGAATACGTTTTTCGGATCGGCCATTGTGGTCACAATTCACTTCTGTCGCACTGTACTCTATTGGCTCAAAAAACTGGCACTGGTTCACACCACTTACGTTCGAAGGACCAATGTTTTACCGGGTGTTATGGCTGTGGGTGTATGTACCATATGAGTCTGAACTTATGGAGTAAAGTGCAAAAAATGTGGGGAAAATGAGACGACTTTTACCAACTTAAAAACTCAGATTTAATTTAACTTTAAAAAGAGAACAAGTGCTCAGGTGAGTTGCTGGAAAGAGAGTGTGGTTTTGTTAGATTCCTTGGAAGCAAATCGGTTGGCATTATTTTAGTGTTCATTTAGTCACAAAGGCATTATACATAAAAAGAGAGGGAATGGAACATTTACAATCAATAAACTAAAAATAGACTTGACCTGACTAAGAGTCAAGCCAATGGTCACGCACTGATTTAGTGTGTCCAGTGCAACTGTCAAACCTAAAGTCATTTACATACTGTAAGGCTTAGATAAGGTTAAATAGGTAAGAATATGTTGAAGGAGAGAAGAGAGCGTAAACACTTGGAATTAAATTCTGGCTGGTTGAAACTAAAGTTTAAACAAAAAAATCCCAAGTTTACTCACTAGTTTGAAGTTTAAACTCGAGTTTTAGAATTTTCACTCCGATTTTTAGGTTTGCATTTGGGTTTACTCTTGAGTTTCAATTTAAGACTAAATTGAAAATAATAAGAAACATAATTAATGTCTAAAGCCATTCATAATGTAGTTAAACGACGAAGTTGGTTTCTGCCACAGATTTGGTGTCAGTACCTGTTCATGTACAACAACAATCACACATTTTCTTTCCTAGTTTACCTCAGCACCCAATGTACTTATTTATATTTTTAGAACCTTATCGCTAAAAGAAGATTAGAGGTCAATGCCTAATTATATTTTCCAGAAAGCTTCGCTTCACTACCTACAATCTTTGTATGGTAAGTCGAAGGTGCAACTTTGTTCTAGCCATACATTTTATGCACCAGTCTCTATCTCTTCCAGCTGCAGCAAACAAGCTCTGTCCAAGCTTTGTAATATTTGAACCGCGTTTATTTATTAAATTATTGTTTGCTATTTTAAAGTTAAACTCCGCTCTCAACCTTTTAGCATTTACTCGCTCATTTTCACGTTTACGCATAATAACATTCTGTGCTCAACAACTGAGTTAACAGTACCATTGTACATAGATTATTCGATTCTCAAATCAGGACTTCTAAGTAGGTTTAAAAAAAATCAGAAATATTTGTTTTGCATGTGCAAAACAAAACTTCGAGGTTGATTCGAGGTTTAAAATTATGTATGAGAACTTCTGTGACAGAAAATATAGTTACCTTACCGTAAGTATCTTAAAGCAAGTGGAAAACACTTCACTGTTTTTTTATTATCAAACATCTCCTTCTATAGAAAATTAACATTCTTGAAATTGAAATATTATTTCATTTATCAAAGCTTCAAGTGAAAATGGAGCTAGAACATTTTGAAGTAAAGCTGCAACTTTGGTTTTTCCTGAAGTCATTGAATCCGCTATTTTAGAATCTGAAAATATTTGTCTCACTAAACTAGAAAGACAGTTCGAACTTCTGAAAGATTGGCGATGCTTTAGTCCATGATATCCCTGGGCTAATTTAGCAGTTGTAGTTTTGTCATCACTGTGTTTTAAATGCTTGAAATGCAGATCAATTTACTCGACTCATGCACACAGCGTGTTTTAAAATGATTTTCGTCAAAATATGCTTTTTAAAATTCGTGATCCCATCATAAGCACAACTTGCGTCCGAGGGTGGAAAAAGTTCGGGAACCCGGGAACCCGGTTACTTGGCAAAAAAGCCCAGAGAGTTGACAAACGTTGGGTGAGCTGGAAAATTTTTAGAATAGGGCTCCGGTGGGGTAGTTGACAACACCCAACGTAGTTGACAAACGTTGAGTGAGTTGGAAAATTTCTGGAATAGGACTCCGGTGGGGTAGTTGACAAAATCAGAAAAGTTGACCAAAATTTATGGTTTTTTCCTGGCGGGGTAGTTGACAAAAATTTGGGGTTTTTTCCTGGCGGGATAGTTGACAAAATCAGAAAAGTTGACAAAATTTTGGATTTTCTCCTGGCGGGGTAGTTGACAAAATCAGAAAAGATAACAAAAATTTAGGGATTTTTCTCCGCCGGGGTAGTTGACCAACTGTGAAACAGTTGACATTTCGATCAAAAATTGGTTACTTGGCAGTTTGGAACTTTTTCCACCCCCGCTTGCGTCAAATCTACAGATATTGCACCAAACATACTTGTATCCTCTGCTGATACACTTAATAAAACAGCATTCCTAGTTTCTATTAGTATTATGATGGGCTTTATGATAAGCAATGACAAATAATTCCTTCACCACAAAATGTTGCAGTGATATTTTTGTCAGCTACTTTGAAATCAGGACTAAATTCAAGTTCATCAGGTGACTCTAGCTCAAATCAGGACTTCTGGGCACCCTGACCACTAAATACAGACTAGAGGGTTAAAGAAGCATATAAATTTATTTAAGCGAAAAGCAATAAAATTTATATGTAAAACTTCCCAAATAAGGTATTGACAGGTTTAATGCGTTCATGATTTACAAGTCATTGCAACCCCGGATTTCCCATCCACCTTGGTGTTTGACTTATCCTGTCACTAAATAGTTTGTTACAAGAGGCATGCCTGAATATTTTTACGTCTACCCAAGATAGCATCATCAAATTGCAATGTTTAAGTTTCTCTTCCTCGTAATTTTCCTTAATTTACTGCTGAGCTTCATTTTCTCCATAATTAAAAGTTTTTCCTCGTCAGCGTTGGTGATCATTGCTAATTTAAATGCATACATATATCTTCAAATACCCCAGCCAATGGGGTAACGTAACGAGTTTGAATCATTAAAAATTATCCAGCTTGCTTCACGTGCTAGACGTCAGTTACGGGAACCGTGGACATGATATACATAGTTTCATAAAATCTGCACTCGAATTTGGAATATTCAGGGCATACATATTTCGCGTACATTTGGAAGCACCATGATCAATTTAACACATGAATAATAACTTTTGCACAATTTTTAAACGGGGAAAAATTTTACACAAATTGATACTTGAAATATCTGGCATCATACTCAGGTGGATTTCTAAACTCTGATTAAAAAAGTTAAAATCTGAAACAAATATTCTCTAAAATATGGAGAAACTGGGGATTTTTTACCGTTGTCTTTGTATGGGCTCAGGGGGTCATAACCGTTTACTGATAACACGTACATCTTATCTTCAAATTTGATGGTGTTTTGGCTTTGCAAATGAGAAATTCCTTAACATTTGGTAAGCAGACGCTGAGGTAAAAATTAAGTCGAAGTGAATACTATGAAGATACTAAAAATATGCAACAATGCCTGTAATACAAAATTTGGCCAATTGTCAACTCGATTTAACCAAAACTAAGCATGAGATCGGTTCGGATTAGACATGTTCATACCGTTTTTGTTTAAAATACCGTAATTACCGTTACCGTAAAGTGAAAAAACTCCGGTAATATTTTTAAGGTACGGTATCGTAAATTAATCCGATTATGGGAAAAACATGAATATAAGTAGATTTTTATGGTATGTGTGTAAAGATATGAAGTAAAAAATCCAACATAATTATTCGACAATCAGTTTAGCGTCTTTTATGGCAATTAATGTGAGAGTATTAAATGTGCAGAAATTCCTTATACATATAATAAGCTAATTTGAAAAAAATCTAATTTGCTTCTTTTCATTCGTGTGAAAAATATTAAAATCTTAAAATATAGAAAACGATAATGAATTCTTTGGTCTATCTTCTAGTAATTTTTCCTAAACTAAATCTTTACCTTTGGTCGTACTTGTATTAATTTCGGAAGTGGCCTCCCATCTCTTTCAAATAACAGGCAAAGTGCCATCAAGCCGTCAGACCGTCTCAAAAAATGACTTCAAACACTTGAATTACTAGATGCACGACCTGGTTTAGATTCTGAATAATCAGTTCGATTAAGTTTTATCCATATTGTCACTACACAGTCTTTATTATCGAACGAATTCCTTTGATTTAACTTTTTAATTGAAAATTCGAGTATGTAAATTCACAGATGCGAATTCTAAGACAATTGCCACTAGGAATGGGACTGTTCTGGTCCGGACCAGAAATTTTGGTCCGTTCTGGTCTGTTCAATGGTCTGTTCCGGTCTGTTCCCTGGTTACGAAAGGACCAAATGTATCTGGTCCAAGAACCTTGATAGACCAATTAAACCTGGTCCAGCTCAAAGAACAGACCAGAATGTTTGGTCCTCTGTTTGGCCCAGACCATTTGGAACGTTCCAGCATACATTTCAAATGGTCGGACCAGATTCGATAGATAAACCATTTAAGTATTTCCAATTCCCGCGAATTACAATTTTCAGAGCTTCATTCGTTTTCATTTTACTGACAATTTTACTTTGTTTCAAATAATAAAATAAATTACTCAAAACATTATCTAAATTGTCAAATGCTTGCATGTTGTGATCGTATAATGAACCTGTTCGGTCCTAATGGTCTGGTCTGTTCTGTTCCGGTCTGGTCCGAGTTATTTTGAGGAACAGAACTTATGTTCCTGTTCCAGCAATTTGTACGGACCAGATGGTTCCGGTCCTACAGTCTACAAGACCTTATGGTCCTGGTCCTACACTGAGAACAGATAAAATGGTCTGGTCCCGGCTCAAGGACCAGACCATTCCAAGAAATCCTAGAACATTCCGGAACAGTCCCACTCCTAATTGCCACAAAGGTTGTTATGGCATGAGCAAGATAGTGATCAAATGAACAGAACCAGCAACGAAGTGTTAGGGCATGCATGTAAGTTCGTGCACTTAATAAAGTGCAAGTATGTTTTCATTCAGCACGTACCATACGCATATTTTCATAAACAAAGATATCCAGAGACTTGGCTTAGGATTTAATATTGTTGCTTGAGCTCTGGACATGGTTTGTAGAGGGCAACGCCACAATTTTATGGGCCTTCCGCTAGACTGACGATATCGTATGGAGTTACGATATCGCTTTAAAAAACCGAGAATTATCGTAGCTAAACCGTACCTCATTTTTTACGGTAATTACGGTATTACCGTACCACAATACCGTAGTTGACATGTCTAATTCAGACCACTTAATCGTACCTAGACATTCACGTTCATTCACGTTCGTTGCATTTGCCAAACAGCTCGATTCAAACTCATCCGTTACATAAATTGATAAGTTTTGAGTTCACTCAAGTTCACTCAAATCTTGAAATATTTCAGAAAAGTTCAATTAACGAACTAGTTCATTGAATGAATTGTTGCATGCATGGTTTGTAGTTTTAATAACATACAATTTTTTCTCGTAAAGCACATTGGGTTTTAACTAATTCTCAGATTAGTTACTCACACAACTCAACTGTCACATTTAGCTCTACATGGCTTATGCGTACCAAATTTCATCTCTTATGGATTTCATGGTCACATCGGTAAAAAAAAGTTCTTTCTAAATGCTAGTTAGACGATATCTTACCCAGCAAAGGTCTTGCACAAAATTGCTTATAGTTAGAGGTATTTCTTGAGGGTGTAGATATTTGCTTCATCAGGTAAAACGAAGGCTGGTGATAACAGGGAATAGACTTAAAGCCATTGAATTTTAAAATTGGTCAACTTGATTAGCTAAAAATATATCAAAGTAAATTACATATATAAAGGTTTTTATAGCCTAGAGTCGATGCTAATCGCTTTTAAGGTATCTCTGAAAAATTCCGAAAAATATTGAAATTCATGAATTTTGAATAGGTCAAAAAATAAAATCACGCCGGCGAAGTATACACAATTACTTATGGAACGAATATTTTTTGCGTATTTCATTTATTTATGTAGTGCTGACTTAAATCCTATTTATAGAATCAGTCAATTTGCCGTCTCTAACATTATTTGGAGAAGGTTATGAGAGTCAAAAGTACTTGAGTTCTGGTCATCCTATAAAAATTAATGTTTGACCATTTGACGTATTGCATTACGAATATTGTGGAACCCTTATTATTAAAGAGCACTTTCTGTCGTTTATTTAAAGTTCCGTGCGTTCATAGTTCAATGACTTCACACAACGCCCAAAAGGTGGCACGACCAGTAATCCTTTATATTAACGAGCACTACCTGTCCGTTTATTTATTTATACAAGTCTCCACGGCAGGACTTGATGAGTAAGCAGTTTAGCTTTTAATTTGTACATTCACACTACTATCGTTCCAAGTAATTGCCCCTGTGAAGCACAGGGTTGTTACTAGTTTTATCATGACAATTAAATTGAATTTCCGCGACAAAAATTCCTTCAATTTAGGGCTACATAGTAACTATTGGTGTTGCTTCCACCCTGTGGGTTTCAGGCATCCATTTCCGTGTTCGGATATATTCCCTCCGACACAATCCCTCGGGTTATATTCCCTCGAACACATTCCCTCTGAACATATTCCCTCCTTGAGAGGAGATATTCCCTCGGACTGTTTGTATAAACACCCGATAAATTTACGCTCACTATGGCAACCAAATTTAACAATCCTCAAATAATTAAGTACAGTTGGAATTGTCCAAATTCCTTTTTAAAAAGAAGCTACATCAAGTTAAATCTCAGGCCTCACAATATCTACAAGTATAGCTACATACTTACTCTTGAATGAAATAATGAAGATTGAACTGATTGAACCAACCAATGACTAAACTAATGACCAGACAAATCAAGTTGCTGCAACGCATGGTTTCGCATTTGTTAATAACATTTCCGTAAAAAATCATCTTCTTTGATGAGTTCTGGACGCGAGTTTTCGTCAACAAATTGTTACTATGCCAACTGGCGCATAAGTTATTTGTTGAGCCGAGTCACCATACGATCCGCATTGCGTTTGCTTTGCTGGCATAGTGACGAACACTTCTGCATATATGAGTGGCAAATATTTGTGCGAGGGATTATTTCCAAACAGGGAGGGGTTGTGGTCGGAGGGAATATATCCGGAGGGAATATAACCGGAGGGATTGTGTCGGAGGGAATATATCCTAACTCCTCAATTTCATTACGGCGATTTACGTCAAAACCATTTTTCAGTTACAAATACGTATTCTTGTTTGAACAGGGTGGTTACCGGCTGGAGCTGATGGACAGTAAGGAAAGACAACTTTTGGATCTTACGCCCTCCACGGATAAAGAGAGCTACGTTAAAGGAGATCCTACGTAAGTTTTAAACCTCTTGTTATGTCGTACTTTTTCTGTGAAATTCTGTGTCAAATAAACCTCGTATTAATTATCATGGGCTGAACAACATCCACCACAGAGTGACCGGGGGACAACGTTCCAAAAATCAAATACCGGGTGTTTCGTATCTGTTTTCTCTCCCCCTAGCCCACTCCTCAAGTATTCGATTCTCACGTTTTGTAGTAAATTCTGTTCTAGCTTTAATCAAATTTGGTTTATTGACCTCGGTGAAAAATTATTTCAAATGGTCTACCAATAAACCTTTATTTTATGAATTCTGAAATCAGTTGTGGTTTATTTCAACACAAAATTTTTCCTCTAATTTTTGTTGTCGGTTATTAGTAGAAACTTAATTAGGCTATCCAACAGGTCACTTTTCATGGACGGTCTGGGGTTCATAAGAAGGCTGTATGAATTTTCGAAATTTTAAATAATTTTTATTTAATTAATTTTTATTTAATTTTTCTAATAATAAGAAAACAAGAACTCTCTTTCCATAGTAATCAAAGCCGGAAAATGGCTGTTAGCTAATAATTGCGGGCTTTATTTAACTATAACCGAAGCAACATTAAATTATTAAGAATAGCGTAGAGCAGGCTAAGCGTCAGCTTCCAGCGATAATGTTCTGCAATAAAATAAACAATAGTCAAGCAGACAATTCAATTATTTATTCACGTCGATCGGGTCTCGCCCATAACACATTTGTACTACAACGTATCATTTCGTAAAGCAGCACATTCTTCAATAAAATAATAATGCTTTACAGATAATCTGTATCCTGGAAATTAAAATAAAATACAAATTATCTCTTCTTAAATTCGCTGTATAATTTGTCAGGAATTTTTCCCTTAAGGAGGCGAAACGCATACTATTCAAAGAAAGGTAATAGTAATCATTTCCTTCTTTCTGAGAACAATATTTACAAGATTCTCGATCAAATTGAATTTTCAACTTTTATAATATAGATAGAAAAAGGGGGATGCAGGCTTGTAAGTAATTTGAAACACGGACATTGGGTTTTTAGTATTTGAACTCATCTGAGTAGCATGAGTTTGTGTTCTTTTGATGTCTCTTTTTCACATTGAAGCTTAACAGATTTTAGGATATCCTCCTTTTCCAGGAAAACTTCAGTAGATTGCCTCTTCCAGACAGACGAGCCAACATTCCACGGCAAGTTCTTTGTTTGAAGCTCCGAATTGTGTTTGGGATTAGTATCTTTCAATTTGGATAGTTCCTTTAGACTAGAGTAACACTGTTTCACATACCTACTTTTGTAAGATCAATTTTTTAATTAAAAACAACATCGTTAGTTTCACTATATGAACCATAGAGTCTCTGTTCTTTCTTATCCAGTATCTGGGTGTTGATCCTGCTAACCACAAACGTTTTTTCAAGAACTGCTGGATAATTTCCATGGGAAGTAAAATTTTAGCCAACATCCGACATGTGTCGGGAGATTTTAGCCGACAATTGTCGGGCAAAATGGGATTCTGGCCGACAATGTCGGGCGATTTTGGCCGACATCCGACGCGAAAACGTTTCTACCCGACCAGACATTTCAAGATAGTGGCCGACATCCGACATTGTCGGCCAGAATCCACCGACATTTTCGGGATTTTTATGGATGTTAGCCGACGTGTCGGGTGATTTTCGGCGACTTGTGTCGGGTGAAAGTGGATTTTAGCCGACACGTTATTTTTACAATTCCAGCCGACATCCGACAAAAGGTTGATTTTATCCGACATCCGACATATGTCGGAAGATTTTACCCGACATGAAATTTTTTTCTTGTTCCGACATCCGACATATGTCGGAAGATTTTACCCGACATGAAATTTTTTTCTTGTTCCGACATCCGAAATATGTCGGGAGATTTTACCCGACATGAAAATATATTTTCATCTTTCGACATGTCGGGAGATTTTACCCGACATGAAAATATATTTTCATCTTTCGACATGTCGGGAGATTTTACCCGACATGAAAATATATTTTCATCTTTCGACATGTCGGGAGATTTTACCCGACATGAAAATATATTTTCATCTTCCGACATGTCGGGAGATTTTACCCGACATGAAAATATATTTTCATCTTCCGACATGTCGGGAGATTTTACCCGACATGAAAATATGTTTTCGTCTTCCGACATGTCGGGAGATTAAGACTCGGTAGATATTTTCTAAATGTATCCATATAGAACGCAATTCGCTCTCATCTTGTCATTATTAGTCCTTTAATTAACCTTCAGAACGACCGTTAAGTTATAATGTGCATATTTTCCCGCGTTTTAGTCCATTGCTAAGTCCTATTCAGTTGATGGTATTTTTTCTAACGCGTTACCGACTTTTTAATTGTAAAAATGTTTGTTGACACCAGAGTTATTCATGGCCAAAATATTTTAAATACAACAAATTGTTTGTGTACTGGAATTAGCACGACCTATCACCGAAGAACTTTTGTATAATATTATGGAAAATTTGACGTAAACGTAGCATAAATATTTTACTAGCGTATTCTTCCAAATTTGAGCAATGAAAGAATAAGGAACATTTCATTGACTTAAGGATTTTTAGCAATTTGTATGCAACATGCTGCCAATGACTTTTGAAATTTTATTTAAACAAGTGTGCTGATATAATTCAACGTTTACATTTTACTCTATAGCCCAATCAATAGGTATGAATGATTGCATGAGAGCATGTCAGTAAAATATATTTTGTGTTGTGCACGAGTAAATTGGATTGAAGAATTAATTTAATTTATACTTATTAGTTCGCACAAATATTTAGAAATAGAATAGCCATTTTGATCCAAACAGTTGCCCGAATGTATGATGATTGGTTCTTAATTTAGCATCGCTTTGAAACGTTTCTGTCCATTTTTTGGGGTTATATTCTTTTGGGATAGTTATCTCTGCCTTACCCAAGATTGGAATTTATCTACAAAGTTAGCATATCGTATGTTGCGAATTAATTTCAGGATAATTGTTGTCGAGCAAAAATGTATTAGGGTCTAAAAATGACAAGATGAAAGTGAATTGCGTTCTATTTGGATACATTTGGAAAAAAAATATGTTAATACTCTTCAAACTGTAACTAAAATTAAAAATAAAATTATTTGGGATACACTTTCATCAACTTCATTTTCTTATACCAGGAAAAATACCTGATACATTACATTGTACCAGGCACTTGTTGAACCTCGAATACAGTTGGCGCTCTAATGCAGGAAATTGTATAACTCATATACCACATATATATATTCTGTATTTTAAAATACGGATTTTAGGATAATTAGGATTTTATTATAAATATGGAACGACAATCAATAATTGAAATAACGAGCTGTACTACTTAGAACTACATTTTCTTTGCAATAAATTGTGTTTTTTCAATTGTAAAAGTCTAAGATTTAAGCCAAGCCTTAAAGCAAATAAAATAAGCTGTGCTTCCGTTAATCCTCTCTTCTAAGTTGAAAGAGTGGATAGTGTCCGCATAAGTGATGGTAAGAATCAAATATTCGCGCGCTCTTGATGCATCCACGACCATAGCACTGCGCAGCTAGCTATTACATGTACTATTTGCTGTCATCGCAACTTACATTTGCCTTGCTTAGCCAACAATAGTTGGCTGTGCAGTGCTAGTTTTTTTGGAAATCGATACTCACATTATATATCTGCAGTTTCGCGGGCTTCGTGAAGATTTATGCAAATGAAATCGATAACTTTATCCAACCAACACCGTTATTTTGCTAAATAAAGCATGCTTACAAGCCAGAGCGATAAGAAACATGTTTCCATTTTTGTTCAATGACGGCGCGACACTTCTGAAACAGCACCGGGATCGGATCGGAACGGAACAGAACAATTTCGCTTTCCGATGGCATAAATTATATGTGACATTTTTCGGACGGATGCTCTGAACCGTCCCGACCCCAATATCATCGGTACAAGTGCTCATGTTCTGGTTTTGTCCCGATTCAATGACGGAACCAAAAATAACGTCCCAAAATTGTTCCGTTTCGTTTCCGAACACGGAACTTCGGGATTTCGGAAACCCGAAGGAATCTCTACCTGGTACTTCCTTTCGCCCAAACCCCCGCCACCAACCAAAGAACCAATCTTTCTAACTTGCCCTTTTACAATGTCATTTTGCGGTTCAGTAAGTGGCCGGTACAATAAAAAACCATCGTACAACCTACCACAAATTCCAGTGTACCGGGTATTTCCCCTTGTGCGCCCAAGTGGAAATTTCGTATATCAGATAATATCCCCATGTTAAATCCCTATATACCAGATAGGAAAGTTTAACCACTACTTTATGAACTGACAATTGTTAAATGCGCAAAAATCGTACTGAACATTATACTTATATTGATGTTGTAAACAGTTATTTCTCATTTGTACGTCGTTTTACGCAAATTAATATGAGCTAATTTTTTGCTAGATTTATTCTGAACAGAATTTAGAAAATTTTTAATTCAGTGAAACTCAAGTTTTTGAAAATAACATTTTTAATGTGTTGCTAATCAAGACGAAGGAATTTTGCAAAGCATATAATGTAACTAGGGGAATTGAATTGACTTGACTAGGGAACCAGCTGTAGAGTCAAGAGTAGGACTAGACTTGACTAATGCTACTTATCCATACAGCTGACTTGACTAGACTTCACTAGTTGCGGTTCCAAATATTAAAGAGTAGACTAGACTTGACTAGGCAGCCTGTGCTGGTCAGACGGCCAGGCCAGAGCATAGATGGGCATTTTTCTCCCCCTCTCTCTCTTTGTGCGAGGGATGGAATATAACCTGCTCGCACTCTCCCTCGTCATCAATCGAGCAACACGTTACGGGTTGTCCTCGCCCTCGACCTCGTGAGGGGCTACTTTTAAAACACATCCCTCTCCCTCGCACTCATGAGGGCCCTCGTTATTTTATATTACACGTAAATAATCCCCCTACAATTTACTACAATACCTTTGCCTTCAAATAATTTTTTCGCTGACACTTAGTTAAAATATGACAACTTCAATATGTGTCGACATTCCCCCCAGTTCTGAACGTACGGAACTTTTGGATAGCTTACAAAGTTTATAAAATTTTCTACAACCTAGCGTTCAAAACAAATTTTTAAAAAATTGTTGTTGGAATAAACTACTGTATTCAAAATAGTGCCCTTTATTGGTGCAGGTTTTACACAGGTATTAGGGTACAGGTACATACTAGGTTTCATGATTGAAATAATTGTAAAAAGTATAAAAAACTTGAAAAATTTACAATGTTCTTTCGATTTTGTCCTGAAAATAACGTGAAAAACAAGCTTAAAATTCTAATTCATCGGTACAACGTGCATATCTTCCTTATATTTTAATTGTCGCCAAAATGGAAAACATTCAGTAGTCAAACTACTATATTTTGTTATAAAAAAAATTGTTGGTCTATGATAATAATTCTTCATTATAATCGATTCAGTAGCTCAGAAAATGACTATTACTGATCAAAGCTGTTTTCTACGTCTTTGGTTAATAAAGATTAGTCACAAATAGGTTCTATAACCTCATACCAGTAATATTCAATAGTAGGGTCTGAAAACAGCATTAATCATAAAGCCCAGGTGACCTTGTTTATAAATGATCATGTCTCCCCGACATCCTAAAATGAATTTTTTTTCTGGAGTTTAATATGAGAAATTTTAACCTAAACAAGAGGACCTTTTACTTTTAAAAATTAAAACTGGGATTTTTGCACAGGGCCATAAACCAGGTACCTAAGGCGGTACGAAGTTGGTCTTGCTACAGAAAAGTATGTATATGTATGATTTTTGCATAACGATTAAGGTAAGAGAAGGTCATGAGGGCTTACATATGTACTCTGCCTCCCCCTCTTTCGTTCACATCCTATTCATAGGTCCTCTCCCTCATGTTCATGAGGGCGCCTAAAATCAACGTGTACTCGCCATCACCCTCGCAGTTTGTGAGGGTGAGGACGAGGGAGAGGGCGAGGCATCCCTCAATCCCTCGTGAGGGTGCCCATGTATGGGCCAGAGTTCTAATTATTTCAACGGATTTTAAACCTTCGCTCTCTCTCCTAACCGCCTTTTATAGGTTGCTTTTATAGGTTTGCAAGTTCGCACTTCACACTATGCTAGTTGGCTTACTGGTAAACCAAAGTAATATACAGTAGCAAGGGAGGCAATATTGTCACTGCTAAATTAACGTAAACGGTGACTACCCGTTTATATGAAAGAGAACACAGTTTCCTATTAGAGAAAGGCATTGAATTGATTTGATTGGCAGAAAGAATTGCAAAAACAGTTAAAAATGTCGGGGACAAAGTTTTGGTAACGTTGGCATTTATTTTCACATAGACAACTGCATTTTTCTTTTTCGAGGGATACGTCTAAAGAAAATATCAAGGTCGTTGTAACTGATACTGTCAAACAAGGTGAAATAATGGGTAAGGTCTGTATAGGTGTTTAGGTGTACATTATTTTGACTACCGACTATTTACATATTTGAGTTTGCCTGTTGGCCTGTTCCATGACTTCTTCAATTACCATAATGGGGTACTGTATGGGTAGGAAGGACCGTAAAAGTGTCCTTTATACATCATATGCTTATAACGTTTAAACCAATATAGTATCTTTGTTTTTAATGTGACCAGCGTGTAGCTGGTAAGGAGTAGATGCTGTTGTTATGTGAATTCGGCGAGATTACCCGAATATATTAAAAGTCATGCTAATTTGAAGTCATGCCACTTGGGTGTTTTGAATGACTATTGCTCGTAACGTATAAATAGGACTGTGCCATTTTGATGAGAAAAATCCAAAGAACTTTCGTCCCATCACAATTTGCTCTATAATTAGAAGAGTAGTGGAAAAAGTGCTATATGCCAAAATCAGATTCTATGTACCTTTCTCGGATTATCAAAGAGGATTCACCAAACAACACGGAACTCTTATAACTACATACATCGATTATGCAAGCATGCCTACATAAAGCCACAGGACCGATTTCGACCAAAATTAATACCAGAGTTACCCATGGCGTAATATGTATGTGTGATAAATGTGGCTGAATCCTGGAGACGCATTAGGGCGCTAGCGCTGCACTACAAATCATCGCTACGCGATAATTTGAGGCTTCGCGTAGGGTGGGGTCAGCTACCGCCTTCAAATTTGGCTGAATTTAGTTTTTATCCGAAATAACTATCGGGCCGATTTGAACAACATAATCAATCATTGTTATTATTTACATAAGTAATATTCACGAAACATTTCATTGCAATCAATTTAGTTGTTTTGGAGATAACTGTCATTTTAATTAAGTTCAAAATTTCAAGAACTGTTTTCTCAAATATTATCTGGCCGATTCCAACCAAATACAAACTCAGGATTAAGGTTATCACAACAAATCTCCATAAAAAATGTAATTAAAATCGGCTTAGTAGTTTTAGCCACCGCCGTCAAAGTAAGATGAATTTTGAGCAGTTTACAAAATTTCATTTTTTTGTTCAAAAAACCTATTGGGCGGATCTCAACTACATAAGCAATAACCATTCCGATTTACATAACCAATGTTCACAAAAAACTTCGTTGAAATCGATTCAGTAGTTTTAGAGACTAGAAGGTCGATTCCAACAACATAACCAACAACTATTACTATTTACATAAGCAATATTCACAAAAAATTTCATTGAAAAACATTCAGTAGTTTTGGAGATAACTGTCATTTGACTTGAAGTCCAAAATTTCAAGAATTTTTTTCTCAAAAGCAATCCGGCCGATTTCAACCAACTACGAACTTAGCCTTTCTTTTGCCACAAGTAATGTCCACAAAAAATTTCATTGAAATCGGACCAGCAGTTTTTGAGTTATCGTGCGGAGGGACAGACAGACGGACGTACGTACCGACGTACGGACAAGGCTAGGGGCTTTTACTAGGGGCTTACGCCACCCTAAAATTCGTTGATATTATGTGGACTCGTGGACTGCGTTAAAAATGTACGGATGCAACATTTCGGAACTTTATAAGAAGTTAGGGAAGAAGGCTATTAATCGCGTATCGTATCGGTGAGGTCATGTAATTGGCTTGTAGTGTGGCTGAGATGTGATCAAATGTCTTAAATTAAACCAAATATTGAAGCAGTTGCACGGTTTATTAAATGTAGATATTAATTCTTTTATTTGTAAAGCTGATTTACCAATTTGTGGAGAAATCTTGCTTCAATCTGTTGATGCGTCCAGTCTAAAATATTCAAATAAGGAATCTCGTCTTGAGCTTGTTTGAAAGTCCTTAACATTTTGTAAACTTAAGCAACAAATGTTTGTTTTTGTAAACAAAATTTGAGCTAAAAATCAAAAACTTGGTAAATTTTTGTTGTTCCAAAAATCCTGACGTTACTCCAGTCTCTTGAGCTTTGTGTCGAGTGTTTTTGAGTTCAGGGGATGAAAGAAAATGTAGGCAGTTTGTTACAAAATGGTAGTATATAAACTAGTGGTCGGATCGATTCAATTCGATTCAAGATTTTCAATTTGAAGCGTGAATTGAATTGAAAACCCGATTTTCGATTCAATTCGCCCCAAAGCAATTCAATTCGATTCGGTTCACTCAGTGAATCGAATTGAATCGCAAATCAAACGATTCAAGCTTCAAGCAGGAAGATACAAAATTTCCTTATATTACTGCAGTGTCATATGTATTACTATACATATTATAAAGGGTATAGTAAAAGCTACGCTAAAATAACAAACGTTCTGGAATACGTAGTATTTGCACTTTGAATATACTTAGGAGAAGTACACGTGCGCAGTCAAAGTGGTTTTGCTGAATTGTTTGAATTGCAATTCACATGATACGATTCAATTCAATACCACAAATCGAATCATTCGATTTGGCTTTGCAGCAAATCGAATCGAAATACTATTGAATCGAATTGAATCGAATCAAATCGAAAATTTTCAATTCTGAATTGAATTGGTCCGACCACTAATATAAACCCAATTTCCATGCTCTAGGGGGAGAAAATGATATAAGACATCCGATAAACACATGCTCAATTGCTCGGGCACAATCATATGCGGTTCTCTGTACAGGTCCTTTCTAGTACTTGTACTTGCATTAGAGACAAGGAGCACATTCATAAATCGTAAAGTATGTACCTTCCGCTATACTCAGCAGTCGACAAAAGTGTTTCGGAATTGCAGCTAAAGCCTACCATATTCACCTGGTGTACAACAGTATGGAGTTAATATAGTTTACAAATCCTGATAATTATCGTGTGCTGAAAAATGTACGATATAAACGGTAATGTCATACCTCTTTGTTTATACCACACGGGCAAAGATAAAACTAATGTGTCCTGAAACGTGCATAAATTGTAATCTCCAAGAGCAACACGATTTGCTCCATATCCTGACCAGATGCAATATGTTTAACGAGGCAAGGCAATCCCTTCTACGGAAATACGGCATATGTATGCGACCTCAGGTCCGAAAGGTCCTTGCTTACTCTCTTCAGAAACCCCTCAGCGAACTTTATCTGTGATATTTTCAAATTTATCCATAACTGCATTAGAAACCACCAATTTCCCTGTTAGAAGCAAGTTTAAAACTCCCTGTTGAAAAAATAATTTTCGTGAAACACCCCAACAAACTCAAAAATCCCTGCTGACAAAAATTGTTTTTCATAAAACACCTCAACAATTTCGAAAATCCCTGCCAAAAAAAAAAAAAGGTCAACAGATTTGAAAATCCCTGTTGGCAATCCCCTTTGAAAATTTCCCTGCTGAAAATGTTTTTTCCCTGGGAAGATTCTTCCCGTCTTCCCACATAAATCCGACCCCTGCGTGTCAGAAGATGTTTCTGAAACAACACTAGTTACGTGACCGCACAATCTGCCTTGGAGGATTGCTCAGATCTGTTCTTTGACGCAGAGGATTAATTTGTTACTTTATATGAAAGTAACCTTTCATAAGCTTGCAGTAAGCTTCCTTATAATCTGTAGTTTTTGTTAATTTATTGCTAACTGCATAGTTTTGATACTAATTTAATTGAATCACTTTGAAATTATTGCGTTATAAATTTCCCCAGCATATCTAATTTTAATGAAGATAAGGCCCGATATATCGCAAAATGTGATTTACCCGACAACGATAATTGCGATATGAGATGAATGGCGATAACTAACATCCCTAGTTAGTACATTTTGCTGTTACATGCTATAGCTATGGTATTCGCCCCTTAGTGACTTAGCACGTAATGCTCATCACCGATGATTTTTTCTTTCGCTGTTAATTTCTTCGTAACATCGGCGACTGGGAATGTCAAGCTTTTTGTATGCCACCTCTTTGGGCTGTGCGGTTAGCGAAGAGCTCATTTTAAAGAACTTAAATTTCAAAACAACCAAAATTCCAAATAATTTGTGGTGATGTTATTGAGGTGTGTTCGAGCACATGGACTTTCCCCCAATTTGAACATTGACTCAAATGTGGAAAACAACTTTACTACCTTATGCCTACAATGGCTTATGCCCTGCTACAATATTATTTTGATTACTTCTTCCTTCTGCTACCGTATGTCTTCAGTTGCTTATGGTTTTGGTTCTAATGTGTTTAGAGGTGTAATCGTTTACGATATCACGAAGTTCTGTGCTAGCTGGGACTAAATGTTAGAGAATGCTGCTTTTTTACATTTTGATAGATCCAAAAATAATTGTTAAATATACCAACCGCATTGATACAATATTCATGTTAATTGACTTTAGTTTCGTTAGGTTAACAATACGTTTCAAAAGAAAATAACAACTTACGTTTCTAACAATAAGTTTGATTTAAAATCATAAGACAATTTTTTCAAAACGAGGAAATTTTCTAGCCGCCAAAGTGGGACCTGGAAATTTAGCAAGTGTGTAACAATGAAGCCATGCATGCAACTTTGGGGAAAAGTTCCATTCAAGTTCAGTTCATTTTCTTTTCTTCACTCATACTCAATTCATTAGTATTGGTTATACCATTCACACTCAGTTCAATTCTTACGTATGTCATGTTGCGTTCAGTCACGTTCGCTCAAATTGAACGTTAAAATAAAAAGTTCAATTTACATTCAGACTATCCATCCTGTCAATTCATTCAGTTCAGTCATGAAGATTGAATTTAAAGTTTCTATTATAATCTTAAATCTTGTTTTTAGTTGAAAATTTGGAGTTCCGGGGATATATGCTGGAAACGTCTTGTTTTTACCGTTTTGAATCCCTTCAAATATTGGAAAAATATTTGCTGAATCTGAATTCTACTTCTGATGGTCTCTCGCTTGATCGTCAGGCTGTATCTCAAAACAGTTAAAAACAAAAACTTGCGTTTTGTCTGGATTCCTTAGAAAGATGACATTTTGAGCATGCGTAGATTTAAAAGCGAAGTAAATTGTATAAGTAGTCTTTAATCTCTGGATATGAGTCATAAGCAGGGTTGGCAAGTGGCAAGAAATGGCCTGGTCAATATTGGTTAAAATCCGGTTCTAACCGGCTTGGACCTTTTGTATGCGTTGGTATAAAATGGTCATAATTATTATTATCCAAATAAATCCACTATCCAATAAAAACCGGTTTTAACCAAAATGTACCACCGGCTTGGTTAAAATTAGGCATGCATAAACAGGGTTGTCAAATGGTCAGAAATGGCCTGGTCTTTACTGGTTAAAATCGGTTCTAACCGGCCTGGACCTGTTGTATAGGTTGGTACAAAATGGCCAAAATTAATATTATCCAAACAAATCCACTATCCAATAAAAACCGGTTGTTGCCATTTCTTGCCACTGGCTTGGCCTTTACTAATAAAATCCGGTTTTTTGCCAACCCTGGTCATAAGTTAACCGATCGAGTATATCGTCGCTGAAGAGGCAAAATGGACTAAGTGCAATTTCGAATAGAAGCAAAATGGTCTACATGCCTTTTTCCTTAAAGGCAAAACGGAATAGTTGCAAGCTTTCCTGAAAGCAAAATGAACTACATGCAGTTTTCACTAAAAGCAAAATGGTCTACATGCGTGTATACTTTCATAATGTATGTAGACCATTTTGCTTTTAGACGAAATTGCACTTATTCCATTTTGCTTTTAAAACTTGATGCATCTATTCCATTTTGCATTTAGTAAAACTGCATGTAGACCATTTTGATTTTAATCCAAAATGCATGTATTCCATTTTGCCTCTTCAGCGACGATATGCTGCAGGATTTAGCCGCTAACTAGATTCGTAAAACGTATTCGCACATTCAGTTCAATTCAGTTTCTTAAACAAATACCTACACGTTCGCTTTCATGCACGTTCGATGGATTTACCAAACAGTTCAATTCAAACTCATTCGTTACATCAATTGGTATGTTTTCGGTTCACTCAAGTTCACTCAAATTCTGAAATATTTCAAAAAAGTTCAGTTAACGAACTAGTTTATTGAATGAATTGTTGCATGCATGAATGAAGCATTACAGCATGTTACTAGTAGGGATGGCAAATACGATATTGGCGAGACGATAATAGCGCAAATATCACCAAATTTACTTACGATACTGATGGCGATAATTCCGGACGGATTGACGTATGGACATGCGTCCTTTACAGTTAACAATCAAACTCTATTTCCCTACCCTACTAAAAATCTTTAAACATAAGTTTCACTTTCCTGCACATGCAAACAAAGTTTGCCCAAATCAGTGCAGTGCACCGATTTTTTTAAGTTAGCTGTGTTTTCTTCAAACAACAGCAAACATCAATATTATAACTTGGATGACTATGATCACAATATTATGTACTATTTTCAACAGTACCAAACTAATGCGGAACTATAGTCAGTAGCTATAAGTTTTCTGAGAAAAAATTACATAGATAAAATGCTTGTCTGCCCCAAAGATTCTCTTGAAAATTAAAATTGAATGTTGTTAGTAACCACGCCTACTTAAATGGTACAGGGGAGAGAGAAAGGATACGCAATGCACTTTATAACTCTAAGCTATAACTCATTAGCAATGAAAATAACATTAACAAGCCGATAATAATCAATGTATAACTTGTTTTAGGAATTATTTAAGTAATTACCTATGATTTATTTCAGGGCTCAGTGGCACATGGTAGAGCTTCCCAAAAATTTCACTTGCGAAGATTGTACAATCCGACTTCTGCGTGAGGCATCTGAGTGGGCTAACCAATATAGATTTTGGTCATGCGCAGATGTGGATATTTTGGAGCAAAGAAATTACAAAGAAACCTGCATGGCGCACGGAAGATCAATTGCTGGAAGATGCGTATGTAATAAGGGTATGTTTTTTCTTTGGAGCGTCTGCTCGTTTTACTGGAAAAGTTCATGTTGCTCATAATAATTTGAAACAGAATTGCAGGGGTCGAACTTTTGTGGGAAGACAGGACAAAATATTTCTGGCAGGGAAAATATCAAAGGGAAATGAGTTAACGTGTTTCAGGAATCAAACGGATTTTTAATCCGGTCGACCTTATTTAGCAGGGATTTGACGTCTTTTAATTTTGACGTAAATTATTTTTGCCACCAGTGATATTGAAAATCGTTGACCTTGCTTTCATCAGGGATTTTTGAAATCGTTGGTGACATCATCAAAACCAGACCTCAAAAATCATCAGAGAAAAGAAATGACCTGAAATGTAGATTTACAAAAATCCGACCCCTGCAGAATCGCTGCAGATTGTGTGAAAATTAATTGTTTTGAAATGTCTCCTAATTTATTTATTGTTAATCCTCGGTTGGGTTAATAATCGGTTGGGATAACATCCTCATTTGTGTACCTAATATAGAGACAATTATTTAAGCAAATCTTTGATTTTATATTTGAAGTCAGCGTAACCCTTTGTTTGTTTAGTAACGGGAGATGGAGATAGATCCGAACTAATAATGCTCCTCTGGCGCCTGTGGAATTATTTGTTTGTAGTATTCATGTTTAAATGTTGATATGGAAATGTTACAGGAAACGTACTTGCACGAGTAATTTTATTAACAACTGAGAATTAATTATACAATATGATTTATACTCTTAGATTATCATGTACCTATAATGTGAAATAATAATAATTATTGTGGTACCTCAATCCAAAGACATTTATGTGGGAACGTGGGAACCTTTTAGTAATAATATTTCCCAATATTTCATTCCTTCCAGACATAACTCCCAGTGAACCAATCTCGTAGCCCGAGGTTGCGTTTTTTGATGATTAAGGGATTTAATTTTGTTTAATAAAGTGTTATCATTCAGATTTTAAGAAACATGACGATTTTGTCCATATAGGATTCAGTGGCAACAGATGTCAGTACGAAGATGAATGTGATACGGACACAGAATGTCACGGAAATGGAAAATGCATTAATTTAGGAGGCACAGCTCTTCCCAAAAAGCAATGCTTCTGTAACCCTGGATTTCACGGAGAAAAGTGTTCGAAGAGAAATTCTGCAAAATTACCGTCTCACAATGCCCCTTTGGATTTATCGCGCCATACGAAAAGAGTTTTGTCAGATAGAATGGTTGTGTACTATAAGACTATTCCAGCAGCAAAGGAGCAAAACAAGGAATTAGAATTCGTCCTCATTATCAACGGAACGTCATACGGAGCAATTGGGTGGCGACCAGCAACTTTTGATAAGACCTGCAAACGCTGGCCATACATTCAAAACGACAGTATTTCTACTGGAACAAGTCGGCAAGGCAAAAGCAGCCAAGATGTTGCTACAGTGTTAGTGATAATAAAAAACATTCGTTGAATGGAAATTGTTGATATATATGGTTGGGATTCCCATTCTTCACAGTAGTTTTTATATAAACAAATCAAATTTAAATAATTTTAGAGGATTAAAGCCGGAAGCAGAAGCTGAACCTAAGGCTGAGCCTGGAGTGAAGGGAGAATCTGAAGCAGAACCAAATGCAGAGTCGGAAGCGGAGCCAAAAGCTGAATCAGAGGCTGTACCGGAGGCTGAATCAGCCGGTGAGCCATTGGTCAAACCAAAAGCGTCCAGGCTTGTTGACAGGGCAGAACCAGAACAGGAACCAGAACCAGAAGCTGAATCATTGGATACGAAACAAGCCACGGCAAAGAGGGCTAGTAACGCTCCCCATGCTGAACCAGGTAAGCTAATTCAGGGAGAAATCCCAAATGAAAATTGTCTTCGTAAACACAACAGAAATCCAATGGAATCCACAGAATGCGAAATTAATATTAACGCTCCGTAAACGTTAACTTTTTTCACTTTACGTCAAGAATCTTCCCACGTAATGGCACTTCTTCCTTGTGTTTCGCCCTAAACACTAAATGTTTCATTCCGTGCATTTAAAATTCACAATTGAGAAAAAATTTGTTTCGGTAAAACCATGCGATCTGATCACTGATGGTAACGAACGCACTCCCGCTACGAAAGTCTACATTTCCTACTAAAACCGAAATTTACTTTTACTCTATTTGTCGAAATGGAACAGGAATCCGGCATCTCGTTAATTATATATCTCGGCCGTTTAACCCAATGCTTAACCAATTTACTTACAATAGAATCACTAGTAGCATATTACAGCTAGAGCAAAAATATTTTGCATGATTGTGTTTTGATTTATGAATTTGGGACATGAAGTTGTAATTATTATAGAACCAGAGACAAAAGCGGAGCCTGAATCCGAGCCAGAGTCTTCAGCTTCTGAGCCTGAACCAGAGAATACGAGGAGCCATAGCGAACCGGAATCTGAGGCAGAGCCTTCTGGAAGTAGTAGTAGTAATGAGGACGGTAGCACTAAGGAACTCAAGCCTTCTGAGGTGACACCTTCACATTTATTTTCATTTGATTAATTATTGATTGGATTTTATTTATTGTAAATTGGGGATGCTTCCTGCTACGCAACTCTAATCAATGATTCTCTACATGGATATGAAAAATCTAGACGACTGTGTGTCTACTTTTGTTTTATGTAGTGGGCACCCAAGGGAGATTTTCATCCTATGGACTGCATAGACTTAATCATGGGTGGTGCAAACGGAGTTCGGTCACGTATCCGTGACTACTACACGAGAGATCGTTCCACACCTAGGCTGGATCCATTTTGGGGTGGCAAAGAGGATATAACTTCAGCAACGGGGTGGGAGAAAGACGGACAGACAGTTCTAATTTTCAGACGGAAAGTCTTGTCCACAGATGCGCCAGACCATAGCCTGAACGGGGAATTGCATGTGATATGGGCTAGGGGCCAGGAGCCAGGTGAGTACTACCACAAACCAGCATCTGGGCTGGAGAGAGAAAACCCTGGGGTTAAAGATTTCTACGTTCCGGATGAAATCAAATACCATGGGCATGGTAGTCAACGAGGAATCACTCGCATCAACTTCCTGTCCGAACCAGTATCAGAAGGAAATGCCGTGAAGAAAGCCATTGATTGTGGCGATTCTTGGTCATATCCGCACGGTTGCGTCGCCACTGATGACAAGGCTAAACCTTGCTCCTACATCGCAACCTGGGTTTACCAGCCTCAGTCAGACTCCGTTATGTTCACCATTGAGACAAAAAAGTCCAATCGCTGGACAGGAATAGGTTTCAGCAATTCCCCCCAAATGAAGAATTCGGACGCGGTTTTAGGTTGGGTGACTTCAAGTGGACAATATTTCCTAATGGATACTTACATGACATCTTACATTCCACCAGTTTTGGACGTCAACCAGGATATCTCGGGAATGACTGGCAGCTACGTTGATGGAAATGTTAAATTGACCTTTTCACGGCCAATGAAATCTACAGATGAAAGAGACATTTCTTTGGATGAATGCAGATTTTTCTTATTCCCGGTTGAAGGAGGATCGTACGATGCTGTGTCAAAGAAAATCCGAAAGCACGAGCAACCCCCTATTGCCAGCTCAGATAGAATTTGCATTTCAAGAAAATGCAACCCAGTTAAGAAACCGAAAACTCCAACAAATTTAAATTATGTTTTTGACATTAAGTTAACAGGTGGGCTAGGAAATAATTGGCAAGCCCCACCTAGAGATTCTGAAGATTTTAGGCAGCTTGGAATTAGGTTGAGACGTGAGCTGGAACCCAGCTTTAAGAAATACTCCGGCTATAACACAATCCAATTAGCAGATATTAACAATGGTGATGAGGGGGCTGCTCTTGCTAAATTAAATTTGGTTGTTTCGCCAAAGTCTGAGCTGGCGAATCGAGAAAAAATACAGGAATTACTACGGGAAATGGTTTTAACTGGAAAAGTTGGAGCATTAGTGGTTGATCCTCAACACTTGCCCCAAGTTTATGAAGAGCCAATTGTTGTTCCCACAGAAGATGAAGAGTCTGTCAGCGGGGGTTATTTCAGTGGAAATAGGTTTTGGATTGTGCTAGGATGCGTTGCTGCTCTAATTGCCTTAGCTGTTATCCAAGCCGGAATTACAATTTACAAAACCACTGGCAATTCTCCTCACAAGGTATTTATCTTTCACATTTGTGCATTATGATTGCATTACAGATTAGCGGTAGCCTATTACCTGTGGCTATCATATTTCGAGGAAAATGTTAATGCATATTTTGATTTTTGCTGCTGCCAAGGTGGCTCCAAATGGAACTCCCTTATCATTAAACGCAATTTAAACTCGCAATTCATCAGGTTTGCTTTCTTTCTTTCCTGTCTTAAACAGAATTTTCACTTCTAGAAATAATTTCATATTTCTGCTTTAACATCAATATACAGTCTGTAACACCGACTATTTGCTTTTGAGTAATGAGCACAACGAGGCAACCCTTGTTACAACGGTTCTTACGAGATAGCGCTAAAAATTGAGTATTATGTTAATGTGGTGCGTCTCAGGTTAACTTTTAACTAAATCCCACCCTACATGCGTACTTTTTTTCCGAATACATTACATACACGCACTTTTTAGGATCAGCGCTAGCGCTCCGTATTTTTTAATGTCTACGCGTCTGTATGTGGATACAATAACTCAAGAACCGTCGATTAGATTTTGTTGAAACTTGGTACACATACAGTGTAGTCTCCAGGCACAAATCTTCCAAAAATTCATTCATGAACCTAATTGGTCCAACCACTCCAGGTTACCCGGGTTTTGACAACTCAATAGCCCTTTTTCGATTTTATTCAAACAAGAAACAGATTAGTCAGTCAAGCTCCTTTGGAGCCCCATACAGCGCTAGCGCTGCCTCGTCGCAGCAGTAGAATTTTTCCGCTTTTATTCATTCAGAAGCACAGATTGCAATTCTGATTTAGCGAGACAAATATTGGCAGATTCCAAAATAACAACTTCATTAACATAGCAGATGTTGTGTACATACAAGATGTTATTGCATCATTTCTTTGGATGAGTGAAGGCTGGGCTACTGTTTCTCGTAAATTATAAAACCAAAGTTGTTTACAAATCTGCTCACCTTTTACTGTGAAAAATTATTTGTAGCTTGAAGTATTAAATCCAATAAAATGTACGAATATACTAAGGTCAAATAATTTTATATGAGTTGCGTTCGAGTAAACAACCCTTTGATATCGTTGTTTATGCATATGCATGAATATCATAGTGTAATACATTCGCCTGTAACTTGTAAGAATATACACAAAATACGAATTGCGATTTTTCGCCTAAATTAATTTGACTTTAGTTTGGAGTCCTGATTTGGGATTGGGATTCTGAAAATGAGGAAGCCCTGCTTCTCTGGCTGTTCTTTCATTAGGATATATGCATACAGTATACAGTATATATTATAGTTTTGTGTATAACAAATAGTATAGCAGATGTTGGTATTTGTAAACTTTCTTTGTTTGCGGGAATATGCTGCAAGGAACAATTAGACTAAATTCGTTGATAATATTAAGCTTTTGGTCGGGAAATGAGACGTGGAGTGGCCACAAACGTTTCGGTTTGACTGCGGAATTTTTTGCGAAGCGGTTCTTAATGGCATACAATTTCATCATAAAATATAAAGTTGACACCGAGATATTTATTATGATTTATATATTTTTATAGTATCTTTAGCTCTCAGACATGTTGTTTTTCATGTATAACTGAAAACTCAAAAACGATAAGATAATTGTGTGTGCAATGTGTGCATATTATAATGATAACATTCAATCAGTATATACCAAACAAAACTTTCAGCGGATCACAAAAATGTGACGTTTTTATTGCTTCTAAGTTATCATAAGAAACATAATTATCTTTATTTGAACTATTGCGTAACATTTTTGGTACAGCAGCGCAAAATTTTTAACTTGGAATGCTAAATTGGAGTCAAATGAAGCCCCGTCGGATTTACCACAAACACAATGCTAGGAAATATTTTTAGAACGATCAGATCTGAAGATAGTGATTTCTTTCTTCTTCATGTTTGCCTCAGATCAGGGTTATGTGGGACGGGTGTCCCTACAGGAATATTTCAAAGGAAAGGATTTTTTTAATGTTATTTTTTTGCTCAATAAGATCAAATATTATTACTCAAAAACGATTTTTTTAAAACATTTTGTTGTTTTGCTCAACGAATCAGCGTTATTACATCAAAAAACGGATTTTTTGGTAAATGTTGTTTTTGCTCAACAAACTCAGGGATTTCGACCCCGAAGTAGGCTTTGTTTCCTTCAATTATGAACTGTTCAAAATCCCTGATCCAGGGACAAATACAGAAATCGGACCCCTGCTCAGATGTGCTCTTGAGACGAAATTCCTCCTAACCTTGTTCTGTAAGTTTAGGGCTTATGCTGGCAATTCGCAAGACCTATGAGGTAGCTTCCTGGAAAGCCTATAAAATTTCACCCAACCAAACGTCAAAACTTGTGTTGAAATAAATACTGAATTCAAAATCAGTAAAAAATGCGACTTTTCACGTTCGTGGCCCATGTGATTGAAAATAGTGATCTAGGTCAGTTAAACAAAGCTCAGTAAATCTGGAAAAGATTTTGCTAGAAAATGGGAGAATTAAATATATACTGTGTAATATATTTATTACGCCCTTATAAAGATCACGGTGTAAGATCGAAAGCTGGCAACTTTTAAATTGATTCTAAGCATTATCTGCATATTTCAATTATTTAACCATGGTTGATACTAGTCTGACGTAGTCAAATTTTGTTTAGTGCTGAGGGTTGATGATGAAAAGCCGATAATTTCGGATGGATGCAGTTTAAAAAATGAAGATAAATTTACACTGCTATATCTCAGCTACATACGCAAGATATTTTTCAAAAAGAACATATTTGTTACGGTTTCCAACAATTACTCTAGTTCTGAATGAGTGCGAAATTAAATACCCACTTGATATATTCAATGCAATAGCGCATCCATCCATAAATGTGTTTGAATATGCTGATATGCTTTAACTTAGTGAATTTCTAATTCTGCAGGGCTCTCCAGGTAGTGGGTCTGGGATGGCGTGGAGAGATTATTCCGAAACTAACTACGGCTATGATGCTTACGACGAGAAACAATTACAAGTCAATGCAATACCTCTTCAAGCAAACCCTGTACATACTAACAATGGTCATCACATCCCGAAACCACGACCATACCATGAAGACGGTCATTACGGTACAAGTCAACGAAGTGGCCATCAAGAGTATGGCAACAGACATGCTTACAACGAGGAAAGTCACGACTTACCGCCCAGCTATCGTTCGCTTCCAAGACCTGCAAATCAACATCCACATCAACATCAAAGTAGAAACAACGGAGGTGGCGGAGGTTTAGGAGCGCACAATACAGATTTTTATTTCATGCCTTCACAGAGGAAATATTCCGGTGAAGTTGTTCGTGTTTATGTCGACCACAACAAAAATT
Source organism: Allacma fusca (assembly GCA_947179485.1). Lineage (NCBI taxonomy): Eukaryota > Metazoa > Arthropoda > Collembola > Symphypleona > Sminthuridae > Allacma > Allacma fusca. The sequence continues at coordinate 53,283,697 of OX359249.1, read as the reverse complement.
AGGTGGATTTAAGAGGAAGTATTGAAAATAATTGCAAAATTTCAAATGTTGAATTGTCATTGTGTCCTTAACATTTATATATATATATATATGATACACCATGCGATCGCTTGGCGTCGTCCACTACCAAGACGTAGTAATTTAGTTTCATATTCCGTATGATTTAATATAACTTGCCATGTTGTTTATTCTACGCATCATGATATTTTAATACGTTAATACGAGTACTTACTGTGCAAAAATTCTTTTGATTTCAAACGTTGCTTCAAACCCAAACAACGGTTTGAAGCTGTTTTCGGAGACGGGAAAATAAACAATATAATTTTTTTAAACCATCATGTCCAACTTTAAACAACGTAGTTAATTTTCCTTGCCGCATAATTATAATTATAATAATGTTATTGTTTTTGACGCATGCAGTGCTGTAATATTGTTCGCATTTAGTTTGATCTTTTGTTCAATTATTGTTATTTGAACAAAACAAACAAAATTCGTTTTCGAAAACAACAAAACTAGATCAAATGATTCTTTTAAGAGCAAGAATTGATTTTCCAAGATAGGCTTCATTTTTGAAACTGCAGACGGTCCTCTCACCGCCTGCAAGCTCAAAAGCACCTCAAAATGCTGGTGTAAATGTCTGGCACGAAAATCGTAAATTTGAAATACCATCAAAAAGCAAAAAGGCTGTCAAACGATCTACTATTGACCTCAATGATTTATTAGTTAGCTACATGTCCTCATATAAACCTTAGACGGATAACAAACAGCTGCATAACCTCAATATGACAGTGGATAACAAGTACTCCTATAACCTCAATTTGACCTTAGTTGTTAACTAGTATTCCCATAGCCTCAATTTGACCTTAGTGGTTAACTAGTATTCCCATAACCTCAATTTGACCTTAGTGGGTCACAAGTCGTTCCATGACCTCAGTGGATCACAAGTAGCTCCATGACTGCAGATTAACTCAGTGGATCACAAGTAGCTCCATGACTGCAGATTAAACTCAGTGTATCAGAAATATTCCCAAGACCTCAATTTGACGTCAGTGTCATTAGGGGTACAACAAGGAGTACTATTTAGAATTAACAACTCATTTGTTTACATATCGATAGTGGCGGATTTCGGGATTCAAAAATTCGGTTGAGCATAGTTGAGTATGTATAGCATCAGTTGAACCATTATTATACTTAAGTTGTCGTAATTCCGTGGTTGTGATTCCATGCTTCACACCACACATTAATCTCGACTGACGGTAAGGATGTTGTTCAGTTTCGCTAATACTATGGAAAATATGGAATAGTGCGGTCCATTTACGCATCATTTTCACTAAGGGCACACTCAAGTCAGCGGCCTTAGATTCTAGCAAATTCTAGAATTGAATTGATTTTTCGTATGTAAATTCTTCGATTAGCTTTCAGTACTTATTACCAAAGGTGTCCACATATCCTATTTATAGACCTATATATATAGGATAAAAATAGGCAGGATGCAAAATCCAAGTAATTATAGGTAGTAAAATAGGGTGCAGTAATTACCGCTAAAATTAATCCTATATTATATGTAGGAGCTGCAAGAGTTCACTTTTTATTTAGGAACAAGGTAGGCAGTTTGCGAAGGTAAAAATAGGCATATTTAATAATCTATTGACAAATTTGTCAAGCAATTATTTGATTTAACCTTAAAATAAATCTCAAAAATATTCTTCAAATACGTGACATTTTAGTAGTTCGATTTTTTTCATGTGTTACGATTGCACGTACATACATAGATGATTTTTAGTTGAAAAAATAAGCCTTTATAGGCTAAAATAGGTCTTTATAGGCTAAAAAATAGGTCTTTATAGGCTAAAAAATAGGCCTTTATAGGCTAAAATATAGGCAGAAACATTACAGTAGTATATATGTAGGAAAATAGGTAGGCAATTTATTTTTGATAAATAATATAGGTTAATATGTAGGGAAGGCAAAGCTGCAAAAAATATGTAGTATTTTAGGTAGGCTGAACCTTTTGGACACCTTTGCTTATTACTTTTTAAATCTGATTGTTCCATTTGGCTTTGTTGTTTATTTCATGCGTGTACGTGTTATTACATCTATCGGTCGATGAAAAAGACAATTAAATGTAAACAGGAAATCCGACTGTAGATGGCGCAAGTTATACTACCCAGTTTCCTCCTATATAGGAAGTTGAATGTTTATACGTGACCTCATTTAATTTTCTGAGGTCAAACGGATGATCCAATCACCTTCAAAAACAATAAGGGTTCTTAAATTTTACCTAATAAATGCCTGTAAAAATGAATTGATGGAATTCATTAATTCACCAGATATCGTCCGCACAGATAAGCAGACACAACGACATGATGAAAACTCATCAGTTTTATTTATATGAAATACAATCCAATCAAGTATTAATACGACTACACTGTTTGCAATACAATCTTAGTAGTGCCAGTCATACTCACGTATTGCAATTAGCAACGAATGAGCTCACGATACACCCCGACACAGCTTTTTCTTGCAGTATCTGGAACTCGAAGTATTATTACAAATTGCAACACGATAGCACTATTAATTCGTAAGATATTTGGTTGCATCATTAGCAACAAGTAATGACGTTATTTGATAATAACCTTTAAAATAATAATTCAATCTAACTCGAAACTATTTCACCCCCGGTGTCCCAGATGCGCCTTTCGAAGGTGGGGCTGGTGCTGCTGTAGCGGGTAATACTGATTTGCTACCTACATTGTTGCTTTGATTGGGTATTGCAGGAATATTAACATGAAGAATTCTGAATAGTTCTTGAAGTTCGGCTTCTAGTTTAGAATTTACTTCACGTAAATCGACCAGGTCTGTGTGAATTTTAGTCATCTCAGCCTTGCGTTCTTCTTCTTCGGCATTAGCTTTTCGAGTGCTTCGTACGTACTCCGCAATTAACACCGCTGTAAATCAGATCCATAAAAATATGATAATAATACTGTGAATAAATAAAAATCTATGATTAAATAGAATACTGTGAATAAATACAAATCTATGATTAAATAGAGTACTGTGAATACATAAAAATCTATGATTAAATACAATACTGTGAATAAATAAAAATCTATGGTTAAATAGAATACTATGAATAAATAAAAATCTATGGTTAAATAGAATACTATGAATAAATAAAAATCTATGGTTAAATAGAATACTATGAATAAATAAAAATCTATGGTTAAATAGAATACTATGAATAAATAAAAATCTATGGTTAAATAGAATACTATGAATAAATAAAAATCTATGGTTAAATAGAATACTATGAATAAATAAAAATCTATGGTTAAATAGAATACTATGAATAAATAAAAATCTATGGTTAAATAGAATACTATGAATAAATAAAAATCTATGGTTAAATAGAATACTATGAATAAATAAAAATCTATGGTTAAATAGAATACTATGAATAAATAAAAATCTATGGTTAAATAGAATACTATGAATAAATAAAAATCTATGGTTAAATAGAATACTATGAATAAATAAAAATCTATGGTTAAATAGAATACTATGAATAAATAAAAATCTATGGTTAAATGGAATACTGTGAATAAATAAAAATGAATTACCTGCAGTAATGACGAAGATCACACCTTCGCCAACAAGTTCCGCACCTAGTTCTATTGCCATGGCTTCATTAAGCTTCGGAATAGCGACAGGTTTACCGACATTCATGGATAGCATTTTCATCTTGACTTCCACCCAGTGGTATGCTAGTCAGGGCATTAATAACATTTTGGTTACTATTAAGTTAAATTAAATCTGCTAATTCATATCCCCAATTAGCCAAATATAATTAACTGTCTTGCGTTGTGTATGGGTCCACTGAGGGTAATATGATTTCGCTACCACCCAATCAGGTTTGGAGTTAAATTTGATTACACTCACCCCTCACCCTAGTCTGGATAGTTCACATAGTGCCCTCATGGGTACAAAAATGTTGTACCTGGACCTGAATCATGGGCAGGGTTGCAAAAATGAAAATGCCCTGGGTTTTATGCCTGACACCTGAAAATACCATGAAAATGCCAAAAACGCCCTGAAAATGCCCGGCATTTTGGGCATTTTGGGCAGGCATATTTGGCATTTTGGCAAAAACACAAACATTATGACCATTATTGATCCTCTAGCGGAAACATCCTCTAGCGGAAACATGGGATTTTTTATGACATATTCAAGCCCATCCAGTCTGAAGAAAGTTTTAAGGTTGATTTTCTAAAACAAAATCCAAATGTCCTAATTCATTATTTATGATCAGCGATTTAAAAAATCGATTATGAAGCGATTTCAAAAATCCTTAAAAATTTTGCAATATTCACTTGCTTTTAAAAGGTGCAAACACTCAACTTCATTATAGAAGTCTTTACGGGGTTTTAAAAGAATGATTTGACCAGTGCCTGTGAATGTTTCAAATTGTAATAATTGTAACAAATACAACACAAAAATTTCTATAAAAATTTTTCACCAGTAATGAATTTTTAAGTTTTATAACTGTATTACATAACTTGAGGTTATAAAATACTTCAAAGCTTGGAGCTTCTATAGTCAATTTTTATTTCCCCAAGTAAAACACTAATTTTAGGAGTTCAAATTTTTCAATTTCAAAAATTTGTTTTTGCTGATGACCCAGTGTTTAAACTATGAGATTATTGTCAGCTTTACATATTTTTGTGTTGCATCTTAACAATAATGTTTGCTCGCGAAGTCTTATAAGTATACATCATCAAACAAGCGAACGAGATCTTACAATAATATAAAATAAAAAATAATAATTTGTTTTTCATAAAATTACCTATTTAAACATACTGTTTTGTGATTTGGTATGTAAAATTAGTAGATATTTAAAGCTCAAATCGAAAAAATCGAGGCGAAAATGCCCAAAATGCCTGCCCTAGGCCAGGGACGGGAATTCGAATTCGAATCGGAATTAAATTCAAAAAATTCGGGTATCCGAATCGATATTAGAATAGGAAAAAAATTCACCACGGTATTTGTATCCAAAATTGGATTAGAATAAAAACAAGGGTATTCGAATCGGTATTCGAATATTTATTAATGAATTCCGATTCCAATAAAGTATCTATTTCATTAAGTTTTATTCTTCCAAGTGGGAGAAAAAGTTCATAGGAAGGATTTTTTAAAGCCACACATGCAATTATAAAACCCTAAGGGGAAGTAACGAACGTTTGGTAAACGAAAAGTGTATGGTTGGTAATGGGCAGTGATTTATAGCCCGTTTTGCAAATATTCCTACACATAGGATGAGATTACTGCATGGTGTCAGTCTTACAGGACGATCGAGGAATCAAGTTTCTCCTTTCTTAAATCTTGTTCTGTTGTTCTCATCATGGGGATGCCTAAAACTAATTCTGTAGAAGTGCATTTTAGTTACGATGTGTTATCAAACAAATCGATTTGCAAATAGATGCTGTCAGAAAGAACTAACCGGAAAATTAGTTAGACAGATTAACAGATTACTCTGAATTTTTTAGAAATGTTATGGGATCAATCCTCGCTTTTCTAGTTACTGAAATTTCAGTTGAGTGTTTTCTTCGCTTAAATTTATATTAAATGATTTGCGTGGTAATTACCATTTGTAGATGCAAAAACGCTTAATGTGTTATGTATCGCTTATTTTTTTGCCATTAAATTGTTCTTTTGAATAAATTCCCATTTTTTGTACGAATATCCGAAAAGTATTGGAATCGGAATTCAAATTCAGGAAGTATTCAAATATATTGGAATCCGTATCGGAATTCAAATTTTTAAGTATTATAAAAAATAATTAAAATTGAAATCGAAATTAGAAAGTATTCGAATACGTATTTAAGTCCGTATTTTTCCGATATCCCGTCCCTGCCCTAGGCTGAATATGCCCAAAATGCCATAAAATGAAAATGCCCAAAATGCCAGGGCATTTTCAATTTTGCAACCCTGATCATGGGTACATGGATTTTTTGAACCTATACCCGTACCTGTACCTGAATACCTGGGTTCAATTTTCCTGAACCTGTACCTGTACTCAAACTAATTCAGGAGTACTTGTACCTGAAAAGTACCTGTACCCAAAAAGTACCCAAAAAGTACCCAAAAAGTACCCAAAAAGTACCCAAAAAGTACCTGAACCTACCCGGGTAAATTCGATTGTACTAATTTAAAGGACTGCTAAACATATTACGCGAAATAAAAAATTAAAATATCTGCGACCAAGACATTTTGACTTCATAAATTTATTTATTATATTTATTTACATTTTTTATTCTTTGAATGCATGACTAAGTACTGGAATTATCAGTACTTATACATGATTACATGAACAGAGCTGCGCTCAAGTTTAAGTAGTACTTGACAAGTATCAAGTCAGGTCAAGTGCAAGTCCACAGAATTGACTTGAACTAAGGATCAAGTTCAAGTTGGGGTCTGGGCATGGATTTTACTTGAACCCGAACTTGCACTTTCAAGTACAGATTCAAGTAGCCTAGTTCCAACGTTTGCTTCCATTGTGCGTTCTTCTCCCTCGGTTGTTCGCACTTCCGCAACACGCATTCTAGAAACTAATGATGCCAATGGTCTGGTCTGATCCAGATTTTATGAAACTTGTCTGGTCCAAAGCTCAGACCAGACCAATGGTTTGATCCAGTCGTTCAGACCAGACCAAAGACCAAGCTCCGGACCATGGTCCAGAAAACCATTGAGAGCAATTAAATAATCACATTTTATCCCGTCAAATTATTCTTTTATCCCCAGAAATGTCAGATTTAATTTGTTTCATGGGATTTCGTTAACTCACATTTTTATTATATACTTATTATACTTATTTATTAAGAATTTGTTTAGCAACCTGCCATTGTTTTCTGAATGGAAAAAATTTTTTAGATTCAAACTCCCCAGATTTTAACTTCAGCCAAGGTTTGAGACAAAATCATTTCCTTGCGTATCTCCACTCTCATACATATAAGCGTTTATGCGTCAGAAGATCTGGGCCATTGGAGAAGGCTCCAATGGCCCAGATTCTGTACTCCAGTTCCAGGAACTGTAAAAAAATCTCTGGTCATTCCAGCTAATGCTGGGTAACCAGCCACTTCTTCGTATATGGTGGAGTTAGTTTTTATGACTGAGCTTATACATATAAATTTTAATGTAACAAGTTTCAAAGCTCAATCTTGAACACCTTTACAGGCGTTACTTGGAAATTATTATTGACTGTGAAGTACCTGAAAGTGCAGGTATTTACCCGGTGCGTACCCGCACCTGATGGGTTTATACCCAAATGATTGGTTTTTGTACCTGTACCCATACCTGAACCTGAATTTTCAGGTATCTAGCGACTGAACCTGAACCTGTACCTGAATTGGATGGGTATAAAAAGTATGTACCTGATACGTACCTGAACCTGTACCCAAATCCCCGGGTAAAACCTGTACCCATGAGGGATACTGGTTCACAGTCCTTCCGTCAAATAATACCTGGTACAAGTCCAGTTACTCTTTCATTCTCTTTGATCTACTGGTAAACTGGGTGGACTGTTTTCGACGAATTTTTCAAGTTTTTTCCAAATGGAAACGTAATGTGGCACAAATATATGATCCGCATGTAGTGTTCACTACTCACTTGATAAGGATCCAACCGTAAAATCGGCGTATAGAACACAAATCTGGATGAATTCTGTTTCTAATACTTTCGAAAAGCTCAAAGGTCTTTCAATATTAGAAACCTGGATGTACTGTATATGCGATAGATATACATACATATAATATTATAGATAAATATAAGAAACCAAAAGGAGCTTTTGAGAGTAACAAGTCCTTCGACTCAACAAGCTGCGTAATGCCATAATACCAATACTATTCGATTCCACTGACATCCCGTTATGAGTCCTCTCGTTGTAGGCTTGACGTCTCACTAATGGGCTGGTGAGCAGATCTGGATATTACAGCTGATGCACGCGGAAGAAACTACTCATTGTTGTTCATAGGACTGGAAACGCTGGAAAGTGCGAGGGATGTACAAGTCCCTTTTAAAGCAACCTGGAATAGATAGTATCTAATCGACCTTAAATTGTATTACACTTACATTTGGGTTTCTAATACTAGGACGCCTTTGAAACAAAATTCTTTCAGGTTTATATTTATGCGATTTTACAGTTGAATCCAAATCAACTGAGCAGCTAATTGCGGTTATTGCGAGATATGGGAAGACAAAAGGGGTAATGTAGCACCAGTAATTACTGGTGCTACATTACCCCTTTTGTCTTCCCATATCTCGGAAACAATAGGTTTATCAGTACATCCAATTTACCAAACTGATAGTTTAAAAAATCAAAGAGTAACTAGTAAACCAGATATTACTATTTGAAGGACTGGAAATTATCCACAATAGGATTAGGGTGATACGCTCAGATTTAACTTCACATTTGATACATTTCTTTTGGACATCTCTGGCGAAGGCGAGATTTAAATAAATGTCCAACAATATTGCAGATATTGATACCCAACACAACAAGCAATCAAAACAATAGTATGTTGTAGCTACTTGTTAACAGAGCCTCGAGTAAATTTTTATTGACCCCTGCTCCAGCTCTGCAAACCTTAGGCCAACTAGTGATTTTCCCGTTCTCTGGTCAATACTAGTTAGTCCTCTAGCTCTCCGCTATCCACCACATTGAGACACCCAGATATCCCACCATTCCCGATTTGTATTTTTTTCACCCAGCATCCCGTACCAAAGGGGTCCAGCTCCAGCTTTTAAGTTTTACCACTTGATGACAGGGTTATGGGGATAACTCTATGAACTTAATACCACCGAAATCACGCACGACCTGGTTTTTATCGAAAAACGGTCAGGAGAAGTCCACACGCCCAGACTATTCAATCGGGTCGAAGTTTGAGGCATGTGCGACATAGGTCACGCCGTGGGTCACCTCAAGCTCAAAATACGGGACACTCTGTGGAGCTCGTGTTTTTGGGCCGATTACAAACATTGTTCGGTTATCATGTATCTCCGGGAGCATTGACGCACACGGGGGACTACTTTTCGTCCCTTTTGACCTACGCGGGTCAAAGTATTTGCCATGGGGTCAGAATATTGTAATTTTGTCTCAAAATACTAAACCAATTGTATGGACTTACTGTAACAATTCTACAAATATGTATTATTGCACACTTTTAAGGCAAAACATCTAAACAGGAGTTATACATGTATACATAGTCTGATATGTTAAGCACATGGTATGGGGGTGAATTAGCAACTACCATTGACTCTTTTAAATTCTCCAGGAAAGTTAATCGGTTCACTGCAAATTCTGATACGTTTAGTATTAGCGTCGTGTGCACGACTTGGATAAATTAAACGACAGACTATAAGCTAACGCGTTTGTTCTGCATAACGCAATGTACTTATATAATGAAATAATGTTCGATTGATTACTCTGAACTTACCCTGCGCCGGCGGCATACAAATGTAAGTTCGAAAAAATGGACTTGACTTTGCTCTTCTTTTAGCTAAATTTGCTAAAGGTTTTGATATCTGCTTAATTAGAAGTGCTCCAAGTTTAACTATAGGAAAGGCCGCCACCATTGCTGCCGTCCACGAATAATATTGTCTCCTCAAAAAGCGGTGAACACTATCAGTTTGGCTTCGTCAGTTCTAAAAATTAGAAAGAGCACTTTAATTGCAGTGTATCAATTCGCTACAAACCCATGCCCCCGATTCACTTATATGTAAACAATAAGCAAAGCTTAAATTAAATGTTTCTCACAGTAGGACGAAATATAAGGACAAAAATCGTTGATGAACCGCACTCGCACCAATGATTTCATAATTTATTAGGTCAATAGCTATGTAAATTATGGTGAATCGATTCGCAGGAAAAATTATTTACCTAAACTGACTCACAAACAAGACGATCGCAATCATTTATCGTGTCCAGGTTTTAAAACATTACCGCTTCCCGCATCCTTGAGACTTTGAGACTGATTCTGCCGACGTCAGCTGATCCAACATTAGAAAGTAAGAGAGCGGGAACGCTCCATTTACCTTCGCCCAAGCACTGATGGGCACCATCACGAGGTATGAGTGCTTCCCTCACCCTCATCCCTCGCCCTCGCCCTCAATTTTTAAGGGATGAGGGCGAGTTCCCATCATAAAAGAAGGCTCTCAGCAAATAAGGGCGAGGCATAGCAAAATGTACGTACTAAAACGAGGGCGAGGGTGAGTACTAAAAGCTAGCCCTCACGAAGTTCGAACAGCAGTATTAAATCCCGCGAGATAATTCCCACATTTCCTCTTTGCTGTACCTTTTTCCATAAACGAGTCTGCAGAATTAGTTCAAGATCTTAAGAATTAGCTAAAGTTCAGAAGAATTAAGTGAATGTTTGAAGGTCTTACCTGGGTGATACTGAACTAAGGGACTGGACTGGATGGGATAACTATTTGAGGCGACGAAACCAAATGGAATACATTTTCAAGGGACAAATAATTGACTGGGCAACTTTTTGACGAGACGGGACAACTATTTGACAACGGTTTAACAAGGCAGGACAAATAATTCACTGCACAACTTTTCCACGGATCAGGACAAGGTTTCACGTGATGGGACTTTTCGCACTTCTCACGCCATTGGTGGGTAATTAGTTATACCTAGTTCTCACCTCACGAGGTTAGCAGTTAAGTCTATTGCACTCGCCATAGCCTAAACCTTCAAGATAAGCAACGCTTCTACTCGCCCTCAGACTCGAGGGGCGAGAGTGAGTGCTTGTTGTTAAGAGTAGACCGTCACGGGTCCGTGATAGCTAGATTGCAATGCACTGGCAGTTAGGCCGTACTTATGGACTCATGAGGCCGAGGGACAGTCCTTATGATTTAGATTGGGCCCTCACGAGTCTGAGTGCGAGTTCCAGCGCGAAGTATCGTGAGGGTTACGGGTGAGAGCGAGTGCGACAAGATTTTTTTACATACCTCGTGAGGTGAGAACGAGGGATTAAAAACCGCCCATCTATGCGTCCAAGTCCCAATCCCCAATTCCCACCCAGGGAATCCTTAATTTACAAAACGCGTACCAGAAAGCACCACACAGGTCTACTGTCTATCAAGTGTAATGCTAATTGTAAGTGTAATGCTGTAATGTCCACTTTTCTATGTATTTGTTTTGTACTTTCGCGAAAAGTACAAAAGTAGGACAACTAAGATATTCTTTTCTTGTGTACTTCTATCCCATTCTTTTTCTACAATCCTAATTGTATTGTTCTAAGGTGCCAGAAGAAGCTAGAAATAAAAGACGCCAAAATGCTGAAGTGATAGCTTTATCGTTTTATGAGTTCAAGAGCACGTAGGAACCAGGAATCAGCGTGCCCAGATGATTTCATTCTCAAATCAGGACTTCTGAGTTTTTAAAAAAATCAAACATCAGATACATTTCAATAACATTCACCATCATTTAACATTCAATTTAATTTAACTATTTATTTTTGACTTGCATATGCCGAAGAAAACTTGTTGATTCTAGTTTTAAATTATTGAATGAGATCCTCCGTGACAGAAAATACAATTACCCTGATTCTGCTGGATATTCATAAAAATCTAACAAAACATATTAAAGCAAGTTGAAAATAGTTTTTCAACTTCTCCCACCTGACTTTATAGAAAATTAATATTCTTGATATTTTATTTATCAAAGCTTCGAATGAAAATGGAGCTAGAACTTTTTAAACTGAAGCGGAAAATTTGAGTTTCTTGAAGTCAGTATGTCAGTAGTAATTATTTTAGAATTTGAACATATTTGTCTGACTAAACTAGAAATACAGTCCGAATTTCTTTTAGATTGGCGGTGCATTACTCGATGAGCCGCCAGGGCTAATTCATCAGCTGCGGTTTAGTCACAAGTTTTTTGAATGCTTGAAACACAAATTCGCTTGACTCACGCACTTAGCGTTTGTTTCATGATTTTGTCAAAATATGGTTTTTAAAATTCGTGATCTCACTATTAGCACAGTTTGCACAAATTTAAAGATGTTGCAACAAAAATACTTGTCTCATTTGCTGCTACACTTAATAAAACTATTATTTTCCCAACTTCCCATTGTAAAGACAACTATTCTTTCGCATTCATTATTGTTCATAAATCTTGCCCCGGAGCAATTTAAATTGATGTCCTATAGACATTTATTAAAAACGCACTAAGATTCATTACTTACTATTCTAAGGCATTCCACAAATTTAATTAAGGCAATTTGTACCGATCTTAAAAACCAGAAACAAAATCTTCCAAATAAACTTGTAATACGGGACCATGCACCTGTAAAATATCATCATATTAATTAGGAACACCTGTCCATTTATTTAAAGCTCCGCGCGCTACTGTTAAAATAAGCGCTCAAAATTTAGGCGTACAATAATTCTCCACGAAAGGGCTTGATTCATAAACCGTTTAGCTTTTAATTTGTATACTCACACTAGCACCTCACTTTCAAGTAACTGTCCCTGTGAAGCCCAGGGCTTTTACTAGTAAACTGTTATCGGTAACTGTAAGTCAAAACTACAGAACTGTTCCGTATAACTGCAGTGTTGATCATTGCGAAATTAAACGCCTTCCCCTTTTTTGTTATTCTGTCTTTACTCCCTTTATTGTATAATGTTGAACTCATTTCAAAAATTCCCGTTACAAATTTTGAAAAAATGACACATTTTTGCAATTTTTTTATAATTTTTAAAACAAATAATTAGTGTACGGTCTGGTATGCGTTTAAAAATATCATTGAAATAGGTGGAACATTTCTGGAGAAGACTTCTGGAGAAGATTTTATTGCCTTTTAATTTTTTACATATGAACACGTCGACCGATTTCAACCAATATTAATATATCCGAGGAAGTGGCCTAAAGAATGTGAACAAAATCGGTTGAGCATTTTCAGAGGAATAGTGAGGGAAGTACAGAATTTATTTTTTTACGCACGAATACTACGTCCGGTTTGAATAAATAACGAACTCATACGATTCTCATTGACCTCAACAATGTTAACAGAAACTTTGAACGAAATCGGTCGCGTAGTTTCGGAGGAAAACTTCGGGACGAAGACACCCAAGGACAACACTTTACAACACAACATCTTATAAGGAGACTGGAAAGGAGGCCCTAAAAACCGTATTAGATACATACGGGGCAGTATTTAGGTTCAAGTGTATATATTCTTTAAGTATTAGCATGGATTTTATAAAAAGTAATGACAAATTTTAGTCACTATACGCCGTGCCACGAGTGATTTTTGTCAGCTACATTAAAATGATGATGATGGTGATTCGAGGTGAAATGAGGACTTGTGGGCACCCTGGTGTGCGTGATACTTGAAAATAGTTTTGGTCCCTATTTGATTTTTGGTGGATGTGGTTGCGCGGGGACAACTTGCTTGCCATGGACACACGCCCAACGCTGGGAAAGATGTCCTATGTTAGTACGTGTGCATCTCACAGCATGTGGTTTGCCAGGTTGGAGCGGGACGGACTTGTTTGGGAAAAGCACTTGGAACAAATTATTTTCAGTAGCGAGCATGAATACTGATTTGTTAAACAAGGAGACCCTTGAGGTTGTAACTGATAAAGAATGTGGAGGTCATGTTGAAAGGTGTGCACTGGACGCTGAAGACATGGAAGATTGCCCGGAAGAGCTCATCGCGTCATCTCACACGTCTACAGACTTTCCTTCGGAAAATCCTATTGAAGAAGGGGAGATTGACATTGCTGATGCCGTGGATGTTGAACCAGAATCCAGCCAGTCTCCATATCCTTTGTTTGCATCTGTTTCTCTTGAAAGTAATCCTCGGACCATGAATAAGGAAGACACAGCAGGTGATAATCAACTGAATAAACCGATTGTTGTAATACCGCCCGAAGAGCTGCACACCGAACAACATACATCGAGCGATCAGAAGGAGCTGGAGATGGACAATCGAACAGAACCTGAGGATGTCGTATCTCTAGATGAAGCAGGTGTGAAAACCGCATCGGATGCAGTTAATTTGGACGTTGATAGTGCTGCACCAGCACAAGAAGAACCAGCTGAAAAAGAAGCGTCAGAAGAAAGTTTGATGACAGGAAGTGAAGAAAGAATTGAATCCGACGAAGAAGCAGAAATGCCCATGATTAGAGTGAAGCAATTTGGGTTGTTCACTGAAGATGCAGACGATGACGAAGATGACCAGATTGATCAAATGGACATTACTCTTGTACGCTTACTTCACTTCTTTTCTATTTTTTCTCACAATGATTTAGTTTAAGTTCAGTTTATTCGCTATTCTTAGATTATCATGAAAATTGGTGTACTCGGTAAGGTCATCGCGTGCATTACCCATCTCAAAGAATTTTCTAATGCCAATGTATACTTTTGGAAAATAAGGGGTCATTGTTGATTTTCGCAATGTACCGTAATGTACCGTAATGTTCGATACGTGTACATTATTTGAAACTCAATTTATACACACACGGTTAATTCTTGTGTGTTTGTTCTTCTGACAAACTTCACCATGTCAAAATGTATTTTATCGTTATTGGTTAGGTAACGTTTAAAGTGACTAGCCACCAGTAATAAGGAAAAGGGAGGTCGTTTGAATAAGTAAATCAATATTATGTATAGTTAAAACTTTTTACTCCTCATCCTTTGCTCCTCCCGCAAAGGCAGTTCTATCCTCAGCCCTTAAGTTTGTTGTGGAGTATTAGATACGGATGCTGCAGAATGAGCGACAAAATTCTTTCTTTGTGATCTTCTGGCCGATTTTACAGTAATACCAAATCAAGTATAGGTCATTTCATGTTATATTACATTAGGTGACCATTATGACATTATTTTCCAAGTTATTCGCTTGTTTTACAAAATTATTTAATATTAGGGATCTACTGGTTGAACGGATGCGGTACACCATTTTTCACGACAACTGAAGAAAAGCTAATAACAGAATAGTTATAACTTTTGTCCACTAGAACGTTAATTCTATCCCCGTCTGTGAACGGATTCAAACTTTGACAATGGGGTTAATGTTCCACCTCGCGAACTACCTAAATTTGAGTGGATTTTGATGAAACTTGGTGTGGAGAGTTACAAGAATGTAAACCCTGATATTTTCGAAAATGCTTCTGTAAAATAGTACATAAAAGTACCCACGTTTTAGCGTGCGTGTATGAAGGTAAGAGATGTGTGTTCATGTTCGTACATGTTCGTTCTGCCTAAAGTTTTAACATAATTTTTCTAATTTTCAAATTGTTTTGATCGTATCCCTTTAATATTGTTCAAACAAAAATTAAGTGAAATCGCTGCAGAGTGAGAATTATCATGGTAAAGCGTACATAATTCCCGTTGTACAAGTTTGAAACTCGGTCACCATCAAAGTACCATGGTCGTTAAAAATTGCAACCCTTATTGTTAGTGTACCTCAACCCACAAAAAATGTTGCTTTTTCATGAAGTTTAGGATTCAGTTTTTGATAGTTCGATATCTGTAAAATATCCTGATGTACAGACGGCTTTTATGATTAGCTGATTCGTATTATTGCAGAACCCTGACCAAATCCATTCTATGGTACACATAGAAATGAATGAAGATACTGAAAGCAGCAACACAGTGGGCGAATCTTCTAGCTCAGTGACGCGACCCAGAAGAGCAGCAGCCGCTGCTGCTGCTAATGTTATACGGGTATTTGTTCCAGATATTCACACTTATTTTTTAGACAATGACCAAATGGAATTATAAATGTTTTGATTTCTAAATGCTTTTAATAAAAAAAACCTAAATCATGAACAGGAGATTACATCGCTGGAAGAAGAAGATACAAATGCCATGCGAAGAAGGAGATCAAGAGATAAAGACTCTTTTGAGACTGGGGTTGGATTGAGCCAGGTCGAAGTGGAAGGTCAGGAAAGGCACCGTTGTCATGTTTGCAAGAAGGTAATATAATATAAAGAATATTAATGGAATCCTCTCACAATAAAGTTACGAAAAATCAATCTATATGTAGATGACGCTGTCAAAAGTAACTGTTCGGCAATACGGGCAGGACGTATTCTTTTGCACTCCTAGTTGTTTCAACGTGTTCAGGAATCCAGATGCTTCTCGTCGATCCCTACCTTGCGCTAAGTGTGGTATCATTCAAAGAGACAATAGTCTGACCTCTACGTACTACTGGGAAACTATGAATTTTTGCTCAGATCTCTGTGTCGGTGAGTTAGAAATGTTATAAATATTGATGCATGCCAAGCCTTAATTACTTTGAGTTTTTAACATTAACATAATTACAAAATTTTCTTTGTTTCTATCGTGTCCCAGGTAACTACCAAATTGATATAGGTTCTCGATGTGCTACGTGCACTAAGAAAGTAGCGTGGTCTAGTTTGGGGAAATATTGTGTACGATTTGGTAGTGATGTTCGGCAATTTTGTTCTGCATTTTGCTTGGAAACCTATAAGAAAAATGCCAGAGTGTGCTTTCATTGCCAGCTTGATATAAAAAAGTTGAACAACGTTATACTAGCAAACATTCCAGCCAAAACCACACCAAAAGTAATTATTTAGTAATAATAAGTAATAAAACAGTTTGTTACTTGACCGGTTTTCTTCCGCTGGAATCTCGCTCAGCTCCAAATTTTAAATTTGTTCCTATGTTGTCCCTGCAAATAATTTTAAAAGTTGCTCCACTCGCCAATTTGCTGGATTAATAGAAAGCAAATTAAATGACACTCTTGTTCTCAAGCAAGATTGGTCTTCGATTTTCATTACAGAGGCATACTGATTTTAAACTATGTTTTCAGAAACATAGGGGAGTGCGTAGAATTTTGGCGGAAGGAAATTTGTGAAGGCGTTGTCTGTCTTTGTCAACATTTTATACGATTTATTTTTCTAATTTGTATCTGTTTAATGAAAGGAATTTTGCAGTCAAGACTGTGTGGAAATGTACATTGAGCAAAACCTTCACCAAACCGTCCGTCATAAGCCCAATCAAAATACAGTGTGTGTTGTTTGCTCATTATTGAAACCGACTCACCGAGAGCTTGTTTTACCTGTTGGTAATTTTAAAGTCTGCTCGGATTTTTGCTGGACAAAATTGTTAGAAATGAAGAATATCAAGCGTCCAGTGAAATGTGAAATTTGTTCAAAATATTTAAACTTAGAACTTGGTGTTTTACCACCTGCTTTCTATGTATCCGCAAGTAGAAAAGTGTATGGATTCTGCTCTGCAACTTGCAAGAACGTGTACGTGCTGCGAAGTCGCCAAATACTGGCTTGCACAACCTGTAAGGTGAAAAAGTACAACTACGATTTGATGGAGCATATTGATGAAAATGATGTGTCTGCCTTTGCTGTTTGCTCACTTAATTGCATCCCAAAGCCATCACAGTACATAATAAACTTGCGCGAAACTCTCACTCCAGCTACCACAGCTAGTGAAATGTTGAATAAATCACGGATTGGTCAAGATCGTCAGTCATCTCTTCCAGGAACTACACCTTCTAAAATCAGAACTACAATTGTGTCTAACGATGGATCTGAATTAAACCCCGATGGGGACAGCCAGGATATTCGAATTTCCTCGGTTTCATCTCTTGCTAAAGGTTCGGCAAGTACAGTCGTGCTTGACGATGAAGAAAGTTCGAGGTCTTGTAGGATTGATGCAGCTACTGGCTTCTATAATGACATCGGAGCCCAAGATGGATTTGATGAATGGAATTCAAAAATGGTTGATGTTACTGAAGATGAAATCAATGAAATGATTGTATCTGTCGGTTCAGTCGTTGTGTTTCCTCCCAAAGAACCAACAGAACAACGGAATAAAGGGTGTTTAGTCCGGCCTTTTACAAAATCAGTTGGTACTTATGTGGATATGGATATATCAGTTGATGCAGGCGATGTTCGGGAAAAGTATATACCTATTTTAATACCAGTTCCTGTTTACGTACCGTTTCCCTTCTATGGATTGGAATCACCGGCTCCCGTTCCTTTCCCAGTCCCATTACCTGTGCCTATTCCAATACCGATAGCAATGCCCAATAATGAGCAAAGAGATTCTAATACTGCTCGAACCATTCCAGTCTCCTCTGTCAACTTAAATACACCTTTTAGTGCAAGTGCACAACTTCAGCCTTCGCAGTCAGCCTTGGCAAGTACACCGGGTATTGAAACTCAAAGTGAAATTCCCGTTGGCATGGCTATCGACTCTGTAGGTAGTTTCTTAGATCTCGCTGAACCTAATGTTGGTGAATCTGATAGCTTTGACATACTAAATACAATACCGAATCTCGAAATGGAGTTAGGCCTAGGAGGGGGGCATCATCCGAGTACTGTAAGTCAAATTATCAACCCAGCAAGCGTAATCACTGGGGTAGGAAATATAAGCACTAGTTCCAATTTCCTGGGTGGTGTGGTTATGCCATCCTCGGACATGCAATGGGGACCTCCTAGTGTTCTGAGGGGATTAACCAAAATACCTGACCATACTGGATTAACCCGGGTATGATATTTCAAAAACTAAATTGGTTTTGTTACGAGACATGCGATAATATAATCATAAATAATATATTCGTCTGAATGAATAGGAAGAATTCGCTTTGCGTGAATGGCAAAGACATTTCGGGCGCGATATCAACTTTTGGTGCCTTAGTGAAAAATTACTGAGTGAAAAACTACAGGAGTTGGTCGAAAAGGGACGGCATGCCAGTGGGGAACGTTACCAACCATATTTCATTCTTTATTTGTGCCTAGGGTTGCAGCAGTATTTGAGAATGCAACAAAGAACTGATAAAATTTTTTATGATGTTGCTTATGAGCCATTTATTCAAACTTTTGTCACTTACACCGAAGTCAGCTATAGCCAGGGTTCGCACTTTTGCCATTATTAGAACGCTACAGTCTTCAAGTACCTAAATCGTTTACTAATCGATTATTTCTAATTAATCGCAGGTATTTGCGAAGCCGTGGTGGATGAAAATCATTTTTGGGACTCTCTTGAATTAGGAGTTAACAGTCCGGAAGTACTTGTTTTTACCCTAGTATACTATAACTACAAAAACTTCCACTTAAAGGTAATTTTGAGGTAGATGGTGTACTTTATAAAGTTAGCCCGTATGGACTGCATTGCACTATTTATTACAAACTCCACACTGAAGTGGTCACTTTGTCATACATTTGTTGTTATTTATGAATTTCATTATTTTATTTAGACATGGCAAGAACATGCTTCATTAAACTTCAATCAGTTGGTAGTGAACACAAAGACGGGTCAAAATGGCCAAAGATATAAGAGTTTGACATTTGTTGGACACCTTTCGCCTTCTAGTGGTGTGGAGATTCATGAAATAGAGCCAAAAACTAGATGTTTCCTAAAGCTGGTTGAATTTTATAAATACAAGTGGTAAGTTGTATACTTCTCTTATGTTTTCAAATCACATAACATATTTTATTCGCTGATTATTAACACCAAATCGGTTTTTTAAAACAAACCTGACTAATTTTTGTAGTGAAATTTTGGCTTAGTTTTGATCTGTATGCTTTTGGTTTCTTAATTTGTAGTACAAATCCATCGGGCCCATTTTACAAATCAATTATTCCTCAGTCTCCATTAAAAGGCAAATGGTATACGACAGAACCTCTGTCTCAGTTGGACATCTACCGTATGCTCATTCGGGCTATGATGATAAAGGGATAATGCTGAGTTAAAAGAACGGGCTCACTAGTTATGGAAGCGCCATAATAGTTACTGTCATGTTGTCATTTAATCACGCGTCAACAGTTTATTTTAATTGAGAATTATGATAAGAGTTGGAAGAGGGTTTAATCTCTTGAATTCAGAATTCATTGGTCAGTGTTTATTTGTACAGGCGTTTAATTCTTTCCACTGTTTATAATTTTTGTTTTATATGGAGTCTTTTTGTTTATTATGCTTAATGGATTCATTTTTACTTTTTATAATCCAGTTTTGAATAAGTAATCATGATTGTAATGAATGAATATGTTTTTTTTTCTGATTTGTGTTTATCTTTTCTCAGTACCCCAGTTTTATTCCAATTTATAACTATAACAGAGTTAATCATATTTGGTTAGAAATATTCTATCAAACTCAGTCATCTTCGAAATATTTTTGGGTTTCGATTTGGCTTGTTTTCCCAGTTCTTTACTTTCGCAGTATTGCGGTCGACAGTTGACCCATCAAGTTAAATCGAGTCAGTTTCATTTGTGGTGCGAATTTCAAAAATTACAGTTTGTAATTTATAAGAAGGGTAATTGTACCTATTTTTAATATTAATGAATACTATTGAACTAAAACCATTACATAAACAAATGTTTTCAACCATGAAGAAGTGTATTATTCCATAACTGATTTGTTTGTTGCGTTACTTTATTTAATGGATATATTTTTGAAAGTTCACCCCTTCAGAACCTCCTTCACCAAAACATGAAATTTGAGACAGGCCGGGACCAGTTGAGTAACATTAGTTAAAGAACAACAGGGTAAATATAGGTACCCATTACCATTGCCATTGACAATAAATGTTCACCTGTATACACAGCGGCAGCAGCATACAATGTAGTTATATTAGCCGATCTCCACTAACATGTTAGAACGATCACCACTGCATTTTTGTCTGTAGGTCATTTTTGTTTAGGCTTCATTCTTTTATTACGTCATCAGATGTTTCCTCATTTCAAACCCCCCCCCCTCCCCCTTCCACGAAGATCATTTTTATAAATCACACCGGTCTCGACCCCCCCCCCCTCCCGTATTTATGACGTCATCACAAAATATATAAAATGCCCGTTCTGAGCTGCATATTAAAAAAATTAAGTAGTCGTTTTCCAGCGTGGTATTGTTTGAACGCCAACAAATAAGTGTGTTTCAACTTCAAACAAAACAATACCTTTTAAACCGGGACATTCGCATTTTCGTGGGGATTATTTATATTCGTCATTTTTCGCTAGCCCCCTCACTCTCTTACCTGTCATCATCGTCATTTCCTAATAACCCCCTCTCCCCCCTTTTGTGATGACGTAATAAAAGAATGAAGCCTTAGGTCATTCATCGTCATACGCAATGATGACTGACTGTATATGACGTCATACACGTATGTATGAATGGGCAGAATGCCAAGCCGCAACTACCTGTATTACTCGTAGCTACGTTCGTTTAAGAATATGCTTAATAGCGGTATAGCCACCGCCTGCGTCGGTGGTATGCAGGGTTTCTCTTGAAAAGAGTACTGCTAGTGGCTTTACCGCTAGTAATAATAAAATTCTTGCTTGGAAATGTTTTCAAATTGAACTCGTTAGATATTCTCATGATTTTGAGTACATTTTATTTTTATTAAAAATGTAATGTCACACGTTACAAAACTTTCTTAAATACACAATTGTTTATGTACGTTCCTTCACCTTTGCCCATCATTTCTCCTTGTTCTGCCATATCCGGTACAAATTACCTTCATATTTTCTTTTGACTTGCCTCTGGAAAAGGAACATACAGTTGACTATCCGAAAAATGGATTTTGAAAATAAATACCAACTTTCTCAAAACTTTGTCCATGAAATTTGTTAGCGGTCATGGCAAAGTTTGCTCTAAAAGGCAGGGGTCAGATTTTTGTAAATCTCCCTGGAAGATTATTTCTGAATTTCCCTGCTGAATAAAATGTCCCTGAAGGGAGGTCCTCAACGATTTCAAAAATCCCTGCTGAAAAAAATTAAGCGATTTTCAAAATCCCTGTTGGAAAAAATAATTTCGCTGCAAGTCGTCAAATCCGTGTAAAATAAGGTCAACCAATCTAAAAATTCGTTTGTCTAACAAATTTCCCTGAAACGCGACAACAGATTTGAAAATCCCTGTAAAAAAAATCAGCGAATTATAAAATTCCTGTTCGCAAAATAGATTCCCTTTGAGATTTTCCCTGTCGGAAATATTTTTTCCCTGGGAAGAATCTTCGTCTTCCAACAAAAATCCGACCCCTGAAAAGGAAACTCCCTTCGCTTTAATGCAGTCAAGTCACCAATAAATAAGTAAGCATCACTTGAAGTAAGCGCGATCCGGGGATTATATAATTCCTGGCTGTCAAAACAGTCGCGAAAATTAAATTTTCTTGTATTTGGGTAATAATTATACGGGTTCCATTTCATCACCCCTCTTGGTATTAAGGTTTCATAATAATAGCATGGCACGTAATAGCAATGAAAATTCCGCTGACTTTAAGTTTCAAAATATGATTCGGCAGTCCTGCAGGTGTTATTGCATTTAGATATAGCGGTATAGCCACCGCCTGCCTCGGTGGTTGAGACGGTTTCTCTTAGGGAGTGTGCACATATTACGTTTCATTTTTTCACCTTTTTGGGACCCTACCCCCCCTATCGTCATCCTAACGTCATTATTCCTTGACCCCCCCTCCCCTGTAAACGTCATCAAAGCAAAAACAAAGAAAAAACAAGTTTAATCCGCAGCATTTTTAGGGCGGCGTCAGCCCCCTTATAAGATAGTGTTGTCCGTGATGTCTGGTAGTTTTCCCCCGAAACTACTAGACCAAACCGTTCAAACTTTTGTTATCATTGGATAGGCCGAAAACTCGTATGAGTTTGTTATTGATTGAAACATGTCAGAGTGTTCTTGCGTAAAAAAAATGTACTTTCCTCCGAAAATGCTCGACCCATTTTGTTCAATATTGATGAGTGTGTTATTGGTTGAAATCGGTCCACGTGTTCGTACTTAAACAAAATAAACTAAATTTTGAAGGAAGAAAAAAATAATTAAGATAAACGAATGAATACTGGTTGGGAAACTTGAGATCGCGATCATTTTATTTTGGTTTCTCCTTCGCGGACTAAAGCGAAGTTGCAATTATTACTGTGTTTGCAAAGAGCCTATTGTTATTATAAAATTTACATTTAACGTCAGTAATATCGGCAAGTTCTCTCTGTATCGAGCCAGCCACATTTACAATAACTTCCATCGGTGTTTCCGACAAATACTCTGGTTGACATGCTGTGGAAAACTGCATTTGATTACTTTGAACAACATATTCAATATGTTTCGAGATGCTTTCTAACAAATTTCTATGAGCAACTCTTTGTGGGGTTAATATGAAATGTTGATAACAAAATAATAATTGCACGCATGGTGGGTTTGGCTTTCAAGGTTGTCTTGAATGCTGATGCAATAGTAGACAAGAAATAATTTCCAGACATTTAGCATGCCATTTGACAAATAGCCAAAGTAGGCAGATGAATCGTCCGGGTTTTCAAATACGAAATCCAGAAAAATCCTGCTTAAAGAGCACCGGAACCTGGAGAAACTTCTGTATTAAAAAATTGTCCATGTTGCATCGCCAAGGGCGACAGCAACTGAGATCATGAAAACCAATTACTTGCAAAACTGAAATTGACGGACGTGATTTTGTAGCCATTCTTGCGTAAGACATGAGTTTTCAGAATGTTCATGGTTGTCAGACATTTGGACTAATGTAGGGCTTGCGTATGTTTATAAAATGTATCAGTGGTCTTTCTACAATAAAAGTTTGTTACTAAAAACGCTAGCCTAACAATTATCCGTGTTTATTTCTTACATTTTTGTGAGAATGGGTGAAACGTCATCAGCAAGATTACCCCCACCCCCTCTTAGTATACACAAAATCATCAGCTTCAAGACCCCCTCCCTCCCCCAAAAATGAAACGTAATATGTGCACACTCCCTTAAAAAAATCCGTGCTCTGCACTGATTTGAGCAAACTTCGTTTGCATGTGCAGGAAAGTGAAACTTGTATAATAAGATTTATACTAAGGCAGGAAAATAGATTTGGGTTGTTATCGTTAATGGTAGTATGTCAATCCGGTGGAAATATATAGCAAATGCAAGAATTTTTTGGTAATAGTATCCAGAAAATAATTTTTTGATGTCAAACGTTTGACCCCAGGTCACTGAATTTATCAAAAGGCACAACTAGATTGTATGGTCGATATTTTGGTAAAGGTCACATGTCCGTACGTCAATCCGTTGTAAAGATATGGCTACCACAAGATTTTGTAGTGACGGACGGACGGACGGAATACACTCGTGCATAAGAAAGTTTCACTTTCTAAAAATACGACGCAGGCTAGTGGATTTACCGCTAGTTATAAAAAATTCGTGCTTGAATTTTTTTTTCGAATTGAACTCTGATGATTTTGAATACATTTTATTATTATTAAAAATATAACGCAACAACACTTCCTTAAATACACAATTCCTTGTGTACGTACCTTCACTTTTCCCTATAATTTCACATTGTTCGGCCATGTCCGTTACAATTACCATTATATTTTCTTTTGGCTTATCAATATTACAATTATGCCGACCTAACCCAGCTAGCACTGAACGTCATAATGATATCATTATTAATGCTTGAAATTCATAATCAGTTCATGTCTTTTTGCTGAGGAGATTATGACTTCCAATGGGCATCTTATCAATGAGCAATTTCTGACACGGTTCTGAAATAGTACATAAAATATTACAGATTCTGGGGTTCTTCATAATGATTTCAGTATGTCAGGGTGAGATTGAACTGCGCTCATAATCTTGTCATTTTCCGTAAAAATTATGAAATGACTTTTTGCGCAGGCTTATTGGGAGGGCGCGAGACCAGTGCAGGAATAAACTGTTAGCCAATTCCTAGCTGGTTTTATTAGTGGTGTGCCTTCATCGTTCCTAATTAACTTAAAAGTATTAATTTTTAAACGTGAAATAAATTATCGTAATGTGTCGATTTGTTTGACCAGATTGTGAAGGAAGTGCAGTGGATTATAATTATACCTCACCAATTCAGTATTCCCTGGTTTTCTAGACTAAATATTAGACTTTTGTAATTAGTGAAATGAAGTGAGTTAAACATATACAAGTGCATATAATGTATACATACTTACATCTTACACACTGAATAAGTGCATTTAACACATAATATTTTCATTTAAATTATTAATCACTACAATTAACAAAAAATGCATGTTTCCACAGACATAATTATATGTATATACGTAATTATTAAATGAATGTGTTTCCTCGCATACTCTACCTAATACTCTGATTTGGGTGCAATTTCTTTTTATAATTTAAAATGAGGGTGTTTTGAACCTGCGATATTTTTTGTGGATGGGAATTCGTGTGTAGATTGACGAAAATAGTTTTATTGGAAATATTTAATAAAAAATGTTTATTTCCAATCATTATATTTATTGTGACTTTGATTTCATTTTATATACATATAGTTGTATGTAGTTTGTACTTTATAATTACTATCGAATTTGTATATGCCGTACACGAGGTAGTGGTTATAGAAAGGGAATAAATTCTTTGATTGCAGTTAGAGGGAGGCACTGTTGCTTCATAATCTGGTCATAATTTCCCCGCATGCATGAAATATCTTTGATGTCATTACGACAGCTTAATGAGCCGAATAAGCGGACATTTCAGGATCATAGTGGTATCGTTTTGATTTCATAATGAAAAAGTGCTGTTGTCATTATGGACAGTACCCTACAGTGCCACTGAAGTCATTCTGAAATCATTATGTTCTTCCAGTGCTAGCTGGGAAGGCTTCCATCCGACCGGATAAATCGAATATCCGATCCGAATCCGATCCGAAATTTTCGGATAAATTTTCTTATTATCCGATCCGACCGTTACGGATCGGATAAATATTTTATTCATCCGTATCCGATCCGACCCGCGGATATCCGAAATTATCCGGATTGATACCAGTGGATGATGAAAAAACCATTAGGAATTTTCACTGCAAAAATGCAATAGCTTTTTACTTCATCACAATATTAATCATTTTTGCATACATTACGTACAAACTGAGGAAAAACTTTACAAACACCGCTATAAATTTGAAGCACAGAATTAATAAGAAAACACGTAAAAGCGGCACAGTTACTCCTTGGAAAAATTGTTGGTGCACACTTTGTTCTTATTGGTCGCTAGAACGCGCTACAAATTTGATTTTCGGATATCCGACGGATTATCCGATACTAGTAAAAGCCCTGTGCTCCGCACAGGGGCAATTACTTGAGAATTGTGAGAATATACACAAAACCTTAAATTGATATAGATCCCGTATACATGGCATGTCGAGAAGGCTTAATATTAATAGCCAGCTTCGCTGGGCAAAGTAATTTCATATAAGACATATGAACTATTAATTGTAAGATTAACAATTCGTTTCAAATAGCTAGTTGGCAATTCATCATCAAAAAATTATGGTACAACGCTCCAGCCCACTAAAGTTCTCTCCCAAACGCAATATTTGGCTATACACGTAGAATTTAACTAATCGCTTGATCAACTTAATACCAACAAACATTGTTATTAAATCTTGCTGTTGCAACACTGTATGCTGCTTCACCCCTTAGTGGATCAGCACAACGTGCTGATCAAATATGATTTTTTATGTGATTATAATTTGTATATATCTCAGTTGTACCGTCATAATGCAACTGAAACCTCAGACACTGGACGCGCTGATAATTTAAAATACGAAAAGTGAAAGCAATTCATATTAGCGCAACACTTTTCAATTGCTATTGTTACTAAAGTCCATGGTTACTACAAATCAATCATTAATTCCTAATGATATTTTTAGGGGATATAAAGATCAAATGTATGGATGTAAAGGATTGTAATTAAAAAATAGTGAGCAAATAACTTCGGCAATACAAATTCTGAGAATTTATCTGACATTATATATAAAAACTGTTGCAATAAGTACTTTCAATTCCATTTGCTTTTTCCTAATAAGTATCTCACACTTATGTGTACAAAGTTCAGTCAATAAAATTCTCCTCTCCTCAAGTCAGTGCTGTAAACGAACGTAGTTTTTTTCACTACCAGACTTAAATTAACCCTTTGATGATTTATGACTAATGTTTATAATAATTATGATTAGCGCTTTCAAGTGTTAATCGAAAATTGCGTAATATTGCGAATGGTAAAGCATGCAGGAGAGTGGTAATTTAAAGCTTTCTGACTGCTGCGCTCATTCCACTATATAGCAAGCCGCTCTATGTAGTATACGACTCTACTCTATATCGAAGCAAGCCGGCAAGCCGGTGGTGTATGCAGCAAGCAAGCAATAAGCAAGCCGAGAAGCACAGCCGGCACAGCGAGCTGAAAAAGCTCTCCTCTGCTACAGAGTCTCAGCTCGCTCGCTCGCTTTGCTTCTCGGCTTGATGATTGCTGTATATACCAGGATCCATCAGTCCCTACCTTTTTCAGTCCAAGTCAAAATCAGTCTTAAGTTTCTGATCAGTCAGTCAGTCCTTAAGTCTGTTTGCCGTTTCCTATGAGTCTCAGTCAGTCACAGTCATTATAAGAGTCACTGGAATCAGTCTCAGTCCCAGAGGGCAGCGTGTAATTTTCAAAAATACATACTTTTTGTAATTTTCTTGTGCTGTATTCAATACGATTGATGACCTTTAATCTGCTTTTGTAAAATACTACGAAAAACTCAAATATTTTCAATGTAGATTTTTGCTCCGCTAGATACGGTATGTACGCTTTATGATTTTTCTTGATTCCTACATTGGTTTAAGCGTTCGTCTCAGTCTCAGTCAGTCCCCTGAACCAGAAATAAGTCTAAGTCAGTCAAAGTCTTCAGCTGTAGTTAGATTTATCAGTCGCAGTCTCAGTCAGTCATCAGTCAGTCACTCAATGTTGCAGTCAGTACTTCAGCATCAGTCTAAGACTGGTCTATCCTGGTATATACCACACCGGCTTTCTTGGCTATATAGTGAAATAGTATAATACATGGCGGCTTGCTATATAGTGAAATGAGCACGAATAAATCCCAGTTGTGGAGACTTATTGTGTGGCTAAATCTTGCGCGCTTACTTTAACAGTAGAGTGCGAAATTTTAATAGCCACATACAGAAAGTGGCGGTTATAATATAGAGATTTATTATTTGTGATCCGAACCGGCCGGATTAAGTCATTTCCAAATCCGATCCGAATCCGATGACCGGATAAGGGGTACGTATCCGATCCGACGGATTGTATTCGGATCGGATAATATGCGCGTTTAGAAGAGAGCAAAGTTTCGGCTCGCTGAGACATGTTTATGACAGACAACGCTCAGCTGAGCTTGGATGCGCTGAGCTTCTGCCCGCTGTGCTTTGGCCCATTGGATGAATATTTGCGAAAATTTTAAAAACTCTATTATGCCATCGTCAAATTATTGTAGAGATCACTCTTGTATGTCGTTCACTTTCTCATCTGCGTGCATTCAAACTATCCCGCGCTTACGCTCGCATAAAAGTCTTCACAATAGGCAAACAAGCAGGTGGTATACATCAAGCAAGCCAGAGCCGAGAAGCACAGTTTAGCACAGCGAGCTGAAAGCTGGAACTCTGTCGTAGAGGAGAGCTTCTACCGGCTTGCGCTTGCTTGGTTGTTGTATTTACCACCGGCTTGCTTCCCTATATAGTGAAATAATATGAAGAATATAATACATACAGCAATCCCCGTAATTACACCTCATTTTGCAACGTATAATTGCATGCTTGAATCGGAAAACTTCACTCCTGTTTTTCTTCAACTAGGAGGTAAAAGCAGCGCTTGGTTGCTCGAGTGTTAGCTCGGACTTGGATTTTTTTTGCTCTGCACTCTGCCTGCTTTCTACCTTACAAGTTGCTCATCACAGTATTGCTTGCACCTTTTGCATTTACAGCAGGTGGCACACGAAAGGCATTGCCATTCATCAGGCAATTTTAAATGATATGGACCCCGTGTTGTACCTGATATTGTTTCCGCATGGTGGCAGGGGTTGGAAAATGGCATTCCCAAGCATAACGAATCATTTCCTAAGCAAACATAAGTTTGATGTGTACAGATTTTCGATTCGGGAAGGGTTCAATCTTTTCATAAGGGGTAGAAATCTCACAGGAAATAGCTGTAGATGCATGTGCAAAAGCCGAGGCAAATGGATTATATTCACTTCGATCACATCAAAAAGATTTGCGTGTTGAAATGTATACAGGACATCTCGATCATCGTGCAAATAGTGAAGGTATTAAAGCCTGAAAAGCAGTAATATTGCCAAGTAGTTTTATGGGAAGTCCAAGAAATAAGCAAAAACTCTACCAGGATGTCTTGGCAATTGTACGTAAATATGGGAAGCCAGATTTATTTAAGACAATTACAACAAATCCTAACTGGAGAGAAATTTTAAACAACCTACTTCCTGGACAAGAAGCCGCTGACAGGCCAGACTTAGTTGCCAGAGCATTTAATATGAAAGTCAAGGAGTTGCTGAAAGAGATTAAAAAGATGATATTTTTGGGTTCATTGTTGCAAAAGTGTACACAATTGATTGCCAAAAGAGATCTCTTAGAGACCGGCGTAAAGCATATGATTCACGGACCATGGGTTGACCTGAATGCAAACTGAATTTCCAAAGCCCTTTAGTAATGAAACAAATTAAAACTGGTTATCCTGTAAACCAAAGGCGCGAAGAAGAATCTGTCATTAAAGGAAAACCTATAGATAATCGATGGGTCGTACCTCATAATCCATACTTGCTACTGAGATATAATTGTCATATTAATCTGGAAATATGTGATGAACTATTTGCAGCATCAAGTATGTTTTAAGTATGTCTACAAAGGTTACGACTGTGCGAACATAGAAATTGTTGACACAATTGGTGACCATCAAGTTTTAAATCATGATGAAATAAAATCTTACTTGGACTCGAGATATATTTGTGCTCCTGAAGCAATTTGGAGGTTATTTGGCTATAAAATGCATGACCAATCTCACGCAATTATCAGTCCACAAGTATAGACAGAAAAATTCCATAATATGTACTTCAAGGAAGGACAAGAAGAACAAGCTTTGAGGAATAAAACAGATACGACGTTGACGGCATATTTCCACTTGAATGAGCAATGTGAATATGCTAGATAATTTTTGTATGAAGACACAACCATTTTGTGCTCAAAAAGAAGAAATGGGAGCTAAGACAGCAAAATTATAGTGGAGTTATTGATAGAATGCATTCAGTTAGCCCTTCGATTCCTGAAAGATATATTATTTATTGCTACTGAACATTCGTAGAGCAACCAGTATACGAACAGTACATAACACATATCAAGAGGCTGCGAAAAGCTTAGGGTTGCTTGCTGATGATAGTGAATGGGAGAAAGACCTATCTGACGCATCTGTGTATGCAATGCCTGCCTGTTTGCGACAGTTATTTGCTTACATTTGCGTGTTTGGAAATCCACAAAATGCATTGCAATTATGGGGAACATTTAAAGAGTCGCCAACCGGAGTATTGAGCCAGTACAACTATCAGACACCGTCTGAAAACATTGCGCAACACAGTTTTTGATCACAATATGACGAAGTTCTTTCGTCATAGTTTCTGCACCTTGTCCCAAAATCGTCAGAATTGTTTGGTCATCATGACATTCCTCTAGAAATAAGGAGACAAAAAATGCTTTGTAACGGATTTTACATTATTGTACACATTTCTCAATTATAAATGAATTGGAATTCGTCGCGAAACATGACACATTAATTTTGTAATACTATTGCATGCGAAAATGTTTACTATTATTAATTAGTTAATGTTTAATTAATTAAAATTAAATAAACATTAAATAATGAACTTACCATGAAACTGCGCCTGCATAAATCCGCAAGCTTGAGGTCACTCAGTTTTTTTAAATAATGAGGAAGCTCATTAATTAAGCCTAATTATTTTAAAACCCGCAATAATCAATAATATCCCAAATGACAATGAGATTGGTTACGGGTACAGTATGCCTGTTATGAAACGCGTAAAATGGAGTCAGACAGTAATAGACCGTTGATAAAACGACCGTTAAACCTTTCTTTCCAGCATCATAAAATAGTTCCTGGACGGGAATATAGAATGAAGAAAGTTTGGACAGTCGAGGGAAACTTAATGTCAACGAAACTTGTGAAGGCAGAGCTTGAAGACTAAATTTAAACTTTTCATTTTGTGATTTTGTTTCTGTTTTGAACAAACCGGGAAACCACAAGATGGTATTAGATTCCAAAAAGGCTGCAAAATACAAATGGGAATCATATATACGTAAAAAAATATTTGTCCCGGAATGAGGTTTCAAAAAAGTGGGAACCCTAATTAAACACTATAGAAGCCAGTTTACTGCATGGAGTATTCATGTGCGAAATTTTAGTTCATGAAATATTTTTGAAATGCCTGTTGCTAAATATCAATGTTGGGTTTATGACCTCTTCAGATATACATTCACTGTCCATAATTTAGCATCACAAGATCTCCAATGTACAAAATCATGCATAAAAGCTGTCCGGTAATAGATATCCTCTCAACCAAACCAAGGGCTTGTAAGTCACACATTTGTAAAGAGTCGGCGCCATTTGCACTGCCATAACTAAATAATTTATAACTATAAATTTACGAAGAAAATTTGCCTGAGAAAATGTGACAAAACTTTGCATTATGCACGTTGCATTGCCGCTCTGTCCACACAATTCACGAAGAAAGTGCTCTGGCATGTATGTCATTGTTTTTATTTACCGTATGTGATGCCATAATCTTATTAATAAAGTATTTATGGTCCAGCGAAAGTAGTTAACCCAAGATTAAAATAATTTAATTGTCCGGTAGTATATATATTAGTAAAACACCCTCCGAGTTGCTACACGTTCCGTATCAAGCTCCTCAAACAGTGATTTTCAGTTGGAGGAGGTTCAGAGCAATTAAAAAATACCTCACACTGGCCGACCAGAAAGATTTACCAGAAAGAGTGGACCGTCATATTATGATGACAACAGACAACCATAAAAAGTAGGAAGTGGCCACTGAACCTGATCACTGACAGCGTAAGAAGTGACGCTAGTGTCAGTATTAATGACAGTACTGTAAGGCGAAGACTCAGGGAAGCCTTTTACCACGAAAGAATTGCCCCGAAAAAATCTTTGCTCACAAAAAAAAAGTTGACAAAACAAGGCAGTGGGCAAAAAAACTTCTCAACGAAGAGAATCTAATAATAATTTAAATTAATTTACGTACATATTTTTCAATTAGGACCCTACAAATTTAATCTTGGTTCTCTGTTCCTGGTTAGTGTCCCCATAGTCCCAGTTCTGGGTTTTCGCCGAACAGAGCTGCGTTCAGGTCAAGTATTTTGAGGATCCGAACTTGAACTTGACCTGCACTTGAACTTTCAAGTAGATATTTGTCAGTACCCGAACTTGGCGTTTCGGGTCCCCGGAATTACTTGTCATACCAAGTCATTTCTTGCAAGTAATCTTTCCAAAACCCGAACTTGATCTGATACTTGAATTTCGGGTCGATAAATCTTGCGACCCGAACTTGGAATTGACTTGAACCCGAACTTGGATTTCAAGTACTTGAACCTTACAACTTTGTAGTATGAAGTAGCAAAAACATTCCAACGGTTGGAGCTAAGATTTTCAATTTCCATCGTCTTTATTAAATTCAGATTTGGGTTCACTCATGGTTTTTCCTCGTGTTACAGTCTCACCGGACAATTTACTTCAATAGTTTTTCAAAAATAATTATTAAAAATTAGAAGAATAGTTTTAAACACGACGATTTACAGAATACACAACAGTCACTCCAAATGAAAGTGAGCTCCAGCTTCTGTGCATATCTCTGCAGCCATGGTTTCTAGTGGGGACGTCAATGGTCTGGTCCGGACCATTTATAATGGTCCGCTATTGGTCTGGTCTGGTCTGGTCCCAGATTTGTATGGTCTAATCAGACCGTACCGCTCTGGTTCAACACTTGGACCACACCAGATACAATTGGTCCAGTTTCAGGACCAGACCAGACCTGACCACAGGACCATGGTCTCAAACGTACACAAAATAAAAATTTGAGTTAAAAAAATCCCATGGAACAAATTAAAACTGACATTTCCGTAGATAAAAGAATTTGACGGGATAAAATGTGATTAGTTAATTGCTCTCAATGGTTTTCTGGACCATAATCCGGAGCATGGTCCTTGGCCTGGTCTGGTCCGAACGACTGGATCAGACCAGTTTCATGAAATCTGGATCAAACCAGACCATTGGCATCACTAGTTTCTAGAATGCGTGTTGCAGAAGTGCGAAAAACCGAGTGAGAAGAACGCACAAAGGAAGCAAAAGTTGGAACTATGATACTTGAATTGGTACTTGAAAGATCAAGTTCGGGTTCAAGTAAAATCCATGCCCAGACCCGAACTTGAACTTGATCCTTAGTTCAAGTCAATTCTGTGGACTTGCACTTGGAACAGAACCGACTTGAAATTCCAAGTTCGGATCCAGCAAATACTTTAACTTGACCCGATTCAACCAAGTAGAAACGCTCATGATCCCGAACTTGCTCCGAACTTGACCTGACTTGATACTTGTCAAGTATTACTTGAACTTGAGCGCAGCTCTGTCGCCGAAGATGTTCTCCGTTCTCGATGGTCCTTATAGTTCTAGCCGTCTTGTTCCAAAGATGCTAAACTGATTTTGCCTATCCCACATCCTACCTATACATTTAGTTTAGCCTTCCTTCTCACGTATTTGTGCAATTGTAGGGCCTGTATCGTTCCCTACAAGTAGTGCTGTAATTTGTCCTTTTAGTATTGTATTGTACTTTGGCGAAAAGTACAAAAGTAGTACAACTGAGATATTGTTTTGTACTCCGAGTTTTGTTTTTGTTTTGTACTTCTATCAGATTGTTTTTGTTTTTGTACAATCTGTATTGTATTGTTCTAAGGTTCTAGAAGACGCTAGAAATTTGCTAAAGTGATAGTTGTATCTGAGTTCAAGAGCACGTAGCAATTGATTTGTGCAACTTTAGTTGTTTAAAAATTACGTGAAAGAACAAAAAACCAGTCATTGACTAATCTCCCCTAAGAGATGCATTGAATCTGTTGATGGTCGAATTTTGAAGGGTGCAATTCTGTGGCACCAACCTATTTGTGAATAATCCCTGTAATAACCACATCGTAATTTCCAGAACAACATAATTTCATAAACAATATTCACTACCATTGCTTAAAATTAGAATGGATAGAGTAGACGCTTGTGCTCTGATATCTATATTTTCAATTTGCTCAGCCGTTGGCTTTTACCACCTATTTCATCGATGTAGAAATGTCTCCTATGCGTGGACTACATTTACAAATCGCATAGTTCGTTTGTTAGACTAGGTCTTTTGTCTTTGTTAGACACAGACTAGATTTATCCAGGTCAACATTTAAACCATACGGTTAGCCAATTTTATTGATCAGTACCGATTCATTGGTATCATATCTGATGCCATTGAATTGTCATTAGCCAGTGTTGATTTAATTCGTGACCTTTTTCATGACGTCTTACTAATCCACATTAAATGTAACCTACAACTAGTACATCTTATCGGTGGCGTCTAATAATCAATATAATAATAATAATAATAATAGGGTTTTATTGGTTGATATAGTGGCCTCAGCTGTTACAACCTTTAATAATCAATATGGTAACAGTCAAAGTCATGCAACTATTAGTGACAGTAAGGTCAATCTGAGGTCATGTGACTACTAGTGACACAGTAAGGTCAATCTGAGGTCATGTGACTACTAGTGACACAGTAAGGTCAATCTGAGGTCATGTGACTACTAGTGACACAGTAAGGTCAATCTGAGGTCATGTGACTACTAGTGACACAGTAAGGTCAATCTGAGGTCATGTGACTACTAGTGACACAGTAAGGTCAATCTGAGGTCATGTGACTACTAGTGACACAGTAAGGTTTTGTGACCTCAAATTGACCTTATTGGGTCACCAATAGTCTCATGACAGATTACGGTTTTTAGGGGCGCATGACCTATAATGAAACTTGGTGAGTAACTAGTAGTAAATCACCTATGATTGACTTTATTGGCGCATTAATGGTCACATGACACTAGAATGACATACTCAATGTAAGTGTATATTTTATATGGGCGATAGTAGGCGAATCTACCAAGAATTAGGCAATGCCCAGTTTTTGTGCTTTGACATGTTTTTTCACGATTCCAATTACACAAATCAATTCCTATGTGCTCTAGAAATCTATTACAACAATCACTTTAGTAAATTTCTAGCGTCTCTAGAACCTTGAAACAATACAATTTGGATTGTATTGTTTTTTTCAATTCCTGTTTTGTTTTTGTTTTAGTTTTGTATATCGAAAATGGATATTGTTTGTTTAGTTTTGTACCAAAGACAAAAACAATACAAAAGTACAAAACTAAACGAGTACAATATTACAGCACTACCTACAAGTAGGCATTTGCGGCTGCCTACATTTCTGCCTATATAGGGATACGGAAAGTGTTATCCCCTTCCTACATGTGACCCTATACTGCAGAATCGAAGTATATTTTTATTGAAATTCACAAATTACACTTTGCTGTTTTATTTTAGCAAATTTATTTTGGGCATATAACATTAGTTTAGAAAAAATTTAGGCTATCCCTCATATGCAAGAACTATTCAGCAAACAATCGCAATTGTTTGTTACTATCATATTTGTCATATATTTAAACAAACTGATTTTGAGTACTTTCACATACAATATATGCACATGTACTTAGTTATGTATGTATATTATTTTGAATGGAAAATCTCACATGTCCCTGCAGTAGCTTGATATTTCAACGTTTTAAAATCGTTATGGTTTGCATTTTGCATTGAGATAAGACTTCCATAATGTGACAATAGTTAATTATGTCCTATATATTTGCCTTCATGCAAGCGTGTTCTCGTGCTGCCTACATATTTGCCTATATGACCGCGTGTATGCAGGCGTGCATTTCCTATTTATAGGCAATTTTTTCTGCAAAAATCAGTGTCCCTCTCAAAATCCCTATTTTGCCTATAATTTTTTCTGAAAATAGCTCGCACCCTATAAATAGGCCTACAAGTAGGCCTGGATGTAGGATAGGCTAGCATTATTGTCTTGTTCTATTCTCAAGTGTTCTCTGTTCTCGGTTTTATCCTGACTTCCTGTTTCATCGGTTAACTTAAACCAAGACCCATTGGACCTTTTGTTGCGGTTAATTATTTGAAGCAATTTCTGCACCAAGCTACGTATATTTAATGGTAATTATTAACATAACTGAAGTAATCTCCTTTAGTTGAAGTTCTATTACTCTGTGCTATCATTTTCAATTGTATCAGCGCAAAATCCAATGAAGTTTATAATTTGGCCCGACCAAATTTTCCGTTATGCTCCTTATACGCGACTGATATTAACTGTCTGGTCCGGCATTTTGGAACTTTATTGGTATGTCATGAAAGTTTGTCAGTGTCAGAGTTTATTGTAATACTGACTAACAAAGAATCACTTAAATAAGTTCAACATCATTATCAAGGGTGAAAAGGGTCGCTTTAAAAATCCAATTCTGCCGTAGCATGATCCACTTGTCAATTTGTCAATCCAATTTTCGCTTTTGTTTTTTGAACACAGGGATCCACGCAAGAATTCTCCTCAATTTCGCGAATGTGTGCTATTCTGACTGAATTCTTTTTGTTAAATAATTAATTTCGCCAACGGATCTGCCATAAAGGTAATTTACATAGATAGTTACCTAGATGAACTGATCTCCACATAATGTACTATCTGTTCCTGCTTGTACGTGCTAGGATGAGAAAGAATATTTTGCAACACGGTGTACATAATTGTTTGGAAGAAATTGTTTGCTTTAAGTTTTTCAAATACAATTATTAATAGCGGTTTGTACACTATTTTTAAGAAATGTTGAAGCTTTATTGCAGTTTTGGCAGAAAAAGTCAGGAAAAGGCTAATTTGATTCCCAAAAATTGGGAGGGTCAGCAGTTGTATAGCCTGTCCCTCCCTGACGTTTTGGTCAGGGGGGACAATGTCCCCCGTGTCCAGTTATTCCGGAGTGCCTGAAAACAAATATTTGCACTCATATTATTGTCCTACACTCGTTAGTAAGGAGGTATATGTTGAACTCATCCTATAGTGCTAAGAAAATCTGGAAAATAATTAAGTAGATAGATTCGGTGTTTTAGTCATCCATCTAGTCACTAGTGATCCAGTCCAATACCCCTGGATTTTCCCCTCTTGCCGACATCGCACAATCTCGTAGATGCCGCAATTTATCCTCTGATCTCGCCACCCCGGCCAAATTGGTCACACTTTTCATCCACACCATTGCCAGCAATTCCAAAACTTTTTAACAATTTTAAAGTAAACAATATCATCCGTGTTATACTGGGTTTATCCTAATTACGGCCTAACCATTAAATCAATAAGAATAACTACGAAGAAATGTGTAGTATTGTTTTTAGTATTCATGTACAAAAATAAATATGAACAATCAAATTCAAGTGCAAGTTCACATGTTATGTATCCAACTTGTATGTCAAGTTCTTTAGAATGAACTTGAAAATCGTGTACTTGAATACTCCTGAGAAACTTGATTCATCAAGTGCGGATACGTTGCTTAGACAATGTTCAAGACAAAGTTCAAGTTCACGTCAAGTTGCCTAAAATAACTTGGCTTGAATGCAGCTCTACTCCAATTAAAATAGCAATACTGTAAGAGCTGAAAACAAACACTAAATAAGGGTAAAAGCTGCAATGGTGCAATAATGTAAGCAATGATCTCGGCAGTGTAGTAACTTTCGGGTGTCTTGAGTTCCAAAAATGGCTTTTATTCAAAGGTAGATAATTTAAAATTTCTTTGGACAAAATAAAATGCTAATAGTAAATTTACTTAATTGAATGGACAATACTTCGGACGTCACTCATATCATCCATTCCTCCGTCGTCGAGCACAGGTGAAAACAAATCGTCCAAAAATTGATCCACATCGCTGGCTTGACTTGGTACACGAACACGTCGGACATGAGAAGCCA
Organism: Allacma fusca; assembly: GCA_947179485.1. Lineage (NCBI taxonomy): Eukaryota > Metazoa > Arthropoda > Collembola > Symphypleona > Sminthuridae > Allacma > Allacma fusca. Next base: position 53,245,743 of record OX359249.1, on the reverse strand, counting down.
AACTGGGAGCTTCAGAAGTATCCGACAACGCCGACGACCGAATGACGCCATCTGACGCCTTTTCTATATAATGGCGTGAGCTGTAGCTACCAGCAATAGATGATTTCTTACTCGCTGCTGAACTAGCTTTGATAAAGCGCGGGGGTCCGGCGCGTCTGCTTTTTATCTTTTCCACTTCATAGAAATCTTCTACTTGCCTCTGATTTGAAGGTCCGGCTTCTGAAGGGGGGAAGCTGAAACAAAAAATTGCAATTAAAATTAAGAGCTAGAGCAGACCATGACGGCTATTTACTAATAGAAAATATTCATAAACAGTCTAAAGCTACCTCGACATAATTTCATTGCCAGGTGATTCTTTCATTTCTGGTCTTATCTCATAGTCATCAAAAACGAGATTATCAATACTAAGGTTGTTGTATCTTTCATTTAGCTTTGAAGAACTCAGGTAAGTTTTCATGCTTAGCAGATTTTCCAGACTTCTTGTTGTCTTCATATCTGTGCGTCTTTTAGCCAGCTGCTGAAGTGGTTCCGGTGGCTGTGGAGGTGGAACTTGAGGACGATTTAAATACTTGTAAGATTGGAATACCGGATTCTTGCTGTCCTCATCCTTCACAAACAAGTTTTAAACTTAAATAACACATTAATCATCAATCATGAATGCAAAATTCTAAGGATATTGAAACTCGAAGTTAAATAGAAACCATGTATTTATGTTAAGGTCCCGTGTGAGTGAAGTCATTTCATCCTACCTCTAAATAAGAAAAATAATCATGTATGTATCCACTGGAATACGTTTCCTCAACACGACCATCCCACACTACGTCGATACCCCACCCTAAACCCACTGCTGATCCAAGGGTAGCCGAGCTATTTAAATCATTGTAGGCATCCCATACCCATCCTCCAACATTCGAATAGACTTCCCAACTTCCAATTCCGCCAACAGTTGCATCTCCCAGTTGGGGTAAGTTTATGCTAAAACTCGAGTCACATTTTAGCTTCAAACATTTGCTTTCCAAGTAACAAGGCGAATTTAACCTAGTAGAGTTGAGCTGGCAGTCTTTCAACTTGGATACAACTTGATTAGCAAATGGATGATCCAAGGTGGTCGCGAACCTGTACAAGTGGCTATATATTTCTTCCGATGGAGGAAAAGAGGACAAACAGTTACCAAGGAGATGTAAAACCTTTTCTTTTTGTTGCTTATCTTGAGTGTGAGTCTGGTTCACAAGCTGGATTAAAATCTCGTCTCGAAGACCTGGGTTTTGTAAACACCGCTTGATAATGTAGCTTTGGATTAATAAATCTCTGTCTTCATTGGTATTTGATTCGTTCATGTAACGTAAGATAAGTTTGAATGTAGACAAGGATTCTTCTACTGGCGAGTCCTTAAGGAAAGGCGCAGTAATTGGCTCCCGCCGATGTCCTAACGACGTCAAAAGTCTCGGCTCATTTACTTCAAGTTTTTTGGGAAGTTGCTTCTTTCTAACGAAGGCCGAAATATTTGACGGCGAAACCTTGATCACATTGTTTTCTTTAGGCTGCTTAGGAGCATCTGTTGTAATAAGAAATTATTACCTAAAATGAGTTTATCCGTGACTGAATCAGAGCTGATGGAGTATGACATTAAAAAAATAAAAATTTCCGATACGTCCTACCAGCTAGGCGATGTAAGCTAAAAGCCAGTTGAGCAGGTATTTCTAGATGCCCCACAGCACCGCTGGTTAAAATCCGGTTCCGATTTTCCAACATCCGGGTCTTTTCTTCTTTAATTGCTTTGGCTCTACGTCTACCTTTCACTCCTCGCCAATGTTTTTGAAGAGTTGTGGATGCTCTTTTCAGACTGAGGTACTCGGAGCGAGTAATTAACATTCGAATGAAACTTTGAATGATGATTGCCGCTTTGATATTCCGTTTGTATAGTTTTCTTGTCAAGAATCCACGAACATTGGCTTGGATCTTCATTGCCGAATCATTGTGAACTTGATTGCGCTTTATCTCTAATTCTTCTTCCAACGAGGTCCGTATGAAGATTTTGTGAGACCCAAACTGGAAATTCTTGTTAGAAAAGTGTGACAGGATCTCTCGCGTCACGTCAGTATCATTGGTATGATAGTTTCCCTGGATTAGGCATTTGTAAGTTGTTGCGAACTGTCGGTAAGTGAGACGGTACGGATACCCGTGCTTCCTAATTCGGATCGTCTCCAGTACGCCAGTATACCTTAATTTTAATGCAATGAATTTCAATTTACTTGCCCGATAAGGTTTTATAAGCATAAATACACAAGAACGGCTAAAAAGTCCCTAAATTGAACTCACTTTAATTGTTGTTGCACTAAGGGAACATCAAACACTTCTGCCATTTTCATTTGATTAGGCTTGATGCACCTAACAAACCAAGGGTAACATTTTCCCATTGATTCCAAAAGGTTGTTCAGGGAGTCACTAAATCGAGCTGCTACTGTTGGTGCTCTTGGTTTCATGGTTATGAATCGATTTTTTAAGTTGACGTTTCTCGTAGAAGTATTACTCTTAAACATTCTGGAGATTATCTGCAATTTATTTAAAATAACTTTAAAACAATTTTGAATACTGAAAATTCTCAAATTAACTCATGACTATCGCAAATATAAATCCCTCTAAATTGTATGACATTTTTAAAGGAAACGCCTCATTTAAACATGTGATTATAAGGGACATCAGTTGCTCTTGAAGATACCTGAGAAGTGCTGGAGGATAAAAGTTGCATAACATCAGCTCTCAAAGTGTCTCGATTTTTCTCCAAAAATCCTTCAACATTGTAGAAAACAGGACCTGCATAATGCTTCACCCCGAACTCATTACAACCGATACGGGGCCGCAAATAATATTCGTTGAGTGCATGGTTATAATGCGATTTCTCCAAAAAACTCACGTCCTCATTTAACCAAAAAAATTATAAGCAACTCATGAAATTCCGATGGATGCTTTTAAGTGACAAAATGGAAAGAAAATGTATTACTTACAGTTCCTTTCGGGAAATTTGATTCATCATCCAGAAGATGCAAAATTCCGACAGGTTTCTTTCCCATCAAACTCAAAACGCAGCTGTTATCATCATACATGATAAACTCCCACTCTATTTTCTCTTTGCTGTAATCCATTTGTTCTAATTTGAAAATGTGACGGTTTAAATGGTGTTGAAGAGTTTCGTTTGCATAGTTAATACAAAGTTGTTCGAAACTATTATTTTCCTGTTTAAATACAGTTCATTTTAATAAAACTGGCTAACAAATTACATATCTCAAGCAAAACGTCAATGCTTGCCCAAAACAAATTTGAATCGTAAATAAATTAAAGAGTGTAAAATACAATGTCGAACTTATTTTTACCTGAAAATCTTCGAATCCGAAAATATCCAAAATACAAATTCTCTCTGGAGTATCTCTCTGATTAAAAACAATGCGATTTACACGAGCAACTAACCATGTAAATAAATTAGAATACAAAACTTTGGCAATGGCGTCACGGTTATCGAGAGATTGGTCTATCGACAAAGGAGTAACCACTCGCTCTCCTCTGGCCTCCTAAAATGTATTTTTTAAAAAACAAAATGTACTATCACCAAAAGATCGGTAAATCATGCAAGTATTTGTAACAAGTGCGTGCAAAGCCTGCAAGGGCAACATCGCTTCGCCGGAGTATACCATCTAACGTCCAACCCAACTAAATATGTCCTATCTAACGTAATGCTATTTTTGGACAAGTATTATTCCGTGCAATGATAATGTTCTGGCGGCTCCCATTTTGCACACGGTTGAATTTTAACCGGATCAAACCTCAGTGGACTTACTTAACCCCACTAAATTTATTTTTCGTACTTATCACCAATGTAAACAGTATCTTACGTCTACTGAGGTGCAAGTGGATACGTCAGCCGTATCTCGAGTTTCGCTTATCCGTAGCCATAAAAAATTAGTTTCATTGGGAATGCTCCTTAACGCTTTATAAAATTGATGCCCAAAAACTATGGACTCGATCAGTACTGAATAAATAATAATAACCCAAAAGCCAGGTTCTATGTAATTATTACTTCCCACTTAAATAACCAAAACGCAAGGTACAACAAAAACCACCCCCATCCGAACACGAAAGCTTTCTTTAAATCAAAACGGAAAACGGATGCACGGACACGGAAGCTACCCGCATGAGAAAATCCTGAACACAAAATTCACCACCCATAAGTTCATCTTTTCAGTGCATACAGTTTACCCATCCCTAACCTATAATGTCCCCCCTTATCCCGATCCTGTAATGTTCCCCCTTATCCCGATCCTGTAATGTTCCCCCTTATCCCGAACCTATAATGTCCCTCCTTATCTCAAACCTACAATGTTCCCGCTTATTCTTAACATCTTAACCTATAAAACCCCCTAAAGCAAACAACCGTCCAAATAATTACTGCAAAAAGTGTGAATGCACGCACGTTACCGGATTTTATAATAGTCAAGATATTAATACAGCAGCCTATAGATCTGAATTGTAAAAACTCATTAGCATGTTATAACGCATGCACTTGCCCAAAATTCACGGATAAATCCAGTTTTCAATTCAAAACAAAATATCTTTACATGCAGATGGCTGTATTCAATAAATACATTTCGCTAAACTATCCATATAAATAATTTTGTAAAACTGCAGGCACGGTTACCGTTGTTTTGAACATCAGAGCTCTCCTAATGCCATCTGGATTCAAATGCAGCAAATGGCCAGTCCACTGGATTTCCGCGTCAGATCCTATTTCCACTCCTTCCACTCCATGTTTCATAGTTTTCCGGTGAAAATAGATGTTTCCCAAATGTAAGACTTTAGTAACCAACAAAATATTCACATATTTTTAAATACTTTTGAAAATCATTCATGGCATATACTGTACTTGACTCGAAGCTAACTAAGCTACAATGAAGAAAGCAATTACCTGCAGCTAAAATCCTCAAAACGGAATCAATTTCATCGGAACTTAATCCTAAAATCTCCATTGATCCAAGCAAACTACTAAAATCTCGAAAATCTTCCTTGCCAGATATACTGGTTGCACCACCTTGATTCAAATAAAAATATTTGTCTGCACTTCCCAGCCCGTACTTTTCCCTCAGGTCTTTCCCCAGGCCACGTAACATCTCATAAAAAACATGATAGTTCCTTTCTCCTACGTTCTGGGTCACTATTCGTGACTTTTCAAGTAAATATTCGTTAATTTTGGCTCCGATAATTTTCCCCCTAAAATACATAACAACGAAATTGATTACTGGATAAACATCAGACGCCCATTAGAGTTCACGTTTACTGTAACCAAAATTATAACGGGAGTATGGGATAGTTAATTACTCGTGGAAGTAGACGTGAACGTATTTCCCGAATCTGGAGGAATTGTCATTTTTTATTGTTTTTGCGTTTCCAAACGACTCAAGCAATGGCCCTGCTTCCAAGATTTGCTCTGTTATTAAATTTGAATTGGATTTGTTGACAAGCGCTAGATACCTACAAGTGAAAATAAAGATTTCATTTTCAAAATTAATATTTTGGAAATAATCGTATACATCAATTCTGTTCTTCAGTCGTAACAAGAAATCATTTACTAATGAGAATACATTTTAATACATTTAATGCATTCAAGCAAAGCTGAGCATTTTTTAATGCAAACATGAGTGGAAATATACCAAACGCTACGTAAAGGATAGACCTTGGTCAGCAGGTAAAAAGTATTCTACAAAACTGCCTTGTACCAAGCCTTTACATGCATCTGATAATGAGCTAAAGCTAAAGCTATGTTCAGACTACAAATAAAATATAGTGATGATATACCCCACAACGAGTTTCGCAGCTTCCGTTTTTCCACTCCCACTCTCTCCGCTTATGACAACAACTTGCGGCTTTTTGTCCTTGACCATTCGTGTGTATGCCGAGGATCCAATGGCAAATAAGTGTCTGTTGATATGAATTTTAAGATTTTATGACTTTAATTATAATAATAATAATGAATATAATTTAGTAATAATAATTAATGAAAATATTCACGGCGGCAAAGTAGAATTGACAAATTTCCCTTCATATCGTTTCACGTAAGGTAGTCCGTATATGTCAAACATTTTGTAAGGATTAACAGCTAGAAGGATTGACCCGATGTACGTCTAGAGATTTTTAAATATCATTAATACTAAATTAAATATTTAATTCTAATCAAATTGTACTGAACCAAACGTCGTAAATGGTATGACTCACGTAGATTGACCCAGCCTCATATCGCTTTTTGACATTCCACAAAATGGCCTCCTCCGACAAATCACTACAAAAGCAAAGAATTTTAAACAAAACTACGAGTGAGCTTCTACATATGGTACTCAACTGTAAAGCTTCAAAAGCAAGTGCAGTGTCATAAATCCAGATGAGAATTGGTGCCCAAGCACTATGTGAGTAGATCAAGGATCTGATAGAATTTTTTGCCGGTAGCTTCTAGGTTCGGAGTTCTGATAGGTCAAAGGTCACGTTCATTATTGTTATTATTTCACTCCGATGTGAGTTCCGTGAGCACTTCCACCCGTTTACTCACTGTCAACCAGTCTGACTTAACTTGGCAAACCAAACTAATATGAACCAAATCTCGAACAGGTGTTGTACAAGAGAAAATGCATTAACGAACCATGGGTTTAATCAGTATTTTAATATTTACGAATCCTCACCAAATACAATTACGGAAATATTCGAGTAGGAGTAAACGTAAATGCACACTGAACTCACATCTGACGTAAATAGTACCAGCCAGGAACGTGACCTTTTACCTCACACAATTCCGAAACTAGAAGAGTGCTGCAAATAATTCTTTCAAGCTCCTTAATCTACTCCTCAAGTAGTGCCTGTGTACCACTTTTGATAAAATTCCATGAATAGCTGGTACACTACACATAAGTGGTGCTTAAAATAAAAACTGCAAATAAATTGTACTTATTACCTTAACTGAACCATGTCATCGACGGGATTATCAAAATATCTTCTTTTAAGCGCATTACTTCCCCCAACTTCCACCGTGAACTAAAAATCCATGTGACTTTCATGTTAGCTAGATTCTTTGGCTTATGCTCACGAAAAATGTCAACAATCTTGCCTTAGAATCAGTGACATTTATCCCATAATTTTGAAATGACTTACATAAGTGACATATGCAAGGTTGCATGTTGCTCATAGGCAACTATGGCTACTACTCTACTTTGCTAAACATATGACTAAAAGAAACTGACCGTATTATTTTGAGGTGTACTGTTCTGTGATTCTTTGATGTCTCCATTTTCCTGGTCTTGAGCTGTTTCAATGATGACAACCCCTCCTTGACGATGGAATTCAGTGACAACACCTGGGACTGAATATCCTAATCCCGATGGTTCGAACCAGACTTTCTCACCCTTGAAAAATAAGAAAATATTTTGCATTCTTCAGACCCCTACTCACTTACAAATTGTAGCACTTGACCCCAGAAAACAAAGTTACCTGCGAAAATTCACTCATTTTGTGGTAATTTAGGAAGGAAGTAGAGAGGATCAGAACAGAAAATATGCTTCGGTAGACGCCAGAGCAGAACAATTAAAGAGCTACACAAATCCTTGAGTTTTCTGAAGCCTGAAGCAAAGAGAATTCCATTCGGGGTCAGAATAATAACACCATCCCCACATTCCCCACTTTTACCTCAGCGTCAATCCACACCTGCACCTCTCTACGTCTCTACGTCTCTACTTCTCTACTCTCTGCTCTCTGCTCTCCACTCACTCTCCACTCACTCTCCACTCTCTCCACTCTATCTCCACTCTCTTAGTCTTAATTCCAATGGCCCTTGGCAGCTTCTTCAACAATCTACTCAAAGTACTGAATCTACTTACAGTCAACTATACCGTAGCCACCGTAGCCACCGTAGCCACCGTAGCCACCGTAGGCCATATCCCCTCTACTCTCTACTCTCGCACTCTCACTCTACCTATTACTACCTTCCCGGTTCGACAACACACTAAACATTCAACATTCAACTTAGTCTTTCAAGTTTCAACAAAGTACAGGAATCCATACAAAATTAAACTACCCTCTGGCCTCTCGTACTTAACATCCCATACTCAACATCTCATACTCAACATCTCATACTCAACATCTTATATTCCTATTACTATTTCATTGAAACAACCCTTCCCCTCCTCCCCTCTTCTGCAAAAGTTTACCATTCAAACTGCATTCAAACTACATTCAAACTACATTCAAACTACATTCAAACTACATTCAAACTACATTCAAACTACATTCAAACTACATTCAAACTACATTCAAACTACATTCAAACTACATTCAAACTACATTCAAACTACAGTCATCACAATATCTTCATCTTACCATAACCTTCCTTGTCTCTTCCGCTCAAAACTCAAGCTTCCATTATTATCCATCTACCAGCTTCATTTCCCAGTAAAACCTTATTCTTTGGGTCATCATTCTTTAGAACAAGTCTATTGCAAGTCTGTTATCAGCAATAACAAAAACCAATCCATTTTTCCATTCCATCCACAATCCTACCATTCATTTGCCCACAAAATCCGCTCCATAAATTCCATTCTAATTTCAAAGTCACATTTAATTCAATATATGTATGCACACACAGCAAGCGCAACCCACTAAAACCCAATAAGTAAATGATTATTTATCTTCCCCACCACAAAACATTATTTAAATGGCAACGATAATTCATTGTATACGCTATTAGTTCGTTTTTAGGGGCGTAGTGAAACCAGGTTCCTAAAGTCATTCATTGCTTCTGATTCCCTCCGTGTTATTAAACAGAGAGAAAATAATGAGAAAGAAAATATTAAGCTTACAAAAATTAGTAGTAGTATAGTCGATTTTCCAGCGAGCCATTACTGAGTCAAGAATTACTGTCTCAGGATCCCAAGATTCTCTTATATTTATTTATTTTTAATTTGAAAAGTATTTATTTGTATTCTACCACTTTAAGACAATTCATAAACTTAGCCGCACATTCTTTGGTCCACATCCACAGACCGGAATTTTTTATATTAGGAAGATGGTATTACAGTCAAATGATTCCCCAAACAAATTTACACTAATTATTAGAGCTTTGTGAAATATTTTTAGGAACGTCATTAAAAAACTGTAATGTCAAAAATTATTTGCCCTACGTCTTTGTCGCCCTTGCTCCTGTAGCTAATCTTAACCTAAACGTGTGTCATGACTCGCTGAAAAGAGCATAAAATTGGCTACAAATTAACTGAATTGAATTAAAAAGACTGAAATTTAAATATATTTTACTTTCAGCTGGGGGATCAAATATGTTATGTTATTCCCTTATGTGAGCTAGGTTGAGAAAATAAGCTTGCGAAATATTGTTGCGCATTTTAAATACCTACTACAAATTTGTTTTCCCAGCAAACATTTTTCTGAAATATATTTTGACACCTGCGTTAAAACTTTTTTGGGCTTTTCAGGGAACGATACGAAGGTATCTACTTTTAGGATTGTGGTCCGTTAAGACAGAGGACATGCTGATTGTGAATTTCAGAAAATTTTGATCTTGCCTATTTTTATGTGATGTCGTTCAGAAAATATTTCGGAACACTGTTTTTTAATATCTTCTCAGGACAAAAATTGCAATCTCGGGGCCTATAAACAGATTTACGATGAATTAGTATTTAAATACTGTATTAGCCACAGATATGAAATCTATTACGGATAAAAACATGTTTTTATTTATACTCTAAAAATATTCGAAAGTTTTTCCTCACATTTCTGGTTCATGATATCGTGATTGATAAAGAATGTAGTGTAGTAATTTGTAGTGCTCGTAAATCCTAAACTTTGAATTTACTTCATTTACCAGGGTGTCGACAAAATTGTTCTTGGACATGCAATGAGATTGTTTTTAAAATCTGCAAGAAAACTTGCTACCGATCGGAGAAGTGAATACTTTGATTAATTTTGTTTTGTTTTGTATTAATTTTGTGCTATAGTGGTAGCAAGTAATAAAAGACAACCTGCTCAGGCAAGATAATTAGCTTACATACACTTATACCTATATAGCGCTAGTAAAAAATCCGTGCACTACACTGATTTGGACAAACTTTGTTTGCATGTGCAGGAAAGTCAAACTTATATTTAAAGATTTATAGTAGGGTAGGGAAATAGAGTTGGCTTGTTATCTGTAAAGGATGCATGTCCATACGTCAATACGTTGGAAAGATATAGCAAATGCAAGATTTTTTGATAATTGCATCCAGAAAATTATTTTCTGATGTCAAACGGTTGACCCTAGGTCACGGAAAATACCAAAAGGCACATCTAGAATGCATGACCGATTTTTTTGGGACAAGTCACATGTCCGTATGTCATTCCGTTGTTGAGTAGTGCGACTCACAAGATTTTGTAGACGGACGGACGGACGGACGGAACAGACTCGTCTATAAGAAAGTTTCACTTTCTAACAAGCAAATACATATAATAATAGAGCTACTACTGGTGACAGAAATTCCGTCTCATCCCGTCGCGATTACATACGGAGATATTATGTGTCCGTCAAGTCCCGACATTATGTGGGGGCAATTTTGTTATCTCCTTCCTATTCCGATTACCCATGGGGACAAAATTTTCCGCTACATTCCGATTTTATGTGGGGACAATTTTGTAAATCCGCTGGGAAGATCACTTCAGAATTTCCCTGTCGAAACAAATATCAACAATTTTCAGTCACTGTTTGCAGAAACAACTTCCCTACAAGGCACCAAGTCCTTGCCAAATAAGGTCAAGCAATATAAAGACCCAGTTTGCATTATACATATCCCTGAAACGCCAACAAATTCGAAAATGCCTTCCACGACAAAAGTCAGAATTTAAGAAACCCTGTTCGCAAAAAAGAATTCCTTCCCTCTGAGATTTTCCCTGCATGAAATACTGTTTCCCACAGAAAAATGTGCTGTTTTGCCGCAATAATCCGACCCCTGTCATTACTATACGTGGTAGCATGTAGAAAACAAATTAACAATACACAATAATAATAACCAAGATGTTTATGACATTGAGGTATTAATAGAAAACAGACTTTGTGTAAATGTGAAATAGATTTAGGCTCATGTTTTTTACTTGATATGTCTGCCGCGTTTACAACTTCAAAGTATATAAGTACGAGCACTGCACAGCCAGCAATAATTGCTGGCTCAGCGAGGCAAACGTAAATAGGGAAAGCAGTAAATAGTTGTATGCAATAGCATAATAATATCACAACCCTAGTAAAAATAAAATACGGTAAAATGATTTTTTAATTTAATTTTGCTTTAATAATTTTTTAAAATAATTTAATTGAACCTAATTTGTAATTAACCTAATTAACCTAATTTGAAAGAGTGGGTCGTCTTGGTTGTACGGCTGCCCGTGGCAATGTTGCCGCCCTTGCCACTGTATAATGCTTTAATATTTTTTAATTTAAAGAAAAAGAATTTAATAATTTATTTAGCCAGTTATTGCTGGCTCAGCCAATAAAAAACAGCGCGCGGAAATTTGAATCTCAAATTCGTATTACACCAAGACGAAGACGAAGACGGCCCACTCTTTCAACTTAGTAGAGAGGATAGGGTTGAAGAAATGAAAACATGCAGAAAATACAACTCAATGGTTTTCAAATGCCAATGACTAGGGGCCGTTCAAGTAATTCATAACGCAGGGGTAGTGGGTGGCCTTACAAACTAACGTTATGCCGTGTTACGTGCATCGGGGGGTCGTAGATCACCTTGGCACGTAACGCAATGTTTTGATGATCCTTCTTACCTCTGAAAATTAAATGACTCGGTTTTAAAGCTTCGAAGTTTACGACCAGTTGGTGGTCCTATTATAGACACGTAACGTAAATTTCATACATATACAATTTTGCACATAATATATCCTTGAAAACATTTGTCCAGGGAAAAGCCAAATTCGCTTTAAAGATTTCAAGTATTGTGCATCATTTATTGAATTTTGCTTATTCATTTTAAAATTTTAAATGGCTCAATTTATTGTATGTGGAACATGTTTCGAATCCTTTCGGGGTACCCCGGAGGGGATCAAGGAAGTGATTACCACGCTATAGCTTTAAGCTGTGGACATTTACTTCATAAATTCTGCCTGACTTCATTTTTTCAAGCAATTGAAAGTATAAACGCAGGACATTATTGAATGTGTTGTACAAGGGTATGCAGACAGTGATGATGAAGACAGTGACATTGAAGTTACTGAAAGTATTCCTGACTAGTTAAAAAGTCCATTTGTTGAATGTGAGGCTGAAGCCACAAATTGAATAAGCCTAGTTTAACCGGATGAATCGTAGTCTTTAGGCAGACTTACATATATTTAATCTAATGTATTTGCTAAAGCAGCATTAAAAAACACGTAACGCGTTATGTCGGGTAGGTGGTAGTTTAGTCAGCGTTACCCTCACGTTACATCAGGTGGGTGGGGGTGAAATTTTGACCAATTTTGCGTTATGAATTACTTGAATGGCCCCCAGGGAACAGTTATCCAAGTTTGAATTGTTTAATCCCAACCAGAGGTGACCATTCAATTTTCCACTACACTCACTACTCTAAAAACTTCTTCAGGGTAAATGCCACTAGTTACCACTACACTACCAACAAGAATTATCTTTGACAACTACTCTACCAATACTCTATTTTATCGATAATCAAGACTACCACTACACTACTTTCCAGTAGAGTTTTATTTTCAGAGAGCACCTTTACTCTACTCTACCACTACTTGCCACCAGTGATGGGTAACCGAAAAATTGGGTTTACGTTAAGTACTCAAAAGTTAATGACAGTCTTAATTCCGTTTTCGTTTTCGTTATTGGTTTTTTAGGAATTCGGTTATGGTTATAAACGGTTAGCAGTTGGATTCAATAGCGTTAATCGGTTAATAACGGTTTGTATTAAAAACTGAATACGGTTGAAGAAAAGTATTTTTCTGCATTTAAGTAATATAAAAAAGCGGGAAATCGCGCTGAAGTTTTAACATCATACGTGGTTCTAGCTACCATCTTGACCTTAGATTGATCAATAATGGTCACAATTAGGTTTTTGGCCACATATTGGTTACTGTTGGTCACAATTATTTCTTTGGCTTCTTAGTCACGAATTAGATTTAGATTTAGAATAACACTGCAGTAACTTTACAAAACACCCAGGTCACTGAAATATATTTTACAATTAGCTGAATAAAATGGTTTTTTAACATGTTTGGCAATTATGCACATGCTGAAATAAATGCAAACTTCTAAAACAAATCAGTATAAATGATTTACGATTGCATGAAACGATTTTTGAATTTATGTAACGTACTTCTAATTATAAGATGGTAGTAAATTGTAAGAGTGGCAAAGATTTTCAATAACGGATAATAACGTTATTGCGATTCGGTTTATGTTACTTGCTGTCCAGGGGTTTCGGTGTTCGTTAAATTTTTGTTAGCCGAGGGGAATATGTTAAACGTTATTTCTAATTAACCGTTACTAGGATTTTATCGATAATAACGTTATTCATTAACGTTAACCAATAACCTTACCCATCACTGCTTGCCACAACCTAAAAATTAGCGTTACTCTACACTACAACTATCACACTACTCTACGCAGTAAAAAAAGGCACACTATGCAATATACTACCTGTTCACTGAATAGCCGTGCAATTTAATCTCAGCCTAAAATCATATAATTTTATTATAAGCCTTAAACGGCTCCTGATTTCTAAATAATAAATAATTATATAATTATATATATTTATATAAAATATAAATCATTCCTAGCGAAAAAAACCCATTTCATCGTATGTAAATACAGTTTATCCTGTGTCGATGAAGCTAGACGTTTATACTAAATTAGAGGCGTGCAGGACGGATCTTTACAAGAATCAATTGTAGGTTCGGCATTTTAAAAAACTAGTTTATTGTTTTAGACAACATTCACATGCGTGTATAACTCAAGTACTTACATACCTGAGAGCGAGAACCACTGACTATACCTTATAAAAACAGAAATGAAGAATTAATAGAATAATTACAAAATAATAAGAAATAATTACAGTTGCCAATGGACTGTCCGTTTTATGTACGGAATCTTCCTTACTCTGGATTTGGCTTGAATTTCAGAACTGTTAATTAACGGAGGATTAAAGCACTTAAATAAAAAAATCAATACTAAGATTTTGCTTTTGCAAGTTCAAATGCTGCTAAAAAGTATCACAAAGTAGAATGCGCAGTGCTCCAATACAAATACAAGATGTTACTATACCCATCCACGCAATCGCACAATAATATTACGAGCATTGAAACGCGGTGTAACGGTGTATAGAAAGTTATGAAAAAACAGTCACACATTCCATGTTTAAGTATAGTGCTTACTCGGGTAGCACTACATTTTATTATATTTTGAGTATGCATGTAAACTACTTTACACTACATCCAAACTAAAGTCGGTTCCACTATTCTACACTACATTTTATTAACAATGGTGAACGGGCACTAGTAGTTACTACTATTTACTTGCCTGCTGATGTCTCCTTCGTCCTACACTACCAATAAATATTATTTTATTTCATTTTCAACAAATACTCTACTTTTTGCCAATATTCCACTACCACTACTAAAAAGTAGAGTAGTGTGGCCATCTCTGATCCCAACACTTCTGCAAATGTACTTGGTTTCAATTTCAATGATACAGAGATTACTAGTAAAAGTTGGGCAATTAATTTAAATTATTTAAGGGATGGCCTCAATTTAATTCCAATTTAAGGGTCAACAGAAACTATTTATTCAAATGCAGAAACTAACCGATCTTGTATAAACAGAGTAATCATTATGAGTTGGATTTACTCATTTCTCCACGGTAAATATATAAAAATATTGTAGATCCGAATGAAAAAGTATATAATCTACTGAAATTCAGTATTTATTTCAAAATCCGTGAGTAAGAATTAGTTTTTGTAGATATTGTATGCCGTCATTTAGAAGCAATGATGTTGAAGAACATATTGCATCTATTCATTTTAATTCATACAAGGTTTTAAGCAATCCGGAAACGCTAATTTGTGTACAATTGTTGCTAATGTTCCGTTTTTTAAATAGTCTAATGTTAATGGTGTCGTCAGATTCCGAAATATCTTCAAAACAGTGCCTATCATGGGAACGGGTCACACCCGGGTGTATGGGTGCAGGAACGGGAACGGGTATCATATGGGTGCAAAATGTTTTCACCCAAAAGTGTGGGTACAGGTTTGGGAACCAACCTTTCCAATTATAGTATGTGGGAACAGGAACCCATATGGGAACGGGTGCAATACAGGCTGAATGGGATCTGTACCCAACAGGATCGGGAACGATATGCTGAAAAACCCGTTTCTGTTCATGCGTACCCGTGTACAGAGGAATCTTGCGAGCATAACGATAATTACATGATTGATTTTTTTTGGCGTGGTGTGACCGACTATTTTTGTGTCGCTGTTGTAGTTTCGAGGCAAACGTTCTTTGTTAGAACAGATCATCCCACGTCGAATGATGAAATGTGACAATAAAAATTAATTATATGCGTATGTTGTGCTTAGCTGTTGTAAGGTGACTTAAAAATTACAAAATTAATTACTTAAGTAGAATGAAATATAACAAATAGAATGAGTGAAATTGTGTGTAGCCATTGTTAGCAAAAATTGAAACAATAAGTATATATAATGTATAACTTGTATCCTTGAATATATGAACTTCCGTTTCGGGTATGGGAACGGGTTCCAGGGTTTTGGGTACGGGTTTGGGTGCACCCAAAATTAATTTTTGGGAACAGGAACGGGTTTGGGTGCTATAATTTTAAAGTTTTCGAGTCTGGGTGCGGCACTTTTGTTCACAAGATTTCGGGTGCAATTTGGGAATTGGGTTCTGCCTTGTACCCAAACCCGAACTGTGGGAACGGGAATGGGAACGGGGACAACTTTTCTGTTCCCATGACAGGCACTGCTTCAAAATAATATTCACTTGTCTTGCATTGCACTCTAAATATCCCATAACACCTACTTCTATTTTAGCAGTAAATCAGTGCTCGGACTGGGTGTAGAAACCGTGTACCCGTAACCGAATATCCGGGTAAATTATTTCAGTACCCGTACAAAAACTCGAATACCCGGGTAAATTATTTCAGTACCCGTACAAAAACTCGAATACCCGGGTAAATTATTTCAGTACCCGTACAAAAACTCGAATACCCGGGTAAATTATTTCAGTACCCGTACAAAAACTCGAATACCCGGGTAAAGTATTTCAGTACCCGTACAAAAACCCGAATACCCGGATAAATTATCTCAGTGCCCGTACAAAAACCCGAATACCCGGATAAATTATCTCAGTACCCGTACAAAAACCCGAATACCCGGATAAATTATCTCAGTACCCGTACAAAAACCCGAATACCCGGATAAATTATCTCAGTACCCGTACAAAAACCCGAATACCCGGATAAATTATCTCAGTACCCGTACAAAAACCCGAATACCCGGGTAAATTATCTCAGTACCCGTACAAAAACCCGAATACCCGGGTAAATTATCTCAGTACCCGTACAAAAACCCGAATACCCGGGTAAATTATCTCAGTACCCGTACAAAAACCCGAATACCCGCATAAATTATCTCAGTACCCGTACAAAAACCCGAATACCCGCATAAATTATCTCAGTACCCGTACAAAAACCCGAATACCCGGGTAAATTATTTCAGTGCCCGTACAAAAACCCGAATACCCGGGTAAATTATTTCAGTGCCCGTACCCTTCTTTGAAACTATAATGTAGTACCTGTATCCACAATTCGCCCGTACCCGTAATGTACCCAAAACATGTACCCATACCCGCAATGTACCAAAACGTGTACCCGTACCCGAGTACCTATCGTTTGTACTCAGGTATTACTCGGGTAATGGAAGTTTGGCCGATTAAGAATGCCCGAAGACATTTGCCTGCCCTGCTGAAATTGTTTAATTTGTCCATTTTTTGCCTTCATTAAACATGAACAAATTTTAAAAAATGTTAAAAATGCACGGGATTTTGTGAATTTTACCTAGGCGTTAAGGGTACCCTATTTTCAATTGCTTAAAAAATCATTAAGGTCATTTATGATTTATTTTTACTAAAAACTGACGAAATTCAAATGCTACTACGCCAAAATAATAACTTATTGAAATGAAATATGTTCTCGCGAAATGGTTATTGAACAATTCTTGTATGGTGTAAGGATAACCAATTGGGACGAATTCTTTAATATGAAACTTTCCATAACCTAAAACTTGCCTTTCAACTTCGAGAACATGAAACAATTTGGTTCCTGACTAATAGTTGTTAGATATCGAAAGCTTGCATATAATTTAACTTGTAAGTACATGACCTCAACATAATTTTTACGGAAAATTGGTGATGCATATATACAGAGCTTTTAGCTTATGTAATGAAGAATTTATAGAGGTCGAACTAAGACATATCCATTCTACTTTAATAAAAAATGGCTGCCGAAAAACTTTTATTCAACGAAGATTTGAATGAATGCAGAAAAAAATTAATGTTAAAAATGATGAGCATCACAACTCAAAGCAATTATTACCACATATTGTGAACACTAGTCTAGAAATTCAAATCTGTGACAAAGAAGAAAGTCGAATTGATAACTATCGATGATGCTATGGAAGAAAATCTAAATGAAAAACAAAAATGGGTACCTTTCATTGCCTCAGCTTCAAGCAATATGGCAAAACTCCGCTGAACATTTAAATGGAAACCTATGTTTACAATTGGTATCAAAATTAAGAATTTTTTAAATACTGTTAAGGACCATGAAGAGTTGAACTTGGGAGGAATATACCAGATAAATTGTGGTTCATGTATTTATGTATTAAATTAACTAGTAATTATATCCAATTATTATTGTAATACTCTAACCCTAGCGGCATTGTAATGAACTTGTCTCTTGTTTCACAGGTTGCATTTGCAAGGTTAACGTTTTCAAACACGACTCATTACATGATGCATTCATGGTTATTGCACTGTTGGGTGGAAGAAGCGTAATCAGTTCGTATAACTGAGGTACTATTTGATTTGATTTAATAAAAATCCACCAATAATGTATGTATTTCTGTTACATGACAAAATTACTTTGCATTTTAATTTTTTCGGCTCACTCCATTTGTATCTTCCCGATGAGAAATACTGGTACTCAGAACGTCAGATTGATGTTAAGATTTGACTTAACAAGGTCAGTGAGACGACTGAATTTTACGTTTGACCTAGGTAAAAATGCACGCACCAGAGACGTCACCCGGTCCATTCTAACGATACGTTAATATAACGCCTGTCTTTGACCTCGTAACGTCCGACATTCGCGTCTACAGTCCTATGATACATAAATATCGTAATATTTAGATCTAGCTATGACGAACTGAATATAATTATTATGACAAAGTTAAGCACTAGTATAGTAGCAGGGTATTTACAACCCGTAGTACAATGTTCATTGTTATTGCATTAATAAAATAATATTCAACGGTGCCTCTATCACTAGTATCCAGTATTGCTCGTGTTGGACCACTCCATATTTGTCCTTTAGCGCGCTTAAGCCAACACTTTATAGTATTTTCGATTTCCTGATCGAATTTTCCTGATTTTTGATTTACCTGCTCCAGAATTAATCATTTGGACTGATCCTGAAAATAATTCAATGCATAACGATTGCTGTTATGAATTTGGAACATTTATTCTTGAAATAATTACAATCACTTTGATGGTCGATCTTTACTTGGAGTTCCTCACCAGCTGAACAGTACCACAATACGGTCGGTCAGTAATCTGGGCATAATTCTCTCCGTAGATTCCTTAATTCCGTTTCCCTCCGACTTTGAATAGGACAGAAATATGTTAGCTTTTTCTTTAATTGACTATATTCAATTACAATATAAACAATTTTGTCTGTAGTGTAAAAAAATAGAACTTTTCAAATCTTCGTCACTATTCAATAACGAATCAAGTTCAAACAATGCTTTCTCCGAATTTAGGGACAAATTTAGATAATTACGAAAGTTATCGTCCATATTCAATGTTAAAGACACCGTCCTTGTTCTTACTTCGAAGGATAATTGATTAACCTTTTCAGTAAAACCGTTTGACTTTCAAAATTTCGGTTTGAATACCTATGAATAATTATTTGAAATACAAAGTATTACCAGCCATGCTGTACATATCCCTGTACAAAATATAAACAAAAATAGAAACATCACGATTACTAGAACCTTTTAGCGCAGATTTGTCTCTTTTTCGGTCATTATTTTTCAGAACTGTAGTAATTTGCTCTTCAGAATCCAAATAACCAAAGGTCGTCAATGGCGCCGCAAACTGGTTGCAGGAAGAGGTTCCACAGCGTGAGCGGGTGAAAGATTCGGTTGTTGCATTTTTATCTGATTGGTAGGACTGGAATCAGGACTACTGGAATTTGATTCTCGTGATTTAGCAGCGGAAATTGGTTTCGTTTTCCTTAACTTTCGATTTTCTCGTACATCGCAGAATCTAATTCAGAATCTTGGATGAACTTGTCTCGCTTTTTGCGTACTTGGTCCAAATATCGATGAAAAAGTGAATTATGAAGTGTGAATAAATAAATAGATAAATGTAATAAATTTAATAATTTGAAGTTATATAAAATAGGAATTATAATATTGCTCAAAGACCAAATGTGAGCACTGTAACCTGATACGAATTTCACAACGAAAGCACCAAAATGTCTAAAATTCCCTGGCCAATACCAGGAAGTCTGATCGGCGTTTGAAAGTTTGGAATTCCAGCGAACAGGGCCCCAATGTATATTCGATTTTAAAATCAAATCGATCTTCACGTTGACGTAAATACTCTACGGATTCCCTCTCTTCGATTCTGATTTGTAACTGCTGAATAGGATGATGATTCGCTCGCATTTTATTCTTTTACGGGTACACAAAAATGACTCAAATGGGGTGGAGCTTTCCAAAGGTTCATGTCTCTCACAAGGCTTGGCTAAAAGAATCAGTAGGTGATTATTAAAAATCACCTCATTTTGACCGTAGAGTTGGCTAAAATGGTACTCGCATGTGTTTACTAGAGAATCGGCATATCAATATTTGGTACGATCAGAACCTGTTAATATTCGTGTAGCAACGCTTACTAAAATGAAATAATCGCAAACTGCGTTTTCCAAAACTACGGAAGCGTGAAGGAGAAATCTACTAAGAGCTACGGCACCGGTGTATAAAGGAAACTATCGGTACTCTGAAGCTTTCCATTTGCTAAAAATGTCGATGTCTAAAGGTTTTCGCCGAAATTCGGTTGGTACTAAAGGTACACATCGATTGATGCGCTGGGATATTAAGGCGGATTGAGTTGACTGAATTCTTGTTTTCAAGGGCCCTTTCATCCATAACCTGATTAAACGCTTCGTGACCAAATACATTGGATCCATTGGAATTTGAGAAATCATTCCCACTCCATTTTTTCCAGCGGTGATTGCTCAGTATTGTAGGGAATTGCATGTTCTTCATACACTCGCTCCAAAAAAATTTGGTCAAGTCTGACCGTTGCCGTAAACTTCGGAAATGCTAACTTCGGATTTAATGAAGGATCTTGTCGTAGCATCCGCGATGAAAACACTATTATGGAGCATTATTTTAAATATTTTACCGAAATATTCGATATCCTTCTGCAGTAAATGTGAATCGATAAATGTATCAATATCGTTATTAACCCTTCTTCGAATCTACCCTCCAGTTAAGTTTCCTCGACATTTCGTTACACTGCCTGCAGAGACAATTCAAAACTAATTTTACGTAATTAAAAAATTTAAATATTTACTCACTTTTTATAACTTCACTGCAAAATTTTACAAGCAAACTGTTTACCAAAGACCACGCAGTTTGTTGATTGCTAAAACGTCTTTCTTAATCCAAGTCGGGTAGTGCTCCAAAGCATCAAGATCCTCCGCATTTCAGGACCAGTCACAAAGTTAAAATATATTACTGTAAATTAGTTTCTTTTAGCAATTAGCCATTTGTTTAGTTCAAACTGAAAGTCCTTAAAGTTTGAGATTGATTGCAAAGAGCCAGGGAGAAAATTCCATAATTTAGAAGCTCTATATTTATAGGAGTTCTGAAAGAACGATGAGCGTCAAAGAATATTCAGAAAGTGTTTATGTCTAGAGGAACGCTCAGAGTTAAAACGAGCAATTTCAGTTAAACAGTCAAGCTCTTCAGGTTGTTTGAGTAGTGTCCACGTAAGCGATACCGCTATGTATGTATGTCGTTCAAAGATGGATAGAATTGAGTAAGATTCGTAAAGTTTGGACATATTAGTATGTATTAGTTTGTCAAGAAAATTGAAACAATTATTTGAAGAATGTGAATTTGGAAACAAGTTAATACTAAATAAAAATGGAATTACAAGTTCGGAGTGGCTTTCTATTTTAAAAATATTTACAAATGTTTTCCCAGTAAGATCTATTCCAGGCAGAAGTCAAGATGGCCCCTTGTGCAGACATGTTGGATGTACTAGGAGAGAAATCCTACCTCATATTCTTGGCGACTGTGTAAAAGGAGATTTTTTAGAAATAATAGGGACAATCAGATTTGAACATTAATTGCAAATGAATTTCGATAGAAAGCAAATTATGCGGTTGCAGAAGACGTTCATTGTTTGGAAACAAATGGATCAACCAGAAGAGTTGACACCTCATGCATTGATAAGAGGAATAAGACAGGTTTAATAATTAGATCCAACAATAAGATGGGAACAGGGCCATCACCAACCTGATGATGTTGATAAAGAGAAAAAATCTATTTATGAACCATGTATTCCATATTTTCAACAGAAATATGGTGTAAGAACAATTGACGGTTGAACGTGTCTTGTCGGTTGAAAGATGGATGGAAACCAGACCTCGTGAGTTCTCCCGACCTCCCGCTAATTAGTGCGAATTCTGTGCCGACCGGTGGTTAGGGCTTAAATTAAATCTTCACCAATGATGCAAGATGTTAAGGATTGTCCTGAACAATTCAGGAATGGAGGTCATTGTTCAGGAGGAAGAAAGGGAATCATTCTTGGAAGAAAATGTTTTCAGTGATAACTTTCAATCTCAACTATCAATTTTTGACAACTCAGCTAATTGAAATTGAGTTGGTGGAAGTTCTCAAATACAATGCGTGAATTGATAGTTGATTTGTAATTGAAATTGAATCAACAACTAAAATGCCATTATAATTTGAAATTGATTTCAATTTACAAGTTGCAGATTACCATCAATTGAAATTGACTTGAAATTGTATTTGAAATTGACAGTTGCAATTACTACTTGAAATTGTGAGGAGCCCTAATGTACAATGTGTATAAAGTGTGTCCTCATACGAGTTCACTCTCGTTTATATATCATTCCAACAATGCAGAGTCAGCTTATTCTTACTTACATGATTACACAATCTCAGATGTTTCATAAAAAATAATATTTGATTATCATGCACATTACAAAGAGTGACTTCATGTCAGTGTCTCAACAGTATTATGTCGTAACACCACATAAATGTTTATTCTGAATTGTAACAGAATTAGTGCTGTTATTATCGAGAAATGTTAAATTGAATTATAAAACGCGAGTAATTTCACAAACATCGACCCGATTTTGCTCACGTCCCTAAAACGTTTACGTTTTTTTGAACGCCCCTAAAAGTTGTAGTTTTTTTGAACGCCCGTAAAACTTACGCTCTGAGTATATCGTTGTGTTCAAATGCATAGTTAATTGCAACTTTTGTTTTGGTCAGTACAAATTTGTTGTTACAAAACTAACGACGTCTTGCACGACTTTAGGGCACTGTGAGTTCATTTACACAAATATCGGTGTCATTCAAGTACCGTGTTCTGACTTAAGTATGACTGAATTATCAAGGTTTTAAAATTCAATTTCACATTTATCAGTAATGACTGCACTAATCTTGTTAAAATTTGGAATAAGGATTTCTCTGATAAGCAATTGCAACATTTTAAGTAGGCAACATCAGTAGGTATTTTCGGAATGACCTCGTTATTTATATATTATCTTAATATTTATGTTTACATAAAGTAGGATGTAATTCACTAATTTCGTTCAAATTCAGAACGAACGTTCGTGTTGTAAGTAATTTCAAAGATTTTTCTGGATTTATTAAATCTGGGGTTTAATAAATTGGATGCAAAAGGCCTTTTGATGTAACTGTGACTTCATCAAAATTTCATCAATCTCATTGAACGATAAAATTTGGCCGTATATAACGTGGTTTTTACAATTACGTAGAATTCTATTAGGGTTCGAATAATAAATTTCGCAGTACCAAAGGTTAACATTCGAAAATGATGTCCAAAGTACAACAAATGTGTAACAATACCAATTTGTTGCATTTGTGATACTGCGGAATAATACGTACATATGTAACATTTTCATATTCGCTTTTCTAAAAGATTCAGCTTGTTTTTATTTCAAGTAATATTTTATCAAAATACAGATTCTCTACATTTCTGAGCAAAGAGTTAAGCTTCACGTTTGTCGAATTAGAAGCATTTAAGGATAATCTCAATATTGTAGCAGACAAGAACGCGTATATAATGACGTGCGTTAAGAATAACAATTTTTGAATTATCCGAAACTGAAATATAAGTGGGTTGAATCTTTTAATTACAAAGGACCAGAATTGTTCAACGTTACTCAAAACTTACTCAAACTTATTCAAAACTTATTCTCTCAAAACCTGTCAGTAATGTCTGTGCTAAAAGGGTTTTTAGATGACTACAAATTATGTAGTCCAAATGGAGTAATTTAATAAACTTTGCTTTGATCAAAGCTGAAACACAAGTAAAGCTCAGTTTTGATTTTACTTGCATCGAATTTTTAGATTTCTTAGGGCTCTGACCTAATCAGAGTTACTTACATCAGCTAAGTGTTCTAATAAGCACGCAGAAAGAACCTAATTTTGTTTGTGAAGGACTACTAGTGATTTTGTTCAAACAGACGTAATTAAAACACGGCAAAAATTCAGCATGGTTTATATTGTCGCAAAACTTGCTAACGGGCTATAGCTTAAATGCATAGAATGAAGAACGGTTATAGCGCTATAGCTTCAAGCTCTAAAGTGAAAAACGATCATAATTTTTATTTACAGTTACTTACACGATCATCAGAGCGGAAAGGATCGGGAAATTATTGCCCGTTTTCACAAAAGAGTTCGTAGAGGAAGTGCTTTAAAGTACATATATACTGTAGCCGGTTAGCACGTTTAGCCTACGATATAATTAATTTTTGACGCATAATGTAAATGTTTAGGAATTAAAATTTGAAGATCTGGCAACATATAGAATTATAACATCGGGGTCTTTAACGTCTTTAAACACAACATAAACTCTCGGAATTACGAATATGAATTTGGGTGGAATGCTGTTATATTTTAGCGTCATGTGGTCATAGACTGCTTATTGTCAGTCGTAAGTCCTGCATAGCTTGCCAGATTTTATTCGCACTGTATCCAAGCGTCGTTATTCGTTATCGTTAGAAAAGGAGCAACTCACTACGAGACTTGTTCCTGCTCCTCGGCCAAACTTTAGTGACAAGATGTCATGGATTCTTCCTCCTGTATTAAAATTTAAAATATGGGGAACGACAGAAAATGTTAGCTCCTGTTGATGTCAAAAAATGAAATACTCAATTATGCTTGTGGTAATTTTGGGAAACGAAAAATGGCATATAAGCAATGATGCACCTGAATCTACGATTCTCTAGAGTTAAATGAAGGAAAGTGAAAGATATGAAGGATAAACGATAGTGGACGAGTCGTAAAGGTATGGGGAGACAAAAATGGACAAAAGTGTAATTGAGCTCATTTTCTTTACTAATTTACTTTTTCGCGAACTCACATTTGTAATGTTGCAAATAAATGCTCTAGTAACTAATTACTACAGTGGAATACAATAATGTAATTTTTACAAAAAACATGCTGGTTTGCTGATATAATGTGTGAATAAGTTATTACAGAATTTTAATAATATATAATACATAAAATATGATAAAGTTAACCTATGGAGCAACTATTTACCCTATGTAAACGATTACGTGTAAGTTGTTCACCTTAATTACTAAATAATCACTGTGGGCAAAAATAATAATTTAAAAATAGTCATATAAATAAAAAACAGTAAAAATCCTTGTTTGAGTACAAACTTTAACAATGTATGCTGGTACAATTTTATGTTTAGTTAAGTATATAGTAGTATTTTATCCTTTAAAATACAAACGATCATACGTGGTGAGTATATTTAATTATGTTTACTAACTTGCCGTTCCACGTAGTAAAATAATAAAGCAGAAAAAACCATGCACGAAAATTGGATATTTTGAAGCAAGTTTTCTGTTAAAACTAAAGTAAATACAGGGAGTAAAATAACCAGCGTCGTGCTAAATACAGAGCAAATACTACAATTAAGCCTTTAAACTTTCTATAGTTGATGAAAATGGAAGTTGAACGCATTTGTTATACAAAAAGGGAAAACCTAGCGCATTATTACCAGCTCTAATACTTGTTGTTCAGCACAAAACTAATATTGTTATGGCTTTGAATACCTTCACTATTTTAATGTATTAATACTTATATTTGCAGGTTTACGAATTTCTATCGTATATACGTATAGGTAATATAGTAATTAACGGATTTCAAACACCTTTCGCCCTTCGCTGTACAAGCAGATAAATTTGAATACTTCCCGTGTAGAGAACGTGGCGTGCATGTGAATTTAGCAAAGTGAATTAAAACGTAATTTTATTTTAAAACATTTATCCTTGAATTTGATTTCATACTAATCCAAGGGACGTCACTCCATGCACGATTTGACTTTTGAAGGGATTTGGAAGTGTCTACAAAGTAGAAAGGATAAACTGGGAAAAACTGGGAAAAGTCAATAATTTAGAAAGTGAGTGTGGTAATTTGTAAATAGAGAAAAAAGGCTGAGAGATGTGTGAGGAAGTGAGGATTTCAACGAAGTTAAATCAGGTCTACTTTACAGTTACTGAGTAATTTGCTAATTAGTTATTGTAAGCTTCTGCTCTTAACAATTGCAACATAATTTCTCCTCCAGAGTCTAACAATAAACTTATTTATTATTGCAAAGTGTATTTCAGTCTATCAATTTTGACTTTTTACTTTTAATTTTACTTTAATTTATATTTAAGTATTCTAAAAAACTGACTTCCTTGGTTCTCACGCAATGGTTGTAATTACAGCTCTATGTATAACCTTGTTACCTTACTTAATGGATTACACTTGAATAATGATTGTTCTTAGTAGAAGTTGTGTAGTGTAATATTGTGGATGTGAGTTGAGA
The DNA here is from genome assembly GCA_947179485.1 of Allacma fusca. Taxonomy (NCBI): domain Eukaryota; kingdom Metazoa; phylum Arthropoda; class Collembola; order Symphypleona; family Sminthuridae; genus Allacma; species Allacma fusca. The sequence goes on along the minus strand of OX359249.1, from coordinate 53,219,265 downwards.
AATGATCCTACCCCTATACATAGACACGTTATGTCAAAAATCTTTACTCGTCAGCATTTCCTCCTTAAAAAGTGAGTGAATGTCCAGTGCAGCTCTCTGCCGTATATAATGTGGTCGTATAATGTAACGTAATTTTTAATGGAAACGTCTCATCCGGGACTTTACACATCTTCCAAGTGGTAATGCTTGACCCGAGTTCCAACAAATAACGAAGCAAGTTGAGAGAGTACGGAGAGGAGAAGGACTTGGGCTCTCTCAATTCTCTCAATCCACACCACCAGCTTAATTCTCCAATTCTACCTACTTTGCCATGGACTGCCTCAGCACAACTTGTCATGGAATAAGCCCGGCTTTCTCTCCTATTTAAAAGTGCACTGAAAACAACACACAACCAATCAATTATTATCATAATTCACTTTTGTTCAACTATTATTCAACTATTATTCAACTATTATTCAACTATTATTCAACTATTATTCAACTATTATTATTTCCCTCCTTTCTCACCCTCACCCTCACCCTCACAATTTTATTTCCAACCAATATTCAACAATGCCAACAACACATATGTACATACAACCTTTACCATTTACAGTTGACCTTTAACCTTTTAAACCACTCTGCCTGTCTCAACACTGCACTCACTTCATTTTATACCATAAAAGTTCAAAAAACAAATGGGTAAAGAGAACATGTACGCATGTACATATGCATACTCATCGAGATATGGAAATTAAATCCCACACACATACTTGACAATATCGTGTGAGGGCAAACATGGCTAACACAAATGTGTACATCTTTTTGCAATATTTCCAACGAGCTATTTATTTTCCCATCCAATTGTTAGTAATACTCCTTACTTCCTAAATCCTCCCATCACCAGCAGTACAATTAGTGCACACGGCAAAAGTCACGCATTACTTTCTATTTGAATACAGTGCCAAAAGAAGACCCATGGTCGAAACGTCCCATCCACAATTATTTTCAATCAATTGTAATTAATTGCTCCTAATCGTAATTTCTCTGTGAAGACGTGAAGAGATAAGTCGGTCTACAAGTCGTTTCAATGAAAGCTAAATGGACTACTTCCATGAATTTTTTCCAAGTAGAACATTTTACATTATTGCAAATGCATACATACATAATGACATGCTATTTGTGTGATAATTCAAAAGGTCTAAAGAAACCCTCAATAAGTGATACCCTTCGTATGAACATTCCAGCAGCAACTGCTCTTCTTCATATAAAGATCCAGTATCGAGAGGCCAGAGGTGTGGAATATTTTGAAATAGTATTTGAAATAGTATTTGAAATACATTTAGTATTTGGTATTTTTCTAGCCGTAAATTGCTTAAGGTATTTTGTATTTCGTATTTTGTAAGTACCAACATGTCTACTGTATTTTGTATTTCATATTTTGAAGATTACGAACGTGGTAGTATTTTGTATTTATTTATTTTGTAAAATTTATCCACCCCGTATTTAAAATACAAAATAAAGCTTTAAAATACATACATGAGTCTGGCAATTGCTACGGTCGTCTCTAAAACATGTTCAAATAAATATTTTAAACGTAAAAGCATTAATTTAAAACATTTTGAAACCAGTTTTGAAACTTGTTGGGCGGGTTTGAAAAACTTACTGGATAAATACATAAAATTCAATGTATTTGGTTAACCAGAGGTGTGGAATATTTTGAAATATTGTATTTGAAATACATTTCGTATTTTGTATTTGATATTTTTCTCACCGTAAATTTTTGAGGTATTTTATATTTGGTATTTTGTCAGGACCATAATCTCTGTTCAATTTTTTATTTCGTATTTTGAAAATATATGAACGTGATGTTATTTTCTATTAATTTATCTTGTTACTTTTGCCCACCCCGTATTTCAAATACAAATTACAATTTCAAAATACATAGCTCTGGCCACTGTCCAGGTCGGCTGTAACACATGCGCGAATAAGTACTGTCAAAGGTGAAATATCAATTGGAAACATTTAGTCACAAATTCTCTAAATGTTTTGACTGGTTTGTAGTTTGTAGTAATTGCTTATTGGATATTCAACGTGTATATTTTAATGTGTGTTGGATATTCTAATTGGATATTAAATACAATTCAATGTGAGGGTTTTCAATTTAGTTAAATTAGTGACGCGACCGTCATAAATTACCCAGGTATTGCTATGACTTTGATGTGCACAAATGCAAGACTAAACTCTACTCATGTGCATCTTACCTTAAGTTTGCGAAATAATTTAAGGTTATTAGTTATTATCCAAGAGACTTTACTCTGACTTATTTAAAGATCCGGGAATGATCCATATGTATTTACCCATTTTGAGAATGTTTTCAATATGTATTTTGTATTTCAAATACGGTATTTTCAGTTCGTATTCTAGGTTTTTGTAGGAAGTAAAGTATTTTATTTCGTATTTTTCAAAAACTAGTTCAGACATTTGTATTTTATTTTGTATCTTGACCAAGTTACTCCTAGTATTTTATTTTATATTTGTACTTTAAGGTTTCTAAAATTGTATTTGTATTTCGTATTTCAATAATAAATTTCATGTATTTTCCACACCTCTGCGAGAGGCATGTTAAGAGGAATGATCACACTAGTACTGTCTTTTTAAGTTTATGATTTTAAATTGAGTTCGTATTCTGATACTGATGGAAACCGACTTTAATGAACTGATCAGAAATAACGCGCTAATAAAATCAATAATAAAGTGAATTAAAAAGAAAAATAGGTTGGCGTTAAACAGAACCTCATCCAGAAAGTAAGATTGCGTTTAATGCATCCACTCTCGCTATTAGATTGCTCTGCAGGGGAAACCCTATAAGGATAAGGGGCATTTTCTTCCAGGAAGTTTACATAATACGATTGAGCGGTGAAAGATTGGGATTTCAACAACAATTTCCCAGGGACAACCAAACCTTCCCCCAATCTGGATGGGTTTTTCTCTTGTTTTCTCTTTTTTTCTCTTTTTTCCCTTCCCTCCCATCCTGAATGGCAGGATTGGATAATTTGCTACCTCTGATCCCATGTATCACATTCTCTCTATTAGGGACATGATTATAAGGGAATAGTCTCTAAAAGGGAAGATTTGTGCGCAACATTATTAAATTAGCCCTCTTCATAATGAATTTCTCCTGTAATTGAGTCTCATATTGAGTTTCTCATCTGACTCTAGACGTAAAAATGACCATGCTATTGATTTCAATTACAATGACATCAATGATTTTAATTTTATTGTGTGAAGTTATTTGATCTAAAACTTTGGTTAGAAAACTGACAGTTGGTTACTGCTAAGAGCAAGTACGGATTTTGGGTAAAATGTGCATACTAATTTGTACAAAGCAGTTGCCATCAAAGTTATTCAGTCCAGAAGGATGCAGTACAGATTGAGCAATACTATTTCCACTCGGAATCAACATAATATTTGACAAGAATTTTCAAAGGATTGTGTTGAAAATTTGGTTGAAATGTGGAGACGTTGTGGGAAGCGTGACGTTAAACACAGGCAGTTGTAAAAATAATAGCGATCCGTATGCTGATGTGTTAGGTCCGTGGTGGGTGAATAAAGAAGAATGGAATGTGAACATACAAGAATATAATTAAGAATTGTGGTAAAAATGGGGTGAGAGGGGCAGAGGGGGGTTACGCTGGTCACTGTTGCCCAGGTTGTTACATTAGATTTGATTTTTGGAAATACAAAGGGATGAACTGGATGTGGTTAAGAGACGGGATGCGTCCAAGTGCATACATGTGTATGTGAATGGAAGTGAAAATACTTGGAGGAATAGAAGGGAAAAGTGTTTTGGAGGAAAACTAATGGAAGAGAATGGAAGAGAATGGAAGAGAATGGAAGAGAAAGCGAAGGACTACATACTTAATTTATGTAGTTAATTTATTAGTGTAGTTTGAGTACTTGGTGAGGCGGGTACTTACAGGCGGTAGTTGAAGATTATTGGTGGTGACAACAGCAGATGCAGTTGCAGCGGATTGAACAGCTGAGGAAGCTGAACTCCAGTTAAAAAAGTAGGGATTGAAGAGAAGTGATTGTTTGCTGAAATCTGGACTGGGTTGATTTGACAAATCGGCTGTGGGAAGTAAAACACCGGGAGCATTCGCAGAACCGCTACTATTATTGAAGAAGAATGGATTGAAAATGGTTGGAGGTGGTTGAGGTTGTCCACTGGAGGATTTAATATCAGGACTTGGCGACTGTGAAATATCAGACGTAGAGAGAAGTTTCCGATGAAGATTCAAATTCGCTGAGTGACGATCTCTTGAACGCTTTGAGGGAAATGCAGCGTTACAACCATCGACTGTACATTTGTGCATTAGCTGCTAATAATAACAGAAAGCCCAATTTAAGTTACTTGCACCATCTTCTTGACCCATTAAAGTTTTTACTCCACCAAACAAAGTATCCTTTATCCTCTGTCACCTAGTTTCGCTCCGAATTTCTTACTCTTCAGAGCTAAATCAGAAAAGCTATTATAATCACCGGAAGCTATCCACATGAACGAAGGTGCCCTTTGAACCCAATTACATTCTCTAGAAAAATCTTCTACAATGTCATTATTTCAATCCACATTCCAATGTTTCAATTCATGTCGAAATTATGCCAAATGTACAGCATTTCGCATAACATTTCATCCAACACAGTTACTGATACAATTTCCCATTATTACTTGTCAAAAGAACGAGTCAAAGTCAAAATAGCGTAGGCAGGAAACCTTAAAATGCCGATTCAGAGCAAAACGATTTCAGAGTATAAATGAATACCATTAATTGGGAAAACAACGTAACATTAGTTTTAATATAAAGGCAACAAATAATATTTTACTGGGTTTTTACTTTAAGATGAACATTTTGGTAGTGTGTCTTGACACCGAAATGATTTTGGAATACTTTGCCACAGGCTATACAACGGCGTGGATTTTCTCTATCAATTGGAATGTTGTCACCATCTAATAACAAAATTAATTCCATGGGAATTTCTTCTACGTTCCAACTCATTCTTGTAACATTACTTCCACATATTTTTCCTCTACATTAACAAATTAGTGGCGTCAAGCATAAATCTACGATTGAAAATGTCAAAAGGACCACAGTGAGGAATAATTAATCATTACAGATGCAAAACAGAGCCCAAAATGATACTACAAATATACTTACACATCCAACTTGATCAGAATATTCCTGAATGAATGACTGGATGATTAATTAGATTAGTAAGAAATAGGTTGTTGATTGGTTTGATAAGTTGGGGAAATTAGTCGGAGCATAAAAGTTGGTGGGGAGAGAATATTTAAAATGTTTCTCAGGTGAAGGGTTTGTAAGAATTGGATGAAAGTGTAGGAAAGAGTTTGGGAAAATGGAGGTGGATAAAAAAAGTGGACGTCTACATTGAGGAGGTGGAAGAAGTGATGATGAAGGTGTGATGTGTGAATCACATTCCTAAGAATCGGAGGGAAATGCAGGGAAAAAGAAAGGTTGCGAGCTCCGCTGCGTCGTTATTTCTTTGACAAGGAGGAAGAAAGGTAGCGCTGGAGGTAAATCTAATAGGGTAATTGTGTGAGATGGGTTAAAGATAATTACTTGAATTAGGACTAGAACCATTGGATCTCATGCCATTCTCTCCATCATCATAATACTCTTCTTCATCCTCCTCGTCAAAATCTTTCGGCTCTTCAGTTTTATTTTCCCGCTTAGTCACCCGCTTTGAATCTTGATCATTCTCTTCGTTGAAAATCGGTAATTTACTAATTCGACCCAAATGATCCTGCATGAGCTCATCTTCTGAACCGGTTTTACTCATGTTGATCTCCGTCCCATCATCATAACAACAAAAGTCATCGCCAGAGTAGTCGTCTGTGGTGACGCTCGGGAGCCGCACAGGATTTTTTAATTTCCTCTTTCTTGCACCATCTTTTTTATTATCGACAATTTTATTGTTGTACTCTTCCTCTTCCTCATGATCATCATCGTCATCGTCTTCGTAACAACTACTATTACTATTATTACTTTCCTTCATGGGAGTCGTCTGCTGAGTATTGTTAAATGCTACAGGATTAAATATTATTGGATGAATGGGTTGAGCTTGACATGTTCTACCATCGTGGGGACTAATTTTACGGCGGAGATGTGGAGAGTGTAATTTAGGATTGGGATTGGCCGAGTGCCGATTCCGCGAGCGACGAGACGAAAACATCATATTACAACCTACCACTGTGCATTTGTGCATTTCACGAAGGTGAACTGCAGAGAAATGTATTTTGAGAGCTCCTTTGTCACAAAATGTTTTTAAGCAGACTGAACATTGGACACGACGTTTACCTGCAGAATAAATTTACATTCATCAAATTAGCTACTCTTTACACGCATCCATCAATCTACTCAATTTATGTGAGAACTCCGTGAATTAAAAATGTGGGGTCCTAAAGCGGTCGAGGAAATAAGTTTTAGGAAGTTTTAGGCTCTAGGACTAATGTTTACTAGTTCTCATGGCAGGAATAAATCGCATATGTTATTCGTACGAGTAAAAGTTCAGTTCTCATGGATGCGGATTCGCATGCGATTTGACGTTTCGTATACGACGAGATCGTACGACAAGGTATGTGTTCATGAGAACCGATGTACGACATCTTCGTACGATGCGGTCGTACGACCAGTCCTTCACGCGAAAATCGCACGATCGCATGAGTTGAATTCTTTCAACTCATTGCCATATTTTATTAGTCTTTTAGTATTTTCTGTGTAAATACTATCAGTTTTTCATTAATTATTTTCGAAAACATCATGGACATTAAAAAGAAGTTACTACTGCTTGCCGCAACATCATCAGCAAAATTTGTTGTTCTGCGGAATTGGAAAAAGTAAAACTACGAAAAATAACAAATATTGGGTGCGGCCCTTTTTACAAAATAGAAAATCAACAGGGGAATTCTATGTTGCGGTAAATTTATTTTGTAATTATTTGAAATGTAATGAAATCTTATGAAGCAGTAGTTGTTGGTGATGTTGGTCAATTAGATTATATTTCCAATGATGGAATTTTGTTTGCAATTAAGATATCGCAAATGATCAAAGAGGACCCTCAGTATTACACTGACATTTTGAGACGTTCCGACGTGCCATGTGCAATTTGTCGCACAAACCATGTAATCGAGCCTTCGCAAAAGTTGAAAGAGTTCAACATGCGATCGTGCGATTTTCGCGTGAACGATTGGTCGTACGACCGCATCGTACGAAGATGTCGTACATCGGTTCTCATGAACACATACCTTGTCGTACGATCTCGTCGTACGAAACGTCAAATCGCATGCGAATCCGCATCCATGAGAACTGAACTCTTAATAATAACGTCTAACAACAAGGACTAGGGAAAAGGTAATGAGTTAGTTTTACTGGATGTGTTGTGTTTTGCGTTACCCGTAGTTGGGTTCACTAGTTGTGTCGCGGTTGCCGGTGGTTGGATTGCAGTCCACTGCTGCTGCCTCTTCAACGTACTATTACTACTTCCATTCCCTTGCGCCACAATTGACGGTTTCTTGTTCATAGTTATTTTCTCCATTGTAATGCTACTGTTTTTAGAACTCAAATCTACAGGATCAACATCTTCATGGGACGACGAGTCAGACGACGATGAAATTGCTTTATTCTGCGTTATCTCTACAGGTGTTGTGGCTGTCGACGACGGTTTAGGACCTACAAAATTACACCAATCCCATCAATGCTCATGCACCAACTCATCTTCATCCAAAAATCCCATAATAATCAGATTAATCATTCCATGAAAGTGTGAGGTGGAAATCAAGTATATGAGGCATGGCAATACCAACATCTTCAAACTAATCACCATTTCTCCCTTCACATCCACCTCAACAACTCCGCTCACTTACTTTTGACTATGGAAGCCTGAGGTGTGTGATTCGTCGATTCATCTAGAGCTGACTGATTGATTATATGGTTATTGGGAAAGTCGTCACGTAGCAGAATAAAACTAAGACTACGCGTCATTGGAAATCTGAGAAATTGTTGAAGAATTAAAATCTCTTCTTCGCGCGGTAACATTAACCAACGGCTCAAAGGAACACCTCGGGAATCCTGTTCAAAATTCACAAAATATATCATTTCCATTATGTCATTTTACTTTTCTCTTACAATTTGCCCCATTTATCCCATTTATCCCGTTTACCCCATTTACCCCATTTACCCCAATCCACCCAAATCCACCCAAATCCACCCAAATCCACCCATACCCACCTCCACATCGAACTTCCGTCTTCACCCTTTCACCGCCCTTTCACAATAATAACTCAAGCTCACACTAAATTTAAATCTCCTTTTGCTATTTCAAATATCAGTACTATCACAGATACTGCATCTCATCCTTCAAACGACATTGAGCATGTAACCGATCCTTGAATTTACATCGACTGTACCATTGGGTCTTTTCGGCCGCAATGCAAGCCTGTTTATTAATAATTTGGGATTCCAGAAACTATTAATCCTCTCTTGTGCCCCTTCGCCATTTCAAGTAGATTGGGATTTCAAAGTGCAAGCCCAAGTTATTGTCATTGATCATGGTTGCGCAATGATCAGGCGAATCCTGAAGCTTCTCAAAGGTTCCTTCACGTTGTTTTAACTGTTTAAGAAGGCTGAAGATGGCAGCACTACATGAGCGTCACCTCCAATTCGCTTATTTTCCCTGGAGCTACTTATTATTAGCGGCAGAGCTCAAGCTCAACCTTACTAGTTTCCAGTGTTCTAGGAAACGAAAATTACTATTACAAAGTAAATGGGACCCTGCACTGTAGCCATGAAGAGGTGGAATGCAGTAGCTTTCATGATTCTCTTAAAGATGACTAAGAAATAAAAACTGATTGAGAGATTTAAATGTAATGGGGATTTGCAATATTGGACTTGTGCTTATTTGTTATATATACATGGGGAAAGGTTACACATGCTATTCTAATGAAATAAAATAAATAAATAAAATAAATATTTGGTGGAAGTGAGAAAGTGTTGAGAACTGGACTGAGACAAAGGACTGAGGAGAGTTGCGATAGTTGATAATAGTGGGGTAAAGAGCTGAAGAGACAAGAAAATAAGGGCATTGAAAAGCCAGTTACATGCATTGATTGCATTGAATAAATAAGGCCGCCATGCAGCCCTAAGTAATAAGAAGTGGGAAGGTGGATTGAGTGGATTGAGTGGATTGAGTGGATTGAGTGGATTGAGTGGATTGGAGAAGGAATGGGTAGACTCACTCAAATACCTGTATCATGTAGCCCCGAGCGAGGTCATTGGGCGACCAACCAAAACTCCTTAGGATTTTGTCAATATGATCTGGACTGAGAGTTGACAGCAATCTCTCCTAAAGACGAGCGAACAAAAAACAATGGGTATGTAAATTGAGCTTGTAGGGACATCAAGGTATGGAAGAATACCACAAAATTGAGACAATTATATCTGAATTGGAACGTTACTCACGATAACAATTTTTAGTCGAATAGGGAGTGCTTGTGTTCCGTAGAGTGCCAAGCTGCAAACATCAAAGATGGACAGTGCGTCATCTCTGGATGTCAATAATTTCTCCAATACTGCCAAACATACACAAAGAACAAACACATGCATCAGTTTCATCATATCAAGTCATTTTGCATTTACAGACATATTAGCCCTGCACAACATTCCATCACGTGTACGTCGAGTACATATCCAAGTACCTGTAAGGACGAGTAGTAGCACCACGCACAACGCACAACGCACAACTCACCATATGAGTTTCTTCAATCCAAACTAAACAAAAAATACAAGTGTCCCCTTTGGCCATTACACGTGGTGGTTTGATTTTTTCCCATTATGATTGTCAATTGTAATAATCTTTTTTTTTCCAGCCATCACACTTATTTAATGTCCAGTGGAGAGCCTGAACATTGGAGTATCGGAGAGTCAAACCACACAGCAACCACGCTAAACTCCTTCTTTCTCATTCCCTGTCCTCAACAATTGATTATGACCACTCGGATTTTTAATAGAAAACTTTTGCCAAAGGCTGGGTCCCTTTCTTATCTAACCTCTTCAATTTCCAATCACAACATATAACTAAACTTCAAGTACTATTATATAATTATACTCTACGCATCCCTACTCAACAAAACCGGAGTCAGTCATTATATGTACATACATATGTGCACTGATTGTGAGTGATAAAGGTTGGAGCTGAAGACTTAAACTCATGCGACAACAGCTCAACCCCGAAAGGCAACCCCGATAGTTGAAAATTCAGAGTTTCTCTCCTCTGAATAGCTCATGTCATTGAAAAATTGTAAATACTGCCCTGCAGCTTATGAACTACTCATAATTAGGAATACGTTGGGCTCCCTAGTTCAGTATGGATAAATGTAATTATACAGATTTTGAAATATCCAGAAATATCCTGGGATAGATAATTGTAACTAGAGGAAACTATTGGGGATTTGGGGGATTTGAAATGGGTGTTTGAAAAGGGTGTTTCAATAGGACTGAGAAGTGACTGCCTCTTTGGAAGTTGGAGGTTAATGTGGAGTTGTGGAAGCTGGAGTCAACTTCCCCAATTTGATTACGTCTAGGTATCTATAGTTGTTATAGCCTGCCTGAGGATTTTCCTAAGGAAAAGTATTCGAATGAGAATGTAGAATGAGGAAGAAAGAGATTTGGTTCCGGATCGAGATTATAAATGTGAAGACGTAAATGAATAGGAAAGTGAGCGGAGTTGTTGTGACAGTGTAGAGGAAGGTACTGGGCTGGGAAATAAAGTAATGAAAGGAAAGCACGCCCAGACACACGTCTCCTTTAGAAAACATCAAAGAGAGGAGAGTTTGGTGAATGAGAAAAAACATCCGCATTGCAGGTCTGTAGCTTGAATCAGAATTTTCAGGGTTGCGTTCAATTTTCTTGGAGCATCTTGTATGTGCTAGACGATGCTACGCTTTGCACCCACAATACATCGCATGCAAGGAGATTCTTAAGACTGGAAAAGGACCGCACCGGAAAAATAGACGAGGGCTGGTCCAAGGAAGTGCCTACGAAACAGACAGGAGAAAGGAGAAGCGACGAGGAAGACAAGTCATCCTTGTTCCTGGATCAGTTGGAAATTCGCAAACGCGGATCGATAAAAACTAATTTTTTCCGCAATGCCTAGAATCTCGACACTATCTAGCATTTGGTTGGTTCATCCGGACATCCTCTGTGCCCACGAATCCCATTGAAACACATGCGCAAACTAGAAGCCAGTGCTTTGGGGTAAAACTAGGAAAATAGGAAGCCTATAAGAGAAAAGACTAGCATTGCTAGTGGATTTCCGCGTTCCCATGACTACATGGACTGTTCCAAGAGAAGGCGAGGCCGTACTTTCCAAGACAATTTCTGAGCGAACTAGAATATTGCTCTCTGCCCTCCTCGTTATTCTATTCCTTCCTTCCTCGTAATATTTCCAACTATTCCCAACTATTCCCAACTATTCCCAACTATTCCAACTCTATTCCAACTCTATTCCAGCTCACCACTTCACGAGCTACGCCAACTCAACTCCAAGCGAACAAGTCATGAGTGAAGGAAGTAGTCGAGAGGAGATTCAAAGAGAAAGCTCAAAGTCATCCACTACCTCTCGGATTCCATAACATGGCTCTGTCCCGCAAATCTTTTTACCTCCATAACTTTTGACATTCTGCAAGAACCGTTTCTTCCTTCCTCCTTCCCTTTCTGCCCTGGCCAATGCCACGCTACTTTCCACTCCATAAATAACTTAATGCAATAACTTCATTTCCATTTGTTCCACATCTCTGGCCACCTCTATCATAAGATGTGAGGTGAAAAATCTTCTCAATATTTTCGGGCCTCAACACCACGTCCTCTACTACTGTTGTCAATATTCATTGTCGTATATTGTTCCCCATCAACTCCGCTCTTCCCCCATCAATGTTCACTGTCACCCATCTACTATTTGTTTTGAAAAAATAGAATGCATGAGAGGATCAATGCAATATGCGTTGAAATACTCCAAACCCATACATATGTATGGAAACATGTGTTGGACGTATCATATGAAATTTGTTAGTCGGTATTAGACTGTAAAAATACTGAAAAGAACCGGAGAGACTACAGAGACTCTCATTACCATCATGCACATAAATATTGACAGAGCGGAATGTTTGTAAAGAAAAAGAATTGGAATATTGTGGAATATTGTGGAATATTGTGGAACGGTTCTTCCTCCACTGCGGTTTAGCAATAAAATGTTTTTAGCTCAAGTGTGGAAGATGTATCTAATTGTGAGAAAGAATGCAGAAAGAGCGGTTGAATGGAAGAGAAGAAGGAAAAGTGGGAATAAAAGTGTGTTAAATGGGATGAAAAGTATAATAAGAAATCAAAGGGAGAGGAGGAGAATGTGTAGAGACTTAGTTGTGGGGACCTATCGGACCGAATGAAACTCAATGGAATATTACAGTAATAGGTTCCTCTGCGGAATATGATGGTGTATGACGGTGAGGAGAGGAACAGAAAGAGAAAGAAAATGGCTGGTTCGCTGGACACAGACCTCAAAAATAGACAAAACTAAAGAGTGATAAAAAGAACGAACCATCTCTATTCATTAGAGAATAAAAAGGTAACATAATTTTTTTCCCAGGTCTTTGAAAAGAATATTTTCCAGTCTGTCAAAACAAATTAGAATCATAAGTGAAATAATAATGAAAATAAAACAGTGAATACAGGAGCACCTACAGAATCAAATTTACAACAACCACCTTTCCTTTCCACGGACAACACGTATCTCCATCAACAGGAGCCTAAGTAAAAAAGCAGATGTTGTCTGCTCATTCTCTCTTTTTGCTCTAACAACTTCAATTTTGAATATTCCATTACCAAATAACGACTATACCTTTTCAATTTTGATCGTCCCAAAACGTCTCTGTATGTACTTGTCTCCATGATAAATGCATGAATAATCTCCTGTGATGTGAAAGCGAGTCAAGCTAAAAAAATTTTGCTACCATTCAAGACAATAGAATAAGCGGGAGGACAAACATACTTTGTATTTCCTTTCATTTTTACCACCAGCCCTCTATTCTATCATTTCTTTGAGCCTCAAAATCCTCAGCCTCCTCAAAATCTACAGACGTCACTGTGTAGTCCCATAAATCCCGTTGTATTCACCCAAAAGTCTAGTGTGGCTCATAGACTATGTCGTCCTAATAGACTATGTCGCCTCCAATTCATTCCTTCAACAAGTTTTTTACTAGTCCTGTGGGTTGTCGCCACCGTCCCTCTCATCTTCACTGTCTGACACTTCATAGGCTTGTATTTTTAAAGGACTACGACGTATGGAGTGTCAACCCCAACCTCTCCATATCCTCTCCATATCCTCACCATATCCTCACCATACCATCTCCTCACACGTACGTATTTCTACATATCACAGCTCCTCTCCTACCCTTCTCCCTCAACATTTACATCCTCCAAATCCAACTTCCTTCTCACGTCAAACAACCACCTCCACCCATACCAGCCATACCACTAATACCCACAACTCTTACTCCTATCTTTCCACTACATGCACATACCTATTACATATCCACATCAAAACACACTCAACCTCTTTTCACCTACAGTCCAACATTTCATACATTCGACATTTCACCCGCAACATTTCAACACTCCCTCCGGTCTAGTCCTCTGTCCCCTGCCACCAACTAATCCACGCAAGGACTTCATCATTCACCTTTTTATTTCACTTTATCTCCTAAAAATCATTTCTCAAGTCATCCCCTTCTCATCTCTTCCCTTTAACACCAATTTATTATTATTATTATTATTATTATTACATTAATATTATCATCATCACTAAAACCTATCACTCCCCTCGAAACTAGATCTCAAAGCAATCCCAGTCATCAATTCACTTAACAATTTCCAACTCTTGGACATCCTCAAGACCTGCGGACCGCCACACATACTCATACAATTACAATTATTTACTGCAATTTCATAGAATTGAAATATTGCACAAATATCGTATGGAAGCTGGTCCTATGGACTACCTACCATCATAGAAAATCCCATTGGAAAAATCCCATTGGAAAAATCCCATTGGAAAAATCCCATTGGAAAAATCCCATTGGAATGAAATACATAGAGTAAGGTCTAAGTTTACCATGACAGCAACAAGATCAAAGATGCGCCTTGGGAGCCAATGCGAAACTTCTGGAGTGGAATAAAAAACAAGAAGTAAATAGAGAAATTGTAATGAGATAAATAATAAAAATGACAGTGAGGACTGTAAACAGTGCTTACAGAAATGAAGCGAAACGAAGGAGAGTGTGAAGCATAATAAGAAGTGTGTTTCACGCTTCCTCTGTCAAAGAGGACAGATGGGAGAATGAAGGAGGAATTACAAGAATGTCATTGTTGGAGCGACCATAGACAAGGGTATTAGGCGGTAATAATTGGAGCAATTAGATGTGCTATGGTACCTGCTGGGGAAGGCGACCGTGATGCAAATTGATGGAGGAAGTTGAATTAACAAGAGTGTAGTAGCAATGATTGTGGACATGGTAGAAACGCAATAGTGTGTGTGTGTGTGTACATATAAATGTGTGTGTGTGTGTGTGTGTGTGAAAGTGGCGTTGGACATGGTTGAGCATTGCGCATTAATTCCAAGATTGAAGAAATTTAATGACATTAGACTTTTGAAACCATCCCCTGATGCCAGAAGAGATCCTCCCCTGCGAAAAGGTGTCAACGTGTGAAAAAAGTAGTGAAAATCTATAGAGAATATACATGGAATAGATAGGAGACTTGAACGTTAATGGAACTTCCTCATCAAAGTGTATCTCGCGTGCTTGACGTCAATCTGTCGTCGCAGAAAGTACTCCCGTATTTCCCATTCCGTGTGTATTATAGCATCTAACCCCCCGCTTATATATTTTTCTTAGCGCTATCTTTATTTCTTTTTCTTTCTCTCTCTCTCTCTCGCTCCATCATTGTCAATAAACTCTCCTCTGTTTGCGTGCCATCTCCTCATTATATGTGAGTGTCAATTTCTTATTTATGTCTGCACAAATATATGCTAGCCTTACTCATGTACATGGACTGGGAAAATGCTAACGTCCCTCTCCACCGCTACCAACTTTGTCACCTAGGCTCAAATCACAATCCAAATGTATTTCATAATCCATTCAATTTTCATAATTTGTCCTCCTTCCATGCTCGCCCTCTCCTCATCTCACCACCTCACCTTCTTACAACTCCTCAGCACCACAAAAGTCCTCATTAAAATACCAAAACTTATGCTAAGGTGAAATCCACAAGCAGTCGTTTGCCCACTCATAACAATTCCCAAAGACCGAGCAACACCACAGCATCAACATCTTTTTACCTTACAATACACTTTTCCAGTCCTTCGCAGTAACTCTCTTCAGTAACTCTCTTCAGTAACTCTCTTCAGTAACTCTCTTCAGTTTACCCAACTCCAACTCCCCGATCCAGTCTCAATCATTCTTAATAAACATACAAACATTCTTCCCTTCCCTACTATGCATTTCTCTTCCTTCACACAAACAAATCTTCCCTCGACATTCTTTAACCGTAGGCAAAATACAGGGTCTGTGGACGGTCTACGAAGTCGCCCTTTTCGGCTGGTCAGTTGACACAGTCGCCCTTAAGTAGCAACACAGGAAATAAATCTCTCCTACTCGATAATATTCCCATAGCAAATATAAAACTAATTACACAAAGTAGCACATACATAATTATGTAGATACATAAGTCAATTATTCAAGTCAAACACTTCCCTCCTCCTTCTCAACGCAATCTTCCAACTTTTATTTTCCTACTATTCTTAAAAGCATGTCTGCTGTCCCATAAGAATTAATGGGGAAGTTTCATTACTTATGCTTTTTCCTTCATCAAAGAATTTTCAGGAGCACTATTGAAACAAAAGTCAACGAAACCTAATCACAAAGACAAAACCACCATCCACTGGTACCAAGGGTCGTCAAAATCAAAAGGGATAATGCCAAGGCATTTTCAAAATTATTTTCAGCATGCTTTTACTGCGAAAGGGATTTTTCAGGTGAATGCATCTAGCACTGCCTTACAAAGTACAGGTTATCAAAAACTTGAAATGTAACTTGAAATCTTGCCGACGTTAGTTTAGTAAGAAAATGTGTGGGATCATTGATAATATCTAGTTTCATAGGGATTGGGAACCACGGGATCCAATTTTGCTCGATTCTGCTCTGAATGAACTACATATCGGATATAATTAATTACACTTAATTATCTATTTATAATTAAAATGTGAATTAATTGTTGTTACAATATTATAACTGAATATACACTTGGGTCTTTAGGCAAGCACTGTTGAAGTGTCAGTGAAATAAATAAATGTCTATCTCTCATGTACAATAGATGTATATAATTATAAGGGGATATAAAACATTAGTGTAGTCATAGAAGTACGCATGGCGGAAAATTTAACGATTTTTCCGTCTGAAAAGAGTTTTCAAAATTAAAAGACTCAAGTTAGAATTTACTGCAAGAATAAAGTGATAGCAGCCAAAAGAATGTAACAAAGTTGAGACTTTTAGCAAAAATCATCTTCTCCAATTTTTCACTTCCAAAGTTCGGAAATGCAAAAAAAAATATAAAATATAAATACCTATTGACACTAGCTTGTAGGAAATTTTGTGGACTTGTAAACTGGACTGACATGGTTGATTACACTGCTAACGATATGGACAGGAAATGATGCAGGGCACTTCTTTTACTAGTCCGATTCACATCGTGACAGAAACTTACAACACTCTTCAGTTAATTTTAATTTTTTTAACAATTCCTAGGAGAGTCCCTTGAAACTGAGGAAATAGAAAATTGTGTATCCTGTACCCGAATTAGAATTGAAACTGATATTTTGTGATGATGGAATTACGAAAATGGCCAAAATGGAGGTTGTTTTGAAAATAAGGCATCCAATGGGTATTTTAGGATATTCGGAGGATTTTCAACAGGTCAGGGGAATAACGTGGGAGATTTTGATTTTTCCAACCCAAACTGCGTGATACCTGTAGATCATGTGTAATGATTACTGTATGTGTAGATGTGTAGTCAGTATTTCAGGTGTGACAGAATTGTAGAAAAATAGTGATACGAGGGAATAAGGAAGGGATAATTTGTAGGGAAATCAATTGTAATGTAGAGGAGATGATTTTAAGCGAGAGCCCAGGGGCGTGTGGTGCGAGGATTCATTGCTCTTCATGTTATGGATTCAGAGGAAAATGAGGAGACGGCAGACTGGAGCATGAAGATAAGACATGAGGCGTACCTGAATAATTTACGTATTATGTTTGCACTGAACGGTGACTGAATGACATGATTTTGGTGTGGAGCGGAGATTGATTGGAAATGGAGCAGAGAATGTTGGAAAGTGAGAAGGAGGATTCGAGATAGTTTAAGAGGAAGTGTGGTGGAAATAGTTTTGAGTTAGTGGTTGTGAGTGAAGGTGAAAATGAAAGAAAATTTGGAGATGTGTTTCCGTGTCTAGGATTGAAATGGTTGTAATGGTCGGAATGGTTGAATGGAAGGAATGAGTTGTCGGAGGGAAGGAAGTCCTGGCGGAAGGTGTAAGTGTAGAGAGAGAATGGGGATGACACAATTTGTAGTAGAGATATGGGGATGAAGTATCTACAGATACTAGGTTGAGAATGAGAGGTATGAAGGTATGAAGGTATGAAGGTATGAAGGTATGAAGGTATGAAGGTATGAAGGTAGCAGTAGCAGATGAGAATCAAAAAGACAAACTTGAGGAAGACAACTATAAAAATAGATAGTTGAGGAGAGCCATGTGTAATATGTTGTGGTTGTAATGAAGCTGGATGGTTCTGATGGTTCTGATGGATCTGATGGATCTGATGGTTCTGATGATCTGTGTTCAAGTATTAAAAGGACGTGAAGAGTATTAAAGGCTTTTGAAGAGGAGTTTTTGGAATTGTAAATTCCAGTGGGACAGCGCTTGATAGGAGCTTCGGAGTACAGAGGTGCATATGGTCCATGTGATATGTGACACTTGGGTGTAAATTGGTTTTAAAAAAGCAGGCTCCATCTCTTCACTCTACTTGTCTCTCTCTTTTAGCCCTTAACACATTCTGTGGACCAAGGTTACAGTCTACAGTCTTAGTCTCACTCAGAGCAGAATAGCAACACAATTCACATCTCGGTACATACACGGATCTATCTATTGCTCAGCCTCAACTTTTATTTTCTTTTAGTCAAGTCATTGGATACTATTGAATGATGGAACCGACGTGGAGCTGAGTCTCACTCTTGGTCCTTTACTTGCTCTCCGTCATTATTCTCACCCAAACACTACCAGAGCATTCCATATTAATTTCCACGTGAAACTCCTGGGCTATTTTCAATGAGAAAAGTCAGTAGCTCACTCCAAGCCCAGTCTACCATCGTGCATGAGTACCATCGAGATGTAAAATCAAAGCGCCGTAACCAAAACGCCAAGGGAGTTCCATTCTGTATGAATTTGCAGAATGGATTCTCTTCTCCTTTTAATGGAATAATCAAAATAAATAACGTAGAGATAAACTAAATAAGGTGCAGGCGTCTGATCCTGAGCAGGACCGTATGATTCTTGATCCTGAATAATTAGCGTGCCTCTTCATAAATGGAACTACCAGCTGTCCTCATATTAGATATAAGTAATTATTCCAGAAGCATCCAAGCCTTATTGTTTGATGCACCTACAAGTTTAGATTCATGCCAAGGATTCAGAAGTAACCGTGCTTCCCGTCCTCCTTGGCTCCCATACACAAGGCAACAAAATTAAATTACAAAAACCAAACGACCCGAAAAGATTGACTGATTAAATCTGATGAATCATTTTTTCTCTCTAAAATGTTCCTTGTTATGTTTGAAGCTTCCATATAATTGTTTTGATCGTCAGTTGCAGACAAACTCCATTATTGCCCACAAATAATTTCCCCGAAAACCTCCTCCTTTTACATTCTTCTTGTAGGATTTTCCGCCAAAGTTACGCAAGCTAATGTTCATGCTGTATCTTCTCTAAATTATTATGGGAATGCTAAACTCTGCATGAAGAGCCATCTTATAGAATCCTATGCGTCTCAAATCTACGTTATGGTTTGGAAATGAACTATTGCTTCTTTGCTTGTGTTGTTAGTGAGTGAGCTATTTATATGCTAGGGTTCATATGTAACTTTTCCGTTTAGTCAGAAACGGTCCACAGTCCTTCCTCTTCAGCTTCAGCTTCACTAATATATTATATCACTCATATATATTTACACTTAGCTCACGGCTTCCTATAACTCCTCAATTTCTCTCTCTAATTATGTCTAATATACATAGAATAGAGACGTAGGTATTTTACATAGAATAGAGACGTAGGGATTTTTCATAGAAGAGAGACGCAGGGATTTTTCATAGAAGAGAGACGTAGGGATTTTGCATTGAAGGCAGACATGGGTATTTTACATAGAATAGTAGGAGTAGGTGGGAGAGAAGAAAGATTGGTGAGAAGGCCAAGTTGAGTTTCACCAGCTGATTTTCACATGCTAAATATCAGTCAGACTCTCTTCGCACCGGATTACAACTTACAACTTGTGTTAGTAAACAGAGCATCCACTTTATCATAACTCTCATTGGAGTAATTATAGCAAGTCCTTTTCTATGCAAACACACATTTCCTACGTCCATTCCGCCTGGATTCAGACTAATTATTACTCCTGTCCCAAGAGCACGGCACATCTACTTCTACGTACACTCACACACTCATACCCACATATGTACATACGTACATATCCTACATCTACATCTCTAATTATCTCTATCTCACATTACACCAACAAAAGCCATCCCATGGTTCAAGGGCTAACGCTTTACTGCCTTTACTGCCTTTACTGCCTTTACTGCCTTTACTGCCTCCACACACATTTTTTGACTTCTGCAAAACTCCATTTCCTTTCTATTTAGTGGAACAAGTACCTGCGGATCCGGATCATTTCCATCCATGTAGCTCTCAGCAGAGACTCGTGTGGCGTCCATATTTTTACAACTGACACCTTTTGCCAACTTTTCCCATCTCCAAAATCCATGACGACAATTTGTCCTGGCTCTCATGTGTGAATTTTCAAGTTTAGCACTTTTTTCTCTCCTCTAATAATTACACTGTAACCCTTTTATCTCTCCTCTTGTAATCATTATTATTTACTTCCATGTGACAACTACATCAACCCTCCTCCTCTTTCTTTCCGCTTCTCTCCGCTATGAGCACTCACAATCTGTGCATTCTCAAAGCAATTACGCATCTCACTCCATTAATAAAGTCGAGCTACCAATGTCCCTATTTTCCAACCATTTCACTGCACAAGCTGGTCATCCACATCACTCTCTTTACTTTAACTTCATTGTATTATTGTATTTTCAATAATAATTTGAATAATGATTGCAATTCTAAATGAATGGAAATGGGAATGTGGGGGAAGGGAAAATGGGGAACTGGGGAATTAAGGAACATGGGGGAAAGAGGACGGAGGAATAGAGAATAGAAGGAGTGTGAAGGCTATGTTTGGAAGGAGCCGGAGCAGTTGAAGGAGCAGTTGAAGGAGCAATTGAAGGAGCAGTTGAAGGAGCAGGAGCAGGAGCAGGAGAAGGAGAAGGAGACGGAGGAAGGGGAAAGAAAGGGAGGAAGAACAGTAGCAAAAGCGGAAGAGTTGAACAAGATTTCAAAGTTGTCAAATGCTTTGTAGAACCGTCAAAACTAAAAAGGGCATTTTAAAACCTAATCGAGTGTAAAGCGGAAAAAAATGGAGAAAAAGGAATGGATTATGATATTAGAGCAAGTATAGATATTAATATTTAGCCCGATGCATGTCTTGCTCAGCCTCAGCATGAGAGGAATCTTGAATAGAGCACACACGAGACGATTTGAGTTGAAAAAGCGAGCCCAAAGGGCGAGAAGGGTAGTAAAAAACGCGGGTATAAAAATTAGTATGTACTCGAGGACGTTACGAGATGATGGCTTGAGATAAAACCTCAAGAAAGTGTATAGAAGAGGAATGGAAACAGATTTTTTCTCGACTCAGTCATTTGTTTCTTAAAGGGTCAGAGAGCACTCTACGGATGTGTCAATCTTCTTTCACAATCTCACCGTATACATTTTTTGGTAAAAAAAGTCATCTCCTGAACCAGAGGAGGATTTGCCCGATACAAGTCGCTGGGAGAAGACAGGACTCGCTCAGCAGAGATACTCGGGCTATGGACACGTAGACTGAGTGTAGAGACGGGCCATTGTGGGAGTGAAGGGAAGAGCTGTGAGAGGGAAGAGGATGCGACATGTGAAAAATACCAGAGAGGATATAAGTGATAATGATATTGGTCAGAAAATAACATTTCGTAATGCATACTAATGGGTGGATAATTAGCCCAAAACATACGAGTAGCTAATATGATGTCCTCGAACAGGTATTCATTCCTCTCGTCTATAGTCTTAATTTACGACTGCTTGGAGGGAGCCGAAGTGTGTGAGTACTGCGAGTACTGTGAGTACTGTGAGTACTGTGAGTGATAGGCTCTAGGACCATATGTACGTACGCACATTGGTGAACCTTTCAGAGGGATGTGAACATTGTGAAAACCTATGTGAGTCCATGTGGATGGAGGCTGAAGAGAAGGAATGAAAAGTACACGCTGTATTACTTGACATTTTTTTCGAGAAAAATGCTTGTAGATTTCCACGTAAAAACTTGTCCAATTGACTCTAAAGAGTCTTTATCCTCAAAGTGTAATTACGCAGTGTGGTCAAGGACGGGTTATTTTTCCACTGAGAACGCTCTTTTTTTATAGTCATCAGTAGAGTTTGTGTGGATGTGAAAAATTGTCAGGCGTGAGTTTCTTCCACCTTGATGGTTATTTCTTGGTCGTTCCTTCAAATATACACTCACATATGTCTCTCCTCCCTCACTATCTGTACGAGTCTACATTCTCTCTCGCTTCACTCCAATGACTCCTTCTTGACTCCACACAGTCATACTTTCAATCATTATTTTATTCTAACTTCAATTGACCAGTCCATTACAGCGCCGTACATTATAATCAATTTTTACAATTCCTACAACTTCAACTGCGCCAAACTTTTTTATTAGGCCGTCATAGATTCCCAGCTTGTCGCTCACAACTCACACACTTGTTCACTCCTTCATCTACATCTCCAATCACAATTCCCATCCACTCTCTCCATTCACAAGCAATGGACTTGACCGTCTCCAAAGTCCAAATATAAGAAAACCCTCAAATTATTCCCAATATCCACGAATGCAGGCAGTACATTCCTCTAGAATAGATTCCACATGTACGTGCTGGGCCACGAAGCATAATAATAAAGCCCAATTACCTATGTATGTGCATATATCTACACACATATTCTTATAATTACGTGTGTCTAATATTCTAATTATGTCAAGAAAATGCTGAGCTCTCCCTCAGAACGTCAGAACGTCACAACCACCTCCCCTCTCAATCTACTTCAATTCGCTCATGGACTAGTCAGAGTGGATGCGATGAAGAAAAACGTTTAGAATAAACAAGAAACTGATTTGAGAAATATTGGAATTGTGTGTATATTTTGTGCACGTGTTATTTTAGTGTGGTAGGGAAGAGCGGTTAGAGTGGTCATAGAAGAAAGATCCGTACCGTGCTCAGTGGGTGAATAAATAAGAGCCGTCCGAAGGAAAATCAAGTGAGGAACGAAGGAAATAAGAGAGGAGACAAGTGTGATAAGAAATAAAGAATGTGAGGTGGTTGGAACTGCAATGTCAAGCAAAATACTTGAGCAGAAATGAAGGGAAAATAATAAGGAGGTTCACATACATACACAGACAGTATGATACACAGATTATAGAATAGAATACTAGAATACACATGGTTCGCATGCTCATTTCTAGGGCACATATTGCTTATGTAGATATCTATGTATGTATGTACATGTCATTATTTTTGCATATGTAAGTTGAAGGGAGTGAAGAGATGCGAGGGCTACAGTAACTGTGACAACAAGTGAGGAGTACATATTATTTGGAGGTGATCCATACTCAAGGAATACTCAAGGAACAGAATCAATGAGACATGTTTTGTAAATGGAGAGAGAAGCAGATCTAGCCGTCGGCATCCAATCACCTTCTTCTTTCCCTCAAATAATTCTCTGTCACTTGTTACTGCAATACTCTGCATTACTTGTGACTCTCGTCATCTCGTCATCTCGTCATCTCGTCATCTCGTCATCTCGTCACATCAATAAATAAGCCCCGCCAATTCCAAGGAATGCACAGACATCAAGTCCCAATTGATGTCTGAGTTGAGAGTTGGATTTGTGTTTAAAGTGGTCCAGTGGAATCTACGAATTCACTCCACCAATGCACCTCTCGTTAGACAAACATTTCCTACACATGTCCTTCCTATTCCCACTATGCCAAATCCTGGGTTTCCCAATCATCACCTCAGCACATACCAGTTGTAAAATCAGATGCTTTCCTTGCTCCTTGAAAACCTCTCCATTCTACATCTCATCATTTCTACGTCCAGTTGGCCTGTAGAAAAACAAACTGACAGCAACTTGGAGTTGGTGGGATGAGACGACAGGGACAGAAGAAGGACCAAATGACAGCACGGGGAGACAGGATTGGACAATTATCTAACCCTTTCTGCCCTTCGTCAATTATTTTATAGTCAGAAAAAACTATTTTAATGTGAGAAAATTGCGGAGCGTTTCCCTGATTGTGAAATGTTAATTTGTTATTACGACAATGTCTCCCCACAGGTCTTGGGAAAACAACTTTAGCTTTATCCCTGACGCAATCATCCCATCGAATGCTAGATTTCCAACGACAACAACTCTGCAACTCCTACATCCTCCACATCCTTCAATGTCTATCATTTCGTTCCAACTTGTCAGTCATCCTCCTTTAATCATTTCCAATATCAAATCTCACTCGCAAAACCTTCTCCAACTGTCTCAAATCTCAAATGTCTATATTCTGCTTTCTCAATCAAAGGCAAATAATCCAAATATCCAAATCAACGCTGGAGCATATTAATTAATGGTGAACGTGAAGACATAGTTACAGGAGAGCTGACGTGGACTCCATTCTCATTTCCAGCCATGTACATATGTACATACGTACACGGGACAAGGATGGAGTCAAGGATCAACACTACATCTACACACACACACACACACAACATTAGTCTCGGCACAACTCTGCACCTTCAAGTGATCTTTCTCAAGACTTGATCATTACCGATGAAATGGGAAGGAAAATTTGGTAATGGTCAAGACGACAGAGGAAGAGAGGAAGACGTCCTGGTAACTGGTTGCGCTGTCAATGTTCATACGACTGGTTACCGTAACTATTTATGTATGAAATCCCATGCTGCTCCATTCTACTGTATGAATGCGTATGAACCCTCGTGTTTAGGGCTGCATAAATCAAGCTATGCTTTATTAAATACTCTACTTGGATGCTCGTACGTACCTCGTGAGTAAATACGTAATTATGTAGATGTGGAAGCTCTGCCATTGGAAAGGAACTTAGCAATGTGTGTTTACAAGAGTAGCTCTAGAACCAAATGGCGCTTGTTTATGGATTCGGTTCGAGTTTTTTAAGAGAAACAGATTTTGTGGGTCGATCGGAGGAGAAGTAGTTGAGGTTGATGATGATATGAGCCTCTAGTCGCGAGTCGCCACACAAGACCGAATCCGAGCTTTAAGTAGGAAAGGGGAAACCAGGGATGCATTCAAATCCTGCCATTTGGTCCCACATGGCCAACTCACACTACTCACTCTACTCACTCTACTCACGCTACTCACACATTCTTCCCTTTCCCATAATTATCTCCCATTCACTTGACCATCTCACATCTCTTGATCAGCCCTCATTTCCACATTTCATTATTACCAATCGCTCATTCACTCCCATCCTCCTCACTCCATCAAAATATCAATTATTATGTAAACAAAGAAATTTCAAGAGACTTACAATGCGTAATCCACGAGTGGTTACAAGCGTCACAAGTTCTCAGCTGGCATTTTGAACTTGCCGCTGTAAAATTTGTACATTCACAGCCGCTGGCTGAACAGCGAAGTTTCTGAAACAAAAAAATTATGTTTATTATTTTTTTCAACCCTCTCGTTCTATAAACTCCTTCCAGTATTTCTAAATGCTTTCCTAAACCCCGGGTTATCATTTGGCAAGGAGCCCCTTTACTCAAACACAATGCATGATTACATTAATTACGGCCATCTCCTTCCAACACACTTTCTATTTCTTATGAATACCATGCTCGGAGTCCTCCTCCTTACGTTGTCATAAACAATTACTCCACAAGGAATTATCCTCACGTTTCAACTACCCAATCATAATTCGGCAAGTACAGTATTTAATTAATCAACCGGGTGCAATGCAATAGTAAAAACTAATATCCTAAAATTTAATCTAAGATACTTCTAGAGATTTTCTTTGACCTTTTAGAGTGGGATGAATTTATCCATGAGTGATCATTGAAAACATGGATGTATTTGCTAATCCGTTTAAAAAGGATATCTCTCACTGACCAGAGTCTTTTTATTCTAATCAATTTGGATTTGTTTGGATTTGTTTGGGTTTGTTTGGGTTTGTTTGGGTTTGTTTGGATTTCTAGGGAAAAGTTGTAAAAAAACGTGAAAATGTCCCGTCCTGTACACATGCTACAGTTAGAATGGGTCTAGTTAAAGTGTCTCAAAATGAAGTGTGGTAAGCTAGAGGATAAATTTTGACAGGAGGATTACAATGGAATAGGATTACTAGCGAGGGAAGGAATTCCGGAATACTTCCCATCTTGGTTTATTGATTTGAGACTGAGAGGGGTACATAAGGTGAAACAAGTATTTCCATAATAGGGATCCCGTGGATTGACGTGCTTGGGAAGTTGCTGGAGAATCCGAATTTAATGCTTGAGAATAAAAGGAACGAGACTGGTTGGTGGACACAATGACTACACTTAGCCGGATCGGAAGTCCTGTGCAGAGAGAAAGACCATCTTATTTCTATACTTCCCATTGATAATCAATTTATTTTGGAAACAGGGATGGGAAAAAGTTTCTAAATGACTCCTCGGAAGTTGGGTGGAAAAGAGTGAAAGATGTGGACATGTGTAGTGAGCTTGGGAGCGAATGAACCCCTTGGAGAGTGACCACTTACGAGGATTAAAAAGAAATATCAACAAGGGGAAGAGCCACCGACAGATGAATCGTGAAAAATGGATTCGCGATTCAAATTTAAAGTCGTATTTATAAGGGAAAGGCCTCTTTTCCCAATGATTACAATCAGGGAGGGAAAGGAGAAGAGAACTCATGTTTAGCCAAGCAGTGGCCATCAGACTAGACTCCTCTACCCATCCTCTTTTCAATCAATCAGCCGTGTCACAAATTCCCCACGAATTTCCCGCCAATTATTCCCAAACTCTGTCCGTTCTTGTAGGAGCACAGGCTGGACAACCACTACACACACACAGGCAGACAGGAGCATTGTATAGGTATCTACAAGTATTCAAAATATCCCACTCAAACTCCCATATTTCCCCGTCCTGGATCCCGCAATTTCCAGCAATTTCCATGCTTTACTTACAATTAGAGGGGTATCTAGTTGCTCCCGAGGCAGGAATATTACTTCAAGATAATGCTCACTTACATATGCACGTATCTCTGTGGAATGCTGGCAGAGGAAACAAGTCAGTTGAGCTAGGAATTTGCCATATTGACCAGCTTGTTTATCCACGTGTATGATACGACTTAAAGACGTAAAGACGCAAAGACGTAAAGACAAGAGTTGGAGGTAAAAAGGGTAAAGAATTTCTCGGTTGAACAATTTCCTACATGTGAACTATGGAGAAGGAGGAAGGCAATTTAAATGTGAGCATTAATAAACAAGAGTTTTTTCCAACTCAGAGCGAGGACTTTGCCTCGGAGAGAGAAGCATTATAGTGAAGGGATGACTTTGAGAAAACCTCTGTCCATACAGACTCTTGTAAAATTTCTAATAATAAAAAAGTCTTTTAGAGATTGTCAGACTAAGACTGCCTCGTCATTAGAGCCGTATTGTGAAAAAACTACTCGGGTTTATGATGACACAAAGTGGCCATCGTCAGTGTCGTATTGTTTGACTTGTCACGAGTACATATTACAAGGGAACATAGGAAATGTGTGAGTGTCATGTCTATATTGTGTCAAGCATCTCATGTAATTGCGAGTCAAATGTTCCCAGTCATGACATGTTGAGTGCATGTCGAGAGGGTAACAAAGATTTCTCCAACAGGCACCGAGACAATCCCACAACCTTCGAAGCCTTCATATTTTAAACGCACTTCCTCGTCATTCCCTTTCCATGACACTTTTCACTCCATTCCTTCCATTCCTTCCATCAACTTCAACCCATTCACTCTCAACTAAGTAAGGCCTCACCATCCGGGAATTTCACAATCACTGCAGCTCTCAGGACCGCAACTCGGAGATTCAACTTTGTGACCTCCCTCATCCCTTCCCCGAACTCCATTTACACGTCCAAGCCAAGTCCTTCCTAACACCTCACACTACTCTCAACTTCTTCTCAACTTCATCTCAACTTCATCTCAACTTCATCTCAACCCCCACTCTACACACCTTGTCCCAATCCTCCCAGTCCAAATTTTATAATTATTAACAAATATTTATGTACCACAAGTAAATAAACACCAGACAAGTTTTCAAAAAGTCCCATTTGTCCCATTTATTCCAAGGGAGCAAATCATGGAGACCATTTTCAAATTCCCTCTTTCCCAGGGAACAACTAAAGCACATGACCTGACCTGAGTTGGGTTGGAAATAATTTCTAGTCTATTCGCTCTACACTCCCCCTCTTTCCACTACCATTATTCTGCAAGTAATTACAAGAGCCACAAGTTCCTAATTCAACATCAAGTAACATGTCCGGGAACTCCTCCTGTCCACTTGTTCATTATTCTTTAGTACTCTTTAGTACTCTTTAGTACTCTGTAGAATCGTTTAGTTTGCTATTTTTAGCATAATAAATAGAGGAATGAATTATGGATAGAATAGAGTGTGTAGGTACGTAATTATGATTGGATAGGAGGAAATGTTGTGGCACAAGACGTCGGAAGCTGGAATGGAAGGTGAAATGAAAATGGGTGGAAGAGAGGGAATTGAAAAGGTCTTGGTTTGAGTGCAGAACTGGGAATTGTCACCAGATTTCCTCCTCATAAATTGTGAATAGGAGTTTGTGAGAGAAATTCCAGGGAGAAATGAAGGGAAGGAGAAGGAGGGATTGGGTGCTAGTGCGGAGGATGGAGACGGCCTGACAATGAGTTTCTCTGCACTCGAAAGAAGAGGCGAATGGGAGAAGTAATGAATATTTGAAAGACGTGAAGAAGCCACATTTGGAAGCTCTTGAAAAAGAATACAAGCTTTTAGTGGCTGAAAGGTAAAAAAATAATTGTGAGACATATCTAATGGAAGGAGTATTGGAAATGGGAATTAGAAATAGACCTATTCAGAGCCATGTGGAGCCCAGGATGAGATGCAAAGGTAGGTGAGTGGAGGTAAGGAGGAGAATAGATTCGTATTGAAAACATTTAAAAGCATGTGCAAGATGGAACATCACGAACTCTGTTGGTTCTCGTCGTCCTCCGAGTGCCAGTGACGCGTGTGTGGTTTCCTTCATGTCAACTTGATGTTTATTCCAAAAGCTACCACGTCACTCAAGCCATTCTTCCAAACTACATATGTCAACTCCTAAGTCTATCTCTTTAGTCTCAATTCCTGGCTCCGCTCTCTCTCTCCGCTCTCCGCTCTCTCTCTCTCTCTATCTATCTCTCTCTCTCCCTCTCTCTCTCTCTCTATATATATCCGCTCCTAAAATAGTTTCCCTTCAATCATGAGTCCTCAATCAAAGGGACGGAACAACGTGCCTTCCTATCTCCAGTCACCTCCGAATCCATTGCTAGTGAGAGTGCCTCTTCTCCCAACCCGACTCAACTAAGGCAGAGGGAGTGCGAGAGACGGGGACATAAAATTCCACGCCACTCATCAACTCTCGGAATAATCAGGGATCCTAATTTTATGTTAAGGCAGGGTCTAATGCAATTAGACTCCTTACTCAACCCAATCACGTTTCCTAAAAAAGGGGTTCGACCCATCCACTTGGAAAAACATGTCCGGAAGTGAAGCACGGGCTCTGGTCATTTTTCTACAGTCCCATGGGCTCCTGGACATTAGTTAACCCAATTAACCCCCTTTAGTAGCTTAGCCACCCAGACACACTCATACGCACTCATTCAGACTCATACAGACTTATACAGACTCACACACACTCACACACACTCACACTCACTCATTCACTCACTCACATGTACATACGTACAGTCCTAGTCCCAGCCCTGCTCCTCTCTCGTCACAACAAACACACATTCACATAAGGATAATAAATAAGCAATGTTTATTTCTCAAGTTATTCTCAAAGGAATATCGGGCGGATTCCCGGGTGGTTTTTCACTTCTCTCTATCTCCACACTTGATGTCCAAGCTACTTTTTCTCTTCTCTCGTCCGCATCACTCTCTATCTCTACTCTACTCTACAGTCTGTGTAAGTGTGTGGACGTGAACCCAGGAGTTTAAGAATTATTCAGGATACAAGGCAAAGGTCTCCAGGGTGGGGGGAAACAGAGATCTGGGGAATTTTCACTCTCTCATCTTCGTCTTCTTCTCTGACGTTTTTTCTCCAACGAACGGGATCTGAATGAATAAGTGCTTCTCAAGGGGCTCCATTTCTATGTATGAATATTTCAATAATATCAAACTGAATCTTTGTGGTATCAGTCCACCATTCCGTCTTCTGCCTTGCTCCACGGGAGATCATCTCCGGGGCAACCAGAGACACTACCCCGCCCCTTCAGCCCTCTCTTCAGCCCTCTCTTCTGCCCTCTCTTCAGCCCTCTCTTCATATCAAACTCATTTCTATTACCACTTTAAATCCCAAAACAACACCTTACTAGATCCGCATTGATTTCATTTCTCAAGCTTTCACAGTCCATGTATTCTTAACTGACACATTTCACAACTGACTTCAACCCGTGGCTTGTAGGCACATTTTTTATTACTCGACTTGACTTCGGTTTTACAAAGTCAATTACTTGAGCGCATATCATAAAAGTCTCGTTCTAAGGACATGCTTTCCTGATCCCTAGCTCAAAACTGTTACCTAAACTTAACTAACTGCCTCATACCTCAAGGTGAATTTCTCGCCCTCATGTAATTATTATTGTGGAAAATAAAAAAAGTAGAGCTGTGGAAGTCGAAATTAGTGGATGCCTAATGGTAAAGAGAGTAAGGATTTGTTGGGAGGATTAAAGTTAAAAAATGCAAGTTTTTGAGCGGTATTGTGAGAAGTGAAGGTGAGGCGTATGTATGTGTTTTTTGTAGATGAGGATATGTGGAGATGTGGAGATGTGGAGATGTGGAGATGTGGAGATGTATGGGAATTATGAAGTGGGAAATTGGAGAGAAATTGGCTGTGGAGACGAGTGCTGGGACGGAAGGGGCCGGAAAGCCAAGGAGTTATTTGCGGAATGGGACTTTCCGTAATGAGAACAAGTTGGTTAATTGAGAGAGAGAGGCCGGGAGTGTGTGAGGGAATGGTGGAAGGAATGGCGTGGAGGGAATGACATGGAAATCAATAATAATTAAGTAAAAACCTGGAAGTATAATAAATAATAATTAAGGTGGAAAAAGAATGACTGTTTCTCATTCTCAATTTATTTGCTGTCTCTTTCGCTCTTTCCAGCCTCATCTGAGGCCACAAAAATTCTATCGACAAAGAGGCATTATATATTAAAGATCCGACTCCGGACTGTCCAGAGCCATCAAAGCATGGAGAGAGGAGAAGATGCTGGAAGAGAGAAGCAGTTTTTGTGTATGGACAAGATAATAAAGATTTAGTCACGTACAGAAAATTTTTACCCATCACACAATATTCTCTCCTTCTTGGGTAATTTCCCCGAATGGTCATCAATCTCGACCCGGTTTTTTCTCTCTTGCCATCTTTTCCCTTTACCCCCAATCTATTTCTCTCTCTCTGTCGCTTCTCTATCTATCTTTCCCTCCGCTTATTTCTCCTTCGGTCCTCGTGAATTTTCCACCCATTGATTGCCATATCCCGTAATATTTCCTCTCCTTCCTCCATTTCCATTCTCTATATCCAGCACACTCTTCTACGTGGACACACTCTTCTACGGTCTCTCTATGCTATATGCTCATATTGCCATTTTATTCCGAGCTATTATCATGCTTTATGGTCAACTAACAAACTAACGCTATTTACATCCATTCAGACCACATCTATACTTGTCTCATTTTTCTCTCCCACAATATTTTAACTATATCTTTCCCTCTCGACTCCTTAGAGAACCTCCAGGTCTTCCCTTCCACCAGCCTTCAACCCTTATTCCTATAAATACCAGCCACATTAAAATCCTCACCCCATACATGCATTAGGCCAATCTCATATGCACACACTACCCACTCCCATAAATATCCTCCGAGTCCACCACACATCCACATCACATCCACATCACATCAACATCACATCCATATCACATCCATATCACATCCCACATATCATGCATCCACGGTCTCTACATACTCCACTTACTCCACATACTCCACATACTCCACATACTCCACACATACAAACACATAAACACATCTTCCCGCCACCTTTTCTATTCCTCACATATGTACCATCCGATAAGAAGTAAAACCAAAACATTACACAAATCCATCAAAGGCCTACAACACGCCAACCTCAAGCATCTCCACCGTTTCCAAATCTCACTATTTTCACCACTCTCTCGTCTTTTCC
Organism: Allacma fusca; assembly: GCA_947179485.1. Lineage (NCBI taxonomy): Eukaryota > Metazoa > Arthropoda > Collembola > Symphypleona > Sminthuridae > Allacma > Allacma fusca. The sequence goes on along the minus strand of OX359249.1, from coordinate 53,187,233 downwards.
CTCTAAATCTACCCCAATTCTCAAAATCCTTCAAATCTTTTTCCACCAACTCACCAATTTTTACTCTTAACCAACATATTTCAAATGTGCACTTCTTCTCATACTTACTTAGTCCAACCCAATTCAATGCACACAAGCGGACACAAGATATCCAGTTGTTTTGGAGGTAGAAGAATATTCTTTAGTGCATCCTCTCAAAGTATCGAGAGAGAGAGAGAGAGAGAGAGAGAGAGAGAGAGAGAGAGAGAGGGATAGAGAGGGATCGAGAGAGAGAGAGAGAGAGGGAGGAGGGAAAGGGAAAAATCTTTTATGCTAATTTTTGAGTGGATAGATGGACGGGAATTGATGTGAAGAAATTTTCATCTTTTTTCGGGTGGCGTGTCGGGGATAAAACGGAATGGTTTTTATGCAAAGTATATGATCTATTCATCAAACTGGAGGGAAATCAATAGGGAGAATGGACGAAAGGGGATTTGTGCTGGTAAAGACGCACATGTCCGTCTCCCTGCTCTGCTCCAAGGAGAAGAGGAGAAGAGGAGAAGAGGAGAAGAACCCATCATGAGCAATTTGAATGGAACTGTGTGTTTTGGAGTGAAGAGGTGCAGATCCAGTTCTCAGTTCTCAGTTCTCAGTTCTCATCATGTACCACTCAATACCAACTTCTCAACAATTCCCTCCCGCCATACTCTCCGTGCTCTCCATGCTCTCCATCCCCGCACTAACAATAAATGTCCTGCAAGTCTTTTCCCACTCCAACGCACTCATCTACATACGCTCCCTAATTACCCTCCGCTATGCATCTTTCACTAATTTACACAGATCCAACAGCCACATGCGAATACATTCACAAGCTGAGATTCGACTCCCAACCCCATACATGCTGAACGAGGAGCATGATGAAATCTCTCTGCTCAGGCCAGAGAGGATGAAGATGGGGAGAGGGAAATTAGACTATGCACACTTTAGGTTTGTCAAGCGGTGTGTAATTAACGCTGGAACAACTCCAGCTCTACGTTTTGCCCCCGTGATTTTCAATCAATTCCTACATGATCATCAACAGCACCAACAGCACCAACAGCACCAACAGCATCATCAGAGTCATCATCATCATCATCATCATCGTCGTAGTCCCGAATCAAAAGCGAAAGGACCATTTCCATGGCAACCGTCTAATAACCCCGCCTTTAACTCTTCCACGCTCCACCTTTTCCATTGGCACTTCATTTCAGTCTATCTTTCCACTCCTTTTCTCCTTTTGTCCAGCTCTCATCAATCCTTCTCCGCATAAGGCTTAAAACATGCGTCAACTAATTCATATTTCCCAACATTTTTCCCAACATTTTTCCTAACATTTTCCAATAGGGGCACGTCGCTTTGATCGCAGATTAATACCCGGCTCCTCTTCTTCATTAACTAACAACATGGCGGATGCACTCGCATCTGGATTCCCTTTCTACATGTCACGTGACTCTTGCAAATCTCACCAGCAAGTAATTAATACTGCTCCAATCCCATGCTCAAGGATCCTACAACACGACGAAGCTTCTCCTCACATCTTGGGAGTCGGGGTATTATGAACGAGGATGTTCAAGAGTAGATGTGAGAAGGAAGGAATCAAACACGTCTGGAGCAAGTCTGGATGGCGTGTGATAAAAGCGTGGGCTGAAAAAAGTCATTCGTTAATTGAATTGCAATCAATTGGTAACAAGATACGATAAAAAGGACAAGGAAAGAAAACTCTAGATAAATTTGCTCTTTCCCTCCCTAAATCGCTTTTCAATTATGTTCAAGTTGATGGACGGAGAAGGAGAGAAGGAGAGGAGGAGAGGAGGAGACGGAGGTCGGGAGACTCAGTGAGTGAGAGAGAGAGGGAGAGAGAAAAGTAGCAGAAAGTTGTTTTCCCCTGTTGGAATGTACCCGGGTATTTAACCCCTTTAACCGCCGGGAAAAAAGCAACAAACAACAAATCAATTAAGTTGTCAAAATAATCAGACACAACGGTAGAGAACAAACGGGGGCAGCTCTCCACACACATCACATCACACAAACTATAGACTCTGTCCCACCATGCCAAAGGACCAAGGAGCAAAAACACACGCAATTACACCCCAAAACACCCTCCGAACAAAACTTTTTCCTCTTCCGAGTCCCCGGACACAGTAAAGCCATGTCAGGAGATATTATACAAGGAGAACGACATCTTCTCCAACCTCACTCCTACACCCATCAATAAATCCAGGACCACACTTAAACCCTTGTACATTCTTTCACGTATGTACGTCCGCATACGTATCCAACTCCACACACACACATATGCACTCTCACAGGGCCATGTATTAGAACCAAACATCTCTCTTATTTCCGCACCACTCCGACTCCCTCATCAATACATACTTAACATACATACACACACACACACACACACATAATTACATACATACAAAAGTATCATGACCACATATAATGCTCGAACTTCCAGTCCAACGTCATGCATAGCACCCTACATATTACAATTCGTATATCTTATATGTCATAATTATCTAGGGATGTATAATTATTATGCAGTGATCGGAACATGCCTACGCATGTTCACATCTACATACTTTTCAACTGGAACATACAAACAAATAATAACCGTTCAAATTACATATCTGAATAAGCTACTGTTTTGTGTACATGCACTATGTGCAATGACCCGCTACGCAGAGATGCAGAAGCCAGACATAGAAATCCCTGTGTTACACGTATCTAAGAGGAATGATTTTCGGGCCAAAAAAGCAGAAATCAATCTGTTTGGAAAAAGTAAGGTAGAGTTGAATTGTGCGACACTCCTCTAACTGGACTAGTGTACGCAGAGAAAATGGGCGAAGAACAAACTCCCCTGTTCGTGTCAACAAGGAAAAATCTCCGTTTTTCATGCTTGGCTTTGATTACATTCAAGGTATTCCCTTACCATTTATTCATTTCACTCGGACAAAAACACCAAAAATAAATGGGATTAAATTTACGGACAACTCCTCTCCCATACCCTGAGTAACTCTAGAACGTCCTCTCAAGAATCAAAACTACAGCATTATGACACTTTCCAGCACCACGTACTCCTCCTTGCTGTAATTCCATATCCACATTTGTCCATCCACACAACCAACACCACTCTCATTCCCACCTGCCCAATCCCATCTCATCCCATCTCATCCCATCTCATCCCTCAATTCTTTTCAGTCCAAATTCTTTCCACTTCCATCCGACATTAAACACAAGTCCAATCATCCTTTTACACTCACAGCATTCAAGTCATATGCAAGTCAGACCTACACAGTTCACACCGAGGTCTGCTGCGTCAAACCATACTTATATTATTATGCAATTTTCCTATTTCCAAAGTCCAGCACCTCCAGCAAACTCCAAATCTTCCCTGTCCTACGTAAGGAAGAAAAACAAACATTCTCCCAAATTTACTTTTCATATTTCCCTTCACAAATCCTACTTACATTTTTCAAAGGTCAAAACCCTCAATTCTTATTAGAATTTTCACTGTAAAAGTCCTAGTTCTACTATCCATACAATGTCCTGGCAAATCCAAGAACTCAGCCAGCAGACTTTTAACAATTTGCAATATTGTGAGTGCTTGACTTGATGCTAAAACAATATGATTTGGGTGGTAATGTAAGGCGATTGTTCATGATTAGGGAATGATAGGATGAAGAATGTGACATTAGGGCAGAGGGAGAGGAGAGAAGAAATAGAGTGCTAGAGGACAGAGGATGGCCGTTCCTATTTAGTGCATTTGAGCATTTAGTGGTTTGTAAAGGTCAAAGATGGTGGAATTATGAAAAAGGACTATAAAGTCTATATGAAAAATATGAATGTTGTCAGCGTGTAGAGAAAAAAATGTTCATGAGGGAGAAGGGCGTGACCTCATTGGCAGTGAGAGAGAGAAAAGGGTTTGACGACAAAAAACAGTGCGAGTTGATTGTCACAACATGAGAGAAGAAGAAAGAATAAGAGAGAGAGAGAGAGAGGGAGAGAGAGAGAGAGAAGAGAGAGAGAGAGAGAGAGAGAGAGAGAGAGAGAGAGAAAAAGTTGACACATGAAAATTCGTGAGTTGAGGAGGAGTCTTATGTTCATGATATCTATTCAAGTTTTTTCACTTGACTAATCGTAATAGTTTGCATATGCGTATGCAGGTCTGGGCTAGGATGGGGCGAGGAGAGTCCGAGCTTTATGCACGACATTGATAGGAGACATGTTGCCTGTATGGCTCAGTCAGTTATGTGTAAGTAGTGAGGAACGGCAGAACTTGAAGCCGGTGTAATAGGATCCACTCATGGTGCATGGTACCCAGTCACTGCTCACATGGATTAAAAATATAAAGCAGGCTGCAGTTCATGTACGAGCACCGCATCGTCTACCCAACCAACTCACTCAGTAGAGGAGTACATGCTCAAAATTACAGCGTGACTTCCAGCAGGAGTAAAATGGAATCAAAAAACCCATGGTCAGAGAGAGAGAGAGAGACGAGACTCTCTCAGGTAAAATGGTTAAATGGTAAAAAGTGAAGGAAAGGGTAGAAAATAGGCGTGGTTGACCGCCGTTGGCTCCTCACGACAGTCAAAGCAAAAGCTCAAGCAGTCAGCAAGACACAAAAGTTTTTTCCTAAGAGTCAACTCTCTCGAATATATATAAGAAATGAAAAGAAGACCGTTTGGAAAAAAAACTTGCTCCCAAATAACTAATCGACCGAGGAATAAAAGTTAAAAAAAAGAGTCAAACCCATCTCACAGACAATTTTTCTCATATGGACATACTCACTTGGTCTCTGTCTCAGTCTCTCAAACTCTCAATATTACTCCTCTCCTCTGAGTACTAGTCCCTGAGAGTGCTGCGGACTGCACAACCAAAACGTTATAATTATCCTCGTAGATAGCATTTTCAGAAACCGGTTTCCTACAAAAAACGTCAACTGCTCCGCACAAATCAGTTGACAACACTTGTGCATATGCATTATTACTTGAGAATTATCAGTCAAAATATGGACTTTTCAGTATCATTAGCTCAGACCTTCAGACCACTTGACAGTTTCTTTTAACCATAATTACACTCAACAATATCAACCCAATCAGAGGCTTCTCTGGAATTCCTCCATTCTCTCCTTCCTCTTCGTTTAGACTACCTCCTTCATTTCCATCTAATCACTAGTTCACACACACACACACACACATACACACACAAAACTCATCATCCAACGAGCAATAACTTGTTCAGAGCTATATACATAGTACATGTTACCCCGTACGTACTCATAGCCACATACAGATATATGCAGCGCACATTTCCATTCACATGTACTTCCATCATGTCACAATCAACCTACCTCCAATCCACAAACATTCAACTTCCAAATTACCTCTCCTTATTAATACATGCGAGTCCCATTTAACTTCATTCCCATCATTATCCGCCGTCCTGTCAATGGAAAGTCCGAGCCTGAGATTACTTCTGCACCGCCATATCCCCACTGGCCAAGCCCAACAATATTCTCACTACCAGGTCATAAAACATAGGAGTAACTAATAATAAAACGCTAGCTCATTTGCTCCAAGTGATTTGAATGGAAGACGCTCTGAGACTGAAAGTTGACAAGATTTGAGAACGGTGGAAGGTTTGCTGAGCACATTGAGACGTGATAGGTGAGATGGGAGAAGAAATGTGACAAAAATGGAGGAGGAATATTTGAGTGGACGAGTGGAGTAGGAGGTAGTGCTGGGGACCATAATTTTCATCAAATGCTTGTTAATAAAAACCCAGCATTCATCTTGACTTTTTTCTCCTCTCTGTCAGTTGTTGTTGTTGTTGTGGCTCCTGATCCTTTGCTCCTTGTCCATGAAAACAATTCATTTGGATGGAAGGACAAGAAGGAGGAGGAGGAGGAGAAAATTCAAAACCGGTTTCCACTCTCTCCTTCTTCCATGATATCACTATATCACTATATCACTACCTCCTATCCTTTCCTATCCTTTCCTATTCTTTCCTATCCTTTCCTATCCTTTCCTATCCTTTCCTATCCTTTCCTATCCTTTACTATCCTTTACTATCCTTTACTATCCTTTCCTATCCTTTCTTCCACCAACCAACACCAACAATTCCCAGCTCCGGACACAAAAAACTATTATTTAGACTCTTCTCTTTTAATTTTCTTATCCAAAGACAATGTTGGGAAATTCCATTCTAAATTACATGTTTTCAGACCAAGAATTCTGACATTTTTTCAAAGACCATTTTCCCCTCCCTCCTCAACCAACCGAGACTGAGCCTCATCATTAGCTCCTGGACATGGATCTCTGCATCTACTCCAACAATGTCTCCTCATCTCTCTCCTAAATCTCCTAATTCTCCTAATTCTCCTAATTCTCCTAATTCTCCTAATTCTCCTAATTCTCCTTACCTTCCAATACAATATCTCCTCCTAACTACACTATCCCTCACTCCCTCATTTAAATTCCTAATTGAGCTATGTAACATTTTTCAAGTCCACCTCTGTCACCAATCAACCCATGAGACAACCTTCTCACCTCTACACACGTCTCCATTTCATTTTCTACGTCCATGCACATTATACACGTTGAATGTACATGGATCTAATGTAAGGACCTTCCATTTCCTCCTATTTAGTCTCAACATTACTTTTAGTCACATTGCTCAATGTGTAGATACACAACGGACCCCTTTAATGAATATCTTAGTTACGCATCATTTCGTAGTGATTTGTAATCCTTTGAAAACAATAAAACACGCGGAATGAATTCCATTGGTAAGGAATTAACAAGGACATGAGGGAGTTCTGAAAGACTTTGAATGAATTTGGATGACCCAGGTGGAAAATGATCAAAACGTGGGGATTTGCTTGTGTGTGAAGAAGATATGGAAATTTGAGTGCGAAGGTGGAGATTTGGCTTGTAATAACAATTTGTTTTGTGGGTTTTTGAGGAAAACGTTGACGGAAATAAAGATGACAAGAGAGAGGTTTGAAGATGCTGCGAGAGTGCATAAGTGATAAGGGACGGAGAGTGGAAAACCAGACAAGATGCAAAAGTCTTCAGTGTTTGCTTTTGTATATCTACGTTGCGCGTCTATTTTTTCCCTGAGTATTGCTCCTTTGCTGCAATTCCAAAAAGATATAAGGGTGGTCTTTTAATGTCTGCCTTGTGTCTACAAGTCTCTGTCATTTTCCAAGTTGGTCACAACCAACAGGAGCCGGGGCTGAGAGACGCATATAATTACATACAGGGCCACAGCTTCCCATACTCCAAACTCGCTCTTCTCCGAAGGGAAACACCACACCAAATCTCACACAGATAGAGAGCACATACACAAGACATTTGTGTAAACAATCAACTTGTATATTTTAAGATATTTTTGACTTTCGAGAGGACACACACACAGCCAAGCACATCTGTTAAATTGACTTTTTTTTGTCGCTTTTCACAAAAAAAACAACATATTTTCAGAGAGGAAAATCTCCTGTCATAAATTCCGAATCAATCAAACCTTCACGTTCCTCTTTCTCCTACGAGCTATTCAAATGAAGGAGCATCTTGGAGGAGATAAGTCCGTCAGAGTTGAGAGTATTTCAACAATTCATATGCTTTTATACGAAGGGCTGCACTACCGGCTCATATCGATCAATAAAGACTCGCTCCATTTCCTCCATTTCCTCCATTTCCTCCATTTCCTCCATTTACTCCATTCCTCCATTTCCCTCTGTATATACTCTCCGCGTCAAGGCCTACTACAGACTCTTTGAAATGTGAGTGACAAAATGTGAGAACCAGATTTGACTCTGTTTACATGGACTATACGAGAATTGCATGTTGGCAAGTCTCTGGAGTACTGGGATCCAGCGACAACAGAAACAGAAACAAGACGAAGAAGAGTTGGCGAAATTAATTTGTTTTGGCAAGAGACCACCCAACCAGAGTCCACGCTCACTCCACACTCAAAACCTCACAGACCGAGCGAGCCAAGTGACAACTTTTGACAAATAAAAAGAGCTGTAAAACATTTGCCCTAAATAAAAACAGTGCATTGTGGGGCATTAACAGACTATTTCTTTCACCCCCTCTCCTCGTCTCACAACGTAAACAAAGGATGGAAGTGAATGCTCGTGTTGGGAAGAAGGGAGGACAGAAGACGGAAAGTCATCTCACAATGCCCCAACTCCCTCTCACCCCGCACACCCGCACACCCGCACAAACAATCCACTCAATAACATTATCAATGTCATTACGTATTACAAGATATTATTGCAACACATTACTTTGTCCCAACTACCAAACTCCATACATCACTGCTCACACGTCCATTTCCTCTTCTAAACACATCCAATTACACAATAAATCCACATATGCAAGAATAATTAAACTACTACAACTATCTGTAAAACACATACATAGTGCGTATTCCTCTGTATCCTTTCCAAATCCCCAGTAGTTTCAAATCCAAGCTTCTCCTCAAAGTTTCCCTCAAAGTGAATAAAAGAAAAGTATTGCTTTCTTGTTCTTATTTCTTGTAGTACTTGGCTATGAAATCAGAGGGAAAAAAACACGTTGGTAAAAAATGGAAAAGGGAAAAAAAGGGAAAAAAAGGGAAAAAAGGGGAAAAGTAGAGTCGGAAAGAGTTTTGAAAATAGTTGTGATACGGGTGGTTTATCTCCTTGCTAATAATCCCTTCCATCGTCCTCTGTATTAATCCCTGCTTGAGGAATAAGTGTAACTAGTGTTGCAGGGCTGAACGTATCCCAAGAGCCTCGCACCACACTCGATACCACATATGTGCGTATAATTGTGTACTTACATAATTATTACTGATAATGCAGTGTGAAGTAAGAGAGACACCCCTAGGCTTTTATTCAGCAGCACACCCAAGTAGTTTAATGAGATTTACTTCAATCCTTAATCCTTACTACTATCTACATATGTAATAATAATTATGCATTTCAATCAGAGACTTCCCTGTCACACCAAAAGACACATCTATAAGTATTAATAAAACGTCTCATTCCCTCATTTACAACATTTCAAGATGCATTTGTGAAATCTTCTTTGAGCGGATGCAGCGGACATGAGCCAGGAATGGAGTTCTTAGGGAATAATACTTAATTGAAAATAGTTGGCTGAAAATAGTGAAAAAGTAACTCACGAGATCCATCAAGTCTTGAGTACTTTTTCTCGTAAGTTGTCTTTACCCCTCACTTCTGCCTCCCAAGCGTCATCAAAACCAGTGTCACTCTCTGCGTACTTCCTTCTGATCCTAGTCCATTAATGGATCTGAAAATTCAAAACAAATCCAAGTGAGATCGATCTTGGGGATTAACCTCCCTCATATTGTTTAGTAGAGTCCAGTTACGCTGTCATGGGTTAAGAAGCGAAATTGAGATCGCCCATAGGGATGTAATTACTTAATGACTACTAATTGAAATTAGAAATTAATGTGGATGGTTACTCTTGGAAGTGAATATTCATGAAACTCTGGGATCTTTTAGTTTTTTTCCACTTTGGTGTGAAAAATCGTTTGTAGATGTTTTCTCTGTTTGTTGGCTGAATATGAAAAGATTGGAATGGAAGGGTGGAGATAAATAGTTAGTGGAGGATTGAGTATATATTGAGTTTTTGTTATTAGACGGAGACGGAGACGGAGACAGGATTGGAATTTGGATAAAAATTGGGGATTTGATTGGGGATTGAAGGGGAGGGGGTGGGAGCAGAAGTGGTAATTCATGGATGAAGGAGAGTGCAGTATGACAAAAGCAATTAGGAAATCTTTGGGAAAAAATGGAATATAAACCAGAAGGGAAGGAAGGACAAGTCACTTAAGCGCAGAGCCGTGTGACTCTGTGAACTCCTTGTGGGGAGATAGCCATGGACGATTAAAGAGTGAAATAGTAAAAGAGTAAAAGAGTAAAAGAGTGAGAAATAGCAAGGCAGGGAAAAACGGAGTGACTTGAACAGAAAACCAGACTACTAATGGAACATAAACACACATGGACACTGTCAACTTTTACAACTGTCATATTGTGTATGAAAACCTTTTTTGTCAAAAATGTTTATTGTGCAAGCAACTCTCACAACTCTCACAAGTCTCGCAACTCTCTCAACTCTCACATACAGGACTGTCAAAGGAGGAACCCTCCACAATGTCTCTGCATTTCACTCGACAGTGTCTCTACGCGTTACATAGTTACATGCCCCTATCTCTATAACCATTCCACTCAGTTGGAACACAGGAATTTCACGACCACAGTGTGATACGTATCACATCAGGATTTCCTGCATTATTAGATCATCCACACTGATAACAAATACCAGTTGCTCCTGGAACTTCCAAAAAAAATAACAATTGTGTCAATACAGAAAATTTAGCTCTGGCTCCAATTATTCCATTCAAGCACATTTCACGTGTATATTCCCCTGAATGTGGCCGATTGTCAACCCACCACAATAACCTATCTTCCTTATCAATGGAACATTGTGACACTTTTTTATTCTCAACCGGAAAAAAACTCCAACTGCTGTGGACGGATGGGGGCGGAAGTCAACTCCATTTTACTCTACAAATATTCCATTAAAAAAACTAATCACTTTCATACGACCTTTTCTTCCTCTCCGTCCCCTTTCCGCCTCGCACATTTTCTCAAAACTTGTCGCATAATTAATTAAAGCACACCTGTAATATTTATTGCATTCATGCAGTCCAAGTCAGCTTGAATTTACTCCAGAGCTACATTGGATTGAGTCCGCTTGAGAAGGGAACTCTCAAGTCCACGCTCCTCATCTCCCTTCCTAAAGCTTGTGATTACGTGAGAAGGCGCTCCTTCATGCACAGTTTCTCCATGTATTGTAATTACATACAGGAGTCCCTAGTCCCGACACATGCACATACATACCTATGTGTAATTATTACACATTCCTATGGAAGTCATAGGCCGAGCATTTAAGTCTTTATGAGGGAGTGCGCACGCAAGGATATTCCAAGTATCGTTAGAGAAACTGAAAAGGAAAAGTATAGATACTGAAATCAAGTGATTGAATTTAAAATGAGTACAACTAATAATAACTCATCTTCTCAGTTCTCATCCACACACGACACACAAAGTAAATAAACGGGTCCCATCCTCGCACATCCCTCTCCAAACTTCCCTCTCTCACACTATACCAGCTAAATACTCTGAAAGCAAGAATATTCCCTGCCTAAATATCCACACATCATCCTTCCCAGCCACAGAGGTGTCTACTCGGAATTCTTATTTCCACTCCAGATTTGTCACTAGTATTCGAAATGGGGAAAAACCTTGTAAATATTCTGAATTTCGGAATTTCGGAATTTCTGAATTTCGGAATTTCGGAAGATGGAAAGCTGGACTCGGTGACTTGGAAGGAAGTTTGGAGTTTGCAGAAGCTCAGAGGTCACAGTTGGAGCTCCTTTTAAAATTGACCATTAAATATTCTTGAATGAGGAGTTACGAGTTGGAATGGGAAAAATGAGACTACTCCATCTCAAGTCTCGCTCTGACCATTATGCACACTTATGAGTTCTGTCCTAATGAGTTTTTAGAAAATCACTTGTTATTATGCAAATAGACACATGGATTATTCCAATATTGTAATTAGGGCTATTACGGTTTAAAGTGAGCGGAAAAGTGGAAGGCAAAACTACTGGTTGTCACACACACAAAAACAAGTACAAATACAAATATAAGTACAAATACAAATACAAATTCAAATACAATATACATGTTGAAATAATGTATCTACAGAGAAATATATGCTCCCATACAGACATGTACGTACATGTGGCTAATAGACTTGGGCAGTAGACGAAATACATAAATACAGATATTGGACGGAAAGTGACTGGAAGTTAGGGAAATGGATCCCAGTGATTGGACTACTTGGACATATGTATGCATCAACACTTGAGGGGTTTTAATTCGGTCCAGAGACTCCCGGTTGAAGGGCACTGTTGCAACCATCGGAGACGAAGCGGAGGAAAAAAGTGACAGATTTTTGACCACAGAAAGAAAGAGAGACAGAGAGTTGAAGTGAGGGTGTTAAATCTAGTGGAAAATATATAAAAGCCTCCCCATTTCTTTCACAAATACTCATGCTTGTCAATTAATCTTTTGCTGGATCTTAGCCAAAAGAATTGCCCAGAATATAAAAGTCTTATCGGTTTTCCTTTCTCACCCCCACTCTCACTCTCTCTCTCTCTCTCTCTCTCTCTCTCTCTCTCTCTCTCTCTCTCTCTCACTCTCTCACTCTCTCACTCTCTCTCACTCCAGCTCCCTCCTCCTTCCAACATATCATCCTCTCATGCCCGACAACTCCTAACAAGGGTGAAAATCACTGAAAAGTGATTAGATTTTTTGGCCAGATTTTTTGTTTAATTTATTGGAAAAATCAATCAATTCCCGCTATCATCTTTTCCTATGATTGATGACCACTCTTGATTTGTCTGCTTCCTCACTCACACTGAGCCACAGGCCAAAGAGCACCAGAGACAGAGGGCTCCGTCACATTACACTTCCATTTCTCAAACAATCTTATTATTTTTTTCCCACCTCTCACCCAATTCATTTCTTCCTGCTTCATCAACCCTCTGGACAACAACTATTCCAGAGCTCTCAACCTCCCCCACATCTATTCTCATCCATCCAACTCTACCCAACTCTACCCAACTCTACCCAACTCTACCCAAATATCATTTCTAATAATGATAATATCCAAATGCATTTCTAATTCCCCGACCTCCTCTCAGGTCCAAAACCCTCACTAATTCAAAGTCCCAATTTAAATCATTTACCAATTCTTAATTATTTCCTTGAGCCTTGTCAAAAGTGGGACAAAAGTCACCAAAACACAATTTGAGGAAGTTGTCATTATTTCTTCCCCCTTTTCCAATACAAGTTATCACTCATCAAGTCTCGTATGGTTTCCTATTTCAAAATAACTTTTAGCATTTACAGTGTATTCCATCACTACGAAATCAATTTCTAATTCCATCCCTGAATTTCATGGGAAAATAACTGATTTGAATTCCCTTTGCTTTTCCATGTAACTACATGGAATCAATTCCTTCTCAAACACGTCATTTCCACAAATCAATTATATTGAGTAGCATGAAGTGTTGTTGGTAAGTGACAGTAAGCTCAATACGAGTTTCAAGGAATCTGCTCAGACAGGGACACAAGAAATACGACGGAAACAACAACTCATTAATTAATTCCTCCATTCATTAGTTGATGATTAAATGAACACCCAGAATAAAAACTGATTTAAATCACACCAAGGCTTTCAATGTAAGTGTGCGAGAAGAGGAATTATTATTGACAGGACTAGAAAAGTCTAGAAAAGACTAGAAAAGACTAGAAGTGAACCTAGTCGCACTTATTTTGGGCAGACTTACAATTAGTAAATGATTGCGTGATCTACCCCCTGCGAAATAAACACGTTTTCCAAGACTAAAACTTATTGGGAAATATTAGGTTTTAATGACGGTGATCATTAGAATTGTAAACAAATCCAGGGAGAGCGAAATTTGAAAAGTTGGAAGGGAGATAAAAAAGCATGGGATGGGGTAAGGCTTGGACCAAAGGTGTCCAGGACACCAGACAAAGCAATAAAGGACAAACAGGACGTGATTATCTCCCTGACAATGCTTTAAAGTGGCCATAAAGTCAATAGTGAACACATAATAGAAAAAAGCTCCGGAAATATTCCACCACAAAAGAACTGTTCATTCTCGCAGTCCCAAAACTACACTTTGGCAAACACTACTCTAATCAATTGAGCAACTCTCCACTTTTCCCACAATATATCTATTTTTTCAACGGACTCTAGGAAAAATAATGCTCAAAACTGAGAAATCTTTAATGTTGACTCATGCCTTTTGGCCAATTTGGCGCGACGAAAGGGGAGCGAATATGTTTTAGGAAATATTTGGTGTGTGGTGATATTTTGAGTGATTGTGTGTAGGGACTTAAGGGAGGTTAGACTTGGGACTGCACAAGTCCAAAATAAAAAGTTAAAGAGAGAAAGAGAACAAACCATGTAAATAATCGCACTATAATTTCCAAATGAAAAAAGAATAATGTTGAATTGAAGGTATGTAGGTTGACATCCAATGAAGAATTGCGGGGATAAAATTCTTCTTGGGACTCGGCAAATAAAACAGGTGTTATAATTATTTTCAACTTTGCGAAACGTAAACTTTCGATGGGTGTTTTGGGAAATAGAAATTGGTTGAGCATGAAAATGTGAGTAAAACAAATGACGCACTTAATTCTGGGAAAAAGGGATTTCCACTGGATATTTGATTGGTTCGTAGAAAAAGGGAGAAAAGAAGTCACAAAAGTAATTCACTGGACAATATTAATTGGAATCAGAAATTCACTTGGATTCGTTGTTTGGAAATAATAAAATCACCGTTTGCACATTTAAAAACAATCAAAACACGGACACTAATTTTTCATATCACTTTTCCATGTCACTTGGTCTTGCTGAAATTTATCGAATCCTTGGACGAGGTCCTCTCAAGCCTCGGACAAAATTCCATAGTTAAACATTTTATTTGGAGGTGGGTGCCAGATTGGTAATTTCTAGAGTTGGAAATCAGTTGTATGGAAATAAATGGTTTGTGGATTTAGTTGGAATTGGTTAGGTGGGCCGAGGTTTTGTAAATGAAGACTCGGGGTGTAAAATGTAGTGGATTAGATAGAAATGGGATTAAAAAATGAGAAATGGTTTTTCGAAGAATGGTAATTATATGATTGGAGTGGGACTGGAGGTTATTGGAGGTTATTGGAGGTTATTGGAGGTTACTGGAGGTAGTGGAGGTTAGTGGAGGTTAGTGGAGGTTAGTGGAGGCCGGAGCTAGATGTGGACTGGAGGAGAGCAATAATAATAGGGAATTGAGGATAAAAAAGAAGAGAGTTGACGAGGCAGGAGAGTATTGAAAATTGGTAGAGTTTGAGAAAAAGTGTTGTTACCTTAAAGTGTTGCGAACGGACAATGAAAATGTGTGGCGTGAGACAGTCGCGTGGTTCGGAGGCCCCTAAAGACAGTTTGGTGGTTGTGTGTTGGTCTGCAGCAATGTGTCTTGTATGTTGGGCAAAAAGGGCTCTGGATGGCTTTCCACACACTTGTTCTTCTTTCCGCTCCTCGTCCTCTCTTTTCTTGTTATTTGTTGGGATGACGTCGGGCTGTAACTGAGTAATGATGATGATTTGGGACCAAACAGAACATGGACTCGAGGACCGAGGGAATTTGGTGTGTGTTGGAGGACGTTTTGTTTTTCCTTGATTTGGATTGAGAAAGAGTGCGGAGACACAAGAGGAGAGGAGAGTGGAAGCGACTGAGGAGAGAGAGAGAGAGGAGAGGACGAACACGAGACGAGGACGATATAATAGTAAAACTCTGTGAAAAAGACGAACGACGACGACGGAGGACTACTACGGACGATCAACCAAGTGCTCTGTGACTCGCAAAGATGTTGCCCAAAAAACTCCAAGGAAAAACCACACAAAAAACACACACACAAGAGTCATCCTGGCTTTTTCTCTTCCAAGCCTTCGCTTAACTCTCCTGGCTTGCTGCCTCAACTCAACTCAAACTGCGACGGATGGACGAGCGACGACATTGGACAGTTTCACATTTGGGGGTGTCAACAACGCCACACCGACAAAAAAACTATCAACTATATCCAAGCTCACAACAAACCCAACTACTAAAACCACCTTTTTACATACAACATACACCATACACGCGCTCACGCCCGAAACACACAACACTCACTCACTTACACAGAGTCTACCCAACATTATCTACCACTAACTTCTACCGTTCTACCGTTCTACCGTTCTATCCTTCTATCCTTCTATCCTTCTATCCTTCTACCTCATCCCAACATCCCAAACTTCCCAAACTTACCAAACTTACCAAACTTACCAAAATACTACAAATAACCCTTTTCCCAGTCCCACCGATTCTCCTAATTCTATTCCAAACCATAGACATTCTATCAAATCTATCCAAATCTATACCCTTTCCATATCCAAAGTCACAACTACCCCAAATTTTACTCTCTCTCTCACTTTTATTCACTATTTTTATTTCCACCTATTATTTTCACCCTCCATCTTTTCCCTATTCTCTCACCACTTCCACATCTTCTTCTCACCCTAATCATTTTTTATTTTATTATTTCCCAAAATTACCAACCTTTATTTTAATCTCCAAACCATTTCTTTCCAAAAATACCACTAGTCATAATTTTTTTTCTGGGATCATTAAACATTAAAATTACATTTTAATTCAAGATTACAGGAAATGATCAAGCAAAACAATTTTAGAGGGAATTGTAGCTGCCATTTGGAAAACCATTCCTTATTGGTAGCTTTAACAGCCATTATTAGTTTTACTCAATTCTTAAACCACGGAGAATCATAACCATCATTGTTTTCATCAGCCTTCAAGTAATAATTATATTCAATGTCTCCACATTTCAGCGTTTTTACTTGTTCTATTGCTTTAATCTTGATTTTCCTTCACTGAGAAACCTTCGGTATATGTTTCCAGCAAAGTGACAAGTGATACAGGCGAAATGAATGAGAGAAAACGCCTAAAAATAACTCCAATGAAAATAAGCTCAAAAATAATTATTATTATTATTCTGAAATGTCACTGTTATTCAAATGAAAATAATTAGAGGAGTTGAGAAGTTTAGGAAGTTAGGGTGAAAGAGGCAGGTA
Source organism: Allacma fusca (assembly GCA_947179485.1). NCBI lineage: Eukaryota > Metazoa > Arthropoda > Collembola > Symphypleona > Sminthuridae > Allacma > Allacma fusca. Next base: position 53,170,429 of record OX359249.1, on the reverse strand, counting down.
ATGAGAGACTCCGTATAAAAATGTGCTTTAAATTTGACAAGAGACAAGTGCTGAGGCCCTTTTCCACTCTCTGTCTCTTACATTGTATGAATTTTTGGAAGACTATAATTTGTTATCGGTGTAAAAGGAGGAGCTATTTTTGTGTGCAGATGATTCGTAGGTAAGACGTAAAATATGATAATTAGATATAAATAAAAAATATGGGTGGAGACACAAGGGAGAGAGTTGGTGACACTCACATTAGAGGCCTGAGATGATGAGGTGTGGAGAGAATAAAATGAGTGAGGATGAAAGTAAAAGAAGGGGTTAGGGTTGATATGAGGCTGGAAAAGATGAAGGAATGAAAAAGCGATGGCTAGGACACTATTGGACACTACTGGATGCGATTGAGGATGCAGAGGAGAGAGAATATGATTTAGATAATAGGGTTGTAGGAAGTAGGAATGCCGAGGTGAGTTGGTCGGAAATAGGAAGGCGTCGGGAGGGATTAATTTTTTGGAGAAAATAGAGAGAGAGGGAAATTCGGATGATGGGAGAAGGTGGAGAGATCTTCCTCTTCAATTTCCTACCCCCCAGCACTAAAACATCAAACAGTTTGGATTTCCTCTTGGATCTGTCCGTTGCAATTAATTAAAACCCTATGGAATTTTCATCCCCTAAGAAGCCATCACACCGGTTAAAAAACAAAGCTTCTCGTACTTCTCGTAGACAAAATCAAATCAATTTCCGTTTCCCTTCGCCCTATTCCTACACTATTCCTACACTATTCCTACATTATTCCTACACTATTCCTACATTATTCCTACACTATTCCTACACTATTCCTACACCACACTCCACTTCCAAATATATAATTAAGTCAACCGAGGACTCACGTTTTCCCATCCTTTATCCATTCCATTACTTCATAATTTAGCTCTTTTCATTTCCCAGAATTAGTCTTAGATCCCTGTAGGAAAGTCTGTAATTACAAGACTCGCGTCCTCCTAAACAAACGTAGGAAAAACACTTGTGGAATAAGATACAGAGTGCAAATAGAATAATCCTCTTCAAGTATCCTCAAGTCACATGACGTAGAGCAAGAGCATTTAGAGAAGAGGAGGAAAGAAAAGTGAGGAGAAAATATAGGATTAGGATAGATAGATAGATAGAGTGAGTGAGAGAGAGAGAGAGAGAGCAGTCTAATAATGGAGCTGAGATAATATGTAAAGTCTGAAATATTGTGTAAAGTTTGAGAAAGATAACTAGGAATAGAGAGGTATGTAGGGGTTTTTCTGTTGGAGGGATTGGGAAAAGATGTTGTAAGAGCTAATCATATAAGCGAAGGAGAGAGCTAGCCCCACACACACATAAACACACATAAACACACACACACACATAAACACATGCACACATGTGAAAAGTTTAACTTTGGCAATAAGAAAATGGTAAAATATATAAAAGGATTTCAAAGCTGAATAAGCAAAGACGTAAAAAATATTTTCAACTCAGTTGAGTATCACAGAAGCGAAGCAGGAACCTTTCTGCCTTTCTCACCCTCTTTTCCTTTTGCCACTTGAACAAAAATGATTCCTGCACTTCCATTCAACCTAAACTAACATCTCTTCTCCTTCCAACCATTTCTCTATTTTTTCACCTTCCTCATCAACAGTCGCTCCCAAAAAACCTTATCACACAAGGATTTTTGTCAAAACTTGCCAATCATCCCTCACACATCTCCTCTCTCTTCCTCCCTTTCCTTCTTTCCTTCTTCCCTTCTTTCCTTCTTCCCTTCTTTCCTTCTTTCCGTCTTTCCCATAACAAACCCCTCCAATCATATTCAAACTCCCTCCCCAATTTATTCACAATCAGTAGTTATCATTTCCACTCCCAATTATCTTTCCAAGTAATTCTAATTATTACTATCTTGTCAATTTCTTCAAAAATTATAATTCCCTCGTTCTACTACACATCCGGCCAAGAGTAAAGCCACACTTTTTTATCAATTCCTCTGCACCACGCTACTCTCAGTTTTCTCAAACCCAGCGACTCAATTCCAGTCCAGGTCGTGTCAAAAGTGTCAATTATTAAACTGTCTTGGAATCAAAGTTTCCGAATTAATTCCTCTTGGGAAATTACATAATCCAAGTGACGTGATATTCTTTACAGACCAGTTTCAAGTCAAGGAAATTTTCCTCAACTGGAATGGCTTGTGGTTGAAAAGCCAAAGAGGACTTTTTCTTACAAGTACAAGTGAATGGAACCAGTGCGGAACAAAACATAGGTTAAAAGTGTGCGGAAGAAACTTCCTTGGAAGACGATGTTGAGTCTGAATCTGTGAAGAATTTTTAATTACAAGCATGTAAGAGAATTTACGAGCAATTACTACAAACAAATTTGAATCATCCAAATTTTAACATATATTATTTTTCCACAGAATTTGCTTAAAATGTCCAAAAAATGTAATTAGAGCATTGAGATGTTATTGCTTTCATCATCCGACTATGATGGCGGCCATGTAATTATAGTAGGATTCGATTCGTAGGATTAATTAAAGTGCAAGTGTAAAAGATGAGTTGAACTTTGATAGTAAGTGAATTGGGAGATCCCATGGAATGATACTGTACTTGACTCCAAGAAAGAAATAAAAATCTTACCAGCACCAATAATACATGTGCACGTCCTTTATTTGTCTTGGAGAGTAGTTTTAGCATATGAGTAATTATGGACATGAGGGAAGTATTCCAACTTAAAGATTTAGTTGTTTCGGGAGAAAAGCATGAAATTGGTTGTGGATTCGGTGGGGGATACAAGTGCTAACGTCATGCTGACAATCCGCGGCAGAGCATTGCGACAGTAAGTGAGTGTGCGATGTATGTAAGGTCCGTAGTAGTATCTACAGATAGTAAGTAATAATATGTAAGTAAGTGATAATAAGTGAGAGCGACTTTAATCAAGCTTGAGGTAGGAGTTGTGCTCACTCAGGAGCTCATATAAGCACTAGGTCATACATATTAGTCATACATTAAAGTTATTGTTACAGCGTGGGGTTAAGGTGGAGATCCTCTGTGTATGTCCGTATACAAATAATTATGCATGTAGAAGGATTCCGGGAACCATTCCCAGCACTTGACAAAACCAGGGAGTAATAAATGAGAGGGGAAAGAGGAGAGAGATAGAAAGATAGATAGATATAATTATGTATATAATATATATAGAGAGAGCGAGAGAGCGAGACAAGAGGTAGACAAGGAAACGCAGTCCTTCCTTCGTCCAATGTCAAAATGTGACTGTCCCCAAAAGTGTGGCTCACTCCAGCTAAAGCACCCGCACACTTCTCCGCACAAGAGTGCCACTGAGAGAGAGAGAGAGAGAGAGAGACACTCCGAGACACTTGTCACCCTCTCACATGTACATACTACGACGGAGAATATCAAAGAGGGGAGAGAGATTTCCGAGGAAACACGCAGGCTTGCTCCAGTACACCCAAAAAATACTACCAACGACAAAAATCCTTTTCCCCCTTTACTATTTCTAAGTACATATCTATTTACACTTGTTCCCCATCCACGACACAATTCCTCTGACACAATTCCTCTCCATTCATACTCTTTCTCTGTTCCAACTTGCCCCACCATTTTTCACTCTCAGTCCACCTCACCTTTATTTCTTCCTCCATTTCTTCATCTCTTCGCACATTTTCTTCCACAACTCTTCACTTGTCACCCTCACCCATTAACTCTTTGCAAGCTCCTTATTACTACCATTGTCTAATTTTATTATCACTGTCTTTCTGTACTGCTCCAGAGATCCCACTCCCTACTCATCAATTTGGGGAGACGCTGGAAAAATCTGAAAAAACCCAGTAACCCGGTTTGCAAAATGCTTGGCCTATGTAATCGATGTGGGAGGGTAGCGAGGGTAAGTAGAAGACAGGGAAAATAAAGATTACATGAATGAGGGGAGAAATGGCTTAGAGAGGGTGAGGGCTCATCTTATAACCCTCATGGGGTTGTTTCCCTTATCATTTGATACTCAAGCATTCCGATGCTCCCACAAACAACAACAATTCCCCACTCTTTCACTTGATTTCACAACGCTACTTTCCCTCCAACAACCTCATGTTTTACATGTCACTACCCTCACATTCACTTGACATTCACTCACATTCTCTCCTCTCAGATATTTTCAATTTCCTCGTCCTCACATTCCTCTACCATTCTACCATCGGATCTGCCAACTCTCAACTCCAACACCCTAAGCTCACTCAGTCTCAGTTCTCCCACTATTTCATCCCTCCCGACGTCCCGACCGGACTCAAACCCAGTCCATTTTCCCATTTTTATATTATTATTACATAATTAATTACTATTAATTATATTATTACTCTGTCCTTCTACACACCCACCTCAGCCCAGTTTTATAAAAGGCACCTGTCTATTTTAAATACCCAAGTAATACGGCTACATAGTCCACTGACAAATCATGTTCCGTAATGATGTGCTTGGCAACTATTCAACTATAAAATGGTAGATAGAAAATGAAAGATGAAACCCTTGTGCAAGGGTCAAGCTATCAACTTGAAAAACTTTCCACTCTCGTACCTCAGCATCTGGAGCATGGAACTATCGCCATATTAGATAAAACATGGACATATTTATATAATTATTATTTTATCATTTTAATCATTTATTGTTCGAAAGTAATTAATTACATATAACAGTTGGACATGGAAAAGAATAAAACTTGAAATTCGCCGCAGTCGGGGTACTATAGGATGGGAAATCTTCACACTATCATCCTGTATTGCACAACATGCAATAGTTTGCTAATCTTTCACTGTTTTGAAAATAGTTGTTGTTTCATAATTCTTAGGAGAAATATTTACTTTAATAGGTCAAGATTTTGTTTTTTTCCTGCCAAAAATAATGTAAATATGAGACTTGTCTACGCAGCTATGAATGGATGGAAGTGGCGTTAGAATATGTAGATTTATAGATTTGGATTTGTATATTTCACAGGGCAATGATTCAATGGGGAAATGGACTTATGCTATGGAAATAATTCAGTTTACTTCAATCAGTGGCTACTCATTCTTCTTGTCATTTTTTAATTTCGTTTTCAATTCGTACCTTCACTGGGATGAAGAAGGTATGAACGGTGTAGGGGTAAATGCATGAGGGATTTACTCTTTAGCTTACCAGCTCATTAAAAATGTTCCCATGCTTGACTCCCAGATTTTTTATTGGTCACAATATTCTTCTGATTTGTCTCTGCTCTATTTCCAACATTTTGTCACTTGTTTCCAGTGAGAAGGACGTTCGAGTGTGAATTAAGAAGCTCGTCATCTTCTCACTCTCCATTGGTTGTTATGGGAGAGTTGAGAGAAATGTTATTCCTTACTGAGCTATAAAATACTGTGAAGGGTAAATGTGCTTTAATTGTGGTTGGAAAAAGGTGATATGTTAGAAAGCATAAGGCCAATACGTATTATCTATTAAGAATAAAGACAGGAGCACGTTCTTTGGTTTTACTCGTAGTTTTGATTTGCATGGATTGGTTTGATAGAAGAGCTTGAAGAAGACTCATGTGTAGGAAGGAGTTGATTATTTAGAAATGTGACTGAGGAGAATGAATAAGAGAACGGTACGTGTGCCCGAGATAAGGCAAGGACATAGTGGTAAAGTGCGTGTAATGAAATAGGATTGGGAGAGATGCTCGGCCAGAGACAAAAGTCATGAGAAAGAGCAGGAGCTTTCCTTCTTCCTTTCCTTCTCTCAGTTCCCTCAGTTCTCTGAGTTCCCTCAGTTCCCTCAGTTCCCTCAGTTCCCTCCGTTCCCTCAGTTCCCTCAGATCCCTCCGTTCTCTCGCTTCACAACACAAGCCACGGCCACGCGACAAAAACTCCACCGTGAAATCAACATGAAATATGGAAATTGGATTCCCTCTCACCTGAACAAACCCTTTCTTCTGCTCTTTAAATACCTAAGCCTTATGCACTTCTTGGCTATTCCTAGGAGTACTTAATAATTCTCATTATATGTAATCCAATACGCACACGCATAATTCCACTGTCCCATTCTACCAGCACTTAGTCACTTTTTTCTGCCCTCAACATCAAATACAACCACGCTCCCACTCTTTCCACATTTCCTTCAATTTCATTTATTTAACCGCCTTTTCAAAAATAATCCAGCAAAGCCATCATTTCTACAAATAATTAGTTCAATTCAAGCCGAATGATTTCCTCACTTAATAAATCCCTGATATTTTCAGGACTTGTGCAGGTGTCATGTTCAGAATTTTGCACGGAATTTCCTAGTCTTTTGTAATGACAGTAGGTAGGAATGGCAAGAATTCCATGTTGTAAAACTTGCAGGGAGGGCTGTCTGTGAGTAGTTTGTGTGTTGTGTGAGTGTGTGCACATATGTAAAAAGCAGAAAAGAAAATGGCTGGAAGGTGTACAGAGTTCTGGAGAGAGAGATATATATATATATATATAGAGAGAGAGAGAGAGAGAGAGAGAGAGAGAGAGAGAGGGAGAGCGAGAGAGAGAGAGAGAGAGAGAGACAGTGTGAACGTGATTAGACATTCGTTAGCTGTTGTTGAAGTGGAGAGATAAAAAATAATATGATTCCGTATGCTGCTGCTTCTTCTTCGTCTTCTTCTGCTCTATGTTGTAAAAGGGACTGGGGCGGAGACATAAATACACCTATTGTAGTTTTACTACATATTTTTTGTCTTTTGACATATGACTTTGAATTGTTCGTCCTGCCTGCTCCGTGCTTGTTACATGAGACTTTGCCAGAGTGCCTCATGGAGGAGCTCCGAACGAGCTCTCTGCATTTGACTAAAGGTGAAAAGGAGTGAAAAAAACGCGTCTTCACACAAGCCAAGACATTCCAAATGGGAAAGAGCCTAGTGAGAATGAGTGTGGTTGGAGCATAGGGAAGGACAAGGGGAAATAAGGAGATGAAGGTAAAATAATAAAAAAACAAAAACTCATTATAAAGTATATATTGTCGGCATAATAATATTCTTGGTTTCTCTCTCTCCCTCTCTCTCTCTCTCTCTCTCTCTCTCTCGACTCCCTCGCCTCTCCTGCCGTCCAAGTCCGAACTGAAGAGTCCGTCGGTCCTTTGAGACCAGAAACAATACGTGAAGGAGTATAGGACGGAGAGCACACAATAATGACCTTTATATATAACGACCTTTTCCCCATCTTCCCTTCCACAACTGCCCGCAGTATGGACGTACATACATTACACACACATGATCATACCCAGAGCTCCATGTACACGAGCGTACATACTCTCAGCTATGGAACTCTTCCCTCAACCTATTTCTTGTGTCTACATGTACACAATCCTCTGTATAAGTCTCTAGATAATCCTCATGTAAGTATGAGCACATGGACGTGGACGCTTGTAAGGCAGAAAGGCACTAGTAGCTCTTACTAGTAATTATTCTACATGTATAAGTGCATGTAGTGGATGTGCATACTGCATAGGGATCGTGTGGATTGAGTAAGAGAGTGGAGGAAGTATGTTTGTGTGTTAATGCAATGCTGTCATAGGTAATATTTGTATGTGCTTTGGTGGAGTAATTGTATGTACACATGTGGATGTCTTGAGTCCAGTCTCTGCTCGCAATACGTATGTACGTATCTACATATGTTCGTACTTCGTCCACTGTTAGGGAAGAGCAATTGCTCAGCATGCACATTGCATGGGATTACATACTTATATGACACATGTGAGGATGTAGTTTATCGTTTAATTTTTTCCCTCGTCTTCGTCATCATCTCGACTACATTATGACCTAGGCACTTTTTCTCCACGACACCCTTTGTATGCTCTGGAAATTGTTTCTACATGTAGCCATTTATAATACTGGGTGCTCATCTTCTTGGACCAGGAGACGAGGGCGAAAATTGTGTCAGAAGGAGTACCACTCCGGGCCCAAACCTAGAGACATAGGGATAGACACATATATATGTACGTACATGTGTACCTGCGGAAACCCTTCCTTCCAACTCCGTATGAAGAGAGGACTTGCACATATGTACGTCTGTATCTGTCTGTGCACAGGGAACATCCCATACTTTAGAAACGAACAGAGCTCTCTTCCTCAGGATTTTCCATGGCGAAGTTGTTGGAGAAAATGAGGACGACGTTGAAAAAATGTAATTTGTGACTTGTGTGTAGACTAATAATACTGCGTCCCTGTCACTCTTCCTTCTGCTCCTCCAACTGCTCATTTTGTCCAGCGGACGGCCCAACGTCCATGACAACATGGGGCAGTGAGAAAAAATCCCAAAAAAATGAGAATACGACATGTTGTGGTCAGGTAGGAGAGATGATAGGAAGACGAGGGCTTTGTACACATAGGCAGAATGTAGCAATGGAATAGCTCGGGATAGAATTACCTCCCTAACTCCCAACGTCCCAACGTCCCAACGTCCCTGCACATCCCGTATGTATGGAAATGTGTACATTTCACCCGTAATAACAAGCCCTTGACAATAATAATGTGCGTGGAGAGACAAGCGAGAGATGTGAAATACAGGAATTGACTGGAGTGTGGGGGCATTTGTGTGTGAGATACCGAGATAGCTTTTAATGTGATCACTCTACTTATGTACTCCAACGTCTCAAGCCTTCCTCCAAACACCAGTCCAAATGAAATGGCTTGTTTCTTCCTTACCTTTTTTCCTTTCTTTTTCGGCACTCGTCCTATTGTCACTGCACAGCAGGCTCAAAAAGCCGCTTTTTCTCCTTCTAATTATTGGGGCAAACTGGGATTTTTTTCAGCCACTCACATTTTTTCACCATGTTAACAACCCTGGACTCTGGGATACAAATTGCCCTACCTATCTCTCCCTACCAATCTCTCCCAGCCCAATTTCATCAACCAAACATAAACATTAGAGGGAACATTACCCATTTACTCCATTTACTCCATTTACTCCGTTTACCCCGTTTACCCCGTTTACCCCATTTACCCCATTTCTTCCCCCAAATCCAAATTCCCTTCCAATTCCCGCATAACCGTCTTTTTACTCCTAATGCCTACATCTCCTACCCCAAACACTTTGATACTATCCGCCTATTCAAACCAAGCCTAATCTAAAACCCATTCGCAACCAACCAAAGTTAATTATTCAGCAGGAATTTTAATCCTTGCAACGATCCAATTCCCACTAAATCAACAACTTTCTTACACTTTCAAATGAATGCATTTCTAAACATACACCGCAGGTATTCTCAAACATTAACTAATTACTCACTCTCTTTTTTTAAGTTAAAGTTCCCTCTTAAAATTACTCACACCTGGTACCTTAGCTACTTCCTTCTCACATATGTAATGACACATGTGAGAAAGCATGCAGACGTTAGTAGTATGAAATTTCAACCCCAGTTCATCCTAACAAATCCAGCCTGCTCAACATCAACCTATTCTTAAGGAAATCATTTGTTTCAAACTCCTAATAAGTTGTTTCACTTCTCAAAAGGAAGACGACGTAACCATGGAAATATTCCATCCACATAGATTTATAGCACGTTTTTTAGAATTTCCTTAGGTTGTTGTGTTTGTGGCGGAATCCACTGGCATGAGATTTCCCTCATCTTCTTCAAAATAACATTTGAAAGGGACATTCTCCTGTGCTTTTCCTATCAACTCTCTTCCACATCCTTTTCAAATCCAACAGCTACTGCAAATACTAATTTTGAATTTGGTCAGCCAAGTATTTCTAATACTTTTTACCCGAACTTACGTAGCTGGTAATAATCCATGTGCGTGTAATAATCCATTGGCACTACACCAACACAGAACTACACACTTTTCCAAATCTACTTTCCTTCAATCAATAAACGCGTGGAATTATTTATTACCTTCGGAAGGTAAAATCATGAAACTATTTGTTAAATTCCCAAACTTAATTACCAAATGGCTTTTAGATGAAAGTCAAGAGGATAATTTAATATAGGAATAATTATAGAATCAGTTAGCACTGCAAGTAACTCTAATTATTTCTAAACAAATGTCATTAAATTAATTCCTCGTGAGTCGAATTGTGTTTCTTCATATTCTAATATTAAACTCATATATTTTAAATACATTAAAGAGTCTAGAGGGAGTTTTTAATTTTAAATTTCAGCCTCAATGTAAATTCTTTCTGTTGATATTGTAATACTAAACTTGAAGGGCTACTGGGCGAGTGGAATTGGAATCCAGCAATAATTACATGTTTTATATCTCAGGTGATATGAAACACCTTTTGGTAAATAATGAATCAAACAAACCAAACATACTTTGGCTTGGACTTTACTCATGTTTTTGATTTTTTCCGGAACCAGGTAAATTTCTTATAATAATTAGTTGTAGGATTAATTTGTGATGCATGTGTATACGGGACATTTTTGAAGTTGTCCTGAGGGGTAGTTGCTTTAAAATATGTTGAAAAAGTGGAAGTTGGGAATGAGCTACAAAAAAGTAAAATTATTAGAACTAAGGTTGACAATTGTTTGAATGAAAAAAGTGGGAAATGATGAAATAGTATGAAAATTGAATATTGGATGGCTGGATGGATGAGGGAAAGAAAGGGGATTACAAAATTAATTCAAGAGCGGTTCGAGGATTGACTTGAGTCGTCCGACCCCCAATGTTGCAAGCAATTCCTTCTATGACACGTTGTCATTAATAAAACAAATTCCAAAAAGGTTGCTCCACAAAAAATATTTTCAGGTTTAACGAAAAAAAGGTAATAGAATGTAATGAGTTGGAGCGAAAGAGAGCTGAGGAGAAAAAGACGTGTGTTTGTGTTTGTGTGCACCCGCAAAGACAAAGATAATGACTTTTTTGGTAAAATGCAAGTAATGAATGTGAAGGAGAGAGAGAGAGAGAGAGAGAGAGAGAGAGAGAGAGAGAGAGTTTGCGTCTGAGAAGGGACAGGATCGGACGCCAAGAACCACCACAACAATAATGATATGAACAAAAAATGGTCGACACACACTCTCAAGTTTTACTATTGACAGAATATTTATGGGCGGGTAAGGGTTAGTAAAGAGAAACACATCCTTGTCGCTCCAGCCTTTTCATTTGAGACACTGAGAGAGAGAGAGAGATAGCCCAAATTTTTATTAAATGTTTCTTATTTTCCCTCTTCCACTATAATAATCATATGAGTTCATATAGGATTTTAATTTCGGAGTCAAGTTTTTTTTGTGTCGGGGAACCTGGAGCAAGGTACTATGGGGCCATGTCCTGCTCCCACACACGCAACATCCTTCAGCTGAGGGTGCATCCATAATCACACTCGGTCCATTTCCACTCTTTCCACTCCACGCAGCGTAGTTCTCAACTACAGATAGGAAAGAAGAAAAGATGAGAGAATGAGAGAATGAGAGAAGGAAGGAGTGAGTAATAGTACTTTGTAGTAGTAGTACTCAGACAGAAAGATAGTTTGTGACCCTTGGCACAAGGGAACCCCCTTTGAGGGTCTCGAATCTTCCAACCCTCGAATTTCCCAACCAAACTGATTGGCATTTAATTTAAAAGAAACAAAAAAAGCGGGTGGATGGGATTAAATTCGTGTGTAGGACGTGGACCTCTGCCTCCGAACCTACCTCCAAGTGAACCAAGGGTCTCCGTCCAATCCACTAACTACTCCAGATAATAACGTAAAAGTAATAACAAGTAACAAGAGAGAGAGAGGAGTGCAGTCATAATATATAGGACAGGACGAGAGATGAGGAATATGAGAGAGAAATAAATTATAGAAATATATCCTCCAACTCCATCCACAGAGAGCGGGAACCTTCCGGACAAATATCTCCCATAGACTTGACTCACTATAGGAACCCTTAAGGGCGCTCCCAATAACTACACACAACAGCAACGGACGGATGGAACATTTTTCGCTCCTATTAAACTACATAATAATAATAATACGCTTTTATTTCACTTTTTCTTTCCAGGACAGGCCATGCGATCACCCTTTGATCCACTCGCACTCTATACTTAGCACTTAATACCTATACTCTTACCTCCACATATGCATTCACCATTAACCTCCACCACTCTGCCAGCATCTATGCATAATTACATGCGTATATCACATATCATATATACATACATATGTACAGACCTACGGGCCCCATTCTCCGCCAACTCTATTCTATTCTCTTGGCAGCATTACACACAAATACCTCATGTACACAACAAGCACATGTACAGGGCTCAGTCTAACAATAAGAACACACGTCGTCTTTTTACAAATTCCCAGATGAATTCCCAAATACCCACCCATACGAACCTTACAACAGTTTACTCACAACACTTACAACTAGACAATACGTAGTTAGTACACGCATATCCACAATGCACACAACTTCCAGTGCTCAGGAGCCCAAAGGCCACATCATTTTTTCCGGGACATTTCCCCATTTTTCCTCAGCCTCAAACATCCCACATTTTTCGAAAAGTAATAGAAAAGCCATAGAAATCCCTGGGATCTCTTTCACTAGGAATTATTACGGGAACTCAGGATGAGTACAAACACAATCAGAATCATGCCAGAAGGAGACACTATTCTCCTCCTGGGTCGCTGGACAAGAGCGAATTACTTATTACTGGGACCGTATTCACCGTATTACAAATAGATACAAGGGATGGAGCCATGGACAGTAAGCGTGTGTTGTTGGACAAGGAGATGGGAAGATGGGAAGATGCGAAGATGGGAAGACAGGTCGTAATAGCCCTTGAATCCCTCCTCACTCTCCAATTACCTCGCACTCATTTCCAAACGCTCATCATGTACTCCTCCACATTATAAGGTCAATTATGGAAAAGGACACCGAGAAAAGCTTAAAGTGGGCCTCCATTTCATGCTCCCTTTATTCACAACTACACTCATTTTATTGAGACACAAAACCCCCACTCTTACCTCTCTTCTATCTCCGCACTCCGCACTCCGCTCTCCGCTCTCCCAGCTTGACTCCCTCAATTATCACAATCCATTCATTTTTTCAACCCTTTATTTCCATCCTATTTCATTTCACACATTTACAACTACCAAAGCATCACACTTTATTTCTCCCCATCACCTCCAATCTCATCCCTATCCTCATTACTTAATCACATCACCTTACATTTATTCACCTCCCGCTCATCACTCCCAACATCTTCCTTCTCCTCCACTCCAATTTTTCCTCATACACAACATTCCAACAACTCAATCAAGTCCATTCCACTCTCGAAATCCCAATCAGAGTTTCAATTCCTAATTCCACCCCGTATCCCACCTTTCCTTCAATTCCCACATAACAAAGTCCCAGTCAATGTCTTTAATTCGCAAGAGGAAGGGAAATCCATGCAAGTCAACCTTTTTAGTCAATTCACATTCTCAAATTGGCTCCTCACATATTATGACCTACCAGTTCCAACTTCGTATTTTATTCCTAATTAACAACTCCTTCTTCCAATAGTAATCCGAGCCTTAAAAACTCCACTTTCATACTTTCACTCCTATCCACTCACTTCTGCCCCGAGACCTTCAACAATCATTTACAGATATTCTACTCCAAACACCCACACGTGTAGCAATCCCACTGTCCTTTCTTACTCTTTCCCTATCCTTTTTCCAAATTTAGCGCAACCATGTCAACCATCTAACAGCCAAAATTGTTATTGGACAGAAAAGCTTTCCCACCATCCTCAAATTAACACCTACCATCCTCTTAATCATTTCGTCAGCAATCAGCAGTCAATAAATATATATTCAGAATAATTCCCTAACTTACATTTATTATAAACTATTCTTTTTTAACTTTTACTATTATTTATTAGTCCACTGTCATTCTCAACCCCTGCCTTAACACATACGTTCATATTGTTACAAACTAGTCATTTTTTTAACTTACGGACCTGACCCGTATTATCCGGATCCAATGCATTTCCTTCTTTATTTCACCATCATCTACGTACCATTCAGAAGTCAACGTCTAAATGAAAAACATTATTATAATTGCATCCGTTCTGGAATTTTAAAATCCAGCAACATTTTTACATTGACCATTGTAAAATTCCTTTCAAAAATTTTAAAATTCAATAAAAATGAACCGTCAGTTATCACAAGCAGTTATGTGTCAGTCTGTGGACAAAACGTAATAAAATTATTACATTTCAAAACAAAACTCCTATATTTTTTAATGTCCTGCCAAATTCTTGACTTGGTCTCTGTTCTTTTTTCTAGAGCATTTCAATTTTGAAATGAGATATTGCCCACTAAACATCAACATACTACGGATTTTATATGTAGCAATGTTGTCCCAAACGTTTTCCGAAATTGTCCACCCATGATCCGCTTTATTTGGAAGTTGTTAATTATGTAGGTACACATATTGTACAACGAACCCTTTGGTGCGTCTCTGCCAACACTTCACCTACATGCTACGAAATCCTCTAAATTTTCAACTCTTTCAAATAATTATGAAAAATTTAGAAATTTAAAAAACAAATTAGAAAAATCGTAATAAAATGATTATAACTAATTACGTGAAAAGGTGATTGGAGTTGAGGATGTCGGTCGAAATGAGTTATTAATTGTGGTGTTTACTAATTATTTCGGGATCTTAGAATTAGTGGAGTTTTGCTTTTTTCCTACAAATAGCAGAACTGGTAGGGTTCTTCCACAGAAGGGAAATAAAATAGGATTAGGTGAACAAACACTTTGTCCAGCGAAGTGGCTTGAATTGTAGTGTCCGGGAGGAAAAGGTTCTCCAGTTAGATTTGTTTAAGGGTGAATAAGGGCGAATAAGTGAGAATGGATAATGAAAACAGTCTGATAGGTCTAATAAGGGGTAATAATTAATTGTAGAAAAACTGCTCAATGAACTATTTGCATAGTTGAGATGTTGACTGATAGCAATGTGACAAATTGAGAGCTATGCGGTGCACACGATACGCGGAATGATTGTTTTCCCTTCGTTTGTTGACTTAAAGTTGAAGGAAAAGAATTGAATTTTTTAGGGAGATCCATTACATGGAAAGAAATGGAGTTGATGTGTTGTGTGACTGGTATATGGTGCGGGGCTGTTGTTTTTGGTGTTGTTGTTGTTGCTGTTGTTGTAGGGTTTAGCAGTGGGCTTTGTAATTTCGGTGAAGACGTGGGGAAGGTAAGGAAGGTCTGGTAATTATTTGGAGGAAAGAGAGCGTTAATTATAGGAGACTACGAGAGCTGAGAGAAGAGACGACAGGTTGAAAGAAAGGAAGAAGACTCGAGGAAGAAGGGGAGGGATGCAAATGGGTAGTTAGATTTGGTGGAAAATGACATTGTGCTCTGGTGCTGTGGAAAATGGAGAAGGTAAAAAATAATTTGAAAGAAGCGAAAGTGCACAAAAGAAGCCTCCCTTGGAGATTCGGTATTGAAACCACACCTGTCGTCATCATGTCATCATCTCTGTTCTGTCGTCCTTCGTCCTCGTCGGTATTTCAAAAAAAGTGACAAAAACAATGTTTCGGAAGAGCACACGCTTTCCAGACGTCCCCAAGAGTTACCTTTTTTCTCGTCACTCCTTTTGTTAGTCAATCCCATATACCTTTAATTTTGTCTCCTAGAGCGCTCATCCACTCCATGTCTTCGGACCTGCGAACAGTGTGGATTTCATGGAGTCACAAGCTCTGAGTCTCCCTCCGTCTCCATGTCCATTTCCAGACCTATTTCCATAATGTGGCCTCGCAAGGGGCGATGGAACATTTTCAACAGACCCACGGCCGCGGCACCACTCCACAAACCTTCGGTCTGTTTTTGTCACAAAAGTAACAGTTTTTCTCACAGCTTCTAATTTCCACAACTCCAACATTCCCAATTCCCAACTCTTCTCCGTATAATTTATCCATAACTTACCTTTCTCACCCACTTTACATCCCAAAAGTCTGCTCTGCAACAACCCAAGGCCTCCTTCTTCGCTGTCCATCCCCAGTCTCCCTCACAACTTCACTGTCCTCACATCAATCTTCCCTCATCATTTCCTACATCATTCCTTACATCATTTCTTACATCATTTCTTACCTCCTTCATCCCCGCTTATTTTCCAACTCAACTTTCCTTTTCTACTTCAACATTTCCCTTCGAATTCGCCTCAGTTTTTTAAACACATTTCCTGAGTCAAGACGGGAAGTGATTTGGATTGAAATCTCCTGTCAATCGAACAAATACTGGAGGGACACGTTGAGAGATGGGAATGGGCCACTCTCCGGGCACACGCACTCAATTAGTACATTATGGATTAGCTCATAAGTTATTCCCGTGTTGACAGCGACAGTTGTTGAGAAAAGGAGTGCGAGGGGAGAGAGAGAAGACGACACTCAAAAACGTATTCAAATTAAGCATCATTAGCGAAACGCTTAGATTAGACAAGGACAGAGAGCGAGAGTTTGGGAGAGACGGGGAAGGGGGTCAGAGCCAAAACAGCCAAAAAAGCCAAAACAGCCAAAACAGCCAAAACAGCCAACCTCATCCCAAGCAAGCAAAGGGGAAACTTAAACCCTCACTAATTACCCATTTCCAACCATTTCCAACATTTCCAGCCATTCCCAACCATTCCCAACCATTCACAACCATTCACAACCATTCCCAACCGCAAACCCATTTCATCCTCAACATCTTCCATTCAATTACAATCTAACCCCAACTAGCCATACCAACACCCACTACAAATATTTTGCAATTAAACGCATATTCATTTACATCTCCTCCCTCCACTCACATCCAGTCACATCCAGTCACATCCACTCTCATCCACTCTCATCCGCAGTTATTTCACCCACAATTCTTAAATCTACACGTCTTATTAATTATTTCTGTCCGCACAAACCCAACCATTTCCCACCCATTAACACAATCTTATTTATAAACACCAACTAAACCTTCCTCCTTTCATCACTCAATCCACAGCCTCGATTTTATTATTCATTTATATTAATTACATATCAGTCAACATTCTCGTTTATTCATTTACGATCATTTACCGTTATATCTACTATCTATCGCCACTTCCTACTTAATCCAAGCACTTTACCTAGATATTTCTACCCACAATTATTCCCCCCAAATTCCCCTCATTCTTCACCCCTTTTTTCATTTCAAGGAGTTTCTAGTTCAATATCACTACTAGACCAATTTCAAAATAGCAAGACAGAGCATGAAGTGGATGGAATTAAGGAGTGTTGATAATAGCTAAGGGTACGGAGAATGAGGAAAAAAATGGAAAAGTATCTAATTATCAATGAACTATTGGAAATCCAATGCTGGAGATTGGGAGAAGGCATTGCCAAATCATTATGGAATCTGGGTTGGTTGTATTACGAAGCCACTATTTTTGTCTCACGGCCATGCTCCATAGATACTCCGATACTCCGTATCTGTACTAAGGTTTATTTTCCCTCAACTCAATTTGCTAACCTTTTGACAGAAGAGGAAGGAAGAAGGATGTGGAGGAGCCTCACAATCAACAGAATAGGAGGAAGGAATAGTACGAAGATAGGACGAAGGAATAGGACGAAGGAATAGGACGAAGGCTGAGGAGATGGCAAGAGATAACAAATTCCACTCACACTTTCCAATCCAACTTCAAGTCATATGTGTTCTCATCAGAATTGATTTCTTGCCAAGTGGACTCAAAGATTTATTTGAATTGATCAAATATTAGATCTTGTCATATTCGTCAAATGTCAGGGATAAATAGGATGAAATTCATAAACGCTCAACTCCCCTCGGAAAATACGCTGCCCGTCCTGTCCTGCGTCCGTCCCCCGTAATTCAAGCCTTAAATCTATGTCACGATGTGAGTTCCTGAAAAAAACCCAAACTCAAAGAGAAGTGTTCCGGTGCCAGGAACGTGCTGTCACAGCACCCGCAATAGCTAATCTTACATGACTCTTCCCGCATTTCTTTCATCCCCTCATCCCCCTCATCTTCCTCATCTCCCTCACCCCCTCCCACCATCAACTCAACAAACTTATTATCCTCAACTCCCTTCTTCAAGTTCTCTTCCGAAACAATCAAATTCGCCCAATTTCCAACTCTAGATAATCATTGTTTACTAACAATTTTCTCTGCTATTCTCTCTTTTATTGTAACGTGATATGGAGTCAATTCATTGAGAGTTTAATCAAATGCGAATTAAAGGAACTCCGTTCTATCTGTAAATCCACATCCATAAGATTTCCCAATCTGCAATTACTCCTAGATTTAATTATAGCTTTTTATTTTGGGATCTAAAGTGAAGGAATAAAGTGAAGGGAGCCGCTTGGAAGCCGGTCTCTGTTCCCCTTACAATTATTTCCATAATTTTCTTCAAAATAATTCTCATGGACAGGAACAATGCATAAGAATAGTGGGTTCTCCGTAATTCTGGAAAGGTAACATCTAAAAGCAATTGAATGTTGAGGAGTGAGAAGAATCGAATGGACAAAGGATGATTAGCCTTGAGTACGTAGATACATTAAAGGTAGAATTATGCGTGTACATACAGATAGTAGGAACGAAGCCTCTTTTAAATTCCAGTCAAACTGAGACAAAGCTCTTTAGCCATGTAGAATTATTATAGAATAGAGCCTGTCTTACACTTCCCAATAAATATAGATATAATTATTCCAGGTATATGCGTCAACTAATTATGTAATTTATAGGTAATTATGTATTGTAAATATGTACAAGCTTATAAGTTCATTTGTCATTCCCATCGCTACTTTACGTGTATAACTTGGCTATACATTTTTCTCTTCACACACTCATACACCATTTTAGGTTATGCTATTCCCACTCCTTCTTTTCTATCTGCAGAGTATAAAATATCCAGAGGTTTTTAATATATAATGTACTTTTACAGGAGACAAACATCTCAAGAATAATTGAGTAATTAGAGGTGGGAGGTGACTCTCCGGTGGTAGTTTACTTTTAATATCTAATTGTTAGGATAGGCGCAAGCATTCGGATTTTATGAACTCTTCCCCTCTACATTATGTGTGGGCTCATGTAAACTACGTAAGAATAGATACAATTAACTTTATTAAGGAAAGAAACTATTGACTTTGTCTACAGCCACTCTCATCATGTACGTAGATGAATTTGACTTTAATTTTGTTACTCATGGGAGAGCCCACTTCCTCCACTTACTCCGAACCTTAAGGATAATAACATTTACAGCAAGGATGGTAAGAAGCAGAAAGGAAGGCAGAAGTTAGGCAGAAGTTAGGCGGAAGTTAGGGCGGAAGGTCGGAAAGAAAAAGGTGGAAATAAGAAAAATGTCCAAAGTAATTTGCATGACTATCCGTGTGTCCATTGAGAATGACATGAGGATAATTCGGAGAGAGTAATTGGGTGAGGGAAAAGTTGAGAAGGACTTGAACAAGGAGTTGAGGAGTAATGAGTGAGTGGCCGAAAGAAGTTGGAGTGAGAAGTGGAGATCAATAATGAAGAGTGGGCGAGATGAGAGAGGAGAAAAAAGACGGAAATTACATTTTGAGCGGACATTCCCCTGCAGAATAGACGGAGAAATCACGTGTGTGGACAGGGTTGGCAAATGACCAAATGACCAACCCTGTCCGTATGTCCTTGGCGTGTGGGAACGGAAAACATTGCGAATCGGCCCGAGCTGCATTCTAATGGACCACGTCGTTCATCATGCCACATCCGTCACTTACTCCTCAAACTTCCTCTCGTCCTCATCTCGTCCTCATCTCGTCCTCATCTCGTCCTCAGAACAACCTCCGCCACTCACGCATCTCCAGCAACTTCCAGGAATTTGCCAGCTCCGTTCTGGTGATATGTCCTGCATGTAGGGCTATTTGGAGAGCCTTGACTATAGGAGGACAGGAGAGTAGTAGTTAGTAAAAGTGATTAAGGTTGTGATGGTGTCGTGGAGAGTAAGTCTTACTGTCGGATAAAATTTGCCACCCCAGACTCGGAATTTCTCTCTCTTGTCTCCTGACACTCAGGCCAAGTTTTCCTCCGTCCATTCTTCCATTGTGTAGTTCCTGTAAATGCCCATCGTCCATTCTCTCCAAGACCAACTACCCGACTACTTCCCACTACTTTCTTTTACACATATGTCCAAGTATTAAGATACGACCTCCTATCAATCCATTCATGTCTCTGCCACTCATGCATAGCCACATCTATAATGCCTACACATATCCACATACATACGTACACCTACATGTACCTTTAGCCCTAAACACATACGGTCACATAAGCAGAGTTCAAGTGCTCATAGTAGCTCAACCTTAGTAGCTTCTTACACCAACACCTACTCTATGTATGTACATACATGCTCACAGTCAACACACACTCAAAGCTACACTTGCCTACATACAAGACAGGATGAACTTGTGCTCTATTCCCAGTGCTTGTGAGAGTTCCCTCACATTACACAACAGATACTCGCATACATGCCAATCCACGGACCTCCTACATCTGTACAGTTAAGAAAAGACTCGGGAGAGGAAAACGGACAAAAAGTGTAATTAGTGGTCTCTTGATGACCCAAACCAAAGCGGCTCTTTATTCTTTCCCTTCCTTTTTTAAGGAAGCTTCTTCCTTTGGCTGAGAGAGAGACAGAGAGAGAGAGAGAGAGAGAGAGAGAGAGAGAGAGAGAGAGAGAGACACGGAGCATTGCATTGGTGTCTGTGAGCGCGGAGTGTATGCACACCACCATGGAATCGCAATTAAATGCCAAACCATCAACCCGAGTCACCAGAACCTTTTTCTATTTACACTTTCCTTCACTTTCCTCCTCCATCCAAATCTCCTCACATTCCCCGCGAGTCCTTCATCTCCAGCATTTTCACTGTTTTCCTCCAATTCTCATTCCGACCAACTCCCCGTCTGTTTTATTCATCACCAAACTGCTACCATACACAACCACCACATGTATACATATGTATTTCCCCATACATGTACATATCTCCCTATCATATACACCCTATCACATGCACTGTATTTTCTCAATGTATATTCTGGCCCTCAAAAATTTATCCCCAATATAAAAAAGACAGTCCATGAAAATAAAGCGAGACGATGAAGCTAAGGATATTTCTTTGATATTTTTTTCATTTTTCCCTCGATTCTCCAACTCCGTTGACGCAGTGAGGAGAGAGAAAAATTGAAATAAGGCTTCGTACGAATAGTAGATTTGGAATAAGGAGAGGAATTGATGGCTTATTTAGCTATACTTGAGGTATAGATACTTGAAGTATGTTTGAGGTATACTTGAGGTGTACTTGTGGAAGTCAAAGGTGACTGGATGAGGAGAGAGGTGGAGGAATGCATGGATGTAGTCATGTAGTTAGGGAAGATACTGGAGGACTGGGTCCCAAGGTGATTGTGTCTGTGCTGTTGGGACCTAAGTATTTTATGATGGATGGAAGAGTCGGGGAGAAAGAACACAAATGGAATTTTTCCCTCCAACAGCACAGCTCCATGTGGGCAGGGAGAGGACAAAGAAAAACAAGAACACCTTGTAATGTCTTTTGACCGAAACACGTCTTCTTGTTCTTTTGGGAATCTCTGATGAGTTTCAACCCAGAAACAATGAGAAAAATTGCCAACTGCCACCATCAAACACTCTTCACTTTTTCCGCCAGTCTCCGTCGTAATTGAGCTACTTTCCCACAAGGGCAACAAAATTACCTCCAACCAGGCTCCACACCCATTCCCGACATTCATCTTTCTCCTCCGACTCCTCCGACTCCTCCGAATCCTCCGAATCCTCCACTTTCCACACATACGTCATCGTCCCACACATCAGTCTCATTCGCATCAACAAAATCATCACACGATGCATTTCCCCAAGTGCTCAAACCAATCCATTCAATCCATTCCATTCTTCCATTTTCCGCCATTTTCCAACACCCGTCATATTCCAAGTGAATAGAAAACTTCAAATAATTAGATACCTAGTTATAATTATTTCACTTTTTAAAACTTTACTTTTTTCCAAATTTTGAGCAAGATGTGGAAAGTAGGCAAATTCTACCGTATTTTATTGATTGTGCATTTGGACAGATACTGGGAAAGCACTTGCGTGGAATTCTTACATTCATTCCTCCACAACCCACCCCATTTATCTCTGGCCCACTGGATTTTCAAGGTTCCACTCTCAAACCTTCAAGGCTAGCCTTCAACCAACTTCAAAAACTAAGTCAAACTCCTGCAAAATATGTAAAATTCTA
Source organism: Allacma fusca (assembly GCA_947179485.1). Lineage (NCBI taxonomy): Eukaryota > Metazoa > Arthropoda > Collembola > Symphypleona > Sminthuridae > Allacma > Allacma fusca. The sequence continues at coordinate 53,148,211 of OX359249.1, read as the reverse complement.
GGATGCGAAGAAGTGTACATACCTCTGGAAAAAGTATCACTTTACTTTGCTAATTGTAGAATACAGCTCTAACCTTTAGATAATTACCTGCCATTCTGGGATAAAAGCTCTCCTCATAAAATATTCCTAATCCCAGCCAGTGACCATAGTCGAAAATAAAGACAGGCCGAATCTTTTCTCCCAAGTGATCCTTATTTTCACACCATTCTACCTTTCTTATTTACTTTTCAATTCCACTTCCAGCATTTGTATATTTACAATGCTGGAATAATTATATTATACGTCATTACGTATAATTAATTATTTCAGCATGGAACAATAATAATCTACAGATGCACTAACACATTGCTACAAGCAAAGTTTTTCTAATTCAAACTTAAAACAATTTGTCTATCGCATCACTCTGGTTTTATTTTTTGAGTTTAATTAGTAACTGTGATTTCATACACTTGATGGACTGGACAGGAATTCGAGGACAGGCGTATAAATAATGACAGTTTGCGAATATTGCTGAAATTATTCTATGATTAATTATTATTATTAACCAATTATTCTGGTCCTATTTGTAATTATTTGTTTCTTAGAGATTTGTTTTGGCGGATTGATTGTGAGTGTGTTTGGGTTGAAGGGATTGGAGGGATTGGAGGGATTGGAGGGATTGGAGGGATTGGAGGGATTGGAAGGGAAAGAAAAGGGAAGAAGTGAGAAAGATTGACACGGAGGACAGTTAATCCCGGAAGTTAGTTGAAGACAAGAGTTTGGTCCCTGGGACTGGTCGGAACTTCCTGAGGCTTGCTATAAAGGAATGGTGTTGTGGTGGAAGTGGAAACGGAGGAGAAGAATGAAAGTTTTCTTTGATGTTAGTGCGTGAGTGAAGGATTTTGTATTGAGATGCTGAGACTCAGACCATGTCCATCCCTCGCTCCACTCCACATAATCCTTCTTCGCAGATGGTCTTTTTCGCAATATTTACATTCAAACTACATGTTCGCCTATTAAGGACATGTTTTCAAGTTTTTTCCTACCTTTTCATCATGGACATCATCATCTTGATCTTTATAATTACAAATTGTTCAAGTATAATGCCAGCGAGACTCGCTCGCTCACTCGCTCACTCGCTCACTCGCTCACTCGCCTCAGCTCACGAAGAGCGGGAGTGAGATGGTGTGAGAGAGGACGAGACCCAGACTCGGCAACCACGTCCAGGCCTTATTTTCTGAATTACTTTCATTTTTAGTCATTTGCATATGATTTGGCTGTCTGGCAATCAAAATATTGTCATAGGGAAGGTAGACGGGATGGTGTGTTGTGGGAGAGGGAGTTCTTCACCAACAATCACCAACATCCAGACTTGTGATTGGAGTCAAATTTCCTTTATAGCTCACATTTTCTCCCTCCGGACAACGAATCAGAGTCAACCGACTTTTTTTATCCCATTACTTTATCCCAAACATTGCATAACCACGCATTAGAGCACCTCAACAACATTCAACAACATTCAACAACATTCAACAACATTCAACAACATTCCTTACCACTCATCTCTTTTCATTACCTCAATCCCCTTCACAATTAACTCCCAGAAATCAAAACTCCCATTTTCCCTTTATATTCTCGCATTCTTGTCACTCCCAAGTCCTACCCAACTTCCATTACTCTCCATTTCCCTAAAATCAAATTCTCACTCCAATCATCTCTTTTTCAATCAACAAAATCAAACTCTTTTTTCAAATATTACTTACTTTTCACATTTTTACCCAATTATTACTTCCTGGACTCCTTTTCCAATCTCTCCTTCAAACTCTCATACTCTACTTCAAAACAAACACTTGATCTTCACATCATGCTCAGTCATGAGCGGACGGGGAACAAAATAACTTGGGAATTTTCAAAATAGATATCTTTTGAGCAGAAGATGAGAAGATGAGAAGACGAAAAGATGACTGGGTGGGAGAAAGAGAATGATTGGAAAACATGAGGAACTTTGCCAAATAGATGTTCACCAAACAATTGACAATGATTTCCCATACGCTGATCCATATGTAATTATGTCCTATCTCCAAAGAAGTCCAATCAAACTTATTGCTTTTTCAATCAGTTTGAATGAAGCCCTTGCCAAGACGAGAAAAATATGAAAAAGAGCTCATTGTTAGTTTTAGGCGAAGAAAATGGGATAGGAATGAAACTTCGTTCGTGTCAAGATCAATTTGAAATGATTTAAGTAATTAATTAATAATTTATGAGGAATTAGCGAGGAGAGATTTTCTTACTAGTTGTCGCAAGGATTTTGGGGAAAGGGATGGGAAGAGTAGGAGAAAAATGGAGAAAAATGGAGAAAAATGGAGAAAAATGGAGAAAAATGGAGAAAAATGGAGAAAAATGGAGAAAAATGGAGAAAAATGGAGAAAAAGGGAGCTAGTTCTCTTCCCGCTCAAAGGGCTCAAATGGGATTTAAGAGTGAAGATGAAACGGAGGAAAGGATGATAGCGGAGGGAATGAGAGAAGGAGGGAATAAGGGAAGGAGGAAGTGCGAAGGAAGGCGATCCGTGTACCTTCCTTACCTATGTGTTTTTACATTGGGTAGATATTGCTACGAGGACTTGGAATTTGTTAAGCAATGCAGGAGTTATGGGAAGGGAGACGCTTATTTATTGGCACCCTCAAACTCCAGACTGTCTCTCTGCTCATGGAAGGAGAATGGACGTCCATATGTGTATATGTCCGTCCCGTTGAACGTAATTAGTATTTTTCTACCTGTGACCCCTGAAAAGCTCCCTGCTGAGTTAAAAAGTAATGACAAGCGTGTCACAGAGCCAACTCACAAGGGACCGCAAAAGGAAATATGTGGAAACCTCTCCATTACTATTATTACGATTATGAAGGAGGTCTCCGCTTCAATCTTCTCAATGTTCTCCCATCTGAAAAACACCAAAATTTACCTTTTCCACATAAAACAACTGTTGCTCGTTAATCAGGCCATTTTCATTTACACTCAACTCCGACTTCACAGGACTCATAAACACAGGACTAAACACAGAACTTGGCCTGCGAGTGTCTAGCTACACATGGCATATTCTGTTTATGAGTCCAGACAAGACTTCGCAAGGGTCTCTGTGTGCGAGGAGACATTTTCCACTTGTCATTCAACTCATTCCACTTCCTTTACCGGCCTTCAAAGCGAATTAGCTGGATTTTCCCATTTGAAAATGATCTCTCCCTACCAAGTTCCAAAGAACAAGACAAAGGTTAGAAAGAAAGCTCTGGAGTTGACTAAAATCCCGTTGCAAGAGAAGCCCCCTGGAATTGACCTTTTGTTTTTGCAAAAGACCAAGGACTCAGTGTACATAAGGACATCTATTTTAACTCCCTCCGTCCACTCATCTCCGTATTTTACGATCAGTTGAGCGACAACCGCGTCTACGTCCATATAAAAGTCAAGGGAAAGACCAGGAAAAATCCACAAGGATGGTCATGAAGAGCGGGGAAAGAGCAGAGCAGAAAACGAGCCACGAAGCAAGCAAAAGGCAAAAGGCAAAAGGCAAAAGAGGAAAAGCCAATTTCTTTTAAAAGCCTCACTTCTAATTTTACTTGTGAATGGGTTACGCCTTCAAACTCTATAACAGTTTTTCATCACCGCTATTCCTTTCCTCTCCTGCCTCCATTTTACCTTTCACATATTTCCCAAAACATCCCATTTCTACTTTTTCAATCTTCCCCTTCCCACACCAAAGTCGGGTCAGCTGCGACATCAACTATTAAATCCTATTAATACTCCAGCAATTTCAACAACAACAAAAACATCAAGTACTCTCTCAATATTTCACATCTTTTCACGTCTTTGCACGTCTTTTCACGTCTTTTCACGTCTTTACACCCAATGCATCAGTACACACCTGCATTTGATTACGAATTTTACAAATATTCAATACTTCATAAACTTATATTCAAATCCATCCCATTCCCCACTTTACACCTTCTTCTTTCACCATTTTCAACAACACTACATCTTTTAAAACTACTTATTACTAATTGACTCCTTTACAATGTAACAAGTCCAATCTTTACGCATTTTTTATTATCTGAATACTCAGAAGTTGGTAAAGACCCATAGGAGCTATTTTCAAAATTATCTTTACAATTTCTAACTTGGTTCTCTTCAAATGAGGAATCCTTCTGATGACCAGGCTGCGAATGACGGGTCCAGGGAGGGAGAGGGACGTCTGGAATATCCTTGTGCAGGAATGTGAGTGGCTTTGCTGTGTGTGTGTGGAAGAGAGAGAGTGAGAGAGAGAGAGGGAGAGGGAGAGGGAGAGGGAGAGGGAGAGGGAGAGGAGGGAAGAGAAGAGAAGAGAAGAGACAGATCGATAAATGGACGGCAGGGGGAAATTACATGTTTTTGGGTAATGTTTTTTAACGCCCCCTCTTTAAAAGTCACTTTGAAAACGAAGAGAGAAAATGTTATGGGTAATTTACTAGAGTACCCTCCAGCTACCACATCCACTACTCTCCACATTTCCAAAGTCTTGTCTTTGATTTCCACACGAGCTCAATGCTTATTTATATCCCCCGAAAAACTTTGATTCCTTGACTTTTTCCAAATAAATTACTCCTCTGGTCCAAGCATGGGGTGACATCCAGCACAGGCTTTAATCGAGAATTATTACGATCTTCCTGTGCTCTCTTTATCCGTCTTCCTCCTTCAAACAGATACCCATCCATCATCTGCAATATGTAAATACCTGAGAGCGCTAATTGAGATTAATGTCCGTTCCGTGGCGAACTTCACCAAAGCTCTGTACCTCCACAAATCTAGAAGGCAGCCTTCACTACTCATTCCAAAGATCCCGTTTCTTTCTATTAATTCAAATCCCACGGAACAACATCCGTTCAGAACACCTGGGACGAGCTTTCACTCTAAATATTTGCATTAGCTCCGTCTCCTATTCTTAGCCCTGCCATCCTTTTACCATTCTTATTTTTACCTATTTATTTATTTCACATTCTTCCATCCACAATTAACTCGCACTTGCTTCCCTTCAACACTACTCATTTTACCTCTTTACTCACCTTCTTCACCACTGTCCCAGCCTCAGTTTACAATTCTCCGCTTCCAAATCACTGGAACTTACTCCTCAATTAACCAGTCTCATTACAATAGATACTTACACCTCATGATTCTCATGTCACCATTTTAATTCCTACAACTTACCTCAACATTCCATTTTACATTTCTACCAGACTTCTTCCTCAACCAATGTCAAGCAACAACAGTAATTATGCTCAAGGAAATATATTAATTACATAATTACTTAATTTGAAATATTTTTTTATTAGCAAAAAGGCTACTTTATCCCAACGGAATTTCTAAACGCCCACTATTCTCAATTAATGGATGGAATTGAGATTGGAATGATCTTCTATCTGTACTTGTGTGAATGAGAAATGATGCAGTGTTTAGAGAAGAGAGGAAAGAGGGAAAGATAAGATTCCGAGGACTGGAACCTTTGTATTTCTGGCTCAACTTGGATGTAATTAAAGCTGTCAACAGGGACACGAGCATTGCACACACTGGCCCACTCGCTAATTGCTCGGAATTCTGTAGCTGGACATTTAATGAATTCCCGAGTGTTGTCACATTCAGACCTGAAATATATGAGAGGAAGAGTTGTGTGAGAGAGAGAGAGAGAGAGAGAGAGAGAGAGAGAGAGAGGGGAAAGAAAGAGAGGAAGTAAGAAAAAAGGAGAAAAAAGGAGAGGAACAATTGCTCAAGGAACATTACCAGCCGTCACACTCCTCTCTTCCAATATGAATGACAGGAATTAAGTGGAAGGTTTAGGAAGAGAATAAATAAGTAAAAATGGTTAGAGACAGGAAAAATGAAGCAAATTAAATGTCAACACACCTGATCCTCGCGAGTAATTTAATGGGACCTAGAGTAATGCGAGGTAATGGAGGGAAAATGACGGGGAATTCATAACGGCGTCTTTCAAAGGCTTTACTGCAGTTAAATTGGGAAATCTGGTTCCCCTCTCCGTCCTAACTCTCTCCACTCCTATACAGTTAGACAATAAATCCACATCAACACAATTTTACCCCACACAAGCACACACACACACACTACCCCTTTCAACATACTTAATGAGAAAAAACTAATAAAGCAAAAAATAATACTCCTTTCCCTTCACATATGCAAACAAGGGCCGAGAAAGAAAGGCAGTAAGGAGGCGAGATGTTCATGTAATATCTCTACACGTAAAGCAAGCAGACGGAAAAGAGTAGGCAAAAAATTAAACTTTTACTCTCTCTCTCTCTCTCTCTCTCTCTCTCTCTCTCTCTCTCTCTTCTGTCTCTCACTCCTCCCATGAAATCCACGCGAGGAGCAGAACTACAAGAAAATTAAAAACAAAAATAACCTCACCCATCTTCTTCCCAACCGCCCGGCTTAGTCACATTTCCCGGGAACAATTCTACCTTATTAAAAATCCACCAATTTATCAAACCAACTTTGATCATATTACCTCACATTCTGGAACTCCGAGTCAACCAGGGCAATATCCCATCCTCCAACACATTACCAGCACACAAATATTTAATTAAGTCAATCTCTTCCTCCACATTTTACATTTTTATCCCTTTTCTTCTCCACCGGAGCCACTCTTCTCTACTCACAAACTCTCACCATCCTTTTCTAACGAGTAATTAGCTCCTCTCCCACACAAGGCCTCTATCATCTATCCACCTACTTGTCCTTTCCAACTTCAACCCCAAAATACCCATTACACTCCTAATCTCTTCAGCACTACTCACAAATCCTACTTCCGCGGTTTACCAAAATCATCCTCATTTTTCAAAATTATCCCGGAAATTTAATTTAATTAGTTCCTTAAAATTACTTTTTTTATCTTGCACTCAAATCAATAGGATTTGAATTGGTGAATTACTCATTGGGTCTTCGCTCATCTTCTTCTAGTCTTTTGTATATTTTGGTCCTGTAGCATTTACACGATTATGTTTTGAGGATTGTTTAGGGAAGGATGTTAGAGGTGAAGCGGTGGAAGATAGGAGCATTATGAGTAATAAAGTAATTACGTACATATGTAGATACACGTTAGACTTGGAGGAATAGTTATTGGAGATTATTGGGTTGAGAGCAGGGATTGGTAATGTGGCGATAGGGAAGTAAAAGAATGTACACGAGTATTTTGTACTCGTAGAGATTTCAGAAGGAAGGAGATGTATTGATTAAATAGGAAAGTAGGGATCATGGAAAAATGAGAATGAATGAGCGGAAAGTTGTTAAAGTTGTTTAGGTAAAACTGTGGAGAGGTGGATGTGTGGATAATTGTAGAAGAGAGAAAAAGGAGAGAGATAAAAATGAGAGAGAGAACAGAGGCCTGATTAGTCATGGAATGGGTTGTAATAGTGAATAGTAGTGAATAGTAGTGAATAGTAGTGAGGGAGAGATTGAGAGTGAAGAAAAGAATGACACATGATAGCCAAACAGAAGGAGTAAGTGAATGGGAGAAGTGACGGAAATGTTTGCGAAAGGACTCTGTGAGTGGAACAATGGATGCGAAGTGAATGGGCAAAAGTGACGCGATGGAATTGGGAAGAAACTGAAGATTTGGGTGTAAAAAAATGCAAAGGTAAAAAATGGGAAGAATAGATTTGGAATGAAGGATTGGGTAATAATAGTTGAAAAGATAAGTGAAGTAGAGTCGGTGGACGGTGGAGATGGTGTTCGGAGACATGGAATGGCTTGTGAAGAGAGATAATTAAAAGGGAATAAAAAAAGCCAGGATCTGGAGTGATGTGGAAAGGTGTGTGTTGAATAAAGGAGCAAAAGGAGCCAAATGATCTAAAGGAGCTAAAGGAGCTAAAGGAGCTAAAGGAGCTAAAGGAGCTAAAGGAGCTAAAGGAGCTGGAAGATAGAGAGAAGTGAGAGGATAAAAGAGGACTCGGAGAATGGAAAGTGAGTGGAAAGAATGGAGCTGGGATGACACTTGAAACGGTGGCCTATGCTTTGGCTCTCTTGTCCCTTCCCCTCCGTCATCCCAACATGTACTCAAATGTCATGACAAGTGTATTTTTATATACTTAGACATTCACTCGTCTTTTACTGCTCCCCATCCATCCTTCCAACTCACTCCAGTCAACTCCAACTCCAAGCAACTCCAAGCAACTCCAACCAACTACAACCAACTCCAACCAACTTACATACATTACCATGCTTTCTCTCACTTTGACAAACCTTTTTTATCTCTCCAGGTCTCAGTCTCCTTTGTAGTGGCTTCTGTAATGTAGATATATCATCATATCATTCACACTCCCACTCCTATCAACTAAATCCCAGCACACTTTTGGAATTCGTGACAAGTCAACACAATACGACATTCAGGATGGCCACTTTGTGTCATCACATATCTCCTACCTCACCTCCTCTCAATCTCCGTCTCCTCTGTCCGCGTTCCTTCATTCTTCTCTCTCTCTCCCAAACAACATCATTTCTTTTTCTACTTTTACAACTTTTTTTCCCTCCTTTTTTACACTCACAATGACGATGCACTCCTTTTTATGCAACAAGTAAAAAACTATGCTTTTTTCAAACGAGTCATTCTCCCATGTAAGTACATTTTAAACGTCCCTCTCTTACTGTCAGTTTTATGCCAAGCTACCAATCTCTCACTCTACACACACAAGTAAGTCACATTCACCTTTTCATAAATACTCATTTTTCACCTCTTCTTCACCATCCTCATCCTCATCCATTCCTATCATAAGTCTTCCCATAATTATACATATCTTCCCATTTTCAAATCAATTTCCACCGTCACTACCATCCTTTCAAGTCTCTCACTCACATAAGGTCCTCTAATTCTAATTACCAAAACCTTGCTTCTTCCACCTTTATTAAATGCAAAAACCAAAAAGTATCTTCAAATGAGAAAAGGCCTCAATCCTCAAATTTCTTTCTTTCAGTTCTTCCTCCTCCAATTCGTATCAATTCTTCCCTTCCTTAAGTATGAATTTTCGATTGCTTATCAAGTCTCATACAAATGACTAGGCATAATTAGTAAAATCAGCAACCCACATAAAAATGTGATAATGTGATTGTGAGGAGGAGAGAAATATTTAGTCAGAGATTTATTCAATAGTAGTTCCATCACAAGTCACGACCACACTACTTGCCCCAACACACAACTACTAATAGATATAAACAATGAGTTAATAACAAGTGAGTCTGTTTTCATGGATTAATGTTGCTTTCTAGGATTTGTTAAAATGGCCATGTAATATTGTATATATGTGAAGAGGCTCTTATACTGTAAGGACTAGGTCATTATTGCAATCTCATTTATAATGGACTGTGGTAGGGGACTGTGGTAGGGTGAACTCTAGTTGTAAAATGTTGGAAAGGGAGGGAAGTGGATCCTGGACCTCGGACTAGGAAAGCAATGACTTGAATCTTTTGAATACCTAAAATAAAGAAAGTTTGGAGAATAATTTGGACGGGTTATGAAATTCCTTCTCCTACACATAGTTATTTACATAGTTCGTCTGCTTTTCACATTAGGTAGGAATAATCTCCTACCTCCAGAATACCTCTCGGCTCACTTCCACGCAATTTACAAATACTAACATGTCCTCGTAAAATATCTGGATGCGTGTGCAAATTATTTCTCAGGGTCAATTAGCGCGAGGAGGAGAGGATTTTGTAGAAACAAGAAGATTTGTGAGGAAAGAAAAGAGGTGGGAGAAATGTTTTGAGGTGGGAAAAGTTGATATGGGAATGAAGGAGTTATTGGAAACAGACGGCGGCTATTCGGGACATTGATTGTTGATGTGGTCGCGGGTTGTACGTCAAATGAATATCAATTTGTGAAGTGAAAACGGATGATTCTATTATTTGGTCTCGTTTCTGGAGTCACTCTCCCTCTCCCTCTCTATTTTTCTTCTTTTTTCCTCCTTTTTCCTCCTTTTTCCTCCTTTTTGCTCCTTTTCTCTACTCCTTTGCTTGGATGAAGAAAGGAAGAGGATGAAAGTGATGCTTCTGAAACAGACCATTTGAATTGACAATGAAAAGGGGTGGAGTGGTGAATTTGAATATAAAAGCAATAATTCTGAAGAAATTTTTCCCTTCCGTGGCTCCTTGTCCTGCCCTGCCAAAGTCCAATCCTTTTTTGTTAATCCCCGTAAGTGGTCACCAGGGGTACATTTATTTCTCCCTGGCTCTTACTCCATCCAATTATTGTATCTATTTGTGGCCACTACATACGAGATGATGTTTTTATTACCATATTTTCACCATATTCACAACCAGAACTTGTACAACCTCTGGTTCTTGGTCAGAAACTCTCCCTATCTCATGTCACAAGTCATCTCTCAACAATTTTCATCTCCGACCAGACCTACGTCTTATGCAAGTCTGGCATTTCCAAATCATTCTTTCATGACTCAAAATTCCTCTCAACCTTTCCCTCTCACAAATTCACAAGTCTTTTCTCACTTCCGTCACTCTTTTCTGTTCTAGAAGGAGGGAAGAAAAAACGGAATTGAAATGGAGTCATCAGTCAATGCCATAATCACATTCATTGGAGAAACTCAATTCGGGAGAACTTGTGAGCAAAGGAATTAATAGCAAATCAACCATACTCAAGCTTCATCTATAAACATTACACACGCTTCATTCTCTCAAATTTTAAAACCATTTTAAACCATTTCCCTCACATTATCCTCAGACTCAGAGTCAGAGAGTCGTACTTGGGTCCACACACCAAGGGGGTCTCATAATGAGTCTAAACGTTTCAGCTCAAAGATCGATGACAATGTCACTTTAAGGGATCACTTGTCATATCTGCATCAATGCAGCCGCACTTCCCTATCAAAACAATCGCCCCACATTTTATTCCACATTCAATCCCTAATGGACAATGGAGGAGAAAAACCCTGGAAAGAGTGCCCAACTTCTCTTCCATCCAACTCCCATCCAACTTCCATCCAACTTCCATCCAACTTCCATCCAACTTCCATCCAACTTCTTCCTAAAACTTTCAACTCAATTTAAAACTCTTGTCCTGCATAATTATCGTTTGAACAAATACCACCATACCCAATTTAAAGTCCACGCAAATTATATAATCCCCCCATTCCTTTATCATTTCAATCTTCCCAAATATTCCCATCTCATACATAGAAACAAATGTCAAATCAAAACTCCTTGGATTCTCAACAGCTAGTATTTAGACTAATCAGTTGCGTTGAAAACATTCCCAGAGCCACACATGACCTTGAATTGACCACGAGGTTGATAGTCCACACCCAGGCAGGGCTACAACATGGGACTGAATTTTCCTTAATCTCTCGACACCCTCTTATTTCAACAAAACAGCCACTACAAAACCATCTTCTGTTTGTATTCAGAAACAAACCCAACAAAAATTGCTGTGCTTGGCTGTAGCCTTCATGTATACTCGATTGGGGAAGATTTTTCAGACCTGGAGCGAATTACTCGGGATTTTTCTGCGAGACTCAGAACATGGCAGAGTCACTTTACCTGCCACACGAGTAGTAAACAACCCAAGGAAGTACTCACATGTATTTCCTATGCATTTTTTCCTATTGTATTGTTGCAGTAGCCGCTTTTCCATTCCAGAGCTGTCAAAAAAGGGGATTGTGGAAACATTTATTAAGACGTGGAAAAAAGTCGCCCCTGTCATGTGCACTTAGGTCACGGAATGTTGACACCAAAGATTCCATGAGTTGGGAAACTTAATAGAGTATGCGTTAAAGATATGCGAATAATTTCTGAATTGTGTTACTCTATTTGGGGAAATAGAGTTTTCGAAAGAGACTGGGGGATGTGGGTGCTACTGGAAGAAGAGGGAAGCAATGGAAATGTAAAGATGGCATAAAAGTGAAGTATTTTGTTTACTGAGAAATTAGGAAAGGTTGACATTTGGTATTGAAAATTTGCCAGACATACGGTTTGTTTGAAAGGAGGCGATGTGATCAATATAATTAAAAAAGAGTACGTAAGGGTGAGTAAGGGTAAGTAAGGGTAAGTAAGGGTAAGTAAGAGTAAGTAAGATTAAGGATGTGTAGTATCCCACGGAAGAGACTGCTCAAAGGCTGGACTGGAAACGAGTTGGATTGAGAAGTTTCGACAGCGTGAGTAAAGTTGAGGGAAGTGAAGAGACAAAATGGAATGGGGAATTAAAAGAAATTAATTGTTAGAAATAATTGTTGAGAGCGAGAGCAAGTAATAATGTTTAGGAGAGTGAGATGTCAGATTGGAACAAGTGGAATAATTGAATTGGGAGTAGGTTGGGAATAGTGAAATGGGGGTGGGGGTGAGGGAACTTGCGGACCTTGAGAGAAATGTGACAGAGGTTGACTTCTGTCCATAATTGGAATAAGTGGTGGATAATTCTCACGCACAATCATTTTTTCTCAACCATTGTCATTACAGGATTCACACGCTTGTGGAGTCATGTCCGAAATCTAGAGTACGTCTGTATGACATCGCCTTTGAAAAAACAAGTCGCATTTTTCCAAAGTCCAGTCTCGCAAGTATTTACGTCTACTTACACCATCACATTTATACTCACACTCGCTCCTCTCATAAATCCTCTGTGGATATGTGTGTGTATGCACTGGAATTTATTCAGAAAAAATGGTTAAAATAGTAATAATAATGATAATAATAAAGGTTGGACATTTGACTGAGCTTGGAGGGAGGGAGAGAGAGAGAGAGAGAGAGAGAGAGAGTGGAGTAATGGTTGAGAGGAGGAAAGGACATTGTAAACGAGACCATTTTTTCCCCTCTTCCTTTATAGCCCAGGCCCAGAGAACGTATAATTATGCTTGTGTGGATGCCAAGTGCCTGAGAAATCGTCACAATAATTAATAATAAATTATCCTGAACCGCAGGGGGACTCGAGCAAACAACAAAGAATGTCAATAATTACTAACAATCACATATTAACAAATTATTTACAACCGTTCCACACACAGAACTACATGCACCTGTACATTAAGTACGTATGTACTGCCTCCAGTGTCTCTGTTCCTCACATGTATGTGCACCTCAATTATTATCAGTGTAGACGAGGGACAGGAATTGCTCTAAAATAACACAAGGTTCGTATTCCTCCGCGTAAATGATCCTTCTCATGATAACCGTCTCGGTTTATATCCCTCACTTCCCAGACCTCCTCTCATCCGCCAATTCCTCCTTCTCCTTCTCCCACTCCAGCTCCTCACGAGTACGGGTAATTATATTTATTTTTATTTATATTTATTGTATTCCTTGTTATATTTGGTGTCCACGTCCTGTATCTACTATCTACTCCTCCACTCAACTCATCCACGTTTTTCTCAGTTCATACCGATTTCTAGTACTCTCCAATCAAGTCTTTTACGTCCTACTCACTTCCATCACTTCCATCACTTCCATCACTTCCATCACTTCCATCATCAATATTCACCCTACGAGGGTACACACAAATTACTCCATTCCTCACAAGATCCGCATTGGCAAACAAAATGCTCAAAATCCTCCATAACATTCAGTAGTAACTTGAGTACAGAGTCCCAACACACCATTCACCTCCCCTGGCATACACTATAACAGTTGATAACAAATTTCCAATCCCCCCATCATTTACCAAATCTTTTGCTACATTTTCTCTATTTAATTTATCCTCCTAGTCCAGAAACTCTCAATCAAGAACAAGGAAGTGGATCAAAGTATTTGGCCCACTCCAGCATTTTTAAGTAGATCTCTTCAAAGTTTTTGGCACGACCTGTAAAAACAGAGAGCAAGGTTGGGGAAATTCAGTCTCTGGATCAAACATGAAAACAGGGAGAGTTTCTTATCTTCTCATGATTTCATGGACGCTCAGTGGTTCATACAAATATTTCCAAACTCTTGTTTCAAGTAGTTCTAACGAGGATTCATTTGAGTCTAATATCATCTCTCAAGTTCAAACCTGAGCCCATGGCTGCTAAACATGTAATTATGGAAAGATTAAAATAAATATTACTTTTTAAAGCAATTCATAAACCTTCCCTTTCATTTCCAGTTGGTGATTTTTTGTCGTGGATAGGAATTCACAATTATTGACTTAAAGGGATGAAACAACTTTTGAGAAATTTGGAAAAAGTTTTGCTACAACTAGGGGAATCAAATACTTGAAGAGTCATTCACTTATGTGGACTGGAGAGGAAACATGATTTTGGTCAGCCGGTACTCCAGTACGGTTCCCAATCTCAAACATCCAAAGTTAGGCTCATATTTCTCATCCAAGAATTTTTACAAGGTTTTCCAGTCAGGCTTGAACAAGGGTCCGTCAGGAACTAGTATGTACGTAACAATCACCTCTGTGGCTCTTTCTTCAACTGCTACCTCAACACACTTAAAAGGATATGTCAGCCTCCAGATTGGTAGAAAGTGTCAAACGTCTGCTTACAAGTCAACGTTTCAGGTTACTCCTTGTCACTCAACCTTCGTAACACCTGAAAACGTCCCCCTGTTAGCATTAATTAATACCTTCTATCTCTCACTACAATTCCTTTCTTCCTTTAAAGCCTTTCTTTTCTAGTCATTCCTGGATGACGTCGCTTGGAAATGGTCTGGATACATTCTCCATTCAAATCAAAATTACTATTTACATGTAATAAGTATCACTAAAATCAACATTCTCCACGTGCATCATATCTTTCCTGTGTATATGGACGTAGTTCATTTTGCTTTTAGTTAAAACTCCACGTAGACAATTTCGCTTTCAAGGTGTCTTGCGCAAGTTAATTTTTCCTTTGTGCCAAAAGTCACGGAGACTATTTTCCTTTCAATTGAGATTGATCTAGACCATTTTCCCTTTTCGCCCACGATTTACTCAGGAATGCTAATTATTAGTAATGCACTTCTCATAAATTACTATTCCAGAATTTTATGTGAAATTTGATCCAAACAAGAGGAAAATAGATGAGCAGGAAAATCCCCTCTATTCCCCTCTCCCCTGCCAACAATAGTTGCAATGACGAATAAAATAAGATTAAATTGTTACTGAGTTTTTATTTTTACAGCAAAGAAACTTAGAACACAGTTCTGAGATTTTTTCCCCTGTTTCGTAATTTCACTCCTGAATGAGATTTCGAAATACTGTGTATAAATAAATTTTGAATGAGAAGGAATTTGGGAATAGAAAAGATTTTGGAGTATAAGAATTTCTATGCGAAGGAAGAAGAACTGAAAAATATAAAAATATTCAATGGTAATAACTATGATAGGTAATTAGTTGCTGGTCTCTGGGAGTACCAACTACGAGGATAAGAAGTAATCAAGAATTTCTGGAAAAGATAATATTTTTCGCTTCACGTCTTTACGACTTGCTGCTTTCTGCAGATGGGACTTGTTTATCGGGAAGGAAAAAAATGAGACATCCGCTTGTCTATGTACTTTTTCTCTGTATAAAATATAACGCTCTTTGACCCTTGACAAAAAATTAATGCATAATGTTTTTAATCAGTGAAAATAATCTGGCATATGACTACACCTCTCTCTCTCTCTCTCTCTGTCTCTCTCTCTCTCTCTCTCTCTCTCTCTCTCTCTGCTCCTGCTACGAAACTATGAACAAGAAAAGAAGCCAAGTATATCGTTATTAAGTAGACGGAGCGGAATTATTACAGCGACGGATCATGTGTACTGTTGACTTTCGAAGCATGTTTTAAGACGAGAGTGTTCCACTCTTTTATTCCTCGATGCTGAGAGGGGCAGACACGGCTATACATATACTATAGGTAGACCCAACAACCAATCTCTCCATCCACACTGCTCCACACTCGTATTCCAACAGATAGAAAATTATTTCCTGTCCTAATTGTCAGATTTAATGGTCATGTGTGTGCCAGGGTCAAATTACTCCGAACGAATCTTTTTAACGCACACATCTCTCTCACAGAGATCTCCGTCTACAAACTAACCTGACTCCTTTGTAAATCTACATTTAGTAGCCTTTACGTTCACATTCATATGTAGAGAGACAAAAAGATGAAAAGTCAGAGAGCGTTTCAGTTTTGATAACTGAAGTGTTTGTAACATTTCCCGCAAATATATTTATTTAGCATTCCTTAGCATGAGGAATTAGGGAAGGCAGAAGTTGAGCATAATATCCACATGATTTGTTGCAGCACCCGCAATCCAGTTGCGCATCTTTTTGCTCACTTGTAGACTTGAAGAAGGAGTCTTGTTTGAACTACGTACATACAAAGTTACGTCAGTACTCATGGACGTCTGGAAGTGCATAGGAAGATTATTAGGGCGAAGTGAGGACGGTTTTAAAAACTTCCTCTGATTGTGAGCATCTTGTGTTGTGTACGTGCCGTGCTTACATTTACAATCCAATTAATAATACGTTGTATTTTTAACAGAGCTGAAGACAGAAGTAGCAGAGTTGCTTGACAGATTACCAAGTCATCGCTACATACGTAATTAGTGTGTGGATACATGTGAGAGCTCTTTGCACACATCATATCTGTAATACAGAGCTTACAGAGCTTACAGAGCCAGCTATCTCAGAGTATTTACATAAACCCATATATCAATGGATATAGGGGAGGATATGAGTTTGGCCGAGCTTAAAAAGCTACAATAATGATGATGACCCCTAAAAACGTTGAAAAATCCCATGCTTTGGCAAACTCGAAAATTGTAGGGAAATTACGTTTTTGGGGGCATCAACTCACAATTAACAGACTGACCAAAACAAGGAGTCACACATTGTGAGTCACTGTCAGAGATTGTGTATACAAATTAAGACGAGAAACGACAGGGAAACAGCTCCGAGTGACTATAAAAGCGTTAAACCATGAACCATGAAGATAAGGTGAAAAGCATTAGCTGAGCTACTACAACTAATTACTTATGCTCCTGTGAAACGTCCTTACCTTACACATTTCCAACCCTCACCATCATTCCTGCAATAAAAATAATAATAATAATAACAGCGACAAAATTTGTACCCACTTCATGCCTCTGCATTTCAACTCCATACTCTATCTCCCTATGCTCAAATCATAATCGCAAATAGTAAATCCTGGAAAATTAATCAGTCAATCTTTCCACCTGGTTTCATTTTGACAATTTTTTCTTCACAACCAACTCCACACGAGAAGCACCCCAAATGGACATGTACATACGTAAATACACCACTTGAGCTACACCAACTTACAATCAGAGCTCATATCCCTCTGTACTCACACACTGTAAACTCAACCTCAGGGACGTCATTCCGCTTTGTACTCTCTTTCCCTAAAAATTACACATGCACACTCCAAACTCCAAACTCCCAACTCCAAACTCCAACCATATACTTCGGCCCAGGAAGCTCAAATGCCCTTCCATTTTTCAAGAATCTAATCTCTTTTCCCTTGTTCTTCTTTCTTATTTAATCTCCTTTTTAATTTCAGGGCAAAAAACAGCGCTCCTCTGTTTTATGTTTCCACTATAACTTCATCCCTTTTCATCCTCCAACAAGTCAATTGGAATGGAATTGTCAAATTACGGGACTATTTCCGAGGGTCAGCGAGGACCAAGTTAGCATAACAGTAATGTTTTGCATCTTCCTATCCCATCTTATGTACACGCTCTACATGCTAAGCCTGACTTTGGGTAATGAAATGGAAACGCTACTTTGGTTCTCTCTCTCTCTCTCCTCTCCCTGTTCGCCCTGTGTGTTCGCCCTGTGTGTTCGCCCTGTGTGTTCGCCCTGTGTGTTTGTCCAGGCTTGAAACAGGGAAGCCAGAACCAATAAAGCTCTCTCTCTCTCTCTCTATCTACCATACACTACAGACAGATCCATTGATTTCAAAATATTCCATGCCAAACACTGAATGGAAGTAGGAAAGAAAAGATTGAGCATCTACGTGTAAACGTAAGGATTAGCATGAAGACATGGAGAGTAATTACTCCAGACTGCCTCACACTTTTCCTTAAATCAGAAGCATTCCCTTCCTGTCCCACCAATTCCCCACTGTCCCTGGGCATTACGTGATGGTGAGTCCAACCCCACATTTGACTAACCTGCAGAAGATTTTCTATTTGAGAAATTGATCTAGAAGATTGCTAAGAGAACCCAAGATGGGGACAAAACTAAGGGAAAAGTGAGAGAAAACTAGTGAAGTTGTGGTGTATCCGGAGGAGAATGGGGTTTGTGCAGGTAGTGCTCGTTAGTTGTTCGAACAAAGACAAGTAACTACATACAACACACACTCACTATTGGAGCTTCCTTAGAAAGTCCAGTTTGCGCAATGGATCGTAAAGATAAAACAATTTGGAAAACAAGGAGAATTAATTGCTTTCCATGGGATTCTAGCTCTAATTCGCTTAATTATTGGAATGATAAAATATGTAATGATTTGAGAAATGAATTCAAGTAGATATTAAAAGAAATGATTAAAGAAGGTCAGTGGAAAGGAGGATGAAGTGACAGCTGACCTCGTATGTAAACACCATAATTATTAGAGCCGCATTGGGACTATTGAGAGGAAAGGGGTAGAAGTGAGAGGATAAATCAGACGACAAGCTCAGTCTTGGGAAAATGTTTATAGGATGTTGTAGAGCAAGGCAGGGTTATCTTCCACCAATTACCAATACACATGCTTTCATAATAATGACTCAACAAATTCCAATGACTAAGATATCTATTTGTTGAGAACAAACAGCCACCTTCTCAGATTGAGGAAATATCTTGAGTTGGAAAATTAATGGAAACCGTACGCCCCTCATGTGGGAAATAAATCAGACTCTTTCCGAATTAAAGCACCTACAAAGATCCACAATTACCGGGACCTCTGAAAAAATGGCACAAACTCTACAAACAAGTTTCAACCAAGACGTCCAGACTGGGAATTATCATGTATAATTTTAGATGATATAATTTAATATGATGGTTAATGGATACACCCTAATATACATAATTACTTACAAGAAGAGTGTGTATCACTTACTCTTACGTATTGTCAGTGTAAAGCATACTAGATATGTAGATACAAATATGCCTAACATGTCCCTTAACACGTATGTACGTTCCTACACTGGCATCCATTGTGTTAGCATACTCTGGTCACCTAACAGCTTGAAGGAGTCATACTTATAAAAATACAGATAGATACTCATGTTATAATTATGTCTTTGTCCTTTGCATCAAAGTGAGTATGAGGTTATAGGCACATACGGTGGAGAGACAATGTAGACCTTCCATTCATTGACATGCGCTTATCTGATGTGGGGATCTACAGAACAGAAAGAACAGAAAGAACAGAACCATTTCCAAAGAAAAAGGTGGATGGGTTTCGCAAGGGGGTAATTATGAGAAAATAGGATTTTTGCACTGACGATTCCGATTGTGACATGAATTAATTAATCAAAAGCAATTTGAGAAATAAAGGCGAGGAGAGGTTGAAATCACTGGAAATAATAACAATAATTAGAAATAACAAGGGACGTAGTTGGAAAAATTCAGAGCGAAGGTTTCCAATGTGTGGGACGATTTAGGAAAGAATTTCATATTCCTAACGCTTTTTATAACAGAGACAAGTGGCTTCGTTTATCCGGCTTCATCGCACACGTATCTATCTATGTATGTATATGTATGTATACGTATGTATATGTAGAGTATGCACTCTCAAGTCACAAGTGGGGAGCAGGAATCCAACTTTTTGATCTTATGCGACTATTCTGACCTTGGCCATTAAGATGTTACGTCAAACAGACTCACATATAGATATCTGCGTGTAAGTACACACACATAAAGCATAAAAGCAAGGCTTTTTTCTCGTCCCTCTCTGTGTAAGCGACCATTTTACACACAAGTGTCACAATTTACTTCTACTGGAATTTACAATAGCCAAAGAGCAATGGAAGGAGAAGAAAGATAAAATCATGTTGGGGTTGTAAACTCTCTTGCTACGCTTTCCCACCAGCCCGCCGTATCCCTTTCCCTAAATCTCCATACACAATATATGCTCCCAATCAAATACCTACATATGTACATACGGCCATGTCATTCTTCCTATCATCCTAAGTAAAAAATATATGCCATGCATCTGGCTATGTGAGTTTGTCACATTTTTTTCCAAAGTCAACCGCATCTTCATCCACGATTTACACCTCCAATCTATTACACCTACAGCGAGGCACAACATCTTCTAAACCCTTCACCGAATCCATTTTCTACCTTATGTCATCTGTCCACCATCATCTCAATCAACCTTACATTTACTTTACATTTACTTTACATTTACTTCACATTTACTTCACATTTACTTCACTTTTACTTCACACTACTTCCTACACATTACATTTTTATCCCCTTTTCTTTCCCTTACGCCAGTCCTTACCGTATCGTTTAGCGCCAGTCCTTACTTCATTACAAACAAATAAATGACAACATACTAGAATACATTCATTGTAGAGTCAGTCAAAATCCACCAAATATTTTAAATCCAAGTACTCATGCACATTCATGTAATTACAAGTAGTTATAAATATACGGACATGTACTTGCCAATTTGTCAAGACTCTTAGATGAGGCTACTCTAGAACTGACTGAAATTGACTGGAATTGACTGGAATTGAAATGGTAGTGGTGAATGGTGAAAAGACGCGGAATGGGAACAGTTGTTACAAAAGGATGGGGAGTTAGCAGTGGCTTTGAATCATGTCAGCCGAAAGGATAAGAATTAGTTGTAGAGTAAAGGCTCCTCTTTTAACACATTTTCCTAACTGTTTGTGCAGACATAAAGCGATTGTATTTTGGGGGAAAGTAGGAAGGAGGGAAGGAGGGAAGGAGGGGAAGAGGGAAGAGGGAAGAGGGAAGAGGGAAGAGGGAAGAGGGAAGAGGGAAGAGGGAAGAGGGAAGAGGGAAGAGGGAAGAGGGAAGAGGGAAGAGGGAAGAGGGAAGAGGGAAGAGGGAAGAGGGAAGAGGGAAGAGGGAAGAGGGAAGAGGGAAGAGGGAAGAGGGAAGAGGGAAGAGGGAAGAGGGAAGAGGGAAGAGGGAAGAGGGAAGAGGGAAGAGGGAAGAGGGAAGAGGGAAGAGGGAAGAGGGAAGAGGGAAGAGGGAAGAGGGAAGAGGGAAGAGGGAAGAGGGAAGAGGGAAGAGGGAAGACAGGCTTCAAAAAAGACAGGCCGCTACTAAGAACAACATGTAAACCGGAGAGTGCCTGGCTTAGTGCATGTGCAAGTACTCACTTAGACCCCGACCATACTGTGCATGCACTTGATCTTGTCTCAACCTCCCCCTGCGTCTTCAACTAAATCTAAATACATACACTAATGTACAAATATATCCATACTCCCAGAAACACTTATTTAGATACACGTCTACTTCTACAGTACTTGCCCCTTTGGTTACGCACTTACACACAATTCTCCATACAACTCATGCACATTCTCTGTCTCCAATTATTACCTATCAAATCCATACACACATCTATATACATGCAATTACATATGCACTTATATAACATGCACATCATTTACACATCACACACCGTAAATACTCCTTTGCAAATGTGGAAACTTTTATAATTAGAAACGTCGTAATAAGAACATCATGAGATATTTACCTTTATCCAGACACTGCAATCGCATATCCAAGGCTAAGCCTTACGTAACTAAATAGTGAGTTATAGAGTAGAGCATACTCTATAATTCTCTCACTCCTGATACACCTCCTTACATATGACAGACGCTTGACATACTGTCCAGTGAATTATAGTAAATACTTGTACATACGCAAGCACTTCTTGGCGTTCTTGGGACATTCCTATAGGGCCGAATAGGGCGACGTCTACAAATCCTATAAGCTTAGCCTATGAATATTACATGATCCTACACATTTACATAGACACAGAATGATGCTCATGGAAGGGCTTCTATTGTGTATGTTTGGAAGACAGTGAAGACACGTGTAATTCCAGTTAGAGAACGAGGAAGCCTTCGGATATGGAGATGGAGTGCAAAATACAGATGGAGATATGCGTTACGAGGATAAGGACATAAGTGGATTTCGGGGGATATGCAGGAGAAGGGAAAAGAGAGAATGTTCAATGCCTCGTCTGTCTGTGCCCATCTCCCTCATGACAAAGATTCTCTTTGCGATCTGTCTCTCTCTGGAGTTAAATGCTTGCGGTAAAATTCTCTGTCTCTCTCCGTTTTCTCTCCTCCGGAATTGACGAGTTTAAATCGTTTCCTTTTGATCTTTTTAAAATATTCCTTTAACCTTCCTCCCTGTCTGCCTCTTCGGATTGGGAACACGTCTTCTCCCCGAATATGTCAGCACTTCTCTCTTCCACAAGCTCCTTGATTAATATTTGCATTCATGACTATGCACATCTTTATTCCCGTCCTTTCCACTTCCAAACCACCAATGTGTATCAAACATTTAGTCGGGAATTAAAATATCAAAAAATAGTTGCCCAAATTGTTCTACCCATCCTGCTCCAAATTATTAACTGTCAATAAGTCGGCGTGTCACTCCTCCAGCCATTCCTCTCCCCACCGGATCCTTTCATCCCTCGCTACTTTCATTCCTACAAAAACTTACTGGAACTCAGCACAATAGCAGAGGGAGACATGTTCACATAAAACCCTTGAGAAGCATATCATCTCATTCACCCCTGTCTTTCACCATTACTTAATACAGCCTTGTTTTCACAGCAAACCCTTCAGGCAATCAATTCTCTGCTAAGAAGCAAATCTGAGTATCTCAAAACCCTTTCACGTCCAAAATTTTCCCTCACAATCCGAGCTATAACCCCTGTTTTCAATATTCTTGTTATAATTATTGCATGCGTATTATTATATTATTTCAACTAATAGATAGAACGTAAATAAGCTAACAAATACAACAAATTCACAACAGCAATAATTTTCTTTGCAACTATTTATTCATCACGAGTAATAATAAAAACACTTTTTAGTCATTACGGAACTGACTCAAAGGAAGAGTTGCTTACAAATCTCAGAAAATTAGTGAGAGAATTTCAGTAATTATTAATTGCAATTAATTGACACGTGAAAGGGTTAAAGGGAGAAAGGATTCCTGAAATGCATTGTAAGAACACGATGTATATGAAGATGATCCAGTAGTTCCGCTGATTACATGCATTTATAGGCACCTAGGTCTGGACATACACAATGGTTAGAATTATGTGGATGTGCGGGTGTTTGGGTGTTTGGGAGTTTGGATGTTTGGATGTTTGGATGTTTGGGTGTGGAGACAGTGCAGAGCAAGAATAGAATAATCCGAGATAGGAAATAATGATTCGCTCCTGATAACGATCCCAGGACACCACACCGTCCCATCATTTACTTTCAATTAGGCCTTCCCTTAATTATCCTTAGACATCCATGAGAAATCCTCCTTCCCTACTATTTGCCCTTGTTCAGGTCGTTAAATTCATTTTTTGCCACCGCCTCTCTTCTTAAGGGAAAACTGGGAGTTTCTCAGTATTTGCAACTCCTCCATCTCAATGCACAGTACTTAAATATAACTATTGAGCCAATTTTTACCTATTTCCTGAGTCCCAGGGAAACGTTTTGTTCCATGGGAAAAAAGTTCCAGGGACAATAAGTTAAAAGAGAATTAATGAAGTTGGTAAGTGCATATAGACAAGGGAAAGGACGAAAGCTCTCCGAAACTCCACATTCTGGGGAGAAAGGGCGCATGAAATAGAAAAGGCAATCTAGTATGTTCGCACCATACGAACGACGAACGACGAACGACCAGAGAGGAACAAGTGGAGGAATAGGAAAGCAAGTATTTTTAATAAATGTGAAAATAGCACGCAATATGTTATTGACAATGATGGAGAGATGAGAAATGAGACGAGAGAAATAAGAAGGTGGAGAAGAAAGACACTGTAAAAGTGCAGATTGGTCTTTGAGGCATTGAAGGCATTGAGAAGAAGGGAGTTGAGTTGGGACAGATTGACGGGAGACACGCGAGTTACACTTTGATGAGGATGTTTTTTTACCTCTTCCTTTTTTCACTCGCCAAAATTACTCTCGTGTTCTCTTTCCTTGAGCACACAAAAAAGCACCTCATCTATCTATTTATAGAACGTTTACCTGAGCCTTCTCCAATTGTCCCAATCACACTTCCCTCTATCCCGTCTATTCCTTATTCTTCATGTCATTCTGTCTCTCCACAATAATTATTCTACATCCATACGCATCTTCTATCACGTATGTACACACTGTATATGTACCTATAATAAATTACACATACATAGTATATATTCAAAGGAGCTCTTACAATAACTCTATCTTCTGGCCTCACTTACTCACACCCGAATAATTTCATTATTTTAATCAAATTATTCTAAAAATTCCTAAGTAAATAATTACCAACAACTTCCAAGTGAGAAGTGATTCATAATTCATTGATAACATTTGGAGGAGTAAAACAATAGGATATTTAACAATGGCAATATTTATAGAAATAATCCATTCATCCATGACCATCGAGTGCTCTACTTGTAATAATAATAATAGTTATTATTCTAGATTAAATAAAATCCAATTCACTCCTCCCATAGAAACATTTTCACAATCTGTCTTCCATTTGGTTTACCTTTCTTTTCTAATCCTAACTTTTCTTATTGTGACTCTGGTTGGAGTATTTATTTTCAAATGCGCTAGTCTAACATGTAATTATTTCCCTTTTCATTTTACAAAATCCAGTACTTGATTTTTAAGCATCAAAGTAGTCAAAGTTTGCAATTATAACTGATTTACTTTCTAGTTTGAAGCCATTTTATAATATTAATAATGATAATGATAACTGTAGATATGAAACAGGAGAATTGTAGACAGGAATTAAGCTGTATGTTTCGAATTATTAGCAGTGTATAATAATAATGATTAAGATTTAAAATATCCCGGACAGGCTTGCATTACCCTGGAAAAAGTAATAATTAAATTTTGAAAGAGATAATTACATAGGTTTTTAGTATGCTGTTGTTGTGAAAGAGTGAGAGTGAGTGAACCTTGTGTGGTGAACTCTGGTGTGAGTATACATAGAGATATAATTAATGATATTTGTGGATATGACGGTGGCCCACGGGTAGATACAGAACATCATTCTTTCTACTTAAGTTCAACTTGAGAAATTATGAATAATTAGAAATAAATGAAGGAGTTGGATTTTGTCATGAAATATGTGTATTGAGGTCTCTTTCCAGTGATTCTGCTCATTAGATAATAAAAATCCTTATGTGTGCTAGGAAACGTTGGGCTGGGATTGAAATAGGAAATGGAAACTCTAAACTCTGGAAAGATATTTTGCAGTTAATGAAATTGGAGTAAATTGGTTGGTTGTAAGGTTGTAAGGTTGTAAGGTTGTAAGGTTGTAAGTGAGTTGAGGGAATTGACGGTAGCGTGTTAGGAATGATAGCGGATGGGACAGAAGATAAGAAATGCGTTGGAGGAAAATCCCCCTGAGCTGGGTATTTCTATGGAATAGAATATTGAGTTGAATCCATGTCACCCCTCTTCTTTCCACAGTTGGTTTTAGCCCATAAATTGCTTCATTTATACTTGTCGGGCTCTCCTGAGTTTTTTTTAATTAATTTAAGTCGTGGAATATGAGAAAGCATGAATTTGATTTTAATTAAGGACTGGGCTGGGGAGGAGGTGAGAAAAAAATGTAAAGCAAATACAAGTGCATACGTGCATAGGACAGGGAAAAGCAATCTTTAGCTACTAACCTATGCATGAAAGGATGAGTTTAAACAAGAATGGAGGAGGTACTGTAGCTGGAGTCGAATGTGAGGGTTACTACTTTTAAACTTTAATAATGCTAAATTTTTTGTTTCGTGCGTGTAAATAAAATTATAAACCAATTAGGAATGTTTATGTATGCTTTTTGGCTTCTGCTAATGCTTTTCTATCTCTCATAATAATCCGGACTGCTTTCCTCATGCAATAATTAGAGTTGGACGTGAGGCAGGAGCGGAGGCAACCGACGAGCATAGGATTCACTTGGACTCGTAATCAAATGAAATGAGGAGGAACGAAGGGCGAGCACAAGTGCATACATTACTCCAGTTCATAATATGTTCCGGCTCAAGCAACTCTTAGTAGTTTGTTGGTGTAATGTCCGACGTATGTAAGTACATGTGCACATATCTATTCTAGTAGAAAGGGACTGGAGTGGTGTCTGTAGTAACTCAGCATTAGGGAAAGTATGACTCGTAATAAGTAAGATGCCGTTGATTGTGCAAGTGTCTCTGGACGAGCGGAAACGAGTGAACAACTCCTCCAGCAACACACACACATGCATTCTTTACCACTGGCTTCCATTTCGCAGTATCAACTATGAACATTGCTCCCAACACCAATATGTAGATATCTATAGGAAGTGTGTACAGGTTGAAGAACGTAACTATGTAAGGTAAGTCTTTCCCGCCATTGTTGGTACCCGCACCCGAAAGCACTCTGAGCACTGTGAGTCTAAAAAGTAGTACAGGGTCTAGGCATGTCATTCGGGCATGTAAAACAAACAGGGAATGGGATCATCAATGTACACACACACACTTACACACTGGATTACCCTGCAGCATGGGAATATGCTTTGTGTCTTCCCTGTCTTCCCGTCTTCCATGTCTTCCATGTCTTCCATGTCTTCCATGTCTTCCAGTCTTCCATGTCTTCCATGTCTTCCATGTATTCCATGTATTCCATGTATTCCAGTCTTCCATGTCTTCCATGTCTTCCATGTCTTCCATGTCTTCCAGTCTTCCATGTCTTCCATGTATTCCATGTATTCCATGTATTCCCTGCAAAACTACTTCTAAGCACTTACTCAATACGGCTACATGCACTTTAAGGTTCCGTACCCTGCCTACGTCCTGTGTATATCAACTCTTACTATGAGTCCCTACCGAAGTCATTTATTATGTGCATATGAATGCATCCAGATTCCCTCATCTCCTACATCTCCATTCCATGGGTTAGGAAGGAAAACTGAACTCCTACAAGCATTCCACAAAACTTTACATACATACCCAGAGTGCAAAATACAAGATGCTCATTGATGAGCATCTTTGAGGCCTGCAAATTGCTATAATTTATTATGCTTGTCAACAGTTTGCAATTGTTCAGTTTTGTTTAAAATTTGACGTTGATAAGGAAGTGTTCCTCTTTGCGTCTTAACGGAACATGTACAGAGAGATACATGTAGTACGTACATATAGGTATATTGTTATAACTATAGTGGAAAGTGGAAGTTGTGTGGCGGATGCTTGTGTGCACATGACGTTGGTTATTGAAAGGCAGTTTTTATTGCGCACCGATTGAGATTGTAGTAGAAGTAATCAAGTTATTTGCATGTGGACTATACGTTGGGTAAAGGTTGGCCGGAGATAGAGGAAGAAAATTCCATGTGGACGAATAAATAATAAAATGTGTAACTTCTGGTAGTATTTTGGGTGTTTGGACGGCGCTAACTGATTACTCTTGTTTTGTTCATGCCATGATACATAATTAATGCTACCCATGGAGGAATAACAAGAGGGGGAGCTGAGACGCACCGAGAGAGTACAACTGAGGGTGTAGAAATATAAACTAATCTTAAGTGTTGAAAATTTTGTTCCAGCTACTTTAAAATTGATGATATCTCTCTCACTTTAACTCTCTCCTCCCGTCTCTATCCTGTACTCCTGGCTTTAGCCAGCTTACATTTCCAGCCTTGTAATTACTTAATTTCATTAGTTTCACCTTCTTTTCACTCCCGCATCCCCTCCTCACCAACTCACCAACTCACCAACTCACCAACTCACCAACTCACCACTCCAAACATCTTCCTCTAATATACTTTCATCCAATTTATTCATCCTAATTCCAGCATAATTGCCTCCTCTCCTCCACCCATCACCCGACACGACAAAAATTGTTTTCATACTCAATGCCCAACGACAGTATCAATATTGCCTCCATTTGTCACAATTTCTCTCCCACTCTTTAAATCCTTTCAATGTTTCTTTGATTTCCTCCATCTCCCCTCCTATACGTGTACTGTACCCGCACACATGTACTCTTTAAAAACCCAAGCAACACATTGGAAGACAAAAGCAAAATCCCATCAAATCCCAAGATAGAGACACCACCCGTAGGTGACGTACCACAAGTTATTAATTACTACACAGTAAAAATTTAATCCCCACTTCAACTTTCAAAGTTCCACATGAAGATGGATATGCAACGAGAGCATTCTCATTTCCAGGGAGGTAATCCTTCGCTCAACATGCCATCTTTTCATGAATTTTTAATCGCCAGTCCTTGCCCAAGACCTTATAATCCTTCCCAACTGTTGCAAATAGACTCAAATGTAAATTCCGGCATCTGGGTATCATCCTCTCATCACATGCATCGCCCAAATCGGCAATTATTTCTCAGTATTTTAGCTATTAATTTGCATAATTACAAGTAATAAGGTAAATTTAAAATTTCTCAAGTCATTACAATCTACAGTCAGTACTGATTTGGAGGGGAAGTAGTTCGAGTTCTGGAATTAGTCCTTCCTGTCAAATTCTGGATTTTGCAATGAAACCGTCTACTTGCCTTGTACTCATTGTATTTTGTGTCACTTGGAATTGTAAGTCTTCAGTTTTCATTTTTATTTTTATTCTTTCGGCTTTTCTACGAACCCAAGCTATTTATCTATTTAGTTTTTGTTTTCAGTAATATTATTTAAATGGAAAAAACTCGGAAGCAAGTGTGAGTCAAGCAATGTCCAAAATAAGGATTTGAATTTTATTTCGTTCAGATAAGAACTTCCACTTGTAAATAGTTGGAAGATGTAAGCGTAAATTGTGTTTATCTAAGTACTTTCATATTTATTGCGTAAAAACTTTCAGGCGTCCATAGTGTGGCTAAAAAGACACCACCTCCGTGGGCAAAATGGGCAAAGCCAGAACCTGAAGAATCCGTATTAGCTGGCACTTCTAATAATAAAGGTGTAATCACTGATGAAAAGCCGTACCCAGGAAAGAAAGCATTTACCAAGAAGAAATCAGTGTCTCCTTGGGCAAAGAAAGGAAGTCCAGGAGCCGTAGGGAAATCTAAGACCAAGAAGCCCTGGTTAACCCCAACCACAACTTTAGCTCCAACAGCTACACATGTAAATGAACTCTTACAAGGGTCCAGTGCTGAAAATTCCATATTCGTTACGAAGTTATTCCAAGCTCTGTCAAATCAAATTCGAAATGATCAAGTGGAAACGACAACGGAGGCCAAATATGAGTCTTTATCTACAACAGCAAATACAATCAGTGAGAAAAAATCATCTTCAATTCTCCCACCTGCAGATCATCGGTTATTTGAGAACTTAGTTCTTCTCGGTTTGTTAAAACCAAAAATTATATCTAAAACGATTCCAGCTTCGTCTGAACAAGGATCTAGTTTGGTTTCAAGTACAACACATATCACAGAACCAAATCCAGCCTTAGTTTCCACAACTGTGGTTGATAAAGTTTGGGCTGAGTCGGAGGCCATATTGAAAATGCTGGAACCACAGTTAATTTCTATTGATGATGGAGATCCAGCTTTGAATAGGTCTCTTGCGCCTCCTAATGCTGCAGAACAACTTGCCATTGTAAATATCCTCACACCTGATTTTCAATTAACCCAGGTTGCTAACACGACTCAGGAAGAAAACAAAGTTAGTTCTCTACCAACAGTTTTAGACATAATCTCCAATGCATCTACAGATGCCATTATCAGCCCACAACCAGACGAAGAAGTTGCCGCTGCTTCCCCCATTGTGGACCAGTCTAATGTAAATCCATTTCCATCTCTTTTACAACTTCTCAATAATGCAAGTGCTCCGGTACCATTCACATCTGCTTCAACGGAGGACGACGAAGACGCTCCTCTCGATGCTGCAACTGAAGCAACAGGAGATACAACAACAACTGCTGAAACCAGTCCACTGAAAACACTGGTCACTCCTCTCGATGCTATAACTGAAGCACCAGGAGATACAACAACAACTGCTGAACCCAGTCCATTACAAAAACTTATCGCTCTTCTCGATGCTACAACTGAAGCACCATTAGATACAACAACAACTGTTGAGCCCAGTCCATTGGTAAAGCTGGTTGCTCTTCTCGACGATACCACTGCAGTATCACAAGGTACAACAGCTACTGCTGAACAGATGCTGTTGACAAAAATTATCGCACTTCTTGACGATACCACTGAAACACCAGGAGATTCTATAACAAACACTGAACTAAGCCCATGGGAAAAACTATTTGCTATTCTTCTGCTGGATGCTACAACTGAAGCACCAGGAGATGCAATAACAACTTCTGAACCCAGCCCATTTGCAAAACAGGTTGCACTTCTCGATGCTGCAACTGAAGCACCAGGAGGTACAACACCTGCTGCACCCAGTCCACTAGAAAAATTGATCAATCTTCTTGGTGCTACCACTAAAGCACCAGAAGGTACAATAACAACTACTGAACCCAGCACATTGGCAAAACAGGTCGCTCTTCTCGTCGATACCACTGAAGAATCGGAAGATACAACTACTGCTGAACCCAGTCCATTAGAACAACTTATATCTCTTCTCGAGGCTACAACTGAAGCAACATTAGATGGAACAACAATTGCAAAACCCGGTCCATTAGAAAAATTTATCGCTCTTCTCGAGGCTACAACTGAAGCAACATTAGATGCAACAACAACAACTGCTGAACACGATCCATTAGAAAAACTGACCACTCTTCTCGATGCTAAAACTGAAACACCAAAAGATACAATAACAACCACTGAACCGAGCATATTTGCAAAACAGGTCGCACTTCTCGATACAACAACTGAAGCACCAGGAGATACAACAACGACTGTTGAACCCAGTCCACTAGAAAAACTTATCGCTCTTCTCGTTACAACAACTGAAGCACCACGAGATACAACAACAACTGCTGAACCCAGTCCATTAGAAAAACCTATCGCGCTTCTCAAGGGTTCAACTGAAGCACCAGGAAATACAACAACAACTGCTAAACCCAGTCCATTACAAAAACTTATCGCTCTTCTCGCGGATACAACTGAAGCACCAACAGATACAACAACAACTGCTGAACCCAGTCCAGTAGAAAAACTTATCACTGTTCTCGAGGATACAACTGAAGCACCATTAGATACAACAACTGCTGAATCCAGTCCATTAGAAAAACTTATTGCTCTTCTCGAGGCTACAACTGCAGCACCAGGAGATACAACATCAACTGTTGAACCCAGTCCATTGGTAAAGCTGGTTGCCCTTCTTGATGCTACAAAGGAAGCACCACTAGATACAACAGCAACTGCTGAACCCAGTCCATTAGAAAAACTTATCGCTCTTCTGGATGCAACAACTGAAGCACCAGGTGATTCAACAACACCTGCTGAACCCAGTCCATTAGAAAAACTTGTCGCTCTTCTGGATGCAACAACTGAAGCACCAGGAGATACAACAACACCTGCTGAACCCAGTCCATTAGAACAACTTATCGCTCTTCTCCAGGATACAACTGAAGCACCAGGAGATTCAACAACACCTGTTGAACCCAGTCCATTAGAAAAACTTATCGCCCTTCTGGATGCAACAACTGAAGCACCAGGAGATACAACAACACCTCCTGAACCGAGTCCATTTGAACAACTTATCCCTCTTCTCCAGGATACAACTGAAGCACCAGGAGATACAACAACAACTGTTGAGCCCAGTCCATTAGAAAAACTCATCGCTCTTCTGGATGCAACAACTGAAGCACCAGGAGATACAACAACAACTGTTGAACCCAGTCCATTAGTAAAGCTGGTTGCTCTTCTCGAGGCTACAACTGCACCACCAGGCGATACAACAACTGCTGAACCCAGTCCATTAGAAAAATTGATCGCTCTTCTCGAGGCTACAAAAGAACCACCAGGAGATACAACAACACCTGCTGAACCCAGTCCATTAGAACAACTTATCACTCTTCTCAAAGGTTCAACTGAAGCACCAGGAGATACAACAACACCTGCTGAACCCAGTCCATTACAAAAACTTATCGCTCTTCTCGATGCTACAACTGAAGCACCAGGAGATACAACAACAACTGCTGAACCCAGTCCAGTACAAAAACTTATCGCTCTTCTCGATGCTACAACTGAAGCACCAGGAGATACAACAACAACTGCTGAACCCAGTCCATTACAAAAACTTATCGCTCTTCTCGATGCTACAACTGAAGCACCAGGAGATACAACAACAACTGCTGAACCCAGTCCATTACAAAAACTTATCGCTCTTCTCGATGCTACAACTGAAGCACCAGGAGATACAACAACAACTGCTGAACCCAGTCCAGTACAAAAACTTATCGCTCTTCTCGATGCTACAACTGAAGCACCAGGAGATACAACAACAACTGCTGAACCCAGTCCACTAGAAAAATTGATCAATCTTCTTGGTGCTACCACTAAACTACCAGAAGGTGCAGTAACAACTACTGAACCCAGCACATTGGCAAAACAGGTCGCTCTTCTCGTCGATACCACTGAAGAATCAGAAGATACAACTACTGCTGAACCCAGTCCATTAGAGAAACTTATAGCTCTTCTCGAGGCTACAACTGAAGCACCAGGAGATACAATAACAACTGCTGAACCCAGGCCTAAAACTACAAGTTCAGAGGAAAATGCTTTGAAGATGCTATTTATTTTTCTCCATAGCCCTACTACAACCGTTGAGACTAGCATTGATTTAATACATGGAAACGCCGAAGTAATTGGAGAAGCTGCCAGCGACGAATCTACCCCAGTAATATCTTCTGATGAGAGTCTTCCAGAACAAAGTTCGCTAATTAAATTGTTTTCACTTTTGGCACTACCACCTTCAGTTCCAGTAAAAGATACTTCAAAATCAGT
This sequence comes from Allacma fusca, assembly GCA_947179485.1. Lineage (NCBI taxonomy): Eukaryota > Metazoa > Arthropoda > Collembola > Symphypleona > Sminthuridae > Allacma > Allacma fusca. The sequence goes on along the minus strand of OX359249.1, from coordinate 53,115,240 downwards.
AGATATGACATCTCCACCAGTAGACAACTTAAAATCAGTCATCTCGATTTCGAATACCACTATTCCCAAGCAAGATCAAGCGGGACTGTCATCAGTTCAGACGAAATTTATTTCCAATGAGTTTACAACTGTGTCTCCTGGAGCTGGTCAACAAATCCTTTTAGAATCCTTGTTAAGTCTAACAACGACCGAAAAAGCTCCTACAGAAACCCAGTTGCTGGAGTCTGTGTTTGCATCTTTGTTACCTCCCGAAGAAACTAAAACGGTAGTAGGCATACCTAAGGAAAAACTGATATCAGTAAACAACTCAGTTACTGGGCCATCATCTGGCACAGGTATCTTGACTTTACTTACAGCTATTCTCTCCTCAGCCACGGAAGCCTCATTAACCGAGTCAGAGCAGTCTGCAACAGAGGCAAATGAAGAAAGAAATGATGTGATCAATAAAATGATTTCTATCCTCAAGGCAGATCAGGTTCCCACAGACAGCCCGACAAGCACAACAGATTCTCCTCTCGAAGTGACAACCATGAAAGCCTCGAAGTCATGCACAATCGTCATTGAGGAGAATGGACCTCTTCTGGCACTCCTCTTGCAAAACATTCTCTGTAAAAACGCAAAAGTAGCAAGCTAGATTGTTAATCATTTCAAGATGATCAGTGTGTTTGTAGCAAATTTTTCTTAAATGCAAGTAGTAGTAAATGCAAGTTCTATAACTAATTGTAATGGTAACCGAATGTAATACATTCTAATACATGTCAGAGTTAAGACTGACTCCCATGCATCTGCAACATTGTACTTGATGTTCCGTGTTCAGTCATTATTTTAACTCGTGCGTTTGTGCAAATTACGAATACGAGCATCACTATGATGCTCGCGCGCCAGTTCGTAGACGACGGGTTCACGAAGTACACTGATTCACTATTTCGCAGGAAGGTTCGTGTTCGAACGACGGCATCGCAGAAGTGAGCATTTCGCGTGAGTATTGGGATGCATGGGAAGCAAGCTTTGCACAATACTGTATATTCTATGGATGATTTCAACTAAAACTTCGCGTATCGCGTACTTTTCGTGTTACGAAATTCTTACATCAGCGAAGTACAGATACAATAAAATTGATCACCAGATTATACGGCATTGTCTCAGGGATAGTTTTTGTATTCATATTACTTTTCTCAGTTTATACATCAAAATCCGTGTAAACCTGAAACATACAAATCGATTTTGTAATGGTTGCAATTTAGAAACTTCCACTCACATACTTGTTAGTACCGTTGACACAATCAGAGGTTAATAATGCATTTGGCGTCTGTGCAGCTTTTACACGGTTTCCGTCTACCTTGGACAGCGTAAGGTATATATGTATGTATGTTTTGATAGGAGTCAATTACAGCCCACTTACTTGGAAACCTTATCACACTTTTGTTTCTTGTTTGAACAACAAATGACGTGAGTTTTATTTTCTGAGGAGAAACTGGTTGCGAATGCATAATTATTACAGGAGGAAAAAATACTAAAAATCCCTAAACATTCAACAGAGAGTATAATTTTACCATTGTGTTAATTTTCCCATGCCGCGCAACGTGGCACTCTAATTGTAAGTAGCAATTAATTTGATTCCTAACTGCTCAAAATCCTTATTAGTCTATAAATCTTTAACAATAGGCAATGGGTGGCTATCAAACCATTAACCATTTAATAGAACGTTTTCACATTAACTCAAATTATGCATACATACTGAAATGTTCCAGGTTCGCCTTATCATTTCATATATGTTATCAATGCAGGGAGGTAGTTTGGTCCCTTGGAGAAGATAATTATTATTGAAAATAATTGTTAGAATCACAATGTCAACTGAATGGCATTATCAATATTACTCTTAGTATTATATACGAAATTTTCGTTGGCTAATGCTACGAAAGCATTAGCTGTACTGTGGACCCTGGTTGAGATGGCCGGTCACATTGTCATTCTTACTCTAAACGCCAACACAGTAAAGTGACCTCTTGGTCTTTTATCATGATCAGTGGGCGCTTTGGTAAGTGCTGAAAGTAAAGTGTTAAGGGAAGAATGCAATAAGTCTTTGAGGCCTGTGCGCTTCCAGCAACTCTACTAGATTGGTGGGAACCTAGGCCACACAATAACATACATATATATAATTACTCTAAAGGTCATTAAATAAAACATTTTTCTTGCAGCCACCAGATAGGTCATAGACATAGATATCCAGGTAAGACCGGTGGTGTCACCATAAGTATACCTCTTGCTGCAAGCGACTTTTCCTACTTACACTGAGCTATTGCCAGCCCGAAATTCCCATTCCTCATTAAACAAGGTTTTTTTTCCACATTTTCAACTCAACGGAGTCTCTGTTGGAGGAAGATGTAGGAGGAGAATCCCCCCATCCCAGGTGGGTCATGTAAATATCCAGCTTCGCATTGCCATTTCCAACACAGCATCACGAAGTGAAGATGGCTTGATCTCTTGACACTTTCACGATCGAACATTACTATTATTATTGAAAATAAATAAATATAAAAATGTGAACTGAGTGGCATTATCAATATTAATATTATTATTTTATGGAATGCCAATTGGCTAGCATGATGCTATGAAAGCATTCGCAAATGTTGAAGAGTTGTATTCATATTCTAAACGTCATGAAAAAAAGGCACGTTTTCTTTTAATGTTTGGACAGAGTATTGAGCGAACGACAGATTACATTTAAGAACACGCTTCACAATGCGAGAAGCTTTTAAAAGAATCAGTTAGAATAAGGTCGGACTACCATTCGCATTTACAGTATTATAATTCATGTACACATGTAACTATATGCATTCACCATGCATGTGGTAGTAAATGTACAGAAACCAGGCAATCTGTAATTTATTACTTTAAGAACGAAAGTTTGTTTTAATTTTGAACCATCGTTTCCTAAGGTACCAAAAATTGCTTTCGTTTACTTAATGTAAACAGAACAAAACTAGGATTCTGAAAAAACAATGAAGCGAACGTATGAAGATATTCTCCGAGTTCCCGGAGCTTTCTCACCTGAAACCTAATTTAGATCAAAAAATTTGGGAAAAATCCAATCTTACGACATCTACGTGAAATTTAGTAATTTAGTTTTGCATGCTCAATCCAAGCAATTGTTCTTGCAACTGAAATTATTAGCGTTTCCTATAGTCATACATTTGGAATGATTTAGCAATTGTTAGTAAATTTGGTTTGCAATGCAAATTTTATAAGCTTGACAACATCTTTGGTTGTTATAATTTCACAATAAACAGAAACCCAGCTTTTACATTTTCTCTGTTAGTGAGATTCTTTGCGGGGTTCAAAGTTACTTCATTGAAGAAACAATTATTTCAGCCTCCGCGCTGCTTCAGTTGATGATGAATAAAAATTATATCAGTTCCGTGGCCCTCCAAACATAAATCTGCTGCTGTGGTTTTGTCTTAACTTTAATTTTTGAATGCTGCAAATACAAAAAATTGGGGAAAAAATGGCTGGACAAACTGACGTAACGTTTCTATGCTTTTATGCTTTTTAAATCATTGATTCCACCAGTATCACAACATCGATTCAACACTGATACAGTGGGAAGATGACTACGTTTAACGCAATTTTTGAAGAATATAGCCCCAGTTTGTTTTAAATAGAGATATTTCTCGCAACTATTATGAAGTCAGATCTAAATTCATGGTCGTCAGGTCATCGGGTGACCTTGGGTCAATCAGGACGTTTGGCACACTATTTCTGACTGATTATCAGGGTGAATGTACGAATACAGTAATTCTGATGACGCTAAAAAGTATCATGACGTCACCCGGAAGCTTCTTAACGTTATTTTAAACAAACGTTTGTCATCCAAAATATTGCATCCTAAAAGTCTACATTCATGCTTATACTAGCTGTCTATCAACTTGTCCAGCTTTGTGGAAACAACTTCCTTAGGCCCTAAGGAAGTTATTTCCACCAAGCTTTACCTCTACCTTTCCATAAACCTTTACCTAGAAGTACAAATTATAACTTAAATTTATAATTTAAATCACCTGTTGATCGGGTGCCTCCATAAGAGCTGACATTAAGAAAGCGACTTGTGAATTCGAAAGGTTAATCTTGGAAAAGGACGAAATAGCGGTTTTGCTCCAAGCAGTTTTGAATGGCATTACGTCCCTTGTGATTTTTGGCAACATCAGAACATCTGCTACACGAGAGGTACACGAGTTTTATTTTATGTATTAAAAGCGCCACCTCTTATCTCAGTACTTAATTTCTCTTTCAAAATCCAAGAGTTACCAAAACTCACACAGCTTTAATTCTTAGCTTAGGGGACTGGGGACCCAAGAATACTTAACTTTGAAAAGCTCATAAAATTTACGTTTAAAATTTGCTTCAAAGATGTGAAAAAAATTGAAATATTTGAATAATTCCGACTGTGATTCGAGTTTTTCAAGCTTTGTACATTTGTACCCAAAAATTAACCAAAGTCCAGTGTAACAAACGTTAGAAAATCTTGAACAAATTGTGGGGTTCAATTGTTTAATGAGTCACTTGTTTATGCGAACTAGAAGGGGCAATCATTCTTATTTATGTGAACACAGGAGTGTGAAAATGTGTTGATGACACCGTTTTGATGAGAATTTTTTCTGATTTACCAAAAGTTGTACTCTCAAAACATCAGTGGACGATGTGTAGGGCAAAGAAATGATTTTTTTGAAAGGTAATTCAATAAGTTATTGCTGGAAGTACACAGAGAGTAGGGGAAGATTATATAAAAATATAGCAAAATGTTTTAATTCAATTTTCTTACATGAAATTTGCACTAGGATTTTATGAATTTTTATCACATTCTCCATGAAAGGATTATAAGAACGGTCTTTGATAATAAGAATTATTTCCCCCGCAAGAATAACCGAAGTTATTAACCTACTCACATTTGGAATTTTCCGAACCCTTGTTTACTTACCAACCAAAATTTCTAATTGGTAGCCTAAAATACCACGAGTAGGATTCTAATGCGTGAAAATACCACATACATATCTACAATGAAAACCATTATAATTCCCGTTCTCCATGTTATGCCTCACATGAATTCCCGGATATTGTTTCTGGGATGTGAATTTACGAGATCCCAGTGTGAGGCAGCATAAATGCAGCCATAAAACTGAGTTGCCTTGACCTGGTTGGTAAAATTGTCTTCCCAGACAACAAATAAAATATTCAATCTTGCCTTCTAATTTACGCCCTGAAACCGCAATATTTGATTGGGAAAAATGATACTCAACTCAAATTAATCCGAATAATATTTTCTAAACAGTATTCAAATATATTGTTTTATAAATACGTCAGATTAGGAATGCCAATGGTCTGGTACATTTATAATGGTCCGTTATTGGTCAGATCCGGTCTGAACCAACACTTGGACCAGACTAGATACAATTGGTTCAGCTCAGGACCAGACCAGACCACACGAGTGTGGTCTCACAAGCACGCAAAATAAAAATGTATGGGTTAACGAAATCCCGTGGAACAAACTAAAAATGTCATTTCTGGGGATAAAAGAAGAATTTGACTGGATAAAACGTGATTATTTAATAACTCTCAATGGTATTCTGGACCATGGTCAGGACCATGGTCTTTGGTCTGGTCTGGTACGAATGACTGGATCAGACCATTGGTCTGATCTGAGCTTTGGACCAGACCAATTTCATAAAATCTGGATCAGACCAGACCAATGGCATCATTACGTCAGATTGTTGTTAAAAAATGGTAAGTTCCGAAAATCCTACTTTCCTTCTGATTCACTAACCTTCAAAAGAAAGGACAAAATCGTCCAAACAGAACTAGTTGAACTGATTTGTTCCAGCCAAACAAGCAGTGTGCAGACAATCACTAAACTATTCACAACTGTTGTAAATTCAACACTTGTATTTTGCATGTATTTATTTAAGGTCTTATAGGTTTTTGCTCATGACTAAAGCTGCCAGATGCCTACCTTTTTAGTAGACAACTACTATTTGGGAAGTCAGTTTACTAAAAAATCATGAGATCTACTAAGTCTACTATTTGATTGAAAAAGCTTCTAAACTCTACTTTTTTTACATTTTCCTAAAATAATTGTAAAATTATTCTGTGCTAGGAAATGTGAACACGATTAAGCGACACTTGTCCGACATTTTAGAAGTTGGTAATGTAAATTTTCGAATCACTAACGTCTATCCATTTAAAAGTAGGTCTATCATTTCAACTCAAATTCTGTTCATTGTTTCATTTCTGCAGCATACTGCAATAGTGCATTAAAGTGAAGTAGTAGAAATCATAAAATGAAAATGAAGTGAAAATCATGATTAAATATTTTTCTTGTAACCTTTAGCACTGAATAGTTGCTTTTATTTAAATGTAGGTACTCCGTGTGCTATTATTTGACCCGAAAAAATTAAAATGGGAGGAGTTTGTACTTTCAACGATGGCTTACAAAAAAGTATCTAAAAGTAATTACTGTCCTAGTTGAACTTACCTCCGCTTCCAGGTAAAATCCTTTCAACATTTGTTTCTTATAAAATTGTCTTGCTAGAAATATTTTTGTCAACACAAACAGGGTTCTGTGCTTCATTTCATGAACCAACGCTGTCACTGAACGCGTATTCGCTTTTTCATCAATAATTTTTGGACGTATGTAAATTCTAAAATGTCCATGGAACTTCTGGAAGCAATGACAGTTGTAAACGTTATTCTAGAATGGATTTGTGTATCATTTTATGATATGCTATTCGGTGACACAAATTTGTTGAAACAAATCCATTCCTCTAACAAGTATGTTACAAGACAAGTTACTAATATTAATATACAGCAGACGTACTTGCCAATAATCAATATACCGTAGTTATACAGCAGACGTACTTGCCAATAATCAATATACAGTAGTTATGTTGTTGTTATTATTGTTCTTTAAGAAAATGCTAACGTTAGAATTGTTTTTATACAACGGAATAAAATTTGAAATAAAATTTAAAAATCTACTATTTTGTTTATTCGAATCTGGCAGCTTTATATATTACACGTTAGCAAAACGTAAATATTTAGTACGCGCAGAATTATCAGCGCATGTATAAAATAAATTTGCTTCCAGATGCAAGTTTGCTAATTATAGTGTCAAAATGATTAAAAACAATATTTAAAAAAGTTTCGCCAAATGTGGATTCTCAGCAAATTATGCTGTAATATAAGCACATTATAAAATTACCAACAGCGCCACGTAATAATGTGGATAAATACCGATCTTTGCCTCGTGGGTAAACAGTTAAACACTCAAGCACGCCGCTCGGAAGACAATTAATAACAGGTAAGATTCCGTATTCGAAGTTGTTTCGATACCCAAATACAGATTAAATATAAGTTACTGGAATATTGAATTGTATACACTATTATTGTCTATAAGTTATTAGCAGTGAATTAATTTACATCAGCTCTTGAATTAACTTCAAAGATAATGAAACGCCGAAATTCGTCTAAACATATAAACAGGTTGGCTGCAATAAGTGCTGAAAATGGACCCACGGGAAGTCAAGACAATGTCGATTAAGAATAATATAATAAATACAAAATAAATAATACACAAATAATCAGGCGCGAAGCCAGGAATTGGCCAAGGGGGGCAACATTAATTAGAACGTACATATGTAAACTGACACATTCTATGGGAAATCCAATTCACGAATTGGCTGCAATAAGTGCTGAAAGTGGACCCACGGGAAGCCAAGACAATGTCGATTAAGAAATAATAATAATTATTATATATAATTAGAATAATATAATAAATACAAAATAAATAATACACAAATAATCAGGCGCGTAGCCAGGAATTGGCCAAGGGGGCAACATTAATTAGAACGTACATATTGTAACGAGATTATTGGATGTTGAATCTCGTGCCCAAGTTCGGAACGAGTCGAGTAATGAAGTGTAGTATTTTTGATGATAATAAAATAATCATTGGCTAAAAATAAGTTTATACTGAATAATAATCTTGTATTAATTTATTCTAATTGAAATCAAAGATAAAATAAACTTGAAATGATAAAAGGATTCTTAAAATAATTCTTCAGTGTTGAATTTCCTCCATGGGAAGTCTCCATGAATTATATTGGGATCCAAGGATCTTTTCCCAATATAATTCTCCGCATGGCTGTGAATCTTCAAGCCTTGGGCAGGGGCTGTAATGGATACGGATCCGTAACGCGAGCTTTGATCCTATCCATACGAGTGCCTCCCAAGAACTCCTGTCTCTTCTTGCTTGACTTAGCCTAAAGATTTGGTCTTAGCCTATTTACATAGTATGTACATAATTACAATTTAACACAATCATCATAATTATTGTTTGTAATAACAATAGGTTAGATTGGTGTTAATGGATTTCACATTCCACTCCTTATTCGTTCTCCTCTCAGATTCTGCTGAGTGGAATTGCTGAATGATCTAAAAGGTTAAATCTTCCTTTTTGAGATCTGTGGACGTGGTCTTTTATTTTCTGCTAACGTGACATCACGCGATCTTTTGTCACGTAGCCTCCGTCTCTTGTCACGTTCTCCAGGTGTGCGAATTGGGATGTAACATTCCTCTTCTGTCGGTAGGCTGTCTTCAGCCGTCTTTCTCGACTGCATAAGGATGTTAGATCAGCTAAACTTTATGTACATGATTAGATTGTCTCAAGTATTTACATTCTTTTTATGATTGTGGTTCCTATAATTATAAACTTATCTGTGAACTACATGTAGGTGTTTGTGTTTGCTTGTGAGCTATGTGTATTACAAGATGTGTGTTTCTTACATACTACTTTTTACAATTTGGTTTTAAGCGTAAGTTCTTTCCTTGTGGGTTTCTGGGCATTAAATTCGGACTCCTAAGGTCGGGCGGGTAACCTGGCGTTGGATGGCCCTGGCGTGGGGGATGCTCGTACTAGTTTAGATCCTACTAAACGTTCGAAACTGTTCTGGACTACTGTAGCGGTATCCGGTGCTGTGATCCTCTTCAATTCCTGGTATTGATGTCTTGACTCCGGTATTGGTCTACGAGCTATTATTCGACAATAATAGGCACTAAGGCTGATGATGGCGATTAAGATGAATATTCCAAAGCTGCTAAGGATGATGATAGTGAGGTTGCTATTTTCAGCTGGTGGTGGTGGAATCCACGTGTCTCCTACCTCCTGTGCGTATTTTTGTAACCAAGGTGGATATCTGTTGAAATCAACTTCGTCTGTAGAAGGACTTATTGGTTGATTCATTTGCGGTCTTTGTAGTAATTGCTGCTGTTGTAACTGCATTTGTTGTTGGAGTTGCAGTTGGTTTTGTTGTTGAGCAGCTATCACGTTTGCATCTTGTGGGTCGTAAGGCACAACAGCCATTTGTCCATTGTTGCCTGGATGTAATAAATGCAAAACAGGATCTTTTTGTGACAAATGGGTGGCGGTTATAGCTGTAGAACCTACTAACATGGGTGGTACTACGTATTTTGCGATCCATGCTCCGATGGTAGTGAGTCCCGCTTGAACTACCGGTCCAATGGGTTCAGGTTTCGGAACTGGACGTCCTTCAGTTTCCACAACTGCGAGAGTTATGGTGATGTACAGAATGAAAGGTCTAAGTGTCATTACTCAAATCTATGTTTTCTTTGATTATGAGTTTCTGACAATTGGTAATTGTTGCAGCAATAGATTTTGGTTTTCCAGTGTTTGAAGTCCAGGGACTGGTTGTAAGTTGACTGTGTCCAGCCTGATCCTGGAGCTTTCCTTTTATACTGGATGGTCTTGATTGTTTAGAACAGTAGAGAATGTAAACAATTACGAGTCTTTTGCAAGATTTACTTAATAAAGGGATGTTGGTCCGAATTTAATCTCCATACTCTTCCGGTGGTAGTAATCTAAAAGTAAACTATAAACAAAATTATGTTAGCTTTGTTCTTTTTGTATTGGTTTCTTATTATGTATTTCTTTTTATTTGATTTTATGCTTATCCTATGTTCTGTTATACTGCCATTCCTCTCTAATCCTCCGGAAATCCCCAATGGCTGATTAGGAGTAAATGTCAGTTTTTTTGGTTTCGTGATCTGCATTCTATTGTTATAAAATGCTGACGCGAAATTCTTGCTCTCTGGAATTTTGCATCCCTTCATAGAGCTCCCCGTAAAGGTTCGTTATCTGCTCTTTCTCTCTCTCCTACTTTGACTATTAAGATTGTATTAAATAGTCTGACCGTAATTTCTGTTGATGTATTGATTTTTATTGTCTGACAGGTGGATCTTTTGTCAGGGAAGATGGATCACCCTTCTTCTGAGGTAGCTTCCTGAAACTGATGATGATCAGTCTAGGTTCCGATGTTCCCAATCCCGATTTTATGTTGTACTTTCTTTTTAGATTCATTTCCTCTACGAATTTGTTGAATTCTTCGTCATTCGATAAGGCTAGTTGTGAAACATAAAATTGCGTTGGGGCGATAGGGTCAGTTTCTCTTCGTCCTTCTAATAATTGATTTTCAGGATCTCGTATCATTATCTCGGACTGTGGTATTCTCTTGATGTTAAATAGAGTGCTAAGTATGTCGTCAGGGTTAGCGGGAACCTCTATTACAATTGAACTCCATGTTTCTGCTAAGTTCAATAGGATGGTTTGCCTAACTAACGATAAGTGAGTTGTTCCTGGTATGTAGTCTACTTGCGTGTCTCGTACTCTTGCTGGAGTTGTTCGGCTTTGATGTAATGCTTCAACTGCTCGGGTCAGTCGGCTGAATCGTTCTTGTCTCCAACATTAGATGATGTTCAGCTCGTTCAAATATTCTATTACAATTTATGCTGTGGTTTTCGGATTGAAAACAGAATTCCTTCGGGATTTTCTACGTGAAGTGTAGCTGGGTAGATTTAGATGGTGGCACTGTATAGGTCAAAAATCCATTCTTCCCATTGTTCTATCTCATCTAAAATTTCCGAAATGGGTGAAGATTCCCCTTCTGATCTTATGGATTCTCCAGTCCATTCCTTCCATTTTTCTATAGCCGCTCTTTGCTTGTATAGAATGATAAGGCGCTGTGCCATGGGTTGGAATTCTCCAAAAGAAAGTTGGTCTGCTGGTAAATCTGCTAACATCTGTAATCCTATCTCGGGTCGTCCTGTTATAGGCGCTCCACGGTGAATAAATGACTCCATCCATAGAGCTTGTTCTCCCCAACTTGGTTCTAATCCTATGTCGTTCCATATGTGAATAAGTAATCGCCTTACTTCTGTTCCGGTTAATCCTTGGAAAGTACCGTGATGTTCTCGGCATAGTAATTGTTGTGGAATTGTCGTCCCTTCATTTGCTTTTAGGGAACGGTATAGAGTGTCCCATAATTGTGCTATCATTTCGCCTGGGTGAATCGTTAAGTCAGTGGCTAATGTTTCCATTCTTGAGTCTGTAAAAGATATTCGTCTCCGTGCTTGTCGGTAAATAATAGAAAGGTCTCGTTCTGCTGGTGCTACTGCTTGAAATTCCGTGGGGTGATCCATTGCCTCCTGTATTAACATTCGTCTTTCTCTGATAGTTTCTTGTCGAGTTTCTGTGTCAGCTTCGAACATGTTTTCTTCATAAGATAAAGTTTCTCTTTGGGGTAAGTTCTGTGCTTGTTTTAACATTTCTTGTAGTTGTTCCAATTTGAATTTTGGATAGTTGTTTTCCTTCACCTTTTTCCTGGCGATTCTGGCCTCTATGGTTTCCATGTGCATCCGGTGTGTCCATTGGAAAAGACTATTTGCTCTCAATCCATCATGGTCTGGTTTACGTATGCATGGAAACTGTTTTGGGTCTCTGCTTGGTATATCTTGACAATTTCTGCATTTGTCCATCATTGGCAATAGTCCGTGTCCTTTACATACTCTGCATTGTGGTCTATCGCTCCAATATGGTCTGCTCTCATTTCTCCAGTCAGGTGAAAAGTCTCGTATGCGTCTTCTCATGTCTCTTTGTGTTTCTTCTGCTGGACTTCTATCACGAAAGCATTGTCGTCTTTGCTCTGGTGAAAGTCCCCTTTCATTTTGTGCGCTTCGTTCGGCTCTTCCTATTGCGAATGGGGATTCGACATTTTGAAAGACTGTGGCTTGTGTAACTGAATCTGGGCGATGTAGAACAATAAGTTCGCTTCCACTTCGGATGTATTGTGGATGCGAAATGTCAATCCGTGTTATAGTGAGGTCCCTTTCTTCAGGTGGGGTGACATTACGAGCCTGAGATCTTGTATCAAAATCGTATCCTCTCGTGAATCTTCGAATGGTGTTTCTTTGTAGTTCAATGAGTCTTTCTTGTTCCCGTACTTCTCTCTCTTCCTCAGATGCTTTCATAGCCTTCTCTATGTCTATCCTTAGTTGTTCCTCCTCAATTTCGTCCTCAGATTGTTCTTTCTCCTCGTCTGGAAGTGTTCCTGCAGTGCATTCTGTAGGATTTCCACATAGCATTTCGGGTGTCAATGGTGGATCCCATCCTGCCTCTCTATTTGCTCTGGCAAGGAATCCAAACATCTCTTCTCCCTTTTTCATAACATCCAAACTTGGACAGTCTAAGTTTATGAAGGATGGTCGTCTGGCTTTCTTTCGTGCTTTTGTTTTCTCTTTCTTTGGTTTAGGTTGATTTACTTGTCAAGACTGGTGATGATGGTCGTTCCTCTTCTGGAGGTGCTGATGGCGTAGGTGTATTCAGCTCTCTTTCCTCCGGTGTGGCTTCGACATCAATGTTTGGTGGAGTTTCTTTCAGAATTCCTGGTGGATTTTTTGTCTCATCTATTGCGAATGCTGTACCTATGTACAACAAGGTTCTAAATATAAATCTTATAAAGCCTTGTAGTATGCCTGTGTTTCTGGGTGCTGCTGATGATTCGCCGCTCTCCTTTTCCATGGCTCTCAGTAATTCTAGTTGTTTTCTGATGAATTTGTGGTTGTACTCAATGGGTGTCCATGAGTTGTCTGGTCCAAGAAAAGCTTCTCTTTTTCGTCGTAGATGTGTCTCCTCCTCCCCTCTTGGAAGCTCGTTGTCCTCAACGATTGTAGTTCGACGAAAAAGTCTGCGCTGGTTGAATGATGTTACCTGTGCCTCAGTTTCCCATTTATTGTATGTGTCTGCTTCGATGTGATTTACTCCCTTGTAAATCATGGGAAGTAAAATTGCAACTGTCATATTGGCCTCATGGATGGTGATAGCGGTGTTGAAGAAAACTAATTCTCCGTCCAAAATTTCCCTATCAGGATGTGTGAAATCTTCTCCCGTGGTTAGGCTATGAGGGTCATCTTGGATTTGTCTTTGGATCTTTGACAAATCCTCCCTGGGAATAATACTTCTTTTCGTCCGGTTATTGTGCGGTTGGTATCCTAGTATAATCTTTAAGCTTGATCCTAGGTGTTCATTGATACCTTTATCGACTGCTTTTTCTAGGGTCTCCACCTTATTCTTAGTGAAAATACCAGGTAGAGTGTATTGTTGTAGTATGTCAAATAACTGGAATAGTTTATGAGGTGAAAGTTTCCATCCGTCACGCATGACTCGTGAAAACATCAAAATTCCACTGGGTGTGTCAACTTCTTGGGGTTGATTTTCTTTGTGATTTTCTCCTTGTACATAAATAGCTTTATTCCATAGTTGAGAAATGGATGAGTTTGTTAACCATTCAGCCTGTCTTTTTGCTCTGACCGAAATGGTTTTCCGCACGTAGGGTGATGACGTAGTTGTTGTGGTGGTTGTGATTGGAACTTGGATATTTAGGTTGTTTTCCAGTTCCATCACACTAGCTGTGTCGATAGGAAGTGTAATCCACATTGGTCTTCCGTCTTCAAGTTCGTATTTAACCATAATCCAATCATCTGGGATGACTGCTCTCTGTCCGCATGTTGGCTTCCAATATTGTAAAACATAACTCATTGTCATGATAGTCCAAGTTAAGGCTATAGCTGCCATGGTGGCGCATCCTTTCGCTGTATCGGATTCTTTGAATCTTTGAATCCAATTGGAAAAGAAAGGTCTGACATTTTCTCCAAAATTGTGAGGTGGCGGTTCACTATCCCTTGTATGAAGTCTGCGGTGTCGTTCCATACTGTTGCATGTGAAATCGTCATGTTTCGCGGTCCTCCTCCTCCTCTGGGTGGAGAGTGATCATCGCGTGGTGGGCTGGGAGTTATTGGTAACTCTTCCGTATCCATACTTAAGGAAATGTCATGAGGTGGTGTCGCAAAATCTGATAAAGATGAAGATTCAATTTGTTGTTGTAATTGAATTGGTTCCAAGTATTTTTCCAATTCTGTTGCTATCTCGTCAGTTAAAAGTGGAGTGATAGCTCTCTCCAGTTCGGTTTGGGTTTTAAATACTTGAGTTTTGTTGACGCTGCTATTCAGGGTGGATAACTCCTTCTCCCCTGTGGGTGGCTGGACTTCGGTTCCAGTCGTTCCTGTGCGTTGATGTGGTCCTTGCGATGTCTCTGGTGTTGTCATTTCCGGGGGTTGGTTTGCTTCCATAGGCATATCGGGGAATTTCCTTGAGTCGGGGTTAATTCCCAGTAGAGTACATACGGCTGGAAAATTATGTTTAATTCTCCATGCTCTCCAATCAATACGTATCTTATGCACTTGTTCTTGTGCATAGTCTCGCATTTCTTTGAAAATGGCTGGGTCCTTTCCGTTGTGGGTGGCAAATAAAATAGATAGACTGTCTCGTTGTAAATTGCGAACAATTTCGTCGTAGTGAGATTGTCGCTTTGAATCCAAATCCAAAATATGGATTATTGGTAGTGGGTCTAGTGTTGGTAAAATTATTTCCATTTCTGCTTCGGTCTTGGGTCCCTCGGCTTTCTTTCTAGCCAATTTTTCGGTCTTTATGCGTTTTTTCATGTGGTGCTCGCATTCACCATTCTTAGGTTGAGGATCTGTCAAATTCATGGGGATATGTCGGTTCCTTTTGCATTTGGCATGTGTACATTTGATGTAGCTAATCTGCTTCAAAATTTCAACTTCTGCTTCTGAGCTGACTGCTGATGTATCTGTAGTGGACCCTGGGCTTTGTGTTGTTGATTGTTGAGGTGACTCATTTTCAATAATCATGATTTCTGGTGAGACTGGCTGATGTACTATCGCCTGAGGTGGTTGTGGTTCTTTCCGACTTTCCGGTGTTGTTAATATTATATCCAGAGAAGTAGCCTTTTTTCCTTTGGCATCTTCTGTCTGTACAACATTAACTTCCATAGATGGCTGTATTGGCGTTTGAGGTGTGGATTGTATAGTTGGCTCCACACGTGCTGTGTTGGGTCCTATAGTGCTATGCTTTGTTGGGGTGGTTGGGGTAGATGTGAAAGGTTGGTCGTCTCTCGTCCGTTGTTCAGCCTTGGCCTCTCTTTGTGGTAGGGGTTTTTCGTCCCCACGGTTAGAGTCCTGAGGGCTGCACAGCCTCTCGTTTCGTATAGGTGAGGTGGGCCTCTTCAGGATTTTTTTGGGTGTGGAAAGTTACAGCGTTATAGCTGGCCTTGGCTGTGTCAATGGGTGGAGTAAGTATGGATTGTCTTTCCGTACTTCTACTCCTGACAGGTGAATTTCGGCTACGTCTTCTATCATCCTCATTTGACCTGTGGCCGCTGCGTTCATACTGTCTTGCAGGTGACCTTCGTCTTTGATAATAGTAAGTGTCTCTATGTCTACTGCTACTTGTGACAGTTTCTATTCTGGGTGGCGTACTTTCTCTCGATCTCATCCTTTTGGGTGTATGGGATGAAACTTCTTCCGTCTTTCTAGATCGTTCCTCTTTAGAATTTTGGCGGTCTCTGGAACTGTATCTAGAGCTGCCAGGTTCTCGATCTTCATGGCGATTATCTTTCCTCATCTCTCTCCTTTGTCCTCTCCCTACTGCCACAGGCTGTACAAACTTGAAATCTGGTTCTTTGTCAAGCTTGTCAGATGTGACGGTGGCTGGTACTTTGGCTGGTTTGTCTTCCGGTCCCCAGTCACTTACTCCGTGTAATCGTTTCTTCGTAAGTTTACACGCTGGGTCGGCTGTAAAAATTCTTTTCGCTGAGTCCACAGTGTAAGGTCGTCTTTCGTCTTCCAATTCTTGTGACGTTGCCCATGGAGTCCTCAAAAAATCGGTACAAGGTGGCATGATTGTCGACACTTCTTTTTCTCCTTTGAAGGGAACAATTTTCCATGGGTCTTCAGGTTGACGATTCCTGTTACTGGCTGGTATTGCCACTTCGTTTATCTTTGTGGGCTCAAAAGGTTGGTCTTTGAATAGAAATACCATATCATCCGGGACTCTCTTTCCTTTTCCGAATTTCCTTCTCCTCTTCCGCAAAATTTAGAGAGCCGCAATAATAAGGGTCTCTTTTCAAAACTCTGTAGTCGTAGTTAGAAATTGCACCAGTTTTTTGTAGTGCTCAGATAAAAAATGAATGACAAATGACTTCATTCTTTTGTTCCGTTCTGATGATAATTCTATTTCCAATTCTTCCGTCTAAACTGGTTACTGCTTCCAACCGATGAGTATCCATGTTAGGAATAAGTTTTGATGTTGGTTGTGGAATTTCTGTAGTACTTACATACTGTTTCCAGTATAAGGGTCGTCGTGAGTCATCATCCTCCTCTGAGGAATTATGTGACTCATTCCTTGCTGTTTGATATATAGATGATTGCTGACCGTTTGGATCCATCTAGACGGGTGACTTTGAATATCTTGTCGGCGAAAATTTGGTCAATAAAAAATGGTCCAATATGCTTAACTCTTTTCCTTCTGGAACCGTCGTAATAACGAGTTGTTGAAAGTCTGATTACTTCTCCCACTGAATATTTCCGCGGCTGAAGTTGATACGGATCTGAACACTTCAAAATATGGTGCAGATAATAGAAGTTCATACCTGGGTTTCAAAACCAAATCTTTGAGGTGACTTCCTCCGGCGGGTGGGGTATCTATTCTGAGTTACTTTCTCTTTTTCACAATTACTCTCGTCGACGGTATCTGAGAGTACTGTGTGATGTGGAGAATTGGTTTGTATTGTTGAGCTTCCTGAAGGAGTATCTTTGTCCTCTCCTGAGCTATTTCTGACGTTATCAGTAATTGTTGAATTTGGATGTCCAATATCCGTTGGAATGTTGTTATTTCCTCCTTGATTTGATTGATTCGTTGTCTGGCAAACTTTTGTTGAGCTATTTTTGACATTAGGTTCCTCTTCTGTAGAGCTTTCTACTTCTTTTCTTGCCCCTTGCTCTGGAGTTCTAGTATTCTCAATTTCAACACTCTCTGATCGTGATTGGCCTGTCTCAGTTTCTCTGCTGTCTCCTCCAACTGTTTTTTGAGTTGAGCTTGGGTCGCCTCCGCCTCTTTTATCTCTGGCGTTGTGACTTCTGGAGATGTTGGGGGCGATGTGTGACTTGACTTGTCTGACATTCAACGTTTGCTCTGCTCCTTCCGGCGTTGAAACGCTCGGTTCTCCTCTGCTATCTCCTCCTGGAGGGCCAGTAATTCGTGTCTCAAATTCTCTATCTCTGTCCGAATTCTTGGCGAGGCTCTCCTCACCACTTCGGCTTGTGCAAAAAGTCTCACGTTCTCCGTTGTCACTCTGGCTATCTGTGCTCTCAATTCGGCCTCCGAATGGTTGGGTATTTGTGGAGGGTTGGCGTGCGGAGGTGTCATAAGTATTTTTCAGCGATTGTTTCTCAGTGTTTGCAGGTCCGATCGTAACTTTTGGGCCTGCTGACGAAGCTCCTGAAGTTGTCTCTGAAGTTCCGCCTGTTGTCTTTCCGCGTTCTCTAGTGCTCTCCTCAACTCTATGTTTAGAGCTCTTGCCTGTTGTGACTCTTGTACTAGAGGGTTGTAATATGGGGGGTTGTTTCTCTGCATCTAATTGTCTTTCGTCACTGCAAGTACGAGCATATCTTTGATACTTGCTAGTGCCCACTTGACGTCCTTTAGCTCGCTCTCGAGAAGTTGATTGATTTCCTGTTGAAGTAAAAGTGCCTGTTGCAGGTGTTTGATATGTTTGCGAAGGTGGTGAATCGCTGGAAATTGGTCCTCGGGGTAAAGGCTGTGCTCCGGCATTAGTACAAATAGGATCTTTTTGTACTGTATTCTGATCTTGTTCCTCACTTTCTAATGGTTCTTTGAAAGTGAGTCTCTTCCGCTTAAGCTGAGATGAACTCTCAGGTTGAGTAGTAGTCTTTAAAATTGATTTTAGCACAAAATCACTTTGCTCTTTTTCCACCAAATTCCAATTTCTTTTTGTTAAAATTTCTACTAAATCTGAGTCCAGATCGTATCTGAACTCTTCTTCCAAGTCCTCACGGCGTGTGCAGGGCTTGAGTCGCTCAACGTGTACTTTTTGTGTTTTCTTTGGATTTTTGTAATCCTGAATAATGTAGTTGTCCTTTGATAAAACTTCAATAACTTTAAATGGACCTCTGTATGGGTGTAGGAATCGCTCTGATTTTCCGATCACTCTGGTTGGTGTGAAGACTCGTACTGAATCTCCAATCTTAAATTGTACTTGTCTTCTCCTCCGATCGTACCAATCTTTACTATACTGTTGTCTTTGTATTATCTTCTTTATTGCTTGTTGGAGCCGGGCTTTTGCTTCGTCGGCTGTTATTAAGTCGTAGTTGACCGTTTCACATGACATAATCATATCCATGTCATCAATATGTTCCCTCCTAAACATCATAAAGAATGGGGTCTCTCCCGTCACATCATGTCTTGATGTGTTATAGGCGTGAATGAGATAAGGCAGGCACATGCACCAAATACTTTGTTCTTCTTGTGCATAGTGGCTGAGCATTGTACTTATGTTCTGAACCATTCTCTCAATTTGTCCCACGCTATTATGCCTCATTGCAGTTGCTGTCGTATGATTAATCTTCAGTTTTCTTAAAAGTTGCTTTGTCACTTCCGCTCGAAATTCTGATCCAGCATCGCTCATCAGATTTTTGAAAAGTCCAAATTTTAAAACTACATGATGAAGTAAAAACATTTGCTATCCTCTCAGCAGTTTTATCTGGAATAGGCTGAGCAATTACGTATTTAGAAACGTAGTCTTGAGCTATAATGATGTACTTGTGTCCGTTTACACTTGTATGTATAGGGCCTATAAGGTCTATACAAAGTGCATCGCCTACATTTTCTACTCGTATAGGGTGTAAGAGTCCGGCGGGCTTTTGCCTTGGGATCTTTGCTGCTTGGCAGCTTTCGCATGACATTACATATTTAGCCACTGAAACTTGGATCTTTTTCCAGTGGTACTTTCGACATAGTCTATGAAGCGTTTTCTGAAATCCGAGATGGCCTCCACATAATAATCCGTCGTGGGCCTTAGTTAATAAAAAGTTTCTCAAAACTCTAGGTACTATGAGTTTTGGTCCATCTTTATGTTGGACATATAAAATGCCATGGTCATCATAAAAATACTTCTCGTATTTTTGTTTCTCTCTCCACTTGAGTGAGTTCAGATGAGTCATCATGTCCTTTATGTGAATACAGTCTGGGTCTTTGTTTTGCATTTCTTCCAAATTATGTTCTTTTAATGGTAGTACTTGTGGTTCTTCCTCCAATGTTATGGCTAGGTCCTGAAATTTTTCCCCTTCTCCTTGGCACCCCTGCAGTGCGAAGGCTCCTATATAAAACTTCGGTTCACTTTCAGGTTCTAATTCTGAGTGGCGCTACTCATAAAACTGGGGTTGCGGTGTATTTCTAGAAAGTATTCTTGGATTGTCTTTTGGAGGGTTTATTGTTTCCACTCTCCATTTTTCTCCATTCGTAAATTTTAACTCTCCTGAGTCTAAATTTTGTTGTAATTGTTCGATATTTTCGTCTAGTAATTTCCATTCTTGCTCTGATTCTTGAGGATTCACGTACAATTGGGTACCGGGGGTATTTATTTCTTCCTCCGTAACCAATGGCACGGCATTTCTTTGAATCTTATTCAACCAGGTCTGTATGTCTTCGTAAATTTTCTTCATTTTCTTCTCGCTCGAGTCTTCCAAATTCTCTGCCTTCTCTGAGTTGTTATGACCTGGCCGTGGTCCTACGGAGGTTGTTTGTATTCCTCGTGGTTCTCGGCCAGTGCATAACGTCTTGTGGAAATTTTCCTCATTGGATTCTGCATCTTTATCCTGAATTTTTTTTGAAGATTCCGGCTGCTCCTCATCTGGGTTGTCATCATTTTCTTTCTTTAATTTGCTGGGAGTAATGGGCTCCACTGTGAAGATGCGGTCTTTCTTCGCCGTGGATGTACATAACTCCTCGTGAATTAGTTTGTCAACTGTTGTCTCTGCTATTTTCCGACTGATGGGTACGGCGAGCGTTGGCTTGGACACTGTAATTTCAGCGTCCGCGAATGCTCCCGCATCTGTTGGTTCTGGATTATCTTCCGGCTCTTCGTCTGCATCCTGAAATTGGTCCATATAGCTTGGCTCTTTGTTAGTTTTGGCAGGTACGGTGGGCTGGGCTTTGGAAAATGTTTCTTCATTTTCCAGAACGGCCCACGTATCCGCTGGATTTTTATCCTCCTCATCTGAAGATACTTCCGAAGGATCTTTGAAGTATTCCAGATTAATTTCCTTTTTGAATGACTGATCTTTTGCCATGGACTCGTGATTTGAACCCAGAGAATGTGTCTTCTCTGCGTCTTTTCCCGTGTCATGGCTGGGGCATTCTGAATCATCATTTGAGCCTTTGAATAGTTGTTCTGGAGATTCTCCTATGTGTGAGTTATGGTAATCGATTTCTCTCATGATATTAATATTCTGCTCATAAATGTATTCGTTTGAGTAAACCCATTTTGAGGTGTTGTCATGTTCGTTTTCTATTTCTGTAGCAAAGGTGCAAACTGTAACAATAGTGTCCACGGATAATGACCATTTAGTGCACATATCTGTCCCAAGTGTATTTTGTTTCACTAGGTCTCGTATGTACATTTCATGGTTGGTCCATTTAGTTTCTTCACCTGGTGCTGGTTGATGTATCAGAAGTTCCACTCGTTTTACTGGCTTATCCAAATCTTCACTAGGACTTGCATCCTCTGCTTGATTAGGAGAGTACTGTAGTTGTGAATCCAACCCCAGCACTTCCCTAGTCTGCTCAGAGATTTGCATACTTGCTGCTAACGCTGGGCCTCTTTTCAAAAGAATTTTTCGATCACTTACTGGATCTGGTTCGTATTCTATTACGAGGTCTTCCTCATCTTCCTTGTCTTCCTCTGTGTGTGGTAGAGGCGCTCTTGAAAGAAAATCTGCATCAAGATGAGTTTTTCCAGTTCTGTAAGTAATGATATAGTCAAATTCCTGTAATTTAAGGATAAATCTGCTAATTCTGTGATTTGGTGATTTCTGTATGTCCAAGTATTCGAGTGCTAAATGATCGCTTCTGATGTGGAATTTCCGTAGATACAGGTATTGTCGGAATTTTCTAACTGCAAAAACTACTGCTGCTAATTCGAGTTCTGTAGCAGAGTATCGTTTTTCTGAAGACAATAAGGTTCTGCTTGCGTAAGCAATTGGATGCTCTCCATCTTCATCTTGGAGAACACAGCATCCTAATCCTTCTAGTGATGCATCCGTATGTAAGATACAATTTAGTATTGGGTTGAAGTGCTTTAATACGGGTGCGGTTGTAAGCTTTTCTTTAAGGATCTCAAAAGCTTCTGTTGCTTCATCTGTCCAATGGAATGCGTGAATTCTTTTCTTGCCTTCTGACTTGCCTTTGCTTCCTATCCATGATTGAGAAATTGGGTTTGCTATTTTTGCAAAATCCTTTATGTATCGTCTGTAAAAGCTGCAAATTCCGTAGAATCTTCTGGCCTCAGTCTCTGACTTCGGAATCTTGACCTTCTTAATTGTTTCTATCTTGCCTGGGTCTGGGCAAGTACCTTCTCTTGATGCTTTAAATCCTAAGACAATAATTTCATTATACCCAAATTTGCATTTTGAAGGCTTAAACTTGAAGTTTTTGTTGCTTGCTCTAAGAAGCAATTCTTCCAAAGATGCTAACTTGTCTTCCATGTTGATTCCATATGAAACAACATCATCTAGGTAAACCATGGCTCCTCGGATTTTTAAGGAACCTATCATCTGATCTGCTGCTCGTTGAAACGCTGAAGGTGCTATCTTTGCTCCCATTGGAAGTCTTAAAAAGCAGTAAAGTCCATCTTGGGTAATGAATGATGTTTTCACTTGATCATCTTCATGAATTAATAATTGGAAAAATCCTGATTCCATGTCCAAAGTGTCGAAGATAGCTGATTTGTTGAACTGCATGAGTATGTCATCAATTCTGGCTATAGGATAAACTTGATCTGTAATTGTTTTGTTCAGTGCTCTGTAGTCTACAACTGATCGGAAAGTTCCGTCTTTCTTTTTGATGAGAAATAGCGGACTGCTATATGGTCCGTTAACTTCCTTGATGATATTGGCATCTAACATTTTTTGGATTTCCTCTCTCACCTTTTCGCGTTCTACTGGCGAGCAAGGAAATGGTTTACATTGTACTGGTGGGTTGTTACCTGTGTGGATTCTGACGGGTTCTACCCATGCTGGTTCTTTCAAGTCGGCTTTGCTAAAGGCAAAACATTCCGGGTATCTTGCAAGTAACGCTCGGTATTGAGCTTTTGCTTGTTCTGGTAAATCCGGGTTGATGTCAAAACAATCCAATTGTTCTTGTGTTAATCTCAAACTTGTGTCTCGGAGATTTTCTCTTTTTATTTTTAGGATTTTGAAGTCTTCTTCTGCATATCCAACTGCCGTCCTTCCATACATAGTCTGAGCTCCTGCTGACGGGTTGAATACATATGCATATGGGTCTTCTTGTGGAACAATCTCTGCCGCTACCAATAGCCTATTGCTGGTGTAGAGTTGCTCCAAAGGGTTGAGTAGGAAGTCCTTCTTGATTTTCCTTGGAATATGGATAGGTACCTTCATGTGAGTCATTGCTGGAATGGTGACTGTTTCCTTTGTTCTACATATTTGACTCGCTTTAGGCTTCTTTTGATTGAAGGAAAAAATTGACTTGACAAATTCGGTATCTGCTTTCTTTTGTCCCATGTATAGATGCGTGTCCCTGGTCATCGGGATGGTTTTGGAATAAGGGCTTCGAATCTCTTCCTTCTCATAATCAATCAAAACCTTGTATTTGGTCATCAAATCTTCTCCTATAATCATCTTTGGTTCAAGGGTCTCCAAAATTAAGCCTTTAAATTGTAGTTCTACTCCTTCAATTGTCATAGGAAATTTCGTTACACACATTGGCCTAATTAATTCTCCCGATGCTATTGCGACACGTAGTCTGCTAGGTGCTTCTGAAATCTCTGCACATTTTGGTAGAAGGTTTCTTTGTATGCAGGATCTTGTTGCTCCCGTATCTAAAAGTACTGGCATTACCATACTGCAAATCTGAACTTGGATTGTTGCTTTACTTCCGTTAACTATTCTGCATGGATTACAATCTACTATTTCTAACTCTTCGTATAATTCTTCCATCTGTAATTGTTTGTCTATGAACATCTGTACTTGTTGTTGGACATCGAGTGTTATTGGGGGTGCGTCCCCCTCTGTTGGTTTCCCGAAGGATGTGGACTTGCCCGGCGTTTCTTTTGGCAATTTCGTGCTTGATGTCCCGGCTCTCCACAATTAAAGCATGTTTGGTCCCTTTGTGGAGGTTCGATGGCCAGTTGCCCTTCATTATTTGGCTGGATTTGCTGTTGTTGATTATTTTGACGGTAATCATTATTGTAGCCTCTTCCTCCAGATCTGTTCCTCTGGTTTCCGTCTCTGGAGTTACTCCTACTTCGGCCATTATTATTGTAGCCTTGGTTGTATCCTTGATTGTTATTGTATCCTTGGTTGTTGTTGTATCCCTGGTTATTGTTGTATCCTTGGTTAATGTAGTATCCCTGATTGTTATTGTATCCGGGGTTGAATCCTTGTTGATTGTACCCTTGATTGTAGCCTTGTTGGTTATAACCTTGATTGTAATTTTGTTGATTATAGCCTTGTTGGTTCCAACCTGGATTATTATTGTAGCCTTGGTTAGGTCCTGGATTAAATCCGTTATTGTACTGGCCTTGACTCTGGTAGTTGTTAAATCCTTGATTGTACCCTCGGCCTGGACTTCTGCCTCTGTTATCGTACTGTTGATTATTATTGGGTCTATAATCATTCCGATATTGTTGGCGTCCTCTGTCTTGGCCTTGATTATTGTATCCTCGGTCGGGTGTCGGAGATCTTCCTCTATATCCATTATTATTGTACCCTTGGTTTCTATCAGGCGTTGGGTTCCTACTTTGGTTTCTAAAATCCCTGTTACTTCCGTTGTAGTCTCTATTTTGGTTCCCCGGACTTGGTGGTCTGTTGTTGTCGAAATTTCTTCTTCCTGGACTCTGTCCTCTATAGTCTTGAGATCTTGGTTCCGGTTGCTTGAATTCTGAAGTGGTGTTCATCACTGCTAATTTCTCGAAGGTAGTTGTTGCTGTTGATTTCTTCATCATTTCCTCCATCATATTCTGCATCTTTTCTAGTCTAGCTTCCATTGATTCTCCTCCATCCGCTCTTCTATCGTCATTATACTTCTTTGCCCATTCCTGTAGTGCTGGGACCGTGTATAATTCCCATCCTCTGCACTGTACTTGATATTCCTTTGAGAATCCTATGCGAATGAGTCTCAATTTTTCTTCCTCTGGCATGTTAATGTCTACTCTATTAATCAGACTGAGCTTTGCATCAATGTATGTGGATGGATCTTCTTCCGATTTCATCACTCGTTTCTCCATTATGGTCCGTAATACCTGCGGTGTAATTTGGTACCGTCGGATGAAATCTGCTCTGAAGTCCTCCCATTCTATATTCTCATAGGGAGCTTCTTCGTCTGCTCGTCTTTCGGCTATCCAATTTGTAATCCAGTCCCGTACTGGTGAATCAAAAATCAAAGTTATGTATCTCAACTTTGCTTCGGGTGTTTGAGCTGCTCCAAATCTAATTGCTTGGAGTTCTGCCTGTTCTATTGCCAGTACTGGGTCATCTTGTGCTGGCTTAAATTCGACTTTTGTCATGAATAGAGCTGCCATGTCGTCTAATGGTTCGTACTCAATTTGTGCTACAAATTGCACTCGTACTCTGTGTCTGCCCTGAGGTCTCTGTGGATTTCCCACTTGATTATTTTGTTGGTTATTTCTCTGTTGGTTTCTGTTAAATCTGTGATTATTTTGACGTGGTTCTTCACGTGCGCTGGAGTTATTACTTGGTGATGAAGATGATGTGGATGAAGTGGACGATGATGAAGATGATGATGATGGGTCTTCCGGATCTTGATTAGCACGTTGTCTACGTCCTGCTCTTCCCGCTCTTCCTCCTCGGCTGCCTCCTCTGTTGGTAGGTTGCCTTCCTCGGGAAGAATTAGAACCTCCTCTACTTTGTTGACCTCTCGGACTTGCACCTGCTCCTGCTCCTCCAGTGGGTGGGTCCCTTCTAGAGGATGAATTGTTGGGTCCGTTATTGCTACTATCTCCTGCTCGTATTTCTGCTAGTCTGTGGATATGTTTCTGTATTTGTTCTCGGATTTCTTCCGGTAAATCCTGTACTTGAAATCTGGGTATCCGGTATCCAACTCTCCTATCGTCTCTTAGGTGGATGTAACCTTGGTTTAGTCCAAGTCTCTGAAT
The DNA here is from genome assembly GCA_947179485.1 of Allacma fusca. NCBI lineage: Eukaryota > Metazoa > Arthropoda > Collembola > Symphypleona > Sminthuridae > Allacma > Allacma fusca. The sequence continues at coordinate 53,089,552 of OX359249.1, read as the reverse complement.
AACGTTAGCTGTAGCTTGAATAATTTCGTTATGGCTTAACGGAAAAATGTATCGATCTGCCGTAAATTCTTGTGAAAAGAATCCCTCGTTATCTATTACTACATAAAAATTGTTGAGTTCCGGATTTAGGCTATCGTCGCTAAAGCGTGATTCTAATATTGGTGCTGGTGATCTTGATGAATCCGGGGATGGATTATTATCTTCTGCTAAGCTGTCGTCGCTTCCCGTATCGTCAAAACTTTGGTCGTACGGTGCCTCTTCTTGGAGTAGTCGTAGAAGGGCTTCGTATTGATCTTCCGCTTCCAATATATCAGTTAATTGTTGTGCTGATGGTTGTACGTTGCGAATGCCGTGGGCGTAATTAACGTTCCGATATCTGATTCTTCTGCCGTTGTTATAGAAGATCGTTACGAAATCTGGATCTCCTAATCTACTTCCTAATAATCGGTAAAAAGCTGCGCTCTGATTAGCACTTGTGACGATATTTTCGTATTCGAACCTTGTTACTGGGCTTGCGGTGAATTGGCGTTGTACGTGTGTAGGTGGTTCTCTGTGGACTAATCCTGTTTCAATATCTAACCAGATTAATCTTCTCACGTTATTCGTCCAAATTGCATCTATGGCTGCCTGCCTTTGGTTGTCTATAATCCTTTGGTTGTTTCGGGATAAATTTATAAAGTCTCTTATAGAGACTAATCGTTCTTCAAAATTTTCACGTGTTGATGGTGAGGTTGGGGTATGAATGGTTCCGTCTGGTGCGACTCGGATTGTTACTCTTGAATTTGCCCAGCTACTGACTCGAGATGGTCCTGCTCGTCTTGGTGAGTTCCCCGGGAATTCACTCTCGGTATAACTTGATGGAAAAATCTGAACGGGTTGTCTTGTGGTGGCTCCCGTTAAAGTTGTAGTAGTTCGGGTAGTATTTGTTGTGGTCGGTCGTATGTTAGTTGGTGCGGGAATTGGTATTGGCTGGCTTACCGGTGCAACCTGTGCTTCTGTCTCGTTCTCGGGTGGTTGCTCCTCTTCTTCCGGTTCGGTGACTAACGTCCCTCCGGGTATCCGCGTTCTATCCCCTCGGGCTAATCTTCGTAATAATTCTCTCGCATTGGCTAGTACCCTATAGATACCTCTTCTTCCTGTTGGTGGACTGTTGAATACTGATCCGTTTGGTGATTGATAGATCGTGATCTGTTCTGAATTGGTAGGAGCTTGAAAATATGTTCCAGTATCTGCATTTCGGAGGGTTCTGACCGTTGTCTCTGAACCTGCCCGTCGTCGGGTATTTCTTCCGGTTTCCACAAGTCGTTGTAGTTCCGGGAATGTAACAGTTCTTTCTTCGGACTGTAAATTATGTAGAGGTGGATGTATATATACTCGACCTCCTGGTGATTGGTAGACTTGTTGTGGTATGATAGTATGAGTGTTATCTTGAACAACTTCTCGTTCTCTGTAGAGTCTTGTTGCTACCGCTTCTTGTCGAGCTGTTCTGATTGGCGAAGTTCCTATTGTAACCGTAGATGGTTGTGTCTCATCCGGAGTTTCTACTTCTGGATGGGTTGCTAATCTGGTCTGTAAATTGGTAGGTCTGACTACGGGTCGGTGTTCTGGAGTTGTTTCCAATTTCCGTTGTATTCTAGATGTCACTTGAGTTGACGTTGACGGTCGCTGCGTGTCTGGACTTGGCTGTGAATTCTGTTGACTTTCTTGCGAAGTATTTTTGCGTGGCGTGACTGCTGGTGTTTTACTTGGAGCGCTATTAGTAGGTGAGGGTCTTGTACTACTAGCTTCTGAAAGAGTTGGAGTGCTATTTGTGGATGTGATTTCCCTTCGGGTAATAGTGGGTCGCAACCTTGGTAGTTGTGATAAGTCTTGTTCCAAACGTGAGCCTCTACTCGTTAAGTCTCTTAGTTGTTGTTGACTCTCTAAATATCGCCGCACGTGGTCAGTTAATATTTGGTGACCTGCCGTAGGCGAGTTGCTATAGATTGGTCTCAAAAATCTAGGTCTTGTATTTTCTTCAGTTGTTGAGTTTTGTAAGGTTGTGTTTGCGGTACCTTGTGTACCTTGGCGTTCTGATAGTTCTGGTTGTTGTACGTCTTCAGGACTATTCCTTCTTCGTCTTCGAAGTCGTGATCTCCAATCCCTGTCTGGATTTCTGGGATTGACTACCGTGATGTAAGGTCTTCTATCGTTGAAAAATATCTGTTCATCCGTAACTCCTGACCTACTGCGAATTGATAAAAATCTTCTTTCGAATAAATGTTGTATTACATCAGTTGAGACTTCCACGTTTTGTTCAAGGTCTCTTGCTTGTTCCTCAGCTCTTTCCCATAAGGTGGTTATTATTTGTTCGCCTGGTCTACGATTAGTTTCTCTTTCGTAGATTCCAAGGGCAATCCTAAAGAAAAGGTGTGACCACTGTACTCTTCCTATGTGTCTTGTGTTGGCCGTAATATGACGTACCCTTAACCAGTGGGCGTCTAATCGGTCAATTTCTAAAAAAATTGTCTGCAAATTCCGTCTTGAGTCTGAAATTCTTGCCAAAATGTCATGTATGACTGATATGTCAGCTTCAAATTCGAATCGTCCTTCTTCAGCTAGTCCTCGTATTGCGTTTTCGCTCTCTCTACGCTCGGTTCGTTGTTGTTGGGATGTTTCCGAAGTCCTGGTGTTTGTGTATAATTCCGTTACGGTCTCTTCGGAATTATTAACACCGTCTGTTATGCCTGAAAAAGCTTCGATATTGTGTGTTCCAAGGTCTGTTAATATAAATTGTGATCCTGTCAATGCTTCCAAATTTTCAAGTCTGTCTGGGCTTCTCTGTCTAGTCTGCGTGGTAGTTACCGATGGAGTGTCGGTGCTGGAATGCCGGTCAACAGCTGATGCTTGCTGACTATGGTCGGTCGGTGGTACTGGAACTTGATTTCCGATGTCTGCAAAATATTCTGCTTGTGCTACTTCATCCCATAGGCTTGGTCTATGCTGTTCCGTATATAGACTACTACCGCTTGCTTGATTAACTTCTGCATCTATTTCCCTGGTTTTCCATGTCTTCTTGTGGGGTTGTTGGTGCATTTGGCAATTTTGTCTTCTCAGGTGATAAAGGTTGAGTAGTCTCTAGAGTTGGATCAGCTGGTCTCTCTGGAGATGGGATGTTTTCTGTTAGGTGCTGTAAGTCATTCTCCGTAGTATTGACTGGATTTGTCAATGTATCTTGTGGTATGACATCCGGTGCAAGTTCTCTTGTATCTTCTTCCAGCTCATCATTGCTGTCTATAGTCCTATCCACGTTGTCCGGAATCCTTTCCATGTCTGAACTAGTGGTTGGGCTATCTTTGTCCGTCACTATTTCGAAAGATGACGTGGCTTGGCTACTTGCAGACCCTGCTCTTTCTTCAGTATTCTCTGACAACAATTCCTTAATAATTGAACCCGCTTGACTAGTAACGAAAATTACTTCTCCTGCAGCATTCTTCATAAATTCTCCTAGGACTTCTTCTTCGGAATCTCCCACTTCTTTTGCGTTTTCCGCCGAATGAATTTCTTCCATGATAACCTGGTCGCGATCTGTTAGGTCATCATGGGTTGAGGATGTTGCCTCTGGTTGGATTGACTCTTCATTCCCATTATGTCCACGCGGTCTAGTGTCGGTATTTTCACCAACTATAACGGACTGGGAAAAACTGCTGGAGTTTTCAGATGGTAGAGTTGAAAGTTCGGAATCGTGAGTATTGGATCTATTCTCACGATCCCTCCTTCTCTCTTCTCTTCGTTCTCTCCGTATTCTTGCATTTAATTCATCCAAAGTCTCCTCATTTTCGGCGACTGGACCCGCTGATCTTGTGTTGGTCCTGGCCTGGAGCGTATTGGGATGTCGCTCCTGAGGGTCATTCTTACCTTTGTTGGGCATGACCTCTGAAATAAACTTTCAATGCTTCCGGTGGTCTAAGCTGAAAGTATGAGCTTGTATTTTCCTAAGATGGTGTTATGGAAAATTTAGCTTTTATTCCCTGATGATGGTATGTGGGAATGTATGCGCTTGCCTTTCCCTAAGATGTTGGTGAGAGAAGTGCGCAAAATTTAGTACCTTTGTAAAATTTGTTTTTCTCAGAATTGAGAGTGTTTTCTGAAAAAATCTGTCTTTACTTGCTTTTACATGAACTCAAACCGTGTTGTGGTATCCCTACGCATAACCCAGCGAAGGATATACCTACTCTAAATTACCTTTATTTAACCTAACATTTGCTGAAACTCTATTTTAATCCTAAGTCCTTTTTATCCTTAAACTCTATCTACACCTTCTCCAGTCACTTGATTGGATGTAGCCTAAGTTGTCCCTAATACTCCTAAAATGAAATCTCTCTATTTCAATCAGGACTGTATCCGCTCCAAATTTGTCAGGTCCTTTAGACAAAATTGTGTTCTAAAACCCTAAGCTATTCCTTGAAATAAGCCTGCTCTTATCAAAGACTATAAGCATACGCGATCTCCCAAAAATTAAAGTCACTAATTAGTGGTGTCATAAGTTTTCCCTAAACCAGCTCCGTGGTTGTTTTTGCCTACTCACTTCTACTACTGCGAGTTCCTTCGTGGTGGCTAACTTATATAACCAATTACCGGTTATGTTAGAAGAACATATAGAAAAATGAAAGTCCCATAAATACCATTCATGACCTAGCATGGTTAGTTATGGTTTTAAAGAGGCGTCTCCGTGACTTGGATCCGCGGCCCCTGTTATCCTAGCTAGTTTCCTAGCCCTCCAAACCTTCGGGTATTGAACTATGTTACCAACTCGCCTAGGGTCGGGCAAAAACAAAAACCTAAAATTCTGTGCTCACTTGTAGCCTTTACAATTACCTCTAACAGGATCTAGGCGTATTGTTGCTTGCTGTCGGCGTTTCAGAAAATCCGATATTCCAATAAAAATTGTTAAAAGATATGCTATAATAACTTCCTTTATATCACAACATTGTTCCTTCTAATTTTTACCTATAGGGAAAATCGTTCCTACTGGAGATACCTTACCAGACGCTAGAATTAACACGACAATGTTGGCGCTCATATGCGGCCCTTCCAACCCTAAAACTACGAAAACCTTTGGAAAGAATTCTAAAACCTTATGGAATCCCGTACTTCGGATTATAAATTTACAAAATCGAAGAATAAACAAATGCCTCCTGAACACAGTACTTCGGTTCATTCAGTAAAATTTTAGTCCTAATATGTCAGTACTTCGACATTAAATTGCGAATCACCCCGTATCAGTACCTCGATATGAGTAGAGTTTAGGGTAAAAGAAAAATGATAGAGTCCTTATTGAGTTTAGATTTCAGCCCCTAAACCCTAACTAAAATTTTGGAAAAGTTCCAAATGCTCTAACAGCTGTCCTTCGCCTGTTGAGTGAAGAATAATTTATAAAGATTTGTAAAGAAATTTCCGCGCGTTAAACGCATCACGAAAATTCACTCAGAAAAGTTACTTTATTTCTAAGCCACAGGAAAAACTATCAATTCCGTCTGTTAATTCTTCCTTACATAAAGAGAAACACTAAACTATTCCTTTATCCAAAAATTGGCCTGAGGAAAGTAAAATATACAGTACACACAAACACTTTATATCGGTGCTCACTGCCTCGGCCCTTCCGATTTCTAAAAAGATAGGAAAAGATGACGTCATTGTTAGAGAGGAGTTACTACCTATTTAATTTCAAAAATTTAAACCTATGAAAAAAATCTGAGTCTGGGTCATGACTTCCAAAACTAAAATATTTCTCGCAAAATTTTCGGTATACCCTGTATTTTATGCACTTAAAAAATTTTTAATCCCAAAAATATTGTAATTCGATACTTAGCTTTTGTTGACGCCTTCCTTCCAGAATTTCCGGTTGGAAATGGACATCATTTAGCTGCACTCCGGGTGAAATCTTGATCAGAAATCTCATTCCGGGTGGAATAATTCCTTAAAGTTGTAATTCAGGAACCACAAAATGATCTAAGTCTGAATCCTGCTTACTGGATCTATGTAAGTAACATCTATTGTACTCGCGAGAATATCCATGGATTGTCTCGAAAATTTCGTTTGGCTGGTTAACTCTATGGTTCTATGAGTACAGTCAACTCTCGCTATAAGGGATGCTCAAGGGACCGGCAAAATCTGTCCCTTATAAACACTAATCCCTTATAAGCAAAGTGTTATACATTGTGTAAATGGGAATCGGTACTGCTAATCCTGATCCTTTATATCGAGAAATCCCTTATAAGGGCATCCCTTATAGCGAGAGTTGACTGTATTCCCAGTTTGTCCGTGAAAAAGTTCTTACGTCCACAGGATTTTGTTGAAATTTCCAAAATTCTCCAGCTTGTAAGTCTCGTCTATTGAAACTCAAGCGTGGGCTGATCTTATGTACATACTGTGTGTAGTCCGTACTATAGTATAGTACTATGGGTCTTGAATTCAGTCTCAAAAATCTCTGTGATTTTGTTGACTCGGACTCATCCCAGGGTTCGGGACCCTCCAAATTTTCCCCGAAAATTGGAGGCCTGGCAGAAACAGCATGTAACGAGATTATTGGATGTTGAATCTCGTGCCCAAGTTCGGAACGAGTCGAGTAATGAAGTGTAGTATTTTTGATGATAATAAAATAATCATTGGCTAAAAATAAGTTTATACTGAATAATAATCTTGTATTAATTTATTCTAATTGAAATCAAAGATAAAATAAACTTGAAATGATAAAAGGATTCTTAAAATAATTCTTCAGTGTTGAATTTCCTCCATGGGAAGTCTCCATGAATTATATTGGGATCCAAGGATCTTTTCCCAATATAATTCTCCGCATGGCTGTGAATCTTCAAGCCTTGGGCAGGGGCTGTAATGGATACGGATCCGTAACGCGAGCTTTGATCCGATCCATACGAGTGCCTCCCAAGAACTCCTGTCTCTTCTTGCTTGACTTAGCCTAAAGATTTGGTCTTAGCCTATTTACATAGTATGTACATAATTAAAATTTAACACAATCATCATAATTATTGTTTGTAATAACAATAGGTTGGATTGGTGTTAATGGATTTCACATTCCACTCCTTATTCGTTCTCCTCTCAGATTCTGCTGAGTGGAATTGCTGAATGATCTAAAAGGTTAAATCTTCCTTTTTGAGATCTGTGGACGTGGTCTTTTATTTTCTGCTAACGTGACATCACGCGATCTTTTGTCACGTAGCCTCCGTCTCTTGTCACGTTCTCCAGGTGTGCGAATTGGGATGTAACAATATGTAAACTGACACATTCTATGGGAAATCAAATTCACGAATGTAAAACGCATCAAATTTTGCAAACTGGATTTCAGATTTTAAAAATCTCCACGTTTTACGATTCCATCAAATTTGAATAATTTTGGACCAGATTTTTAATTGGGCTTGATCCGATTTTGGAGAATTTCGAGACCTGGGTTCGCTTCTATCGTTTCAGCTGGTGCTTAGCCTACTGTTCCTGTGACACCCGTCTTTGCTTCGAAAAGAAACTGCGGATATCAGGCGTGCTTGACCTTTTCACAATGAAGAATTAAATACAATTCACTAATTTAATAATTCTATCCAGCTTAAAAATTCCCTCGAAGCGATGCGTGTAAGTTACAGAAGCTAAAAGCTTTTAATATGAAAATTTTTAAAGCCGCTGTTACCATACTTTTGTTGCCGTTGAAGGTTGAAGTCAAATCGAAGAGGCAAAGGTCAAAGTGAAATCAGGATTTCGAAATGCATTCAAATCACCCGCTAAGCAAGGATGAACACAATAAAAATATACTCTAGAATCACCCAAAACGTCTCTTTATTAAATGGTTTATTACCCAAGGCTTCTTCCCGTCAAAAGTTGACCCATCCATACTCGCGAAAATCGTATCAAAATGCTTTTCCATTTCGATAGAAATTTATTGATCTCGAAATCATTTGCTCTAGTAATGAACAAGCATTGCGATACGATTTTTGCGCGTATGGATGGTTCAATTAATGACGGGAGGAGCCGTGGGTAATAAGTCATTCACACGAAACCTGCAAATTTCATGGGTGATTCTAGAGTTATGCTGTTTATACACAGATATTTACATGGAATACTGCATATGTTGAGTTTTGAAGTGATTGTTTTTACAAAAAACAAATTCTACTGTCAAATCACTAAAAAGGTTTGCATGTCTCGGTATGGACTGATTTATTTTTAACTTTTTGAGTGATTTGAGAGAATTTTATTTCGAATGGGGGGCAATTGCCCCCTTGGCCCCCCCTTGGCTACGCGCCTGCAAATAATAATAATAATAAATACATACATACAATAAAATTGTTAGAACTGTAGAGTGTAGCCACCTATACTCACGTCGACGTGACTCTTCACATCGTGGAGAATTTGAATCGTATGATTGTGAGTGGTGATTGAATTGTATGGTGTTACTATAGTTTCTAATATGTTCTCTTATTATTACCAAATAGCTCAGTAAGTTATTAATTATGTTGATATTGTTGAGTCATCAAGTTCATCGTGTGACAGTGCTTATTTGTATTGATTGGCAATCGGTATGTGTAATGTTCTCATAGCGTCCTAGCGACCTAAATTTATTGGTTAAGAAAATTGTGCCTAGGATTATTATGGGACAAGAAAATCTGAGTGATTATTCGCCCTTCTCGCCTATTGTGTATCGGATTGTTATTTATTTGCTCTTAAATAAATTCAAGACGACTTGAGAATTTTGTATTTGGTGAATCCACGGATTATTTGGTTTTCCTTGTTTTCTTATAATATAGCACCCGTTCCCAGTTGGAGCATTTATTGGCGCAGCCAATTGTGCCGATTGTGTTAATTTGAACACTTTTTGTTTGAAAATCATGGAAAACCTACGGAAAACTCGTGCACCCGTTCGAGCAGCTTTTACTCGGACATCGCAAGAATTGGAGGAAGAATTAGGGAAGGAAGCTCCCGACTTAATCCTTCTCCAACAGATCCTAGCCAAACTGGAAAATCATCGATCCAGACTTGGATTTTGATGCTAGAATTCAAGGAGTCATGTTGGAAGCAGATGATTTGACCGATGAAGAAGCTAATCAAGAATATGAAGTCCAATCGAATTATCAGGATCGTTTTCTGGAACTTGAAGTTCGCTACAAGAATTGCTTTCGACACGATGTGGATCGCGTCGACGCGAGTAGTGGTAGTGTGTACCAAACTGTACGTAAAAGTGCCAGTTCTATTCAATTGCGCCTACCCAAGCTTGAACTAACGAAGTTTTCTGGAGATGCCAAGGAGTGGTTGGGGGTCTGGAGTCAGTTTAAGAAGATTCACTCTGATGTCAAGATGGCTCCGGAGGACAAGTTTCAATACCTCATCCAATCTATGAGAGAAGGTTCTAAGGCTAGAGAAGTCGTCGACAGCTTTCCGTTGAGCGGTAGTAATTATCCGAAAGTAATTGATTACCTCAAGGATCGTTTTGGTCGTGACGACATTCTACTGGAAGTTTACGTTCGTGAACTCTTAAGGTTAGTGCTTAAAACCGCTCAGAATTCAAGTGATGTCATATCCATCTCTTCCCTTTATGACAAGTTGGAGACTCAGCTTCGTACGTTAGAATCCCTTGGAGTAACTCAAGACAAGTATGCAGCTATGTTGTATCCGTGGGTCGAGTCGTGTCTTCCGGAGGAAGTACTCCGTACATGGGAGCGCAATCGTCGCATCGATGCGAATAATGAAGGTCGCTTAGAGGGTCTTATGAAGTTCCTAAAGAGTGAAGTTGATGGTTAAACACGAATTTCAATGGCGAATTTTGGTCTTCGTTTAGAAGAACCGAAGACAAACAAGCCGAAGTCAAAAAAACAAAGTCAAGAAGAAACTCCTACTGCTGCAGGTTTATTTACTGGGAGCATGAAGTCTGAAGTCAAGAAATGTGGTTTCTGTGATAAAGGTCATTCCAGTCAAGAATGTTTTAAGGCAGCAAAGATGACTCTTGACGACAAGAATAAGGTAATCAAAGAGAAAAAACTGCTTTGTTTGCCTTAAATCAGGTCATACATCAGCAAATTGTAAGTCGAAACATCGGTGTCCGATATGTGATCATGTGTCCCGAACTTTTGAAGTCCAAAGAAGATACAGCTAGTTCTGAGAACAAGAGTGAAGTCAGTATGAGTGCTTCCTGTGATCCTGAGGTTCTTTTGCAGACATTGATTATTAAGGTCAGAATTGGGAAGAACGAGAGATTGATTCGTGCATTGATCGATCAAGGTTCTCAACCGTCTCATATTATGTCTGAGCTGGCAAAGGAATTGGGTCTGAAGTCTTCCAGTCGTCTGGAATTAAATCATTCTGTATTTGGAGGGTCGGAAACGGGACCTATCGAACATTCACTTTACAATTTTGAACTAGTAAGTAAAGATGATTCTTTTTCTTGCGAGATTAGTGCCTTGGATCATCCAGAAATTTGCGGTAATATTCCGAAACTTTCGAACACAAGGGTTGTTCAAGAATTGAATCAGAAAGGTATTCGGATATTAGATGCCCAATCCAAGGACACCAAGATCCAGCTGTTATTGGGCGCGGATGTTGTGGGCAAATTGTTTACTTTAAAACTCCATGCAACGAAGTCTGGTCCGGTCGCTTTTGAGACAAAGCTGGGTTGGGTTATTATGGGAAACAGTTCGTGTCGACACGAGAGAAGAAATAGACTACCTTAGTTTCCTCAGTTTGTAATTTAGATACTACCGTTTCGAATATGTGGAAACTGGATGTTCTGAGGATTACTGATCCATGTGAAGTGAAAACCAAAAGTGAAGAGCAAGCATTCATCCTGAAGACATTTGAAGACTCTCTTCGAAGAGAAAAGGTTGGAAGGTATGTTGTTGGTCTTCCCTGGCTCACCGATCAAGTTGATCTTCCGTCTAACGAAGAACTAGCTACACGACGGTTGTATTCTACAACAAAGAATTTAAAAGGCATGGGGAAGTTGGAAGTCTATCAAAACGTCTTTATGGACTGGGTAGAAAGAGGAATCATCGAGGAAGTGCCGACAGAAGAATTGATTGATTTTGGGCACTACCTGCCTCACCGACCCGTCATCAAGGAGAGTAGTGCAACCACGAAGATCCGCCCTGTGTTTGATGCTTCGGCCAAGTAGAAGAACAATCCATCCCTAAATGACTGTCTGCAGAAGGGTGTAAATTTTTTGGAGTTAATCCCTACCATCCTTTTGAGGTTCAGGTTAAGTAGATTTGGGGTTATTTCAGATATTGAAAAGGCGTTCTTGCAGCTATCCGATTCTCCATTCGACAGGAATTTTCTCAGATTCCTATGGTGGGAGCCTCGCTTTGAGAGAATTAAAAAGTATCGTCATCGTCGAGTTGTATTTGGCGTGTCTTCAAGTCCGTTTCTTTTGGCAGGTACACTGAACAAACACTTATGTGAGGTTAGTGAAAATGAAAAAACTATTGCTAACAAACTCTTGGACTCTCTTTATGTTGACAACTGTGTGACAAGTGTGAATACTAAAGATGAACTAAATGTATTCATTTCTGAATCTGTGAGACTCCTTTCGAAAGGACATTTTAACCTTAGAGATTGGAAGTGGAACCAAGACGATTTGCCAAGCTCTACTGCTAATTCCGATGTATCGGTGTTGGGATTGTTTTGGTGTACTGCGGCTGATACTCTTACTGTTGCTGTGGACAATGTTGTTTGTGTCGACACAAAGGTGACCAAAAGAGTCATTTTGTCCTGTGCTCATCGTGTCTTCGATCCCATTGGTTTCACGTGCCCAGTCACTGTAGTTCCGAAGTTACTACTTCAAAGGTCATGGTCACTCAAGTTGGGATGGGACGACGAGCTGCCTGAGGAGATCACTAACGAGTTTCCTCGATGGTCAGAACAAGTTGCTGAGTTGAAGAAAATCAAGATACCAAGGTGGTTAGTCGGTACTATTTCTGATTGTAAGCTCTCATTTCATGTATTTGTGGATGCAAGTTCCTATGCTTACGCTGCAGTGGTTTTCATTCGTGTCGACACGATAAATACGGTGTCAGTTCAGTTAGTATTTTCTAAGGTGCGTGTGGCTCCAATGAAGAAAATTACCATTCCAAGATTAGAGTTGATGGCTTGTTGCATTGGTGCCAGACTAGCTGAATCCGTTAAGACTGCACTAAATTGTGCGGACATTCCTTTTACCTACTGGTCAGACTCAAGTAAGGCCCTTTGTTGGATCAAGAAGCAGAACCAGTGGGGAGTGTTTGTGAAGAATCGTGTGAAGGAGATCAGAGAGTTGACAATTTCCTCATCGTGGAATCACGTTCCAGGTGAAATGAACCCAGCTGACCTTCCTTCCAGAGGATGCTCATCTTCGCGTCTACTTCGAAGTAGTTGGTGGTGTGGTCCAAACTCGCTCAAAGGAGATCCAGATACGTGGCCAAATTCTGATCCAGCCCCGGATGAAGAAATCATCAGAAGCGAGGTAATAAAGTCCGGGTTGACATATACTGTCCAGTCGACTGGGCCAGCTGACTGGTATTACAGAGGACTGACAAGCTACTGGAAGGTTGTAAGAAGAAGGGCGGATGGTGGGAGCGTTTGATCAGGCTCATCAAAAACATTTTGAAGCGAGTGTTGGGTCGAGCGTGTGTCAATTATGAAGAGTTATTAACTGTTCTTTGTGATTGCGAATCTGTTCTTAATTCTAGACCTTTGACATATGTATCCGAAGACAGCGATGATTTGATTCCCTTAACTCCCGCGATGCTGCTTCGTGATGTCCGTGAGTCAGGTCTTCCCGAGTTGGACGAGGTGGAGGTGAAGTCGCTGAACAGAAGACTGAAGTATCAATCAAGATTGCGGGACCATTTCAGAAGCAGATTTCGGGCAGAGTACTTAAGTACGTTGGTCCATCGCTTCGAAGCGAAACGATTCCGGGGATATATGAAGATTGGGGACATTGTTTTGTTGGAGCAAGACAATAAGAAGCGAATCAACTGGCCCTTGGCACGAGTGATCGAACTGTTCCCTGGTAAAGACGGAATCGTTCGAGTTGTCAAGCTTAGAACTGCATCGAGAGAAATAATCCGTCCGGTGCAACGACTATTTCCTTTGGGGGTTCCAGTGGAAGAAAGAAGTCGTTGATTCGTTTAGTGTCATTAATATATTTGTAATTAATTATAATATTTGACTTGTAATCATTAAAATCAAATGGTGGGAGTATTTTATGTAAGAACTGTACAGTGTAGCCACCTATACTCACGTCGACGTGACTCTTCACATCGTGGAGAATTTGAATCGTATGATTGTGAGTGGTGATTGAATTGTATGGTGTTACTATAGTTTCTAATATGTTCTCTTATTATTACCAAATAGCTCAGTAAGTTATTAATTATGTTGATATTGTTGAGTCATCAAGTTCATCGTGTGACAGTGCTTATTTGTATTGATTGGCAATCGGTATGTGTAATGTTCTCATAGCGTCCTAGCGACCTAAATTTATTGGTTAAGAAAATTGTGCCTAGGATTATTATGGGACAAGAAAATCTGAGTGATTATTCGCCCTTCTCGCCTATTGTGTATCGGATTGTTATTTATTTGCTCTTAAATACAGTAAAACCTGTATATAGTGGTTTCTCTAGGGAACTAAAAATTTGACCACTATGTACAGTGACCGCTGTACTCAGTATAGTGGTCATTGACCACTATATAGTGTAATTGTATTAAATCAAACAGTTACAAGACAACCATTTTAAAACGGTTACATTTTATTAAAATAATCACTAATTTTGGATTGTTTTAAATTTTTTGACTTGTTTTGATCAAGAAATCCCTGTAATAAATGCACAATTTGATGAGCTTGGGTACAATCTCCGTCTTGATTCATTATCCAAGACGAAATAGAATCCAAATAACTTGCGACTTCGAGGTTTGATGGCACATCCCGTCTAGTAACTTCTGGGTCATCTTCTCCATCCGAAATTTCCAAGTCGCTTTCATTAGGCTGATTGTTCTCGCTGTGCCTCTGAATAATTTCATCTTCGTCCAATTGTTCCGATGTGCATAGCTGTTAGCGAAAAAGAGAAAAATAATTAATTACTTGTTTTACTAGTTACTTGCAATAAAAAATATTCTTTAGTATTCGCAAATATTTACATTTGCGTCAATTTGAAAATATTCTTCAATATCAATATCACCAAACCCAAGTCGTTCCAAATCTGCGGTGTTAATACTTTCTTCGATTTCTTCTTCCAGAGAATTATCGGCAGGTTCCTCAAAGTTAATGATCTTAGCATGACGAAAACAATTTGAAATTGTCTGTGAAGAAACCTGCGACCAAGCCAATGCAGTCATTTTTATTCCTTCCAGAAGGTCAATTTCATATTGATTTCCGGTATCCAGGTGATCAACTATTTTTTGCAATAGTCTCGTCCGGTAAATCTTCTTCGTTGCCTGAATAATTCCCTGGTCGAGAGGTTGCAGTTTGGAGGTAACATTCGGTGGGAAGAATTCAAGGCGGATATTCCGAAACTCTTCGTTTATCACATGAGCCGTACAATTATCGAGCAAAAGTAAAATTTTTCTTCGCTTAAATCTCATTTGCAGATCCAAGTTCCGGAGCCAATTTAAAAACAGCTGTCACAAAAAATCATTACGTGTTAAACTGAAAAGTTAAAGATTTATTAGCACATAAAATTATAAGATGACATTATTAGTTAATATTACCTCTCTAGTCATCCAGGCTTTCTTATTGAAATAATATTTGACTGGAAGAGATGTCGTTTTAATGGATTTGAAGCACCGCGGATTTTCATACTTTCCGATGACAAGCGGCTTCAACTTTTCAGTTCCATCTGAATTGCAACAAAGCATCACGGTAATTCTTTCCTTCGATAATTTCCCCCCAGAGCAGCGTTCCCCCTTTCTGTTCAGACTTTTGTTAGGAAGCAGCTTGTAAAAGAATCCAGTTTCATCAACATTGAAAATATCCTTTGATAAATATTCCTTTTGGATATTGGGCCAAATATCCTCCAGCCAACGTGAAATTACTTCGTTATTGACGCCGGCAGATTCTCCACAAATTCAATGCAATGAAATGTGATGTCTCTTCTTCCAAGATTCAATCCAACCATTGCTTGCTGTGAATCCCTTTTCCCCGAATTTTTCCGCAAATGATTTGGCCTTTGTAGCCAACATCGGACCGTTAACGGGAACAAGTTGGTTTCGCATTGAATTAAACCAATCCAGCATTGCTGCGTCGGTTTTAGTGAATTTACACTTTCTGACTTTTTTACCTTTTGGTCCGATAAGAGCATACTGCTGGCGGATTTTTATTCTATCAGAAAATATTTTCTGTACAGACGATTTTGCCATTTTAAACTCTTTGGCAACTTCACTTTGGGATTTTCCATTTTCCAATAATTCTAATATTCCCAATTTTTTCGAAAAGGGAAGTGAGCGTCTTTTTAAAGTGTGCATGGTGGCACAGAATTATACTTTATTCAAGAAACACTATTCTAGCACACTGTGAATATATGGGAAAGATGAGCAACGGTTCTCGATTTAGCAAAGACTTCCGCGTAATCCATGTGTACATTGTTCAAAATGCAGACCATTGTATTCAGAGTTTAAAGCATGCGTTTCGAAGTGAACGGACATAAGCCCTGGTCCATTATTGACAGGTTACCACTATAGAGAAAACCACTGTATACAGGGATAGCTTAATGTTAAAAGATAGGAAGCGTGACGGGGCAACGTGTTACTGGCCACTGTGAGCAGGAGACCACTGTATAGGTGGTGACTATATACAGGTTTTACTGTAAATTCAAGACGACTTGAGAATTTTGTATTTGGTGAATCCACGGATTATTTGGTTTTCCTTGTTTTCTTATAATATAGAACCCGTTCCCAGTTGGAACAAATATAATAATACAATAATATATAATTTCAGTCGGAAGTACATTCCGACGGAATTTTCTAGAAAGCCAAGAGTATTATCAGAATTGTTTCGGTGGAAGTTCACGTAGTACCTCAATTTTTGGTTATATTTTAGTCGCATCGTTCTTCGTAAAAAATTAAAATCAGAACATTTCTTAACCTTTCATTGTGCTACATCAATTTTATATAACAACGACATCAATCCAGAGCTCCTCGAATATTCATCAAAATTGTTGGAATATGTCGTAAAAACCCATCAGTACTATTATCATTTTGAGTCAGTATCTTACAAAGTGCACAATTTACTTCAAATCGTTGATGATCCTTTCGAAATGAAGTACTTATTGGAAGATTATAGTGCCTGTGCTTTCGAAAATAACATGCAAAACATTTAAATAAACGTATTAAGGGAAACCACAAACCGTTACAGCAAATTGACAAACGATTCTCAGAAAATCCAGAATTCTTTTCATTACGGCATGCAATTGAAGCAAATAAACCAGAAGTTCCTATCATTCAAAAAAACAACGCAATATCCCTTAAATACAAATTCTTCGAATTATCCGCAAATATTGCGGATTCTTACTTTGAAACTTATACAAGAAAGTTGTGTGAATTTTTCAAAATTGAAGGAAAAGGCGAAGCTTTTAATTTTGGACGGAAATTTTTGCTTCGAAAGCCACCTTTTACGCGTCCTTGCTCATCCGATATTATGGCTGCATTTATAATGAACATCAATGACACATCGTCACTTAATGCTTAGAAACATTGTGATGTGAAACGAAAATTAGTGTGTTTGCCCTTTAAGAACAATTGTGTTGTGTTAACCCTTACTTTGTTGCTAAATTTCTAATAAAATTTAATTTACATTTGTTTGCGTAAATTTATGATTTCCATCAAAATGTTCAGTTTAATCGAGTTTGCTGGTAGTGATACCGAATGTGCAGCGGTTAGTGTCGTCATAACAGTTTGGATTACATCCGATGAAAACTCATGCCGACCGGCATCGAAAATATGAAATTCTGGCCATTCAAAATAATTCTCTAACTTCACAGAGCCTTGTTCTAACTGGGAAGAATTAAAAAAAATAGGATCATACGGTTCGAATAATAATTCAATTTTTAGAAATAGAATACAAATATTTTGGTTCTATTGTTGTCACGTATTTGCTTAATACTTCACTGACAACTAACTTTCAGAAACTGAATTAATTGTTCAACAAAAATCGAAGGAGTCACTCGATTATTCTGATGTTAACACGGATTACTACAAAAAACTGAAACGAGGGCAACAAAACAATCTAGTGACTATCAGCCCTCCCGGAAAACACCTAAGGTTGTTGAGAACTCCCTAAAAGTTATATCACATTCTTCAATGTATTCTGAGAATTCTAGCTCAGACAGAGAGTCGGACTGTACCCGCTTGGAATCCTAAAATATCGTCGGGAAGCTCACTGTTAAGTAATTTTTATGAATGTTATTAGTATTTGAGTATTTCAATAAATGCGTTTTTCTGATAATGTATTTCTACAAATAAGTATTTCTGTGATATTATTAGTAATATAAATAATTATAACTATTATTATTTATGAATTTTATAAATTTTTAATTTTCATAAATTTAGCTGCTCGAATAATCAGGTAACCCTTCGAGAAATTGCAAGCAAACATGTTTATGAAAACGAAGACAATTAATGTTCTGAGCTGGAACTTGTTTCAGAAAAGCCTGGAATCGCTGTGCACGATCAAATGCTCACCAGAAGTAAGAAATTTGTCGAATAACATTATTTATAACGAAAACGTGATTATTGAAATATTCTCAATGGATTTAAATTCGGCAAATATATTTGTTTTGTTAAGAGAACTTAATGTTGTTGTTCAAGCCCCCCAAGATCTACCACGCCAAAGTCCAGATCATCGACACGGAATGGATGTGTTTGTAATTATTGAACGTATTTATGTTGAATGTATCGATTAAGTTGCATACGTGTACACATATGTGCTACAGTTATTTATTGATTCAAAATTAGTGTTTGACGGCCATCAAAACAAAATTGAACCAAGTCGAAGTCTCTAGAAATAAAACAGAAAAAAATAGTTGCACCCGGGCATTGATACAATTGAAAAATACATATATAGTTGGAGTAATCACCACTATATGGTTTTATTATCTAGGTACAGTAAAGAATTATTTCGAGGGAAAGAAATCCAACGACGCTTCGATCGAAACAACCGTCAAAGATACATTAAAACAAGCTAGCAACCGAATTTACCTGTAATTTTGATTTATAAATTAATTAATACATTTTGATGAATTTTAATGATGAAATTTGCCCAACGATAATATTATTTGTTTTCAGGAAAGTCTTGCCGAAAAACGCAGTACTTCTTAAGATAGGCGGGGGCAATAAAAGGTTTAATATCTTTTAAACTATTGGCATTTTGTATTTAATTTATTGTGGCAAATAAAGTATGCTTATTGTTAATGTAATAGAAATTCCTTCACGATTTATTTTGGCGACTTACAATTGTTTGAATGAGTGGAATTCAAAATACAAAATATTATTGACACGTCATATATACGTGTTTGAAAACACATTGACCTACTCGGACACGTTACGGAAAATTTACCAAACCCACAAATTTTGAGCACTAACTGTATACGCTTTGAACACGTATGTTTGTATACACTTACTAATTAATATACTACGTGTTGTACACGTTAATGTGTTACATGGGGTTACATAGAAAAAAGTCTCAAAGTATGAGAAACTGATTTTTAGAGAAAAGGTTTATGAGTAAATTTGAAAAACCGCAATAAATTTTCAGTGCGGTGGTGTATATCGGTCATCAAGTTCTCAAGTTATCAAGAATCACCCTCAAATATACTTTCAATCACTAGAAGACAAACTTATCAAGAATAACCCTCAAATACACTTTCGATCAACAGAAGACAAACTTATCAAGAATCACCCTCAAAAACACTGTTGGGTAAGGCATGTAGACGATGTTCTGGTCATTGTAAATAAGAACGAAGTTGAAAACATCTATACAATTAATCAATTTCATCCGAACATCCAATTTACAGTTGAAGTGGAAACAAATGATCAGATACCATTTTTAGATGTTTCTATGCATAGACAAGAGTATAATTCGATTATAACAAAAGTATATCGAAAAAAGACACATACGGACAGATATTTACATTGGCAATCATATCATCATCAATCAAACAAAATCTCCGTTATTGATGTTTTATTATTCAGAGCTTTTACCGTTTACCATAAAGATTACTTAAATGATGAAGTTCAACTTGTAAAGAATATTCTACAGCATATACATATCAAGCCTCATTTTGAGAAGAGTAAAACGAATGCACATAAAATTTAATACATCGAATCAACATAACACATCGAATCCAATCAATCGATATAATTTATCCACAAGAAAGGATCAGCCTTAAGTAATCACTGACTCTCAACTTGAAATTCAAATAGAAAAGGGGAACGAAGAACCCGAAGAAGACACCAAGTGGGTCCCCATTCCATTCCTAGGCCGTGTATCCAATAAAGTTGCCGGATTATTAAGAAAATGCCAATGGAAAATTACTTTCTTACCCGGTAAGATAGTAAGTACTCTGAATCGAATTAAGGACAAAGAAGAAACGAAACCCATGTCATATATTAGATTCTATGCAATTCATGTGACAAAATATATTATGGTGAGACTTATCGTCCTTTACGCACGACCGAAAGAACACATCAATCATATTCGATTGAAAACCCGTGAAAAATCAGCAGTTGCTCAACATATTTAGATATAACAACAGAAAGCATTCCATCGGCTGGTCAGGTATAAAAGAACTAAATCATTTATTAAAGTAAATTAAGGAAGGTTTAGTAATCCAACAATCCGACGAGTCTGATGAACGTCAATGATGGTTTTTTATTAGACCTTGCATGGAAGCCATTGATCCCAAAAATTATCTTAAAAACTTCTTTTAATAAAATATCCATTCCACGAAAAAAAATTTTTTTAATTCTATTTTTTCTGAATTGTGAAAATTACTTCTCACTCGCTTGTTCGTGTCTGAAGATGACAGTCTGTTAGATGTCGAAAGCTTGCATGTAATTTAGCTTGTTTAATAATAACCACGTAAGCCAAAGAATGGAATCTATTTCATCAAGTTCTCATTTATGAGGTACCAATAGGAATCTTCTGAGACCTTGCCCTCCAATTGTAGAAACAATTGTTGAATTTTTCGGTAAACTGGGTTATTAAGGTTTCGATGGGTAAGTGTACTGCAGCACCCGATGTCAAAAAATAGAGTTGGAACTTTGGTAATTTTCTATATTGATTTATTCAAACGACATGTTTCGAGTCAAAATTTTGTCATCAGGCTAAACGTATCAAATAATGATAATTAATATTATAAGAATTAAAACTGTATGGATATTCGTGTGCACAGAATTAAAGAAAAAATATATATGATCCCGTGGAGATATATTTACATGTATCAAAGAGGCTCAAACTCTTACTTCGAATAATGAGTAATTGTCAAAAGTAATTAGTAGTTAAGCTTCATCTACTTATAGCAGTGAGTTCATCAGAAGAGATTTTAAATTGAAAACAGCAAATATTAAAACAATAAATCCATGGAAATATCTAAGGTACAATTATTATAATACAGCGGCAGGTGAGGCTAACCAAATGAACAGTATGTATATATGTATACTTTATAGCACAACGTGTAAAACAGACTCAAAGTAAACTTACAAAATACAGTCATCAATATAATGCTTTGATTTCAAATGTAATTAAATAATATAAATAGTTACATGTTAGAATCCGTTTAAGGTTCTGAAATCTTGTACATAAAATTATTAATGGTTGTATCCGGACTTGTGGGAAATAATAGGAATTCTCACTTTAAAAGGTGGGGTTCAATTATGATACAAATTACGAAGAGAGGTTTGGAAACTTCTCACAAGTCAGAGTTGAAAGTGGTGACTGTACTGAGCTTAAAAGAATTGATAGCCGAGTTGGATATTATAATAAAATTTGAGTTTAGCGATCTCGAATAACTTTCGTCCACGTATTACTTGAGTAATTCGATAATGGTGCTGCTTCTCTTAAAAGCTGTCTTGATTTTGATTTGTCTGGCTACTGCTGTATATTCTGATTCTGAAATAGCATTTAAATTATTGTGAAATAAATTTTGTACGAAGGATTTCATATTGGTAGTATTGCTATTGTATGTAAATCCGAGATAAATTGCGATATCATTAGGGTACGATATCTGTGATTAAATCCGGATTAAAGTTGGAAATATAGTTAATTATTATTGGCTTCTTGGGCCAGATTAATGAGTGTCTTTCTAGTGACTTAAGTATATTTGCAGTATCAATCAATAGTTCCAATGGGTATTGACGTCTTAAAAATTCTAACAATAAGTTATGTAACTTAGTTATTCTATCTGTCAAACTTGAACACAATTCATTAATACGTAGTCCTTGAGAGTAAGGCAGGCTTTGAAGAGTTTTCTTCTGATGATTACTCTTGAAATGAAGGTAAAGCTGTTTAACCATGGGCTTTTTAAAAATTGACGTTTCTAAAATATTTCCTTGTTTTAGTATAACCAAAACATCCAAAAATTCGACTAAAACAATACTGAATTTATGTGTACATTTAAGGAATTTATGCTGCAAGACATCATTCAGCCATGCATCAAAGTTGCTTATTTCTGTTACATCAACAATAAAAAATATACCATCTACAATTCTACCTTGGAATACAATTGATTTATGTGAAAGAATATTAAGCAGGCCTTTTTACACGGTTGTATTAGCAATAGCTACACTCGCAGTATTTCCCATTGCTATTCCTGAGATTTGCAGATTTTCCAGAACAATATCTTGATACGTGACATAGTTTTTATACAACGTCCATTTTAGTAATAATTTTAGCATAAATTCAGTCAAATTATAAGGGTTAATCTTGTATTCGTTAAAAGTCAACGATATTGTCAATACATGTTTTTGGTGGCAATGAAGGATATAAAGAATCCACGCCAGAAGTTGTCAGCATGTACTTTCTAGTTGAATTTAAATGTGTTCAGTAATATTAAAAAATTGTTCGTATCTAGAATAATATTAGGTACATTAAGCATTACTGGTCGCAGGATTATGTCTAATAATTTGCTTATATGTCGGTTAATGGTATTACAGTTCGCACTAATTGGTCTTCCTGGTGGAAATGTCTTTAAATTAATAGGCATAATAATGTTTTGGTATGCGTAAAAATGTTCCCTGACATAACAAGGGCCATTAAAAATTCCTATACACTTTTTTCTTATTTTATGTGAATATTTCTATATTTTCTATCATTTACAGTGTTTCGGTGCATCCTTGTTTGGTAGACATACCTTTAAAGGAAGATTTCGGAGAATATTGTACGGTTGGTGAGGTCAATAAAGGTTAACTATGGTCATTTGTCATAACGAATTTAGGTCTGTATATGCACCTGCTGGCATCTGTTTCCAGACTCAAGTATCCAAACCAGACCGTCTGAAACGAAGGGTTGTGATGTAGTTATTTTTCGATAATAGTTGAATGAGATGACGGGCTGTAATACTGTGTATGCAAAGATTTTAACCAAAAAAGGAAGGGTGCGGAGCAATTACGACTCAAAAATGTGTATCTGCAATTTAAAGTAAATCAATAGTTTTTGGGCGAATGTTTGGTTATATCTACTTTGATGATACAAAACCGCGTATAAAATCTTACATGACATTGGCATAGCCCAAGCGTAGTTAATTTTTAGACCGTTCTCCTGGCATATACAAAAAACATTCCCCAAATTTTGAATTCGTTCGACAGGAAATATTCTATATTTTGATTAATTTTCTTGAAAACACCTTCAGGTGGAATATACACGTGGAAATGAAACCAAAGAGTAGGAAGAATAAGCATTCAGAATTTAGTCTCAGTTATTTGCTGTTTAACATGAGTGCTACAATACCACGCCATATCCAAAAGGAATGACGAACTCGTAGATAATATAAAACATGCCCATCTTTAAGTTCTTTTCACTAAAAGTTAATATTTCAGAAATACTTTCACTTTTAAGTTTACCCCCAAGTTTAATTAAAATCGTGTATTAGATTTTTCGTTAAAAATTTAACTACTGTAATTTCCGGATTGTATACTACTTCTAATGGCTGAAACGTTTCGTCTGAAAAGTTTGAAGTGTTCGGATAATTTCACCCATTGTGGTCCCTCACACCATCGAGACTACTAAATTTCGTGGATTGCACAGACAGGAAGGTAGATCAGCTGGATTCATATGTCCCGAATGTGGTTCCATTGAGCAGGAGAAGTAGAGAACCGCATTTCCTGGACCGTGTTTCCAACGAAGCTCACCCACTGGTCATCCCTTTGAATCCAACTCAATTTCCAATTATAGCAAGGAAAATTTTCTAGCGAGTGAGAGATCTTCACAACAACAGCGAACTTATCACTTCAAACATATTCCACAGCAACCCAGGAACAACCGTAGAAGCACTTGCGAAGGGTCGCAGCGATTTTCTTTATATACACTGCCAATTAATTGAGCCGGGAAGCGCAATGTTATTTTGAACAACTAGGAATAACTTTATACACAGATAAGCGGATCTGTTCAAAAAATTATTTTTTAAATTAAAAAATATGGGGATTAGTTACTCGTAGACATTAACGTACACAGTCAATCTGAAACACTGTAAAAACCATTTGAAACAAAATTAACGTGTTAAAAAATCGTTGCAATTTGAAGTTGGACATGGTTGGCATTTAGCTAATTTTTTACCTCAATGGTCACTTAACTACTGTACTTTAGTACCGCGTAGGCCCACCTCTGACTCCTAGGACAGCTGATATCCTCCGAGACATGCTCTCCACTAGCTTCCGGGTAACTCTTGGAGAATCTTTCCTCGTATTTCGCTGACCAAATTTTTCAACGTGGGTTTCCCAGAAATGTTGAAATTCTTCAACTCCGTCGCAATAAAATCTAAAGATGTTTGCACGGGTTCATGTCTGGGCTTTGTGCTGTCCATTTTATCGCCGAGCACCCATCGATTTCGCCACTTTTTTTACAATGTAGTCACAGTGATCCTTAAAGCTAAGTCTGTCGTCTAAAATAACTCCCAGGTATTTAAATGACCATACCCTCTGAATTTCCTCATTGTTAACATACAATTTACAATCTGTGTCAATACTACCAGGGGACTTATTGAAGATGATATACATAGTTTTAGATGTATTTATTACAAGTGAATTGTCATTCATCCAGAACTGTAGTTTATCTAACCAAAGTTGCATGCTCAAAAAAGCTGTGATATACATGTATCATAAACAAACATGACCAAGTCATCAGCATAAGCCACATAATCTATCTCCAACACATTACACACATCCGAGAAAAATAACAGAAATAAGTATGGGCCAAGTATTGAACCTTGAGGAACTCCGTTCAGGTCCTGGAATTCCTGTGAGCGTGTATTATTTAAAAATATTCTAAAAATTGCAGATTCGATTGATGATATCTTCAACGCATTGAAAATCAATGACTTCCAGAGGGCAATTTTACACACTTCTGGTTACAAACGGCGGGTCTGTTCCGTTGATTAACTATATTGCAAATCGTAGACAACTAACATTTTATTGAAAACCAACGTTTACTAAGGGTATCAAAATAACGATTTTTTAAAATAATTGTTATGAATAAAGAATATTATATAAGATTTTTTTTTATAATATTCACAGCTGTAGAACAGAAATCAGCACCAATTGTTCGCTCCGAGTTTGCGGTTTGGATGGAGCGGATGGGGCGTGATGTCATTAATGATATATTGGATTATGGGCAATTAAGTCATGTAGATTGTGAATCTCGAATTAATTTGGTGATACAAAGGGATTTTAGATTTATTTGGGGATCATTGAAGTTGTTGTAATAGTAGAAATTAGCATTTCTAACATATTTTTTAAACAGAGAAAAAAATTAAAAACATCAAGTGATACAAGAAACTGATGAAAATGCCGAAAGTGACGAAATTAAGACAAATTTAAAAATACTGAATGATGAACTAGCAAGGATCAACAATGTGTGAAGTGCAATGATTTAGATATTTTCAAAAATTCATAAACGTTCTTCTAACCCTGAAAGAACATATAAGGGGTAGAGGGATGACAATAGAGCTCAATATATCTATGAGCTGATTCAGTACTAGAATTACTTAAATTTACATCCCCTTCAATTAAGTGCACAATTCCACATGAATAAGTAGAATGTTGTAATACCAGATGGAGCACTCCTAATTACATGACTCTTGAAGATTACGGGCCACAAATATATCCAACATTACATGCTAGTATTGATGAAGAATGTACGACAATCATTTTACCGGATCAAATTTTGGATGTGATAAAAGACAAATGTTGATACAGGAGCTGGTTTGAATCAAGTAACTATTAGAAGTTTCAAAAGTCTCAAATCCGAAAAAGTAATTTGGTAATTTGTTCATACACTGGGATGTCAGATTAATTCTTCCATTATGAAAGGAATACTCAAAAGGCAAAAAGGCAAAAAGTCAGAGGGGTAGTTTTTGACAAATTTTAGGGATATTTCTATCAATTTGATGCAAGGTAATCAAACCCAGATAATAACTCCTTTACAATTTAATACATCAACTAAGCATGTTCACAAAGAGCTTTCTGAAATAGAAGTAAATATAAATGGTTTTGAGATATATCCTGATGTCACGGAATTTACCAATGCGGGGTTTGCAGATAACCTAGCTGTAGCATGTGAGTTAATAGGAGGAGTTGCTTAGTTGGATCGAATAGAAAAAATGTTTAATTTGAACAAAGTTCGATTATAGCTCCAACCCAAGTAAATGTAAGGCTTTTGTAATTAATAACGCAATGTTAGTTAGCCAACCAAAACAAATTAGTAATGATTTTATCATTCCTGCCATTGAAGTGGATGACACCATCATATATTTTGGTGTCAATTATAATGACGAAATCGTTTTTCGTAAAACTTTCGGCAGAGATCTCCAAAATTTAGTATCAATACCAATGTTAAGACCTGATCAGAAGTTAGATATTATCAGTCAGTATATATGGCCTAAATTAATTTATCCATTGCAATGTGCGTCATTAAATAAGATTCCAATGTCATTTTTTAAAAATTTGAATAAACTATTTGTAGTGCAATCAAAGAAATAATTGGTTTACCAAATGACATACCAAATGCAATGCTACATACTGTAAGGAACTATTTAGCGGCTCAATACATAGTTCCCAACTCAAATTATAAAATAATGACTCCCAAAGAATATCAAAAGATATGCGTGTTTATTGTTTCAAGATCAGTTTAGGAATCACTACCCACTTCCATAGATCGATGTATAAATTAGCACGCAGTGCATCACTCCCTAACAAATACAGCAGAATGAATTCATGCTTGTAAAAGAAACATTCACGACTAGGATATAGAATTTTATATCACTGAAATTTTAAAATGACACTATTTATATCCAAGCAAATTATTTTAGTTGAAATTCCTGAAATATAAGTATAATTCACATATTTACACCAATCTCACTGAATTTCCGTACTTTCAGTAAT
The DNA here is from genome assembly GCA_947179485.1 of Allacma fusca. Classification (NCBI taxonomy): domain Eukaryota; kingdom Metazoa; phylum Arthropoda; class Collembola; order Symphypleona; family Sminthuridae; genus Allacma; species Allacma fusca. The sequence continues at coordinate 53,062,960 of OX359249.1, read as the reverse complement.
ATTTCAAAACTGTCGTTTTTCGGCTTCCAACCATGCAACACATATATGCAATACAATCACTTACATGTACTCTCTCTGCTCCATTCATTCCTATATCTTATCTCATTCGCCGCCTACTTCTTCTACAACGTACACACTTCACACAAACTGAGTATATTTCAAGTTGGGAGATTCGAAAGTTTTAAACGAGACATGAACTCTACCAACAACTTTTAATGATCTTGGGCACTTCAATTCACAAATTGTATTGGATATTAATTTTGAAATAACAAAAGGACCTGAATATTGTTTACATAATGAACTTGTAATTCCTTTTGCTGCGTTTGAAATATTCAATGCAATGGAATAGACCGATTCCCCTACGTCATACTTACACTCACTCCTGCCCTTATTATAGATAGCAATATATTTATGTTGACTATCATAAGTATTACATCTAGCAAGATTGGGAATAAATTGTATTCGGTCACTGAACTCGTCATTATGATTAATTCCAGACGTTACAATTTGTAATGCATTATCAATAGGGTTTTTAAATCCCTACCAAAATTTAGGTAAACTGGAGAAAATTCCGTTGTATCATTATTAGACGTATCTATTTATACACCTATCGATTTGTGTAATTATGCTATCTTTTATAGTGGGTGTTAAGAAGCAATTTTTCAAGGTTTTACGCTCAGAGAATTACAACACTGCAGGAATCTTCTACTATTAAATTGTGTTGCATTGTCACTTGTAATTGTTAAAGGAAACCCCCATTTAAGGAAAACTATCCAAAGCCTTTTAATTATTATACTTGCTACAGTTGCTGACTTAACGGCAAAAGGTTCGACATATTTAGTGGCAATACACATAACCACCAAAAGATATATATTTCCCTTACTACTTTTCACATAAGGTCCAAATAAATCTGCACATACATTATCCCAGGGTTCACCTATATAAGAAGAAGTACCAATTCCAATTTTATAAGTATGAGACGACTTAGACTTCTGACAAATAACACACGTCCGCACAAATTTTACAATATCTGATCGCATGCGTTTCCAATAAAATCGTTCCTCAATTCTTTTAAACGTCTTATTTATACCCATATGACCGGACAAATCATTAGCATGAAAATACGACAATATTATCCTGACATGATCTTGTGGTACCCATAGCTTCCAAAACTTGGATTCATTTTCCCATAATTTATACAAACTTCCAACGTACTTAAATAAGCATCCATCATCCGCTAGCTCAGCATCTCGTAAAAGTTTTACGATACATTGTGGATATTCTAATGAAGGATTAGAACAATATGCTATTACTTGTGATAATATTTTATCTTTATATTGACTCTCTTTCAGCGTTTTACGGCTAATTGATGGGAAATCATCAACCATATTCATTTCATAAACACGAGAAAGAGCATCCGCAGCTTCATTATGTATATCATCTGTATTTCACATCAAACTCGTATCCCTGTAATTCTAACATCCATCTAGCTATTCTTCCAGTTGGATCTTTCAAGGTTTTTAAATACGTCAGTGCCTTATGGTCAGTTTTAACAGTAAATTTGGATAATATAATAAACCCACGAAACTTTCTAATTGTATAGATAATCGCTAATGCCTCCTTTTCAGTTGTTGAATAGTTCAATTCAGCCGGTGTTAAGCCTCTACTCGCAAACCAAATAGGATACTTATTTCCATCTCGCTCCTGACCTAATATACCTGATATTCCCGTATTACTATCATCAGTATTAATAATAAATGATTTATTAAGATCTGGCATATATAAACAAGATGTCTCATTCAACCCTTTACGGAAACTATCAAACAAAGCTTGACAATTTTCGGTTCACAAAAGTTTTACTCCTTTTCTCAATAATCTATATAGAGGTCTCGCTATATTTTCTAACGCTAACGGTACTACCTTAAAACGGAATAATCCTTTTGGTACTCTAAAGGATGTCTTATTTCGATCTTCCTCTGCAACTTCAATATGAAAATAACTTGATGGTACATCCAGTACTGTAAATATGATCCCATCAGAAAGTGCAACTATAACATCTTGTAAACGTGGGGCACAAATCTTGTTAGGAACAGTTACTTCATTAACTTTCCTATAGTCGAACGTAACTCTATACCCAGTTGTACCATCGCCATTCTTCTTTGGAACAATTACTGGTTCTGAACACCATGGGCTTTCGCATCTTTCAATCAAATCTAATTCAAGTAGTTCATCAATTGCATTCTGATACACTGCTCGTTTTGCTGGTGTCATTGGGTTTTGAAGCAATAGGTTTAGCATTGCCAGTATCTATTCTATGTTTAACTAAATGACATTTACCTGGACAATATCGACTAAATTCTTCGAAATTCGAAATAATTCCTTAAACTTTATTTTATAATCACAATTTAAATTAACATTATTTTCTATTTTATCTTGTATAATGTTCATACTATTATTATTTTCAATATTCAAACATTCCCTAAAAGTTAACATTCCACTTGTGTCAATAAAATTAATATCTATATCTACATCAGGTATTAAGTCAGATGACCATGATCCTTCACTAACACACATTTATTCTATACTTTCCTAAGAAATCTCTACCCAAAATACATTCCCTTTTAGAAGATATCATTACAAATCGATGTTCAATTTTACCAAAAGGAGTATCAATCATTATATCTACAAATCCATCGGTTTTACGTATACCACTTACTGTTAATACATAATCATATAAAATTGTATACAGACTCCTTTATTATTTATAACGTCTACAAAACTAGAGCCTAAACTTACATTGTTGCTCCTGGATTTAATAAAGCCTGAAGATTCACATCTAATACATTCATTTCCATAAATACAGGAGGATATTGTAATTCTGAACAGCGTATATCTTCATTTAAATCATAGTGAAGATCCATCGGTACCACCTGAGTTTGCCTCACTGCCTGCTCGGTGAACGACTGTTTCCCTGTACTGGTGTATTTCGTCCTGGTTGGGATGAATCCAGTGATGGGTAACGTTATTAGTTAACTTTTATGAATGACGTTATTATCGATAAAATCCTAGTAACGGTTAATTAGAAATAACGTTTAACATATTCCCCTTGACTAACAAAAACTTAACGAAAACCGAAACACCTGGACAGCAAATAACATAAACCGAATCACAATAAAGTTATTATCCATTATTGAAAATCTTTGCCACTCTTACAATTTACTACCATCTCTTATAATTAGATTTACGTTACATAAATTCAAAAATCGTTTCATGCAATCGTAAATCATTTATACTGATTTTTTAGAAGTTTATTTCAGCATGTGCATTATTACGTCTTCTTTCTTGGTTGTCATTAGCTCCATTAGATTATTATGTGCATTTTGATTTGACATATTACCCCAATTGTTCCAATTGTTATAATCTCCATGATTATTACTCCAATGTTTGTTATTATTATTCCATCGTCTAGGATGAGGACTATCATTTCTCTGAAAATGCACTTTAGGCTGTTGTCACTAATTAGGACCATTTGAATCATCAAACTTAATTTCCATCTGTTTATGATGAAATGCTCCATACTGATCAAATGAACTTCTTTGTTACTCAGGTATAACAGTAGAGCTTTCCATACACTTCACTTCTTTCACATTACTACCGTATCACCTACCTTAGATGTACTCACAGATGCTCGATAAGCCAATGAGGGTTCTAATCCTTGATTAAGTATTGGAGATTTATACTCCCTATCTAATGATACACTCAACTGAGCATCATAAGCAATATCCATCATCTCTTTTAAGCTATTAAATTCTCTCCTAAATGATAACACCTTTCCCGATATTGTGGATGCATCAATTCCAAAACTTTCTCACATCTTACTTTCTCATTAATTTCTGGATTAATTCTCTCATAGAAATCATCTATAACACAAATAAACTTTGATAATGGCTCTTCAACTCCCTGATACCTATTATCCAGATCACGTAGCATATTTCTACCATATTTACCACTGAAAGACCCGCCTGAAATACCTTATAAAATCACCAAAAATTTCGAAAGAATACATCTTCAAAACTCTCCTGTACCATAAATAAGCATCATCAATCAAAGCATAATGAATAACAAGTCTCAACATTTCATCATCCGAATATCCTACCGCAGTTTGATATTTTTCTAATTCCAATAAGAAATCATAAGGCATCCTTGTTTCATGATATCCAGCGTACTTGGGTATATGTACATCCTTTGCTTTCAACCGCAGCGTTTGAATATTCCCATCATCTCCTCGCTAATCCCTAACATACTGTATATCTTGTCCTATCCATCCCCTATTTCCATCATAATATACATTCGGAACATTTCTCACGAAATTGTCCACTCACACCGTCCTCATTTGCCCAGAACTGTTGCTTATCATTATCATGATTGAATCGTGCATTATAATTGTACTCATTATCATTACATCGAGTTTCTTCTAATTGTAATAGTTTTTCAATGCTAGACATACGTTCATCAATAGAAGTCAAATGAGTCGTTAATACACCTGTTAATTTTTGCATCAAATGATTACACAACTGATCATGACTAGAAACAACCAATCCATCTCCTGGTACATTATTCTCATCACTCCTCGTATTTTCCAATACACTATCATTCATAGTACTTGAAAATCTTTCAGTCACCCTAGCGTTTTTATTATCTCTATAATTCCGTCTCGGCATATTGAAATTTCAATTAAATTTTCAATAAATATTTATTATACATCAAACTGGTCAAATCCAAGTAAATCAATCTAGGAAATTAATCGAGTAAACTGCAAAATTGTTACTCCAATGTAGGCTACACTTTAATCCTAAAAGCAGAGACAAAATGTTAGAAGCTCTCATGATTTTAGATTTTTTAGAAGTAAATTCCTTAGTGTCTACATAAAAAACTACAAAAGAATCTGTAAAACCCTTGACATAAAATGACTACTATATAATTATAAGGAGAATCTGCCTCAATCCCAACTGCCGCTTTGGCCCATTGCCACACGCACAACTGCCACATCCCCTTTGTATCACTTGCACATATGCCGCTTCTATGCAAACTTAATTTACATGCAAATACTTTTTTAAAAAAATAGAAATTGAAAATCGTCGTTGAAAATAACAATGCTAAGTGTCGTTGCAAATATATATGCTAAGTGTCTTTGCAAATCCTATGCTAAGTGTCTTTGCAAATCCTATGCTAAGTGTCATGGCAAATTCCAATGCTAAGTGTCATTGCAAAACCCCATGCTAAGCGTCATTGCAAAACCCCATGCTAAGTGTCATTGCAAACCCCTACGCTGTCATTGCAAAACCCTATGCTAAATGCATTGCATTAGCGTTGGGGTTTGCCACATCACTTAGCATATGCTGTTAGCATTGCCTTGTGGCAGTTCTCCGGGTGGCAGTTGGTTTTGTGGCAGTTGTTACAGCTTACAATTTTGGATGGGTGGCAAAAAATTATTGTGGCAGTTGTGAATGTGGCAGTTCTCCGGGTGGCAGTTGTGATTGTGGCAGTTGTGGGAGTGGCAGTTGGCCGGACAGGAAATCTTTGTAATTCTAATATCGGGTCATGAGTAAAGCTGCCAGATTCGAATAATAGTAGGTTTTTTAATTTTATTCCGTTTTATAAAAACAATTCTAACGTTAGCATTTTCTTGAAGCGATTTAACAAACATTCTATAAACATAACTACGGTATAATTGTTATTGGCAAGTACGTCTGCTGTATATTAATATTAGTAACTTGTCTTGTAACATACTTGTTAGAGGAATGGATTTGTTTCAACAAATTTGTGTCACCGAATAGCATATCATAAAATGATACACAAATCCATTCTAGAATAACGTTTACAACTGTCATTGCTTCCAGAAGTTCCATGGACATTTTAGAATTTACATACGTCCAAAAATTATTGATGAAAAAGCGAATACGCGTTCAGTGACAGCGTTGGTTCATGAAATGAAGCACAGAACCCTGTTTGTGTTGACAAAAATATTTCTAGCAAGACAATTTTATAAGAAACAAATGTTGAAAGGATTTTACCTGGAAGCGGAGGTAAGTTCAACTAGGACAGTAATTACTTTTAGATACTTTTTTGTAAGCCATCGTTGAAAGTACAAACTCCTCCCATTTTAATTTTGTCGGGTCAAATAATAGCACACGGAGTACCTACATTTAAATAAAAGCAACTATTCAGTGCTAAAGGTTACAAGAAAAATATTTAATCATGATTTTCACTTCATTTTCATTTTATGATTTCTACTACTTCACTTTAATGCACTATTGCAGTATGCTGCAGAAATGAAACAATGAACAGAATTTGAGTTGAAATGACAGACCTACTTTTAAATGGATAGACGTTAGTGATTCGAAAATTTACATTACCAACTTCTAAAATGTCGGACAAGTGTCGCTTAATCGTGCTCACATTTCCTAGCACAGAATAATTTTACAATTATTTTAGGAAAATATAAAAAAAGTAGAGTTTAGAAGCTTTTTCAATCAAATAGTAGACTTAGTAGATCTCATGATTTTTTAGTAAACTGACTTCCCAAATAGTAGTTGTCTACTAAAAAGGTAGGCATCTGGCAGCTTTAGAATATACGTGTCAGTTCAATACGTGTTAAAAACACACCCTTGGAACAAGTGTCTCGTGTTTTGCGCGCTACATGGGAAAACTTCATCCCAGGACAAATTGTTCTGAGGGTGCATGCAAGGTCTCAGATGATTCCTTTTTGTAAAACATGTTCAAATTTTGATCAAAACAAGAATTTGAATACCCTGCCAAAATTTCGGTTGGCTTGATTTTAATTTCTGGAATAGTAAAATGCCTTTTCTAGAGGCTCGCAGCGACCGAGTTGTGACATACAAGAAGTTATTCCAGTGTTTCGAAAGTAATACGAAGGTCAAGGTCGTTATTGTTGAAATTTTTAACACCAGTCGATATTATTGGAGGACCAAGCCTCTGATGATCCCTTCTTTGTGAAAAAAGTATTGGTAAAAAAATGTGTTTTGGATTGAATCCGAAAAATCTACTACGATTTGGAAATTTCGTCTTACATGAATTTATCATCAATATACGAATATCTTAAATAATTGCCTATCAATTACCATCATCATCAGTCAAAAGTTATAGTAGTTTTTCATAAGTATTAGCAAGCCCAAGGTATTTTCGAAATTTTGAACGCCAGTTACAGGAATTTGCAATTTTATAATTTATTTGAACTGTAGTGCAGTCCTGTTAGTGCGTTCCTGTAAGGTCTAAGGAAATCCTTCCTGATTTCCTTCCGAATGAGACAATAATTACCGAGTTATAACATTCCGGTCAAAATTTTTTGCAGTTCTTCGGCTGTCTTAGTTTTAAAAATTTTGAAGGCTAGGACTGTCCTTTTTCAGTTGAAAATAAATCTTGTGCGTGTGGGCAAACTGTACCTAAAATCTGTGTAATCTATAAAAGCATGTCAAAAAATGTGAGGATTTTCAGTTTCTGCAAAAATTCCTTTAGAAAATCAAAATTTGTTTCGGGGTTGCCGAGAGGGTTTGATTGAGGTATTACACTTGGTTCTACGCTTCATACTTCTAGAGTTATAAGGAGTTTTGCATTTCTTCTTGAAATTATATAGTAGAAGGGGAAATATATGCCAACTGGGTGTTACATGGTAAGTTTTATGTACGCTTACAGACTGAACTAGCATATTGGCAGTCCAAATCTACACTTTGATTATACTGTACAGACACGAGAACGGAGTAACTTAATAAGCATTTCACCATTCATCTTGAGTATAGTATAGTGAAATGATCTCATACCCGTTGCTTCGATCAGTTGTTCCTGAAATGACGTCCCCAGTTCCAATGTCCCAATACGACTGCAGTACACGTGTTATTTAGGATGCAGACTCAAATTATTGTATTTGAAACGCAAAGATGCGCAGCCTTCCAAAAAGGCTTCAATAAAGGCGAAGATTTATAGGGCCCGGCCGTATTTGTTTCTGAAAGCTAAGGGAAGCCATTATATCGTCGGTGAAGAGGCAAAATGATCTAGGTGCATAATCGATTAGAATCAAAATGATCTACATAACTTTTTCCCTAAAGGCAAAATGAACTAGGTGCAAGCCTCTTTAAAAGCAAACTGATCTACATACAATTTTCCTTAAAAGCAAAATGATCTAAGTGCTGGTCTAATTTTTTTTGTGAGAAAACTAGCATCTGTAAGGAGGACACGTGGCTTATAAGGGCTAACCATGACTGTAATTGACCTAGGGTTGTGGGTTAATATTCTCTGAAGGGTTTGCTATTACTAAGGATCATTCCGGCAACTAAAGTTAATTTCACGTATTGCATCTAATACATTTTTAGTTACGAAAACTGCAACATTCATTTATTTTAAAATCGACGAATTAAAAGACGAATCAAAATCACAGTAAGCTCATGTGTTAGTGTGCACATTGAATTGGTTTTCCCTTTAATAATTCTCAACTTGGAGTTTTTTCAAATCGTATTCTACGATAATCACCATTATCATAATATTCGGAATCATTTTCAAATGTTAAATCATAATTGAAAACTTTTTTTTTCAATGTTACTGAAAGAAAGAAATGGAGGCATTGGGGAATTAAATGCATATATAAAAGATTTTGAATACCTCGCATTTTTGTACACCGGCATTAGAATGTGTTTACTTATATTGTTTTTATTATAATTTGTATCTAGATCATTTTGCTTTTAGGAAAAGCTGCATCTAGATCATTTTGCTTTTAGGAAAAGCTGCATCTAGATCATTTTGCTTTTAAAATTCAATGCAAGTAGATCATTTTGCCTTTAGTGAAACTGCAAGTAGATCATTTTGATTCTAATCGATCATGCACGTAGATCATTTTGCCTCTTCACCGACGATATATTCCAAAGAAAATGAAGTATAAAGGCATGGTGCCTAAAAATGAACCTTCTACCAACCTGAAGGCTTTTGTGAAGAATTTAAGTCGTACTACAATTAAAAATACAATATATGTGCGCACTAGGACGACAATATATACTGAAAATCATGTAATAATAATATAATATTAAACTGGTTTTATTTAAATCAGATTAATTTAATTTAATTTAAGTTAATTAAAATTGCATCACGAAACTACATTGACAATGCATTACTGTATTAGGGCAACCTTCCAGTAGTTTCGTAACTGACAGAGTTGACAAAATAGTTCTATATATTCAAACCTGCTGATATAGATGCTCCCACATACGGGGATAGATATAAGGGATTAATTGTCAGTACATGTGAGACTATGTATACGTAAGTTATAATGCTTATGAGGGACACAGTTTCGCATCACTTGTAACGACAGTTAACTCAAGTGTAAATGGAATAACTTCTTGTGATTGATTATAGGGAACTGTCACTTAAGGTATATGCTAAAGAGACCGAAAATATGTGCCTTTCGTAAATACTATCTGTTGTCTTATAGTCTTAAAAATTATGTAAACGCGAATAGATAATGCAAATCTCAATCACTTCTATCCGAAATACCTTACAAATACCTATTACGAAATTTTAATGCATTTGTTCTTTATGAAATAATATGGAAGGATGGCTAAACTGATGGTGGGTTATTCTTAGAGGAAAGCAGAACTGAGTTTGTTTTTTAGAAGGAAGGCTGAGGGAAGCCAAATATTTTGAGGTCTCCGTACAAAGATACTCTGGATGTTTGCCTTGGAACTATTGTAGGGAGGCGATTCCATGTGCGCATCTCTGTTTGGAAATATAGGTACATAATGCATGTAGTGAGTTATCTGATTAGATGTTCACGTCCACAACAACGCGTGCAAACGTTATTGCCACTGCAGCAACACGTAAAGCCGCTCTAATAGGATCGCTCCTTGACAATTTCCTCATTATTTTTGTTTGCATTTTAATTCATTATCACAAAGCACGGAGGCTGAAGAAGAATTCATTTTATTTGTCTTCTAAATATGACAGCGTAGATCTTTGTTATTACATATGCGCCTTCAAGTAACGTCTATTTCTTTCATATTATAAGTCTGTATAAATCTACATTAGTGATGACATACCCCAGCTATTTTCGAATTACATATCATACGTTAAAATAGCTATACAGAGTTTTTTTAGTGCCTCTAATAGAGAGGAATAAAACTTGGCATTGATTGCTTTTGCCCATAATTAAAAATGCTCCATGATTTTTAATTAGTGCAAGCCAAATGACATTTAATTTAAAGGAAGGGAAGAAAGATGATAACTAATTAGGAGTAAAGCCTTACTAACAAATTGATAGTCAAGTTTGGAGAAAAAGAAAAGGTGTGTCTTATTCACAAGCATCACAACTATTCTTGTTGCAGATTTGAATAGGCAGAGTCCAAAGACTTAGATGAAGGAAGTGCAGCTACGAAAGTGTTATTGGTGGTAATGATATTGTTTGGGTTGAAAACAAATAAAACGGTGAATTTGCGCATGTTAAAGTAAAACGACGTAGTCCCAACATGTGTTTCTATTTAAAAATCAATGTTTTTGTCATCCCTTGCTTGGAACACTTTGCAAGAGTTAACCTCCAGCTCATCTTCCTTTTCTTCCTTCATGCATTCACATAGACTGTAAAGGCGGACTTGGGAACTTGGTCTCTGATTGTGAGAGAGTGCTTTTAGTAAGTAAATTTAACCATGAGATGAGATCACTTAGGGTATGTCTGTTCCACACTCCGTACCAGCAGCTACACCAGGAAACGTTTATGGCAAGTTATGTACATGAGGTAAGTACTTGCACACAAAACTCTTTCCTCATCCAACGTAGTAAAGCAGGCATCAAGTATGAGCCAAAAAAAGAATTTTTCTCCCTTGCTTTTCTAACTGCTTCAGTATCAGTTCAAACTCCTTCGTAGTTCTAGGAGCCAATATAGTGCGAAAAATTGTTTAAAATTATCGTTTTGATTCGGCCTCACTATTCCGTCATTATTTAACAAGAAAAGTCAATTCAGTTTAAATTAACCCTCACATATTCGTTTTAACTCTCACATTTTCTTACTGAGGACTGGCCTTTTTAGCTCCAAATTTAGTTTCTTGTCATCGCTTCCTCTACTTTGTTGCACCCTTGCAACTAACTTCACGTGTCCAATTTTGCATCACGATAAATTAGTAAGCTCCACTTTATTATCGTTTTCTTCCCACTCCATTTACCACATCTCATACGTACTTACATGTATCGTCAAGCAAGTTGGTTGATATGAGCATTTCAACTATTTTTTACAATTTGCAAAAATAGGTGTGTTGATCAAGACATTTACATGAGTGCATACAGTAGAAAACGATTTCAGCCCACGCTTTCAGACTGATAAAGAAAGCATGAAAAACTACCCAGTGAGAGAGAACTCATTATCTTTTTAAAAGCGGTATGTAATAACTTATTATTTACTTGGTTTAATTTTTTTATACTCGAAAATATTTATTTATTATATTCTGTGCAGCAATAATAATTATTATTAGTATTTGTATGATCCGTGGCCTAAATTTTTAAACTTCCTATGTACTCGCAGGTTTCCTTTAAAATGTATGCATAGATAACCCAAAATGTAATAATTAATACAATGTATAATCTAGCCCACGATAAGTTACTGTTTTATGTTTAATCTATTTTTTATGATTACAACAGAACGAACCGAATCTACGATTCTCGAAGGTACTGATATTTCGACTACCAAGAATTCCTAGTCGGGGATTGATATGAGAAGTTTACTGTTTAAATAAATCCAGCTTAAGAACTATTTGAAAATACTCGACGACCCAGAAAAGTTATATTTTTGCTACTGTTTATATATAAGTTCAGCCTCCAGTAAGTTCCTATTTTGTTTTATGTGACTACAGAAGAGACTACAGTTTGCTATTCATGACATAAAAGTAATACCAAGTAATACTCAAAATAGAATATCATTTTCCTCCAGGTTGGTGCTCAACTTTAAGTCTACATTTAGTTGGGATTTCGAAGCATACTTTCAACGGAACATTGACTATATGATTAATTTTAGTACATTTTTTTGTGACAGCTGAAAGTACTTTTTTTTGAAAACTGAATATCCACGTGTAGACATTTTTTTGCTCGGGACCAATATTGTTCTTCATAAAGCAAGCTAAAGATAATTCATTGAAGTCACTTGCGTTTACCTTCAATTTGAATCAATACATATCGAACAGTTTTTTATCTATAATGTTTCTTTTTAACATTTAATTCCTTTTTTCTCTAACTCTGCAATAACTACGCATAAGTAAAGAACCGAAAATGGAGCGACGAGATTCAAAGAAAGCTGGAAACAGGCAAAACGAAAAAGAAGCTAAAACAAAAACCGACGACAGTGAAGGTCTTACATTTTACTATTACTTTGGTTTTGTCTAATCAGCTATGCATACTAACAGTATATGTTGTCCCCTCCAGATCTCAAGCCATCAACATAGGTTATTATAGACTAGTAGAAAGCCCTGCAATAAGGATGTATTTATTGGAGTGGGTTGTAATAACCTAATTATATGTACTTTAAATTCTAAATGGCTTGTCGAGAAATATGTTATATTTGAGGCACTGTAAAATGTGCTTCCTTTCTACACTTGACGTTGACGCTGATGAGGAATTATGCATTGAGAAATGCAAAGGTTATGTGCCATATTCGTTTGATATAAACTCAAGCTAAGATCTCGGTTAGCAAGTCCATGGGATGGCCCTCAAGCATGTCGATACAGTGAAGTGTGTACAGATGGATCGGGGTAGTTCCATAAAATTCTTTCTAAACTTCCTTTTGACATGAAGAAAATGTTATGGGTTTCCGCTGTCCTACGATGCGAATAGTGGGCTTGACCAGTAAAAACAGAGGGGTAAGTCGGGGAAATTGATTCTCAGAAGCAAACATGTGGAAAAAGTTTCTGATCTTGCTAGTTTTTGTAAACAGTATGTCATTCTTTAAAAAAAATTAAATCGCTGTGCTATGGCTTTCATGAGGAATCATTTGAGTGTAATGTCATATTCTCAGGTCAAAAATTAGTCTCAGGACCTCAGAATATGAGCAAAGTTTATTAAGTGTTTCAAAACATTACAGCAAATAAAGATTTTTCTTGGTACCAATGTTGTTTAATATTCTTGGGTCCTGAGACCGCAATTTTTGAACTATAAAAATGAATATTAATCTCGAATGGGTGTCCATGATATTTTTCACAAGCGAAGAGACTTGAAATATATTTAAGAACGACAGCCGATCATGAAAAATTGGCAAGCTAAGAAAATTTCCATTTCCGAATCTTTGTTCCTGAATATGAATTTCACAAGTCTTGTTGTCTGTTATTCCGGGTCGTGTCTAGAATTTTCAACATTGAGAGCTGGAAAGGCTATACAATTTCTTACAAATGATCATCAAAAGAAATATTTGCCCTGAGCAGACAATTTTGGTGCCTACAATGTTCAAACAATCTTGACTTTGCTTACGGTTTCAAAACGGGACATTTTAAAGAACTTGTCAAGTGACACTTGAATTTGAAAATGGTCAAGTGTACTTGAACTTGAAACTAGTTCTGAAGTTACTGAAGATGCTTTTTACAGTCTTTAAACCATGTTGCCTCGATATCTTTGTTTGCACTTTTGGAATTATATTCACCTAAACGAGTAGTCACATTTTACACGTGTTCTGATATTCATTATGTATAGACTAAATTTTCTAAACGTCAACGGAATTTCAATTACACATGTACGAGTTGATGCGAAATCTATCAGTGGAAGGAAAAAACAAATTAATATAACAATTAATTTATAATTCCGATATAGATGGCTAAAGGGTTACCTCACAGTTTCTGCACATACAGGGTGAAGCAGGTTTTTTTACTCACCATGATTCTAATAAATACGGAATGTTGCAGTTTGGAGATTACGTAACTACTTCTCAGAATTATAAAGGATATTTTTTCTGGTAGTAAAACACTTATTTGAGAATGCTATGATAATCCGGTCCAGAGATATTTGATTTTGAAGCTGAGGTCCAGGAAACGTTTCCACGGTTGTTTCACCCTGTACGGCCGCGTAAAAAAATTAATTATTCCTAAACTATCATTAAATTAGATGAAACACCAGGTCCAGGGTTAGTATGCCAATTTGTATTGACATAATGTCAGAAAATCTCTCCGAATTCGATGATATGTCGTAATTTAATATTAAACCAAATAACCAATAATAGACCAAAGACGTTTTTGTGAACTCACCAACCTATCTCGGCTAGGGCTCCTCACAACTCAAGTTATCACGTTATTTGAACTTGAAGTTGTACTTGAAATTGAATTTTCAACTCAATTTTGACCCTCATAGTTGTATTTGACCAATTGTAAATAAATTTTTTAAATGACAGTCAATTATCGAAAACCAACTTATAGCTTCATTATTTGAAGTTGGCAATTTCAAGTTGTAATATTTGTACAAATTGAAGTTGAATTGAAATTGACTTGAAGTTGATTTAAATTGAGTTCAGCAATTTAACGTGCAATTAACTGCTTCCACTTAATATCAAAATAAAAAAGTATAATGATTTATAACATGCTCGTTTATTCCTTGTAACACGTAAAATTACAAGAAGCTACCTTTAATACTGTTACAGTAAAACTAAGTTTCCCCGAGAAGCGTTTTAGACAGCAAATGATTTTTGCTTTAAAAACTCCAAAGGGTTTTCAAATTTCAGCCGAAAATAAATACCGTGAATAACAATAATTAAACTCCGTCGCTGAATGCATGCTTGTTTGTCAAAAGATGTTTTTTTTTGTTTTAACGTAACTGCTAGAAACATCTTCTGAGTCTCCACTAACACCTAAATCGACGATTTTCTCCCTTTCCTCACTTATAACGAATAACGTCGATTAAACATGAACTAGCAATCAAGCCATCCGCCGAGGCGGATGGTAAGTGTGGCAGCAATGAATTTTAATTGTAATAATAATTTGAATGCAACAATATCTTATATACAAATACCCTAGAAGTTCTATTTTTTACAGCAATTACACAGAATTATTATATGAAATGCCAAAACAGTTAAATAATCTTAACGTGAAATTGGTTTAACTATCCAATTTGCCCCGTATTTCAGAAATTTCCTAATATTAAATAATTTGTTTTTCTAACATTTCGTAAATATTTATTTGTAGTAACTTCATTGCTGGAGTGGCTTTATCTGTTGTGATAGTAAACAATAATCGTATGAAAACTGACATGGCGTTTTATAAACCATCAACAAACCTTAACTCATACAATTTATGTTAGTATCGCTATCCCAATTTATCTGTTTTTTAAGTTGCATCAGGATGCCCGTAGGTCGGTTGACAAAAAGTAAATTTTAGAATTATTGTTTTTAAATTAATCTGATATTGCGGCTTATATATTTTTTTTAAATAATCAAATGTTGTGATAAATAAAGGCTACATACCGTTTTCTAAAATTTAAAAGGTACCATTTTCATTTCGTAACCTATGCTTTTTAAATGGGATCTCCAATGAAAATGGTACGTTTTAGAATTTAGCCAACGATATGGTGCTTTTAAAACGGTAAATTAAACTATTTAAGCAGACCAAATGTTTGTCAGTCAGTCTTGTTTTGAAATAATTATCCTAGTTAATATGCATTATGCTGGGTAACTTTACTAAAATAATTAGACCTGGGCACAACATTTTTGAATGAACGCTTTGATTCTAGGAAAAGAAGCGTTTCAACATTATGTCGCTAGTATTGTTGCAAGAAAGGCTGTTTTCAGTCCTCCAGTGTAATTTAAATATATTAATGACAGCGACTCTCTCGATAAAGTCGAGCACCAGTGGCGAATTGTTTTTTAAATCAAGTGGGCTAATTATTAATATGGTTAAATGAGACAGTCAAGTATATGCGCGTATGTTTAGGCTATATTTTGGAGGTTTTGTTCACGTGGACGTGAAACATTTAGGCACGGCTTACAAAAATTGATAATTTACAAACAAATTTAAACATATGTACTTAGGTTTTTGATTGTTACTTCGTTTGAATTTTTTGACCAAGGAAGGTTCAAATTGTTTGCACTATCCAGAACGCTATCAATGCATGACAGCTGCATCATTTTAATGCATTTAATGTCTGACCTGCGTTTATGGACTGTTTACCCAAAGTTTGAATTTAATGGTATTGATTAAAGGATGACGACTGATCATATTAGCCACGCTATACTAAATATTCAAAGGTGTACATAAAAATCAAGTGGTAGTTTATTCGAATTAACCATTCAAATTCCAATATGCAGCATAACAGCTTGTTGGTAACTTGTTTATCATTGCGGTATTTCTGTTCTCTTTTTTACTTTTCAAAGTGAAACGCTTTTTTATCTTTTGTATTCTGGAATTGCATTATTTTTTGTTGACATGGTCAGAATTAAGTTGAACACTTTTGGTTACTATAACTTAAGCATGTTCAAGTTAACAAAAAAGAAAAAAAATGCTTTGATTTTTATTTTAAAGCATTTTTTTGCATAAATGTAATAAAGAAATGAACCGCTTTGCTTCAACATGGCATGAACATAAGGACGAAAACCATCACTACTACGATACTAGGACGTAAAACCTGCTTTTGGTTGCTTGAAATGACTTGGAACTTAGGCGAATTCTGCTCTGCTTCGGTTTGGTCGCATTTAAAAAACATGCATGTACTGTCAAGACAAGCCAGGGTGGCACTTTACCAATTAAGGACAGGTGTGTTACGCATGCCTCTCTTGCCTGCGATTGGCCGATAATTTTTTGTGCGTTTCAGCGCGAAATAAAAGTATGTATGCATATGCAATGTAAATATCTTGCAACATGATTAAGAAATTGAAACTCGAGAGTCAATCTATGGTCGGCAAGTAAACGATGGTTGACAGTCACTCTATGGTAACAAGCATAAGCCTATCGGAGGCAAGAGAGGCGTGCGTAACACAACTCGTCTCGCTAGAACTCTGAGCAAAAGTATTATGCCAGTGAGATGCAGCGTTTGATTTAAAAGTCCCTATACTCCCTTGCAGTCCTCCCTGACCCTTGAATTATTCATTACACCCTTCCATGAATCTCTCTGGAATTTTTATGTAACAATAAATAAATAAATATAAATAATCTTGGAAACAAACTTAATGCAAATGATTCGTCCTAGTCTACTACGATGAAGCTTTTAGTAAGAAGGATTATTTTAACGTAATGTTTGTGTATGAACTAGATATCAGGAGCTTTGTGTTTCCAGCAATAGGGAATTCCCTATTGAAGCATCCGCAACTTGTGCGTGGTGCCCCCAACTCGACACGATAGTTGGAGCGGAGGTGACAATAATAATTGCTTTATTGTAAAAGAAACTCAGCGATAGGCACTTACTTCCAGTTAGACATTTTTGGCATCCACTATACATTTAGATCAGGGGTAGATTAATAAAATAGTTTTTACCCTGGCCCTCACCCTCCAAATAGATTTATCGACCTTCACACATGCAAACTGATAGCCTTAGTCAACATTTTTTTACCCTGGCCTTAAATTTTTTACACTGGTGGTGAGCCACCCCGTAAATCCACCCCTGATTTAGATATTAAGCCAGATTACAGTTACAATTTGCTTAACTTAGGTATGCTATGGAGAGGAACCTTGAAAATCCTCTCCGCGACAGACAAGTGTCGTAGGCTCTGCCAATTCCCTGAAGGTTGAAGCAGCTATGTACTTTACCATTTACCACTGGACTGTCTTGTCTGCCCAATTTGCGTTCACTTTTTGAATTTAAGTGATGACTTCGTCAAATATCTCGGAACCTATTAGTCACCACATCTAAATAGTTGTCTTCGGAATCGGTAGAAATCGGTAGTAGAGAAAGTTCGGTATCCTGGTATCCAGGATACTTGAGCAAGTGACCCTCATCAGTTAGGCAAATGGATTTGTTGGGCAAGTATGACTAATTTGGGCAGATAACAATTTTCGAACCGACTAAGGGTCGAATTTTTTTAAAAATTGAGTTGGGCAGATACAAATCGTACCGACTATGGGTCGAATTTTTTTTTAAATTCAGTTGGGCAGGTGATACTGGCAGTTGGCCACCCTTTTATGGTTGGACAATTGGTCCTGCTCTTAGGATACTTTTTCCACTACCGGGTAGAATGTATATTTTTAGGGGGAAAATATGACAAATTTTTAACATGTTTCAGTAGAGATATAAGAATATATAAGAGATGTAATTGAATTTGTTTATACCTGACCTTATTTAATTTTCTGAGTTCAAACATATAGCCTGATATCCTTCAAAATCAACAGGCTTTTTTACTTTTTACATAATCTGTTCCAATAAAAAGTTTGAATTGTCTGGTCTAATTGGTTCGTCAGGCCCATATCGTCAGGATATACAACCAAATGACATTACATTATAGACTTACAATTAAGGACTTGCAGCTTCTTTTCGTCTCAAAAACATTTAGTGCGTACGCAGAGACTGGACAATTTTCTCCATAATGCACATTAACCCTTATGTGGATAGTCTTAAGCATTGTGTAAATGGGAGTTGAGACTACATGTTTAGATCCCGTATAAGCGCGTCTCTTGTAGCGAGAGTGCACTGTAAATCAAGTGAATTCGTTTTGTCCAGTTTTCATCAATTTTATACTTTGCAATAGTGTTTCTTGTCAATTGCAAGTTAACAACAACTACTAATTGAACTGGGTAGTTCGGTTCAATTATGGTTACTTTACACCAGGCAACTGCAATCTTCGGTGCAAGTTCAATTTCTGCCCAATTAAATAGAAATAACAAAATGAATATTCGCAATTACAGGTTTCGCAAAATACAAATACTCTGCAATTACTTGTATTTTTCATAACAAATACAAGTACTTGCACTATAAAAAGTTGTAACAATTTAATTGCAACTTGCCTTTCACATTTGAGCGATAAATTCAACAAAATGACTCGAAAATTCATTCCGCTCTAAAAGCTGTAATGGACATAATAATGCCGAATATTGTTTCATCGAGTATAATTATTACTGTACTTGTACTATTTCGTCGGTGAAGAGGCAAAATGATCTAATTGAGTATCAAAATACTCTGTATGACTTTTAAAGGCAAAATCAACTGTACACAGTTTTCTCAAAATTCAAACTGATCTACATACGTAAGTGTGGACAATCTAACACCTAACTTGAACTTAAATGTTCGTTTAGCAGTCCAGTTTAAACCTGTAAAATTGAGTTCACACTTAAAACTCTTTGAACTTCAGTGTATCCTAAACCACAAGTACAATTTGAATTTCGAGTTTGAACTCAGGTGTAACATATTTGTAGTTTGGAATTCCTGTTTAAACTTCAGTGCGACTTGAAACTCGAGCTTACGCTCAACATTGAACTTAAGTGTAACTCATGTCCAACTTGAAATTTCAGTTCGAAATCGATGTTCACATGAAATTCAAGCGAGAATTTCTGTGTAGCAAGCAACTAAAATGCAACTTTAAATTCGTTAAAATTAAAGTTTCGCTCAAGTTTCACATCAATTCAATACAGAATTTCAGTGTGACTTGAAATTCGGGTTTGAACTCAAGTTTAACTAAAGCGCAACTTGAAATTCGAATGTAGTATAACACTCAAGCGCAACTTGAAATTCAAATGTAGTATAACACTGCAGCGCAACTTGAAACTAGACCTTGAACTCAAATGTAACTTGTGCAGAGATCAGCAAAATAATTTTATTATTTAAAGCAATTCAAGTTGGAAATACTTCCTCGAAATGTATCATATTATCTCCCAGGAGTCGACTTTACTGATCAGTATTAATGGTTATGATTATGACCGTGACTTTGTGTTTTGACGTTGTTGTAGAAGAATTAACATACAACTGCCCATACGCGAAATCAGGCGAGGGTAAGTAAATGTCAAGACAATTAAATGTCTAGTCTTGCCCTATGACGAAACTTATACGAATAGGGAATTGTATTCCCTTTAAAGTTAATGGTCTATCAGGATTGGACGGTATAAAATCGATTGTGAAGAACTTTCAAGTTTGCTCGAACTTGAAATTTTCAGTTCAAGTAATACTTTCTCGAAGTAATTTTTGGATTACTTGACCATGAATAGGTGGTACAAGTGTTTCGGGTTCTCAACTTGACGTAATGTAATGTAATGTCAAATTTTTAATTAGGAGTCAGGTTAGTTCAGAACTCAAACACTGGTTTACAAAAACGGATTTCATAAGTGGGTCCATTCGTAATCGATTTACAAGTCAGTAAATATACAAAGTCGGCATTAACAGCTAGCGAATATCCTCTCTTCTAATTTGAAAGAGTGGGCCGTCTTCGTCTACATTTTCCCCTTGGTGTAATACGGTTTTGAGATTCAAATTTACGTGCGCTTTATTAGATACATCCAAGGCCACAGCACTGCGCAGCCAGCTATTGCATCCTACTCAGTGATGGGCAAGTGGATCGCCTATCCTTCAGCCTTCCCTGTAAAATATTTTAAAAACAGCCCTACCTACTGGGCTACAGGGATGGCCATTCCCTACAGCCCAAAACTAAGCAGATACATCGCCTACCTTTTCCTTGCCTATTTTTCTCTGACCGCCCAGGTAACACCTCGCCTAGTTTTGAAGTGCAGTGGATTTGTGCTACATAAGTTCTATTTATTTATCAACGGGAGCACAAAATACTTCTATTGTTCCTTATTCTGTATTTGCCAACAACCCCAAACCCAGATTCCAATAAAACGTTTAATGCAGTCCAATCGTACGTTTAGTCAGGGTATGCATTGATGCATGCATGGTCTTTCTCATTGCCTTGTAAAAACACCGATAGGTACCCTTCAACATAATATTCTGACATGATCGGCGAAACTTGACACCCTTCCTTTTCCTTGCCTAGATAATTGGTTTTATATTTGCCTTCCTATCCCCTAGCCTAGTATTTGTAAAATGCCTACCCTTTTTTGTCAACCTCGCCTACATTTTTTTAGCATTTTCCAGCCCGCCTATACTATCGCCTATTTATAGGGCCTATATATAGGCGAGGTGCCCATCACTGATCCTACTATTTTCTGCCTTCCCAGTTTACATTTGTCTTGCTGAGCCAGCAATTGCTGGCTGTGTAGTGTAGTCCTCGTAATACAAAAATAGATACAAAATTGGAGTCAGATGACCATGAACCTGAATTTCAAATAAATGGAACCCAATCTGTAGTAAAAAATAATAATAAAATTGATTTGAGAAAATCGATCAGTACAATGATGAATCCAACACACATGTATCCTTTTAAAAGAAAAACTAAAATTATTGAATTAATGACCTTATATTATCAGGGAAATCCATAATATGGGACCATTTACTTGTAGTGTCGTGCCGTGGGGTATCACAATTACCATCACATATTACACAGATCTTTTAAAAACACCGCAAAACTTATTATGCTAATTTAAACTAAAATCTTAAAAGCCATTAGAAACCTAATTGGTTGAGAGAACCCCGTGATTGTCAAACCCGTCGCCTAAATCGTTTTGAGGTTTTTATGAATGATGGGGGTTTCTGAAGCTAAACTTGATATTCCAGTTTGAAGTAATTATTAGAATAAGAATATATTAATGAATCAGTCGGATTCCTGATAATTCCCTTTCGCTCTTGATATATTATGCAAATTTACAAGCTGAAATTTTTCCATTTTTTACTTTGGGATTACTTTCATTAAAATGTAATTGGTGTAGGTTTCTTAAGCCTAATAACAAATCGATGACCATTAAAGCGTTCTGCCAATGATTTTTTGGTTTGACCAATATGAACGGTGTTTGGATATAACGTCCAAGTCATTGTGTAAACAATCCATTTTTATGGACAGTTGAAATCTTTGTTAAACTGTTAGAACCGAGTTCCACTACTAACATTTTGGAGTTGTAACGTGTGCTTACATGTTACCCATGGTCTTTCATAGGGATAAGTTTCTGGTTTGGATTTTACTTGATTCTTAGTAAATGAGGTCCTTGGAGTGAATTTAATGGATGAAAGTTGCATAATTTGAAAATCATTTGATTTTGGTGCTATTTCTTTGTGAAGTCGTACTTACCTTGTGAAGTTGTCATTAGATAGTTCTTAGGTCAATGGCCTGAGTTTGAGCACTAATGGTATTCTGTTGGTTACTTTTTCATTTGTATATTGTTTAGAAGTCAATCTCTTGGTATTGAAGTACATTTTAATTAAATATAATCTGTAATCCCGATACTTCCATGTAAAATGTCTGTAAATTTCCAGTTATCCCATGTAAAATGTATTCATCTGTAATCCCAGGAATCCCTTTAAAATAGTAAATGTAATCCGAGAAATCTAACAAAATACAAATTAGATATTAGAAGTACTGTCATGCGCCTAAGAGGACTTATAAAGTCATACTATAACATATTATTTCGAGATGCAGTCTGATATTGCGAAAAGATTATGGTTGTAAAGAAAATCTCAAGAAGTCATAAATCCTCCAATGTACTTTTGCAGTCGTCCTGTAATCAGACATTCCATATATCTATTCTATCCGTATTCACCGCCCCATACATTTTAAATATAATCACGGAATCACACTCCAAAAATTGTAATCCCCAAAATCGTTTCAAACGAGAGTTATCTGTAATCCGTAATTAAACATCTGTTTTGTCTGGTCAACCCTGCTAACTAGTTGTAAAAGGAGGATTATTGAGATATTCGTGACATTTATGGATTGGTACTAGAGCTTCTGTTGGGGACAAAATTCTTGTCCCGTCCCCGTCCCGATATTTTTTCAAAACCTTTGTCCCCAGTCCCGTCCCGACAATCGGGACACGGTGACAAAAACCATGTCCCCATCCCGTCCCCAAAAATGTATGAAAACGTTGTCCCCGGTCCCGTCCCGAAAGTCGGGACATGGGGACAAAAAGCTTGTTCCCGTCACGTCCCCAAAATTTGTAAAAAACGTTGTCCCCAGTCCCGAAAATCGGGGCATGTGAACAAAATTCCTGTACCGTTTCAGACATTCAGTTGTCGACATTCTCATACCGAAAATCGGAACATGAGGAAAATATAATTATTTGTACCAAAAACATAAAAAACACATTTATAGAATCGTAGCCCAAAATTCTTCCTTAACTTTTTGAGCAAGCTTCATGCTCTACAACCTAAAATCGAATGTCTTACATTCGGTGAAATAGTGCTCACAGAATAGTTCACTCATGAGCATTAAACAGCATTAAACAGCATTAAGCAGAACAACGTTATCCTTGTTCTGCTATGCTTGCTCGTCCCGTCCCGTTATATACACGACCAAAAAGCATCTCCCGTCCCGAATATAATGGGGACAATTGTTTTTGTCCCCGTCCCGAATATAGTAGGGACAATTTTTTTTGTCCCCGTCCCGAATATAACGGGGACAATTTTTTTGTCCCCGTCCCGTCCCGAATATAATGGGGACAATTTTTTGTCCCCGTCCCTTCCCGAATACGACATGGGGACAATTATTTTGTCCCCTGGGACGTCCCGTCCCGGTCCGTCCAGTGTCCCGACGGGACGTCCCTGTCCCCGGCAGAAGCTCTAATTGGTACAGTCAGGCGCTATTTTCTGTTAAATTGACCTTTTACATCTCGCTGTGTTCAGGGAATGTCAAAAGCAGTGAGCATTTGATTTAGCTGATTTTGAAAACAATTGTATTTTGGAATCACCCGGATAGTCCACCGCATGCATGCAACAATTCATTCAATGAACTAGTTCGTAAGTAAAGTAAACAATACAGTTATATGGGGTACCGGGTCAAATTACAATTTTAAAGAGGTAAATTATTACATAAGGATACACAGCTTTACATCACATTTTTTTTGCACAATGCAAAGTTTATTTAGAGGATGGTATATCGTTATAAAATTTGCAGTACTTATGACTAGAGAGTTACTCTGCATCCACATTTAGAGCTTGTCAAGCCACAGTTACATTTTTTCAAACATACTAGTCAAACATATATCTGAGATAAACAAGACAAAATCATCTGCATACGCAATGTAGTCAATAGACAGAAGACTATCAATGTCACTCAGGAAAATAACGAACAAGAACGGTCCTAGGATGGACCCCAGAGGGACTCCATTCAAGTCAGAGTAATTTGAAATTCCGTTTGATTTTCTCAAGTAGTATAAGTCTTGACACTGAGTTGAATGCTTTATAGGTTCTCATTACAAACTTATCAGGGATGGGTATCTCAAACCAGTACATCTGGAATGCCTACTGCGATATGGTGAAAGATATGAGCTATGTCCTCATTAAAGATGCAATACTGTGATGAGGAACTTGGTGTCACAAGTCACAATGAACCATTTATACGTTCAGTTACAGTGTTTTTTCGTTCACAGTTTGCAGTAGTAATTCAAAAAAATGCTTATGAAACATGGAGGTGACATATCTTAGTCAGTGGATAATTAAAAGCAATCCATGTAAGTATTCTACAAATGTTGGTGCTTTGAGGATCCAGAGGGGTATCAAAAACACTGCATGTAAACACTGAAGGGTCCCTATAAACAGTATCGAATACGACATACCTCATGACGGAATTATAACAAAATTGATGAAGTTTCCAGACAAGACGACCTAAAATATGCTGGGAAAAATATTCAAACAATTCCTATATCAGTACCCCTTGTTATGGGAACCTGTGAAGTGGGCCACTGTCACATCTCAAGTATTTGAAGTCCGGTCTGCATGAAAATTGGTCTGTAGTCTACATATATGATTTCATCGAGGGCGTTTTTCACCGTAATCAGAAAAGTTTTTTTTACAGATAACTACAGATTGATCGTTTATCATCATGTACACTGGTAAACAATACCATACGCCGAAAATCCTAAAAACTCGAATTTTCGGAATTTCTGGCTACGGTGAAAAATACCCTCGATGAAATCATATGCAGACTACAGACCAATTTTCATGCAGATCGGACTTCAAATACTTGAGATGTGACAGTGGCCACAGTATAGAAACGGGATTGTTTGAATATTTTTCCCAGCATATTTTAGGTAGTCTTGTCTGGAAACTTCATCAATTTTGTTATAAAGGGGAAAAGTAGTATTCGATATTGTTTGTGGGGACCCTGAAATATAATTGTGCTTTATAAATTATACATATTTATTATTTATAAATTTATACATTTATTTATAATTTGCTGTTGTCGTTGTTTATTGCCAATTCAGTGTTAATATTCCAATGGAATATATTTATGAGTTAATATAATTTGGCAGATGAACGTAAAAGGAAGTCTTCCGGCGTTTCACGAAGCAAACCATGTCGTGAAATCTATCGACCACCAAGTAAGTCATGCAGGTCGTTCTTAGTGTTTCTGAACGGTACCAAAACATGGACTCGACCCGACTCGTTTTCCCGAACCGAAAAAAATCCCAATTCTGTTCCCGAAACCGGAACCGATATTATCGAGTCCGGGACATTTTTGGCTTCCCGGAACCGATCCGGAAAATAAAAGCGGTTCCCGAACCGGTTCCGGTTCCTTTCCGAACCGACAGAAAATGTATATGATTCATTTTTACGGAAGTCAAAATTGTGTCGCCTTTTCAAATGATAGTTGACAAATGCTGGCCAAATGCAAGTTTCGCGTTTTCATCCAAAACGGCAGCTTTAACAAACCCTTCGAGAAAATTTTCGGTTTTGATTTTTGTACCCGAAACCAAGGATGGGAATCGGAATCGGAATTATATTCGAAAATTTGAGGATTTTAATTCATATTGGAATCCCAAATAATTCCCAGGAAGTATTTTAATTCAAAATTACATTCAAAAACTTTTTTGGAATCGGAATTGGTATTCGAAACATTTTTACTGAATTCCGATTAAAATAAAGTATTGTTTTCAAGGGCATATTCTCATTTTTCAGTGTACATACATAAATATAAATTTAAAATTGTCGCAATTTTTACTTACAACTAAAATAAAGGCGAATTATTAGCACTTGTCAGAGGCTTTTAACGGTTGTGCTCAAAACTATTGTTTGTCCTACAATTTAATTACTCAAGTAATGTAAATCGTTGATAATAAAGATTTTTTTGGGTAACTAAAGATATTTTTAGGTAACTAAAGATTTTTTTTGGGTAACTACAAATGGGCCAAAAGACAATTAGTAATTTTGGAGTTCGAGTATCCGTTGAACGTATTTTTCAACACTTAAATTGATACTTAATGACCTGCGGGGGAAACTAGCTTCCCAAAACATTGATGATATCATGTTTCTAAGGTTGAATTTTTTCCGTAATTAAATTCTTTGTATTTTCAGTACACTAGCAGTATTCAAATAAATATTCAAATCGGAATTCATAATGAAAGAATACTCGAGAATATTTAAATCCGTATTAGAATTTATATTTTTCAGTATTGCTATAGGTATTTTAAATCGGAATTCTTCGCCTTGAATATTTTAATTCGAATTTAAATTCATATTTTTTCGAACTCCCATCCTTGCCCGAAACCGGATCGAAATTTGACATTTCATAAACCGATGACCCGAAACCGGACCGAAATGTAACGGTTCTTTAAAGCGTTGACTCGAAACCGTACCGGAACCGAAACCGAACCGGAACCTCGGGAATTCCCGATACCGAACAGAAACACTAGTCGTTCTCTCGGACTAGTAAACTTTGTTTGTGGCTTCAGGTTCTAAAAATGTAGTGAGGCGTAGCTCGTTTATTACGTCATCAAAGTTTTGGTAAATGGTACACACCCTCCCCTACTTTAAAAAATCATTTAAGATGTCCAACCCACCCAATGCCAGCGTATAACACGAGGATTTGTACTTGTAGTTATTTAGAATGTTATTTCGTCATAATCCTCATACACCCATCCGCTCCCCTCTGTAGTCATCGTCATTTTCCCCCAAAGCCTCCCCACCCTTTCTTCAGGTCGTAAGAAAAGAACGACGCCTGGTTGTTAATGTTGTTATTGAAAATACTTACTCTAGCGTAATTATTGGTGTCCTGGCTTGTGTAGCATTCTGTTTTATTTTTAACACTTCTTGTCAACCACAAGCATTTTATCTGCTTGTTAGTATAAGTAACTTTTCATTTTTTCCAATAAATCTAACAGTACTTTTTAGCATTTAATGTTTCCAGTGTCAGTGCCACCAAATACCAACAATACTAAGGCAACTGGATTTTCCAGAATATATTCTAAACTTAAAAAATATATACTTTCGGTATTCTAGCTATGCATGAACCCACTAATTGGAATTTGTAAATGTTGAAGGTGTGAGGAAAGGGCGTGGAAATGGACTGGACAACAATCAGGATTTTGGCGGAATGCCGGGAGGGAGCAATTCCAACCACGCACAACCCACATCTTTACGCAGTTCAAGCCGACCGTTCAACGTGTACGCCAAAGAGTTTCAGTACTCCCCACGAGGAAACCCGCTGGCGTACTCAAGGTCCCAGTCAATTGCTTTCTACTCGAATTCTAGCACGGACTATTATCAAAACCCAATCTTAGCTACTTCTGGTTGCTATCCACTTCAACAGTCGAAATCCTCGGGAAATGTCAACAATTTTTACCAGCTTTGGGCACAACAACAGCAACAATTGATTCCTCAGCAACAGCCGCAACCACCAGTACAAATTGTTAAAAGAAGGAATAAGAACTCTTTGTCGGAGACAACCCCTGTAACGCTGGTCGAGAGTGATGAGAGTCAGTATTTCCGTTTGCAGCAATCCAAATCTAGTGGGAACATACCAAACCGTGTACAACGGAGCAGTAAAACCGTTCGGTTCGATTGTGAAGACTCGGGGGGAACACCCCTTCAAAATAACGACGTGCCGTTACAAGGTGGCACTGCTGAAAATCGGCTGTTGAACATGCAACGAGACATTGATATGACGGGGCAGAACTTGGAGAACTTACGAATTAATGGTACGATTTTAGTTTTAGCAATTATACTGTAAAATTCCATCATTGATATTGATGATGTATCTTTGTACCATCTATACAAAACGTGTCCAATAAGTTTTACTGATCTCAGGTCAAGCGTCTAAGAACGCCTTTAGTGACTTGCCAAAGAAATGTGATGAAACATTTCCTGCACTGAATCCCGAAATTCAGGAAGGTGCTCAAAATCCCGGAGCCTCAGTTAAATATAATGCACCTCCGCAGCTTCAGAAAAGCTACACGTTTTTTGGACTACCGAATGCTTTCAACAGTTCCACAAAAATGGATACGGCCAGAACAACTTCTATGATAAAAAGATCCAAGAGTTACACGCCAAGATCGACAACAAATTCGTACCATCTCGCGTCATCTCCGAGTTCAATTGCCAGTATCTCAGTTGCTTCGGATTTTGATATTACGAAATGGCCGAAGGGGATTCAAGAATCTGTTACATCTGCTGTGATTGGAGCGGACAGGGTTCCAGCAAGGCATAGAATCAATATGGTTGGATCCCTTTTCAATACATTGCTTTCCGGCAATAATAATGCAATAATCAAAGAGGAAACTACCGAGAAGGAAGACTCGACAGTACGACAAATCAGCCCTAAAGAAGGAAAAACTTTTGAAAATCCCAGTCAGTTGATCATTTCAGCAGTAAACATCTTCCTCTATTTTATTCAGGTGGGCTTCTTTAAAAATTGAAAAACCAGCCTTCATTTATTTTTATTTTTTAATAGCTAGAATTGGTTTAGCTTTTAATTCGTGCCCAGCTTACCATAGTCCGCTTAATGATTTTGTTCAATTAAATGCCCGATTAGTTTGTACTTATCTTATACTCCATGATTTCACTCTTTGAAATTACGCTATTTTATTTTGTATTAGCGCGAAAAGGATAGGACAGTAATGGAAACGGTTCTAAACACCTGTTTTGCTACCTACCAACAAATACAAAAAAAGTCTATAAGGAACTATGAGATTCTTCAAAATCCCGGGGAAAATCGAAATGAGGATACCTTAAATGCCAACGCCGAAAATAATACGCAACTGGTCATTTTTTTGCAATTTTTATCAACGCTATATGGAAAGGTTAGTTGATGGTCAAGATCTTTGTCCTCCACCGTAAGGAAATTAGGTGTACTAGATTTTGATGCTTCTATACTCATATAGATTTACATTTATTGCATTGGCTCTTTTATTTATGTGTAGGTAAAAATAATTCGAATGCAGAAGCCTGGGGTGAAATCAATAGATGAGATGAACAGTGCCACATTGTCTCTTCTGTGTGATTCTTGTTTAATGACATTACGATTACCATTGTTTCACACCTTTGATATAGTAAGGATTTGTTTCATTAATGCCGCATATTATTTGATTCGAGACATTTCGTTTAAACATTTATGAGTCTTCTCGTATGGTGCATTTTTTGTTTTCTTCGTTCATCTAGATGGACCCTCTGTTTACCATAATGACATCAATTGGAAGGGAAATGGAAGGAACGTTTCCTCTCAAAATGAAGCAGATTCTTGCTGCTGTGCGAGATGCTCTGCTTGGCATTAAACCTCATTTGGCCGGTATCGAGATATCTTCACCATGTGTCCAGAAAACTCTAATGCAATTAATAGAACTACATGCTGCTAATTGGCATTTACCAGCATCTGCCGTTAGGTACTACTATTCAAATCCATCGTAATGGTCCACCCGCACATAATTATGCGCTCTACTGTTGTAAATACAGAGCAGTATATATAACGATGATATATAGTCGGGAAATTTGTTATGTTTGACATTAATGTAATCCGCTGAATAAGCCTCTGTGGTTGATATCTGGATTCTTACCAACTCTTTGGATCTCAAACCACATTCAATTTGACTGAATCCAACTGAGTTCTTATTTTTCATTTAAAATAATTAACTTTCGTTTGTGCAATCATTTCATGGTTTCCTTTCAAATTCAAGCTCATTTCTTAAATCTATCAGCAGTACTTGTATTAATTATTGTACACACCCGCTCTTGTAAATATTCTAGAATTTGGGAAGCCAAATAAAAACTCCATAAAAACATTTTATTGTTCTTCTTCTTACCTTCGTCAGTTCTAATTAGATTACTCGTTCGTCAAGGGTTATTAAAGATTGAAGCTACTGGTATTAGGTACAATATATTTGTCTTTTGGTCATGTAACGAACAAGCAAACAAAAAAATGTTGTTGTACGGGCCTTGTCGTCAGGAGACTCAATTAATACGGTGCATCGATGCTTAATCGGCCTTCCGAAGCACCCATTGTTGCTTTCTAGCATTGTGTTCACAGAAAGTTTCTCCCACGGGATTTCCAAACCTGCAAACCCACAGTAACATGATGAATCGTCAAGATAAAGGCCAAATGAGTAACACGTGTTTATACTATTCATCGTGATTTTTTTATAATAATAATAATGTGTTTTTTTTATAAAACAACACAATTCAGGATTGTCAGGATTGTGAAAGTGTCAACTAAAAATGTGCCCTTCAGCTCTATTTCGAAGATAACAATCTTGCCTCAATTTAAAGTACGTTTGGGTAGGTGACTTCAGTGGAACATTAAGCTAAAGTGACTTTATGGCCACAACAGCGCTAGAGTGCAAGAGCTCTAGTAAGCTTTTGTATTTATGGGTTCATTTTAAATGAAAGATTGTAGTACCCACCGCCATACGTTCGAGTTTAGCGATGACTATTTTTTACACTTGTGGGCTTATGAATTAATATATCTAAATAGCTTTCTTGCCAACAACTACTCTGACTAAATGCTGTCCCTTTGGTCCTTCCTCTCCCACCATTGTGCTGGGAAGGTCAACTAAATCGGAAGTTGCAAGACAAGTTCCAATATAATATGGAAATGAAGATCATATTTTAAATAAACCCAAACTTAACTGCAGTAAGGTAAATAAGTAACTGCTATGTTCACGCATAAGTACTTATGTACGACAGTCTTCGAGTAATGCAGGAAGTGTGTGTACGAGAGAGGAAGTAGAGCTGGGACCCGCAGAAAGGTTTTCCACCCGCCCGCTCGGTGGCTCGGTACTCACAGTTGTTAAACATTACCCGGAGAACTAATTTATTTTTACCCTGGACTGCTCTTTACTTTCCTGTCTGCAATAATTATTGGCCGCGCCAGTCCGTTCTTAAGTATGAATAACGAAACCCACCCATGCCCGCCCGCAGATATTTGCTGGTATCCGCGGTCAACATAAGCTAAATAAATAAAACTAGAATTTTTACTGGAAAATTTATTATCATTTTCGAAAGTCAAAAAGTGTTGTCGAAAGAACCAAAAATTTGACGAAGATTTTTGTATTTTTATTTTAGCCCATTAACAATTCGTAGACGTATTTGTTTCCCTACTATTACAAGTATTTGGAGATGATATGAAAAACTCTATATAAATCCAGAAGTGTAACAGAAAGGAAAGAGTGCAGGAGAGTGAGAGGAAGTGCAATACCTTGTGCGAACCAAATTTTGATCCCAAATTTAAAAAATTGTCAATTTTGACCTATACACCTAGGACAAATAGTCTTTTGATGAAGTTGTTGGCTAAATTATAACATCTGAAATTCATGTCAACTGGTGGTCAAAATTTCGAAAAAACTGATTTTGAGACTCCTTGAGAAAAATCCCAATAACTTTTGAAAGAATGAGATGTTGTGTCTCGACCACTGAAACCTCATTTAAAAGCAATATATATGCTCTACAAGCTAAAATAATGTCATTCAAAATTTCAAAATCTTTTGCAATGCTCTTCAATTTGCAATTTTGGTGGTATATTTAAATTCACCAATTTATAAACCAAAATTGCAACATTTATTTTCGCCAAGAAGGAATCACTTGAGACTTGGCCCTCCGTCTCAGAGCCAATTGTCTTTAGATGAAGTTGTTGAATTTAAAAAATCAAACCCATGTTCATTAGTCTTCAAAATTTCGAAAAAGCACATTTTGGGAGCAATTGTGAAATTAAAAAAACTGTAATATATTTGAACTTGTATGTCGCATCTCGGTTTATAATATCATTAAAATAATGTTTAATTTCTTTAAACCTAAAATCGTTTCGACTGAAATTTTGAAATCCTAGTCGAAATTTGGGAGGGATATTCAAATCCATCGATTATTTTACCAAAATTTGCCGTCAAAATTATGTTTTTGACGAGAACAAATCATCTGAGAGTTGGCCACCCTCAGGCTACGTCTAGTTAGTTAAGAGCTCATTTTCTAGAAATTTAATTGCAAAACAACAAAAATCGTGTCGTAGTAAAATTTTGGCCGGATATTCATAAACATGGACGTCTCGACAAATATTCGAACAATCTGAACGTTGGCTCTAGGGTAGAAAACCAGCCACGAACGGGCTTGTTTTTTTACTACATAATACTAAACAATCAAATGAATTCCCATTAAATTTGCTACAACACCGTTTTGCAATACTAATAAGGTTGAAAACTTCTCCTTTACGCATCTCTACCTAAGCGTACTAATTGAGGGAAAAGTGTCACAACAATTTCTTTAAGACACATTTATTGAAAGCCACCGTGCTTAAAGTTAAACCTATTACCTACCAAAGATGCTAAACTGATTTTGCCTATCCTACATCCTACCTATACATTCAGTTTAGGAGGGGCCTTCCTTCTCCCCTATTTGTGCAATTGCTAGGCCTATATCCTTGCCTACAAGTAGGCATTTGCCGGTGCCTACATTTCTGCCTATATAGGATAACGGAAAGTGTTAGCCCCTTCCTACATGGGACCCCATACTGTAGAATTAAATTATATTTTGATTAAAATTCATAATTACATTTTGCTGTCTTTATTTTAGCAAATTTATTATGGACATATAGCATTAGTTTAAAAAACAATTAGGCTATCCCTCATATGCAACAATTATTCAGCAAACACTCGCAATTGGTTGTTACTTTCTTATGTATCATATTTTTAAACAAACTGATTGTGAGTACTTCTTCAAAATTAATGTTACTCATGCATTATGTGCATTATGTGGTCGTATTGCACGTAACAGTAAGTAGATAAGCATCGAGCAATCACAGACAATATATGTATATGTAGGTACTTAGTTATGTATGGATATTATTTTGAATGGGAAATCTCACATGTCCCTGCAGAAGCCTGATATTCCAACGTAGCCAACGTTCAAAATTCGTTTTGGTTAGCATTGAGATAACTTATTCCATAATGAGAAAATAGCTATGTATATATGTATTTACATCCTACATATTTGCCTTCATACAAGCGCGTTTTCGTGCTGCCTACATATATGCCTATATGACCGCGTGTATGCAGGCGTGCATTCCTATTTTATAGGCATTTTTTCTGCGAAAACCAGTGCACTAATGTTAGTCAAACTCCCAGTTCGTCAGTCCCACTCCCGATCAGTCCCAGAAGCGCTGTGATACACTCACTCCTATGCTATCTACAGTGTAAGTCCAACTCAGTCTCAGTCCCAATGAAACTCTTTGGTCAAACTCCCACTCAGTCCCCAAGGATACAAAATGGCGCTAATTTTCATCCTTGGGCATTAATATATGGCGCGAAAATTTAAAAATTGCCTAATATTGTACGCGCATCAGTCCCGCTCAGTCCATGCACTTATATCAGTTCAATCCGTCAGTCCCACTCAGTCTCAGTCCCAACCGTTTTCATACATATCAGTCCCACTCTCACTCCAATCCCACTCCACTCCCTATGTTTTCGCTCAGTCCCAAAGAGCTGAGTCCCGTTTGACTAACATTACAGTGCACCCTATTTTGCCTATCATTTTTTCTGCAAATAGCTCGCACCCTATAAATAGGCCTACATGTAGGATAGGCTAGCATCTTTGTTACCTACTATTAAACAAACTTGCAAGCTGCGTAGTACTAGCAAAGTTATAATTAAATTATAATAAATAATTAATTATTTTACCCTCTGTTGGCCAAGCAGATATTTTGTCCCCGGTGAGTATGACGGTAGATCATATATTTACCACCAAGACCAGGAAGGAAATGCCATATGTTTTTCACACCACCAGGATCTCTAATGTTCGTCGTGACCGGGTTGATTTTGTGCTTTTTTGGAACCACTTTATAACCATTGACTCTAGGCGAGTTGTCTGTAATAGTTTTAAGTTTCATACAACTCAGCAAATTCCAGGGGAATGCGTAACTTCAAACAAGGAAAGCTTAAACTTTATTATTACAGGACTTACTGTACTTCGAGATAGACCACTTTTGAGTTTCAGCATCAATTGCGTCCTCCATCAAAACTTGCGAAATGACATCTTCTGCTCTTTGATGCTCTGTTGTTAGCGCCTGCGGTAATAAATTGAGAATCGGGAGTCTACTTGATTTCTGAGATTATTTGAAAATATACGCGAAGAATCTGTTATTTATTTTGTAAAGTCTTACAGAATCATCCTCTGCACTTTCAACATAATAAAGTCCGTCTTCAACTGTTACATAGAAATAGTAAAAATTGTTTGAGAACATAACATGCTAGGAAATTAGAAGGATCTTAAAATGCTTGGACATTTGAGGAAAACATCAACGTTACTGTGCACTCCACGGTAGTCTCTAGTACAAGGACTGGCAGAACTGGCCATGTCATCGAATTCGGCCGAGTACAAATTAAATTGGTTCGCATCCCCTGGAAGCAAGTCAATGTATCTTCCAGTGCAGTCTCCGTTGTCGTGAAGTGTTATGCATTTCCCTTGGTTGTCAATAGATGACACGCGATCGTTCCAGCTCTGGTGGGCAGGGAAAGGTGTGCATCCTTCAACTGACATTTGAAGGGACTCACCTACATTACACACTCACAATCAGCTTTACACACAATTCAATTTAAAATTCACGCATCAAAATAATTATTAGTCTCCTCATGCGGGTTACTTACAGTTCAACGACAAAATCTTAAATCACTCCAATGTACAATAAAATAATAATGATAACAATTGAAATACCTTGTCTTCCTATGTGTTCATAAATAATAAGCGTCTCACTGTGCACAAGCCCACACCACGCAAGTACAAAGAATTTGAGTAACATTTTTTGAACAATTAATTCCCTCACGCAGATATGTTTGTGTAGCTGACAATGAGTTACACACGAATGAATTCGATATTTACTTTGCTAATTCCAATCTCCTACTGTCTGGTAAACACACCAGCACTTGTTATTACACAAAACAAATGGGCTTGGACTTTCGCATTCCTAATATTTCCTCAAAGTTTACTAATCTAGCAAATCTGGACATGAGCATTTCTTTCAGGACATTTCAGGTTAGTAGTGTAGCTCAGTGAAGGGATGAACTAAATTATTATCAGAGCTAAGTAATTTTATTACTCTGAATGTATTTCAAGGTGCAACTGAACGCATCTCCAATTTCAGTTTGTAAATGCAATCGTTATTTCACTCATGTATTAGCATACTTGTAATGCATGTGATCATATGAACATTGTTTGGGAAGTCAGAATAACGGTACTCCTTCCATCCAAACTGGTCACGTTAGTTACTTTTTATGCAAATTACAAACTGCAACTACATTGCCACCGTCATGTACGCTAACAATATTTATGGGCGTCACAGAGTAAACCACTTGTACATGAAACTTGTCTTCCGCCGTATCTGATCTAGTTTCTGTTTCTACCTTTACCCCTATACGTATGGTATACGTTTTACGTTCATGCCAAATGTCAAATGTACGTAGAGGGCATGTACATATAACGTTATGAGACATATGAGTGCCCTTCACCAACCCTTTAACGTAACTTCTGCCCCCCTTATTCCGGAGTGCCTGTAGGTCATAGTGTATATGATTCTGCAAAACCGGTGAATATGCCGAATATGCCTGTCCATTTCCCCCCTGGGCATTTTCAAAGTAAGGCATTTTCAGGGGATTTTCATTTGTGCAACCCTGTACATAAGTATACGTAAACTTTACTATTAGCAAAGATATCGTTGTACTCCCTTCTGTTTTCGGGCAGTGCAATTGCGAGTTCAGGTGAATTTACATTGAATACAAATTAAACTAATATTTACTTTAGTTTACTATAAATAAGATGCTAGTACCCACTACCCACAAATGAATGTGTTATTAGATTATAATTTACATTATCCATTTGAGAGGTAACACAGTCAATTATTATTTAGCCATTGCTTCCTCGCCTATAAATACGTTGAGGAAACTACCAAATGGGGTTCATTATTTTATTGTTATTGAGTAGCTACTCGTTTATAAAGCCTAACTATATTTTCCTCTGAAACTTATAGACTGCGTATCCGCATTTTAATTATCTAAAAATCCCATTGCATTCTTGTCGAATGTGGAATCGGTTTTTGTAGGATTTCATAACTCAACTTAATTAAATCCTTACAGCATAAGTGGCAAACAGAATAACATCTAAACGCGTAGAGACACGAATTTTTGCGTAAACGTATAGTTAGGCGGCATGCATAAATTATATAACGCTTACTCGGTCGGTGGTGGTTTTTCTTAACGTTATGCTAACGTTACGCACAGTAGATGGTACTGTTGCACTCTATTACCTAACGCAATATTTGATTAGGCCCGATTTCAACGCGTAGGCATTCTTGGCATATTTAGTGAAAATATTTGAGAGCGAGGTTTAATTTTTAAGAATATGTGTGAAAATCAAAGGACTGCAAAGTGCAATTTCTACAAAACAAGAGTAATTTCTGACATAATTTTAGTACTAATTAATTACGTTATGCATAAATTAATTATCATAGCGTTATGTATGATAGTGGGGGTTAGATGACAGCGTTACTCGGGGTCAGGGGTGGTCAAAAATGTGGCAAATTATAATTTATGCATGCCGCCTTATATACTCGTCTAACAATAGAAGCATAGGGTATCTAAACGCATAAGGTTTAAGTTTAAAGCTTAGTTCACATTCATGCGATTTTTCTGTTAACGCGCGTTCATTGTTTTTCAATCATGTAACGTAACTGCGATGCATTCATACGATTCCTGCATGCATCGATGATCATTCTTTTATAAGCTCGATTCCAAAGTTGGAAGAATTGAACTTCAACGTGCGTTGGACAACTTTTAACATCAAAATCGTGAGAATTAATAAGATAAGTAAAAAGTTATGGACGAATTCTCGGAAAAAAACAAAATTGGCAAAGAAGGAAATTAAAGATTTGGAGGAAAACAACAGTTCCCTTCTACAATCGCACGGTTACATTCATTTCTGGCTACTCCAAAATTAACCAAAATAAAATTGTAGTTTGCGACACAGACGGTTGTTAAATCGAATTCCGAGGCGCTTGAAAGCGGCAATTTCCATGGACATCCCCCAGTTTGGGAACTGTCCAGAGGAAAACTCAAATTTCACAAACCGTACTTTCAGACCCACCCAATTATTTTGTAATGGATTTTTGCTGGTCTCCAGTTACTAAGCAAGCAAGTGTCATTTAAAGACGCTCAAAGGGTAAATGGTTTTTCGAACTTGCTCATTCTTTTGCAACTTCTGGTCAGGAATACTCAGCAAATCTTTGAACATTTCTGTGTCATCCTGAAGTGATGAAAATAATGCTCAGGATCATAAATAAGCATATCCGAAATCTAATGTAAATTGGTTTAATTTGTTCTTTTTCTGGTTGAATAGTCATTTTTTATTTTCAATTAGAGTGCAACATGTCCATATATGAGGAGTTTATTACAGGCCTTTCAGAAACATGAGGTAATTATTAGGAGATTTCAATTTGTAGCAAGCATCCACAACTGATAACCTCCCGTAAGATTACAGAGCAAAACTCCAACTACAATCAGTTGGTCTTCTTGTCCTTATTTCATCCTCATTCGTACGCTCCCAGCTCATGGGTTTCGTGTGGCACAGTATAGGGTCTGTTTTTTTGAGAACGGCCACCCTTGATGGTCACTATTCCAGAAAACAATTTAATTTATACCAGAGATGCATAATGTAGAGAAAAAAATTTCCCAACAAAAATTTTCCCCAAAAACCGAATAGGAAGGTGAATAAACCGAGAAAACCCGAAATATTAAATAATTTTTTACAGCGTTATTATTTACAATTTTGAAAATCGTACTATCTCAGATTTACTTTCTAAGCATCTACTACACTGATGATTTTTTCCCGGGCCCTAAAATGAAAACTTCGGATTTTTGTAAAAAAATTACATAGCAAATTGTAAACTTTCGCCAATTTGTTTGACTGCCGGCACTCCAAAATAAACGCTTTTTTATTGCTGGAAAATGTGGAGATTAGTAAAATCTTCATTTTAAAATTTTAAAAAAGCGTTTATTTGGGAGTGCCGGCAGTCAAATCGGGATACATCCGAAACGGGTAATTTGTATACATATCTAGTTAAGGCGTTGTGCACATATTACTGCCACGCATGGATTGTATGCGTATACATACGGCCAGCATTCAAGCATTGCTTGCTCGCTGTAGTAGACGAGGAGAGGAGGTTCCTGCGAACGTAATACACGGGCAGCGCCTTCGCTGTAAACAGAAAGCCCTACCAAGCTCCATTCCGTGGGATCGCGCCGCAGCTCAACTAGTCCCAAATTATTTTTTTAATAATTTTTTATTGGTTGGTTGCAGACTGATTATATTTGGCCTCAATATTATCCACAGTATTTAAAATGTATGTATCTATTTACATTTTATGCACATATTCCAAAAAAAATGCTTCACTATGGGAATGGCTGTTCTAAAAAAACAGACTATATAATGTGTGTATCTTTTTTGCAGAAAGGGCAATTGTTGAGTCCCATGTGGTAGAACATGATGGGTGTGCACAGAGAATTGTGCCAAATATTTCTTGAGATTTTGCGGTTTTCCATTTGACAGATTTCATTCACATTTCAGTTTCTAGATTTAGGTCAGACTCCATCCGACTCCTTCGTTTGGGCAGACTACATAGGCAAAATGAGTATAGATAGGTTATATATATATAGGTTTTATTAATTCCATTGTTTCTTTTTAAGGTCACTATATGCTTCGTAAACATTTTTGTCCGCGTCGTTACTCATAATATTGGGGTAAATGCGTCGGTACTTATTTCTTAGGGATTCAAGCGTTCGTCTCTTGAAAACTGGTAGGTTGCTTTCTGCATCTTCCGTAAGTAGGTTTTCAATTGTCGGAATGCCAATACTTTCCAACCATTTGTAATTTTCAGCTGTTACCTAATGAATCACACTTATCATTTGTGCTAATCCAGTTATAATTAATTGGGTTGACCGTAGGATAGCCATTATTGTTCTGTAGTATTTATTGGTGGTTGTGCACTTTTCTACGTTAAACATAATAATTATACTACTCGCTTCTTGACAGAAGCAGTGATTAACCTTTCCTTGGGAGAATTGAATCGCTTGTCTTATTGTGAAAGTCATCGGCAGTTCTACCGGGTTTTTCACATTTATCCCTACATACTCGCGTCTACTGTATATGAAAACTTTTTTCACCCAAATTTTACCACCTTTCCACAGGAATTCTTCTATTGTTTCTGTGACTGAAAGTATGAAGCTATCGGGGGGTCCAAAACTTTTAAATCAAACCAGAAACCTGGTAATATGAAAGTGTTGAATATTCTTGCTCGTAAGACCAGACTTGCGTTAGGTAACTTGCTGTCTAAAATTCTAATTTCGTTCGAAACTTAATTAATAGATTTGACTAGTTTTTTAACGCATAATTCCCGTTGCCGAATAGTATTCCGAGGATTTTAGCGCCGTTTTGAATATTCATAAAATTGCTTTTGACAGGACTATTGAACCAATTACCCATTAATAGGCAGCTGCACTTTTCCCTATTCAATTTACCACCTGAATGTCAGACGCATTGGGGCAATTCTTCTTCTAGTACATTAAATTGGTTTTCATGGCTAATCAGGATATGTGTAACATCCGCATATGCAGACAGATATGTAGATGGCACTAGTTTGTACGGTGCTGGTGCTGTTGCAGTTAGGGCTCTAGTTATTCTTATTAGTTGTATTTCACTTGTTAGAATGAACATTACTTTCACAACGGGGTCTCCTTGCTTAATTACAAGGTTCACGTTTATAGGTGACGTTAGTAAAGTTCCCAACTTAATTATAATTCCCCTCGATTTGTATAACGTCTGCACAAAATTATTTATAAATTCATTGAAGTCATTCTGAATATCATTCTAAGCATTCTTTTAAAAATTCCCGATTCACATTGTCGAATGTGCTTTCCTGATCTAAGCATCTGATCAGAGGTGTGGAAAATACACGAAATTTATTATTAAAACACAAAATACGAATACAATTCCAGAAACATTACAATGCAAACATAAAATACAGATACTAGGAACAACTTAGTTAAAATACAAAATAAAATACAAATATCCGTAGGAATTTTTCCAAGATACAAGATAAAATATTTTGCCTCCAACAAAAACAAAAATACGAAATGAAAATACCGTATTTGAAATTCAAAATACATATTGAAAATACTTTCAAATTTGTCTCAAAGTGTACGTCTGAGATGCAACTGTATTCTCTCAAGCACAGTATCTTGGACAATTTAAAGAAATAATTAGGTATCCGAAAGTTATTCAGGAAACGTAAGGTAACAGGCGCGTGATTAGAGTTTAGAACTGTTCATCTGTGTAGATCAAAGTAAATAACATGTCCCTAGATACAGAAAAAAATTTCCTTGAAACGAATAATCTTATAACTCCTGGGTAACTTATCACTGCTTTTATGTTGGCGTCACTAATTTTTTTATGACCCCACATACATACGCATAACGAATATAATGTATTTATCCAATAAGTAAGTATTGCAACAAACCAAAACCATTGAAGAAATGGTTTCAAAATGTTTCAAATTAGTGCTTTTAAAATATTTGTTTGAACATGTGATAGACAACTTTGGCAGTTGCCAGGGCTATGTATTTTGAAATTGTATTTTGTATTTGGAATACGAGATGGATAACGTTACAGTACAAGATAAATAAATACAAAATATCATAACGTTCGTTGATCTTGAAAATACGAAATACAAAATACAGTAGAAATGTTGGTGCTGAAAAAATACGAAATACAAAATATCTTGAAACATTTACGGTGAGAAAAATACCAAATACAAGATACGGAATGTATTTCAAATACTATTTTAGATACAATATTTCAAAATATTCCACACCTCTGCATATGATTACCCCATCGAAAGTTTCTTCCGTTACATCTCTCGGAAAATTAAGAATATGTCGAATATGGATCTTCGAGGTATATTACAAGTCTGATAGTTC
This sequence comes from Allacma fusca, assembly GCA_947179485.1. NCBI lineage: Eukaryota > Metazoa > Arthropoda > Collembola > Symphypleona > Sminthuridae > Allacma > Allacma fusca. The sequence continues at coordinate 53,021,714 of OX359249.1, read as the reverse complement.
CCTACAATATCTTCTAGTATAGACGTAATTCTGTGTAACAATAATGGCCAATATTTTTTAGTCTGAATTACATAAACGGATAGGTCCATAATTCTTTAGGTTGGATGGGTCCCCCTTAAATTACTGTGATTATTCCTATCCGTAGCGACTGTGGGAGCTCTTTCAGTTGTAAACAGGTGATAGCAAGCAATTCGAGAATTGTTTCGTAATATTCAGAGAAGTGTTTATAAAATTAAGATGTAAGTCCATCTGAACCGGGCGCTTTCTTGGTTTGAAGTTTATTTATTGCTTCCTTAACTTCAGATTGACTGAGCTTTCTTCCCATATGTAATTTTTGATCATTGTCAATTTTCTTGAGTAGATCTATGTATTTTGTTGTAGTATGTGGTATATGCGGGTGAGGTTCGTACTTTTTACTGAAGAAATTGTTGGAGTTATTCCGATAAATGTTTAGCACACCCTAGTTCCGTTACGTTATTACCTGCTACAAATGTAGGCCGTTACGTTAAAAAACGGCGTTATTGCGTTACTGTTGGGTAAAAGTAACGTAACGGGCGCATCACTGTGCAGGACTGATTTTTAGTGCACGTACATAGATCTAGATTGTCGGATGAAATGTTCAAAAAAATGAGGTTTTAAAAAAACCACAACGAAGATGTTTTTACGACCAGAGCTTCTATTGGGGACAAAATTATTGTCCCGTCCCCGTCCCGATATTTTTTAAAAACCTTTGTCCCCAGTCCCGTCCCGTCAATCGGGACACGGGGACAAAAACCATGTCCCCGTCCCGTCCCCAAAAATTTTTAAAAACGTTGTCCCCGGTCCCGTCCCGAAAGTCGGGACATGGGGACAAAAATCTTGTCCCCGTCCCGTCCCTAAAATTAAAAAAAAATATTGTCCCCGGTGTTCTGCTATGCTTGCTCGTCCCGTCACGTTATATACACGACCAAAAAGCATGTCGCGAATATAATGGGAACAATTGTTTTTGTCCCCGTCCCGTCCCGAATATAGTGGGGACAATTTGTTTTGTCCCCGTCCCGTCCCTGATATAATGGGGACAATTTTTTTTGTCCCCGTCCCGTCCCGAATACGACATGGGGACAATTATTTTGTCCCCTGGGACGTCCCGTCCCGGTCCGTCCAGTGTCCCGACGTCCCGTCCCCGGCAGAAGCTCTGTTTACGACTCTAAAAAGTGAAAAACTAGCATTATTTGGTATGGGAGGAATTAGAGCAATAATGAACGAAACAAAGCATCTCGGGTGCAAACACACACGTATACATAATATATTGTTGGGTAGCACCCGAGATGCTTTGTTTCGTTCATTATTGCTCTAATTCCTCCCATACCAAATAATGCTAGTTTTTCACTTTTTAGAGTCTTCGTTTTGGTTTTTTTAAAACCTCATTTTTTATTCAATTATTGTTTTCAAAATTTTCTTGACTTAATGAGTCCATATAGGGGAGTGACACAAATGACATCATCACAGTTGATGGTATTTTGCTACTCCCCTACCCCTTCATCATGGGGACTCATTTTTTAGTCCAGCCACCCACCCTCCTTGGATTGTGATATCATGAATGCGCATTGTAAGTTTGAAATGTTGTAGTAGCCGGTAATTTTGAATCCACGTGGATTGATAAATTTGAAAGCGTAAAAATGAACAATGCATTCCACTTTAGCGTCCATCTATTTTTAAAAACTTTTGAGAAAGGAATAGGATTTCGGGATTTCATCTCATAATTAGACCACAGTGACGATTGATCGGCTCAAAGTTCATCATGCATGAGGAAAATAACTTATGGAATTATTTTTGTTTACATTATAGTTAATAAATTATTTTAAGGGCATTATTATATTTCCTGAAAATATTTGTTAATAATTTATTGTAGTGAGTATAGATGTATTTGACGAAATACAACGATGACATCATGTAACGAAAAATTCACCCACCCACTATGTCACTTACTGTCACTATATCCCGGGTTTAACCTACCTACTACGCTGGTGATATCATTTGTGTTACTTCCCATAATAGTAATTCATTACTAAAATTTTCATGAAGCTCAAATATTTTAATTAGTTGTTAATATTGGAAAGACTTCAAGTTACGTCTCAAATATTGAACGCTATGATTATGACAACCATAACTCGCATTTTTAAGTAATTAATTTTTAAGGGTCCAAGCCCTTGTTCGCACATTTTTGCACACTAGTTTGCAATAATTAGACAGTCATGTGTGCAAGTTTTAATCAAAATTGTTGTGGGGGAAGACCTTTAAAAAAACTGCAATGTATTAGGATAGGCAATTCCGTAGACTCAAGGGAAAACTTGGGTATAAACAGCTTCATATCTCGTAAACTACATGCTGAAGAGGTGAGTTAAACACTGGAGGTTGTACAAATTCTGCCATTGACTTTAAGCCTTTAATATTCGGATTTGGTCAAAGGGTGTAGAAGTTATCCTTAAATAGTTTTTTTTTCAAGGGGCGGGTGAGTGCATATCTACGCTTTGCGTTTTTTACGAAAACGAATTTTTTCAAAAGTTGAAAATTCTAATTTTTGCGAATGAGCAAAAAAGCATCTTCGTAAAAAAGCTTTGATTTGTATTTTACTTAGGTATTTTAGAAAAACTAGTTGCTGGTATCTTATTTAGTATTCATAGTATTTTATGCTACGAAAAAAAAGTATTTGGTATTTTTTAAACAAAAATGAGGTATTTTACACATCTCTGATAACAAGTTTCTAACAGTTTTTAAGTTGTATTGGATACATTTTCGGCCTCAAAGTAAAACGTTTCTCAATTATGAAGTTTGCGTTATTATCCTTCAATCACAAAGTGTCTTTTTATTTATTTGTATCATGGAATATTAGATTTAATTTATCTGAAGGAGAATACTCCGATAAATCAGATAAATGCTTATCGTAAATCACATTTTGATACGACTGTTTCAATCAAATAAGTTGAAGAATCAATATATAAATAAAATCCCTTTTTCGAAACTTTTGGTCGCATATATTTGTCGTGAAAATTTTGCAATGTTATCTTGCTATCATCAAGGCAATAAGTAGCATATTCGTTCAATTTCATGAAAAATATTAAGATTTCAAATCCCTCAATGGGTTTAGCTAAAGCATTAGGGGAATCTTTTCCAGTTTTTGAAGAAAAAATAAAAACTGCACAATGAAGCAATAAAAATGTTTATAAGGATGTCTACACAAGTAAGGTTACATAAAAACTGCTCATGTATATAGTAAAAAAAATTCACACGATACTCTGTACGCTTTAAATGATCCGATTCCTTGAAGGATATAGTTCTTTTGCAAATTCTGGTATATACATTTTTTTTTAAATCCTACACGCTTTGTTGCATGCTTAATTGATGATAGCTCACATTTCTTTTTCTTTGCAGGTTTTCTCATCACTAGTCGAAATTTCAAAGCGACATTGCAAACCTTAATTTTAGAGTTGGCATAATGCAAGTCGCTTCATGAGTTTCATGAAAACGACAGAAACCAGTGTTTCAATTTTTTTTCTTAATTGTTTGATTTTTTTTGAAATTCAAAAATTTGGAAACACGTTGTGTTCTACAACGTGTACGACGTTTGGCACCGGATTCATCAAAATCTGTCCACTAGTGTCATAACTACGGTGAAAATCAGTTTTTCAAAATTTTGATTATTTTTCGAAATTCATAATTTTGGAAACATGGTTTGTTCTACATTGTAAAACTTGCAGTTTGGCACCGGAATTGTCAAAATCGGTTGGTTTGTTTAGGACTTGCAGCAGAAACCGGGTTTTTAAAAAGTTCGAAATTCTGAAAAGCCCTTGTGTTCACTACTTATTTCCAGTCATTTCAACTCAAGAATTGTTCGTATCGGTCTGCTGACCAAAATATCTTGGATTCTGTGAAATCACCCGTTTTTACCCGTTACCGGGGATCCGCTGGTTAGAAGGCTTTACCATCCCCACAGTCCCTCGTAGGCACATACTCTGCTCCACTTTTTGCAAGAATTAGGCAAATCAAAATTAAGGTCCTTGTTTTACTTTACGCATTAGTAGCTACACTATTGAATAGTTAATTGTAAAACTAAAAATATTTGTAATTACATTTTAACTAATAAATTAATTTTACAAACGACTTGGAAGCAAACACTTTCTTCGTGAACTCGAATGACGATCGTAACTTGCAATAGGCACGACCGTGGTCGGATATATTCCCTCGGGAGATATTCCCTCCGGAGACAACCCCTCTGATATAATCCCTCCGTAGATAATCCCTCCACAAATGGAGATAATCCCTCTGTCTGAAACAACAGAAGTACGTTTCCATGGCATCGCTATGTAGTCAATAAATAAGATCAACGCCGGATTAATATATTTAATTCGATTAAAAACTACAGTGATAATCGCAAATAGTAGTAACGGTCAGCAGATTTACGGTCAGTATTACATTTCGGGAGTAATCAAATGGGAAATGAAATCAAAACATTTGCAATTTACAGCGATTTATTTGTACATAATATATGAAGAACACAAGCATAATTAATGTTAAAGTATTCGTGTAAAAACATTGAAACATAATTGATGAGTCAGTCAATCGTAGAACTCTCCTGAAGAAAGTCGTGAAGGCAATGCTGAATAGCTTCGAGGAATTCCGAATGGTTTGTATGAACCTGATTCTCGTGGGTTTGCAGAATGTTTCTGAGGCGCACATCGATTGCTACACTTTTCCTCTTACGACCAGGAACAAAACCATTGTTAATTTTGTCACTCTTCTTCTGGATGAGCAGCAAGAATTTTTATATTCTAAGCAACGGTACGAAACACCGACTGAAATATTTCTGTTCTTCTCAAACAGATAATTTTCAACTTCTAAAAGTTGATTGATGCGATTTCCAACTACGTAACTGACGTTAACCTGTCTCATCTTGAAAAGGAGCAAGTAGGAAAAGCAGTGTTTTTGAATTTAATCGGGAGCATGTGGCTGATTACTACTGACTGACCGAGTGCCATTCATTTTGAACTATAGAGCATTGCATTTTACTTACTTAAGCTAGTCAATGTAATTGGCGAAATAGAAATTCCCGTAGTTTCTTATTACCTTTGTTATGATTTGGATGCAACGAATTAAGAATCACAGTTGCTATAGCAACTGCAATCTAACAATAAGGGATCATTTTTATATGACGTCATGCGATTTTTGAAGATTTTTATACCTCCCTCCCCCTGAATCATATTCAGTCAACCAGACCGCATACCCCCTACCCATCTAACGTCAAACATGAAACCAGGTACTCAAAACGTTAGTACCGGATTCGCACCTGTACCCAAATACCCGGATAAAACCTGTTCCCATGAAGAGCTTTCTTTGAATACATTAGTTGTAAATTTCAACAACAAATATTTTCTAAAATAATTTTCAACGCGAGGTGATCCAACAGATCCCTACGTTTGAATTGGGGCTTTGTGCACTAAGAGCGGAGAGCAAGGTTAGGAAAATATTGCTTACGGATCAAAAAAGACCGATGCTGAAAAGACATTCTGATGTTGTAATTTTTTCATGGTGAGGGCTGTAGATTCCCTTGTATGCGAATAGCTTCTAAAGCCGTCCGACACAGCAAAATTAGCCGGTAAAATACTTTCCGAATCGTTCTAATATAGTAGCATAGTCGCCACATTTTTTTTGTTTTTCGCAAAAATATCCGTATCTTACAGGAAATTGACATGTGAAATTTCAGCTGAGACTGGGCATATTTTGGGATTACTATTGCGTTAGGAAATTGAGATTTGTGAGCTCGAATCCTGTAGTGGGGCCTACATGATGTTAACTCCAGTGAAAGAATAAGATGCGACCAACGAACCCGATCATCACCAGGAAATTTAGCGGAACATCCACGAACTGGTCCAAACTTTAGTTCGGGTTTCGACTAAGACCTCCCAGTACTTAAAGTTTAATTTGATCCAATGTTACTGGGGTCAGAAATAGAAAGCAAAATAAAAATTGTCCACAGTTTCTAAATTAATAATTATTTGCTCACTCGCCACTTAGAACAGTATTTTGTAATCGCTTGTAGCGACTTGGTTGGGCTTATCAGAGAACTGTTTAAATTGGAATTGTAAACAAGACTAACAAAGTTAAAGCTACTTTGCTTCAGAAGCAAAATTCAACCCCCCTTTCTTTTGTGATTGTAACCATTGATAGCGTTCATTATATTTCTGTGGTGGTAAGATGTTTGAGGTAATATGGTTGAAAATCGCATGACGTCAGTTTAGTAAATATCCCCACCCCCTCCTTGGTAATGTTTCATCATAATTTAGGTAGCCCTCCTCCCCCAAAGCTGTATGTCGTAATAAATACATGATCCCTAAAGTTGCAGTGACTTGTGCTGTCGTTCAGCCAACCCATGCGACGGAGGGATAATCTCCATCTGCAGGAGGGAATATATCCGGAGGGATTATCACCGGAGGGATTATCGCCGGAGGGGAAGTGTCGGAGGGCTTATCTCCATACTCCGGCACGACGACACCTGGAAATAACTACAGTCACAACGTTATTTGGTTTAGTTCATGTATTTGGCAGACTGTATTTATATTGTCATTATGACGTCGACACTATATAAATAGCAGCAGTCATTATGGCAAAATTATGGCACAAATATAGCGCCTTGATCAGCACATATTTTAAACGCACGATATTTCTTGCAATAATTACGAAATTAAAGTACCCGACTGTATACAACTGCACAGTCTCAACATGCATGCTTTATAAATTCGCGCATGGTCGACTGACCAGTGTTAATTGCTATTAGGACAGTTTCACCGAGTATTACCCATGCCTGTGCCGAGCACTGAACATGATCGTTCAACCTCAAGTAATCGTTAATCTTTTTTCATTATTCTATCTCCAATCGGCAGTGCTCAAATGCCAAGTTCACACGCCACGTACGAAACAAAAGGTAGTTAAAATCATAATGAAGTTCTAACATCGTAAAAAACGAAAATAAAATTATTATGCAGAATGTGAGCTCATTTTCTCATAATTTCAATGACTCAATCCAAATAATCTACTGATTGCGAGTAACTGGATTCCAGAACATTTCTGAAAAAATCTCGAGATGGGTGCCTGCAAATTAGTTGTGCTTTTCCTTGCGCTGGTCTCTGTAAGTTCAACATGATATTAATTATTACAGCTTTTCAAATATTAAATTTCTTGGTTAGAAAACGTATTACTAAACTTAGTTGTAATTATACGATTTAATGATTTATTAAAACAGGTTAACTAATGGCTTTAGTTGCAGGTTATTTGGACTCATCACTGCGAAGACGAGGACAATCCTTACGCAAGGAGCCAAGATTGTCCAAAAAACAAGCTTCACGTTTGCTATGGCCTGGTTGAAGATATGCAGAGTTTCACCTGCCGTTGCGACCTTGATACAAATTGCAGAGAGCCTTGTGGATTCAATGTTTTTCGGGCTTGGAGTTCGGCCGAAGGGAGCTGGATAAGTCCGCTCAAGAAGGACCCAACAATACCTCATATTGGCATAGACAGTTACATTAAATGTGCCAAAGGTATCCCAATAGAACCGACACGTCCTCATAAATTAAATTACACAATGTGTATGTGCAATGACCATTACTACTCTTTTGGATTCGCTATAACCTCTGCTGAAAGGAAAAACTTCACAACGGAATTTCAAAATGTTTTGAAAACCGAGAAACCGAAATTATATGTTCTGGGATCTGCGAATCATGCAAAGAATCTACCATATGTTGACACGGATACTAACTTTAGGTATCGTAAATGCAAGGATGTGAGTGTTGGAGAGGATTATCATCCACCTGGGCATTTGGGAACAGACTGGTGCAGCTTGAAATATTGCCAAGAAAATAATCCTTTTGGAAAAGGAATACCTGGTGCCAAGTACAAAGTTATGAAATGCGCTGAGACATGTACCTGCTTTCTGGAACCATCTACCGAAACCAATAGTAAAGCAGCCGAAAGAAATAAATTGCTTAAATATTAATTACAAATTATAAACAAGTTTAATGTTTAAGTGTGTATTATATATAACCTAGTTGCATTCTGATTGTGAGTTAGCGTTTAAATTCATTTATTATGGGACTGATTGTATTTTTGTTCATTTAGAAGCTACTGCTACAAGGCTACGTTAAATGGCGTGCGTGTACAAATTTATAGCATAAACATTTTACAAACAAAGCCTTTAAGATTTCTAACAATAAGTGGCAAATTTTATTTCCGACTGCATGATGTAATTTACGTAAGCTTGCGGATACATTCAATAACTTTGCACGCCATAGGGACAAAACAAGATTTTTTGGAGGGACATTGTCTTAATCTCTTTTATCCTAGTAGAGGCATCGTATGTACTTCCCCCCACTTTTGTACCTTATGAAGTTATAAATGCTTTTGAATATTTAAGCCATATAATAAAATATGTGTTGAATAAGCGAAATTCACTCTCGGGAATGTATTTTGATGCATTATGCCAACTAATATATCATCCAAGCTAGATTTTAGAACGGTTGTACAGGGATTCCCCAAACGTGGCTCAATCTGAATTTCTTCATGGTGTGGATCACCACTACAATTATGGTTCACGTGCAAACTTAAATTAAAACTAACCATGTCAGGGACAAAGTTAAAAAAATTTCAGCAAATTTTAAATTTTAAATGGGATTTAAAATTACAAAATTTTAATTCTCCAAATTACTGATTTTGTCTACTAATAGGGTTCCCATTTTATTGAAACGTCATTCCGGGACAAAATGTTTTTACATTTTATGCATTATTCCTAATTGTATTTTTCAGGCCTTTTGGCATCTAATAACATTTTCTTGTTTTCTGGTTCGTTCAAAAAAGAAAAAAATCAACATGAAAAGGGCATACTAACTTATTACCTACTTGAAGCTCCGCCTTCACAAGCTCCGTTGACATTAAGTGTCTCTCTGCTGTCCAAACTTTCTTCATTAGGCTGAAAAACCCTTTCTGCAAACGCGTTGCTAACAGGAATTGACAGTACGAAGGACACAAAGGTTCATATGGAATTAGTATAAACGAAAGAAATGCAATATTAGCTTTAATGTATGCAGACGATACTATTATTTTGGCACTTAGTCCAGGCGATTTGACAAGAAATTATTAATACGTGAAGAATATTGTCTGCAAAACCAATTAGATATTGGTTCAATTTTATAACTAAGAACTCATGCTAAATTCTCTAATAATTAGAGAATTATTAGAGATTAAGTAATTATTATTAATGTAACTTGCTGAACGGTTGTAAGGGCATGGCCCATGAATCGACCTGAATAAATTTATTATTATTATTATTTCAAAAAGAAGTAGCAGTGGCCATGTTTGAGGTGATACGAATTCTTAAAATATCTCGATGCAACTCATGGGAGGCTACTTGTAAATTATTTGAATAGTTATGTACATCAAATCTTTTGTATTGCGCAGCGGTGTGGGGCAGGGTCCTGACGGGGACTTAGAGTCGGTACAAACAACCTTCATCAGAAAGTTTTTAGGGCTGTCTCTACGCACTCCAAATCACTATATAAGAATCGAGACTGGACGATGTAAAATTAGCTGTATAATTCTTTTCGCTTTGGTATTTATACAAAATACTGGATATGCCGTGTAGCAGATACCCAAATTTGGTGCTTATAAAAATGATTCAAATAGCAAAGTACAGCGTTTATCCAGCAGCATGGAATTGGATAATGGTGGTTAAAAATGAAATAGAATCTTTAGGATTTAATATATCTTGGGACGAATTAACCAGTAGTTGGTTAGAAGAAAATTTTGAACTAATAATTGAAGCAAGTAGACTACAATCCTATATGAACGATATAAATATAATAATGTGTTCGAAACAAAATCCTATGTATAAGTTCCTACTTAGAGATACTGTGTACCCATCGTACTTAACCTCTGCCCTACATATCTATAAAATTAAGACTTCTAGTTGTCGAACCAGGGGAAATTATATTTAGGAACTACGTACTTAATATGTACAAGTGATAAAAACATCTGCTTGTTATGTGGTAGACCTAACCAATCACTCCAGCATTTATTTATGGAATGTGTATACATGCAAAAGCCCAGACAGCATATTTTCAAACAGGAACCCGACTGAAGTATTTGAGGAATTAATATGTACCTCAGATACACACTCTTTAAATAAGACTAGTAAAAACCCTGTGCTTCGCACAGGGGCAATTAATTAAGAATTGTGAGAGTATACGCAAAACCTTAAATGGCTATAGATCCCGTATCATGGCATGTCTAGAATTCTTAATAATAATAATCCGCTTCGACGGGCAAAGTAATCTCTTATAAGACGTGAACTATTAATTGTAAGACTAACAATTCGTTTCAAATAGCTAGCCCACTAAAGTTCTCTCCCAAACTCAATATTTGGCTATACACGGGGAATTTAACTAATCGCTTAATCAACTTAATACCAACCAACATCGTTATTAAATCTTGATGTTGCATCACTGTATGGTGCTTCACCCCTTAGTGGATCAGCACAACGTGCTGATCAAATATGATTTTTTATGTTATTATAATTTGTATATATCTCAGTTGCTAAGTAAGAATGTAACTGACACTGTACGCACTGATATTTTAAAATAGGAAAAGTGAAAGGAATTCGTATTAGCGCAACACTTTTAAATTGCTATTGTTACTAAAGTCCATGGTTCTTACAAATCAATCCTTAATTCCTAAAGATATTTTTAGGGGATATAAAGACCAAATGCATGGATGTACTTAAAGGCTTGCAATTAAAATATAGTGAGAAAATAACTCCAGCAATACAAATTCTGAGAATTTATCTGACGTTATATATAAAAACTGTTGCAGTAAGTACTTTCAATTCCATTTGCTTTTCCCTAATAAGAATCCCACACTTGTGTGTACAAAGTTCAGTCATTAAAATTCCCCTCCTCAAATTCGTCAGTGCTGTAACCTCTAACGCAGTTTTTCTCACTACCAGACTTAATTTAATCCAAATTTGATGATGTATGTCTAATGTTTATAATAATTATGGTTAGCGCTTTTAAGTAATAATCTAAAATTGCGTAATACTGCGAGCTTCCAGTATGCTGCAAGCAGTTGGTACATGCCGAGAAGTGAGAATCGCAGCGAGCTGAGCGAGCTGAAAAAGCTCTCCTTATTATTATTGTTTATTCATTTGGGTGAGCGAGCGCAAAGCTCTTAATCACAACATATCATTATTTCGTACCTTACAATTCATTCAACAAGTCTTCGTACGAGTCTGCATAAGAATCAGTCATCTGTGAGAGGGTACAACATTTAAAAATCATGCAATTAAATATAAATTAAAATCAGATAAAAATAATGTCGTCAGCATGGTACAAAACGAAAATATATTTATAAGTTAATACATTCCGTAAACTTAGTCACGCTAGTACACAATTTGGGGTCCTCGTCTCTGGTTCACTTTAACATTAAATCACTATTTATATTATACACATTATTTATAATTTGGTATGTTTCAGTTAGCGAAAGCTTTAGACGAATATGTTTGACAAATTTCTTTTTCTCTGAACTCTTTCGATTGTCCTAATATCAGAGCACAAATGTGGGAACCACAAAGGAATACAGAATTCTACAATAGGTCTTACGTATGTTTTGTACAGATTTGTGAGTCTGCTAGCATCTAAGAATTTAAAGGACTTGGATATCATATACAATACATTACCCGCTTTCGTTGTAACTTGGTAAATATGTGCTGTGGGACTCAGATTGTTTGTGACTCTTCCCCCAGATCACGGACAGAGGATACAAGTTTGATCACAACCCCATCAATTTTGTATACATAGCTAGGACTGCTATGGGATTTACTTATTTGTAGAGCTTCACATTTGCTTAAATTTATTTTCATGCCATTAATTTTTGACCAAAATGAAATTTCATCAATGTCCGATTGCAGGCTTTTCACATCGTCTGTCACGAAATAGCTTTAGGTCATCTGCGTATGTTGGATGTTCATTTTGGATCAATTCAAGCAGGTCATCGATAAAGACTACAAATAGTGTAGGCCCTAAAACTGACCCTTGAGGTACCCCTGAAGTGACATTTACCCTACTAGAAAGTACTGCATCGAAAAATGTCACTTGAGTTCTGTCAGAAAGAAAAGCTTCAATCTATCTTAAAATGTATCCCGTTATCCCTTTAATGTATAGCTTGTGAAGAACCAGCACATGAGCAACACAATCGAAGACTTTGGAGAAATCAAAATATATACAATCCGTAATGCGCCCTCTGTCAAGTATTTCAGATTTTCTGGGCACAAAACAATGTTGCGAGTTATTTAATTTCTTGTGAATAATAATAAATTTCACGATTCTTGCTATAATAATCCTCTCTAATAACTTCTCTAAAAGAACTTTTTGGTTAACTCTAAACCACTGACGTCAAACTAACGGGACGGTAATTTGTGACCGTAAGTTTGCAACCTGATTTCTGTATTGGCACTATTTTAGCTTGTTTCCAGTCGCTCGATAGATGTCCTGAATTTAAAGTTTCTGTGAATAGTTGGCTAATATTGGAGAGAGTACTTCACTGCATTCCTTTAATACCCTTGGATGAACACCATCTAACCCACTCGCTGTGCTTGCTCTAACAGCTTTGATAGCCTTACGGACAATTTGCCCACTCATTGGTATGTTACATAGTTCCGGGCCATTTCTGCGGCTCTCAACCACTCTCCAAAACTATGTAAAGTACACACTACGAGTATCTGTCTTCACTTTTACTATAAACGGATTGAAAGTAAGCGTTGAAAGTACTTATTTGCAATATCCGCTCTGACCGTGACCACATCTCCATTGACCCTGATAGAGTTACAGATCTGTATTTTTAATTTTATTCGCGACATAATTGTAAAAAGCTTTGGGATTATTTGTAATGTTATCACATAATTTGTATACTACTAATAATTTCGCATACTACTAACGAGCGTATTTCTAATATTTTTGTATTGTTTCCATGTCGAGTGGTGTCTTTTAAAAGTCCTCCAGGCACGTCGCTTACTTTGAATTAACTTACGTATGATCTTAGGACACTTTGGTGGCTTTTGCTAGCCTTCGGAATACACATTTCAGTAGCTTTAATTATAGTGTCTGAGGAGTTAGGATATATTCCCTCCGACACAATCCCTCCGGATATATTCCCTCCAACCACAACCCCTTCCTGCTTGGAAATAATCCCTCGCACAAATATTTGCCACTCATATATGCAGAAGTGTTCGTCACTATGCCAGCAAAGCAAAAGCAATGCGGATCGTATGGTGACTCGGCTCAACAAATAACTTATGCGCCAGTTGGCATAGAAACAATTCGTCGACGAAAACTCACGTCTAGAAATCATCATCAAGGAAGATGATTTTTTACGGAAATGGTATTAACAAATGCGAAACCATGCGTTGCAGCAACTTGATTTGTCTGGTCATTAGTTTGGTCATTGTTTAATTTTAGCTTATTACAGCTTCAGCAAGGACATCTGCATAAGAACGATTATCTATAGCGTATTATATGAGTATAAGAACTTGAACATGAAACACAAAGCTAATAATTGTGTAAGCTAAATTAAATCACAGCGTTTTCGCGTGCAAATGCTAGACCGGTATTTCTGTTTTCAACGAGCAACGTGTTCCGGGCTAAAATATTACAAGCTAAATCCTGTTGTATTTTCTTCTTCACAACATCTTTTTAATTTTAACTTGATTTAAATTTTTGAATAATCATATTATTTTAAAAACAACTGGAAAATGAGCACATCTGAAAAGTCTCAACAGTGCTAAGAAGATGCTGATCCTGGAAGTCTAACTGCATCAAGTAGCTGGAAAAAATCACCTAAGGTCCACAAGCATTTCACATTTTGCGATTCTACAAAAAATACAGCGCAAACACTGCTCGTAAGTGTATTCATATGTATATATATATATACCTGTTTCAGTTGTCCTGGCACAGACCTACTAACTCCTAAAAGAATGTTAGAAGACATCATTTGTGTTTGTCTGAGCTTGAAGGGATGGTTGAAATTCAAATCTCAAACCAACTTTGATGAAATCCGTGCATCATTCAAAAAATTCTACGGGAAATCTAGTTATTTTTATATTCTCTTATTATAAGTTTTATCAATCATTACTTCTAAATTTTGATATTCAATTTTAAAAAATAAATGGAAATTAAATCTCAGGTAATTTGTTAGCCTTTCTAATTATAAGTATACATACAACACTATAACTAGAAATTCAAGTTCATGGTCAAGTTCATGGTCAAGTTCACGGTCAAGGTTTTTCTGAACTTCATGGTCAAGTTCCATTCATGGTCAAGTTCGCCGAAATTAACTTGATTATGTGAACATGATTACTCCGGTTCGTACCTACTTTTAAAAAATCAAGTTCAAGTTCGGATCTTAATTATGGTGATATAATCAAGTTCGGGTCAAGTTCAAGTGCGAATCATGAGTTGAACCGAACTTGAGGCCAGGCCTGCTTGTAAGTAACTCTATGCACGCCGAAGCCGTGCTTCATTAGTTTTTATAAAGGTTCAACATACACTTTTATAGGCACGTGTGCATATATTTATGCATAAATTTATTTATATGCTGCATATATGCATGATTAAATTTCTGGACAAATTTATGCATTCAAAATGTATGCTCTTTGTAAACTATAAAATGTAAGTACGATTTAGGATACGCAAATTTTTTTCCCAGCTTCGCTCAGTCCTCGAAAAAACAACATACGTCCACGTGACAACATCACCCCACTTGTTACAGTAAAACGCTTCTGGATACCAGCAAGCCATTTAGGCTGTATGGTAATTTGTACTCGCGAACCTATAAAGCGCGTGTAGGAGAGAGAGGGAAGTTTTAAAATTATCGCTTCATCACGCCATACCTGGGCGCACTCGCACTCATTGAGTGCATGTCTCGCACTCAGCCTCGCACTCAACGCACTCAAATTGAGTGCGAGTGCGAGTTCCGATTTGAAATTTCTGCGCTCACAGCAATGAGGTAGAGTGATCATTCAAATTATGTGCACTCAAGAGGCAGAGGCTGAGTGCAGTTTTTTGCACTCACAACTAGGGTATACGAAATAGAAAATACACTAGAAAGTATGGTACTGACAAAATGCCAAATGCAAAATACCTTAAAAAAAATTACGACTTGAAAAATACTGAACACGAAATACGGAATGCATTTCAAGTACTATTTCAAATACAATATCTCAAAATATTCCACAACCCCTGGACTTTAGGTAATTTTTTCAGAGGTATCAGCGTCCCGACTTCTAAATTGTAATATGAGGAAAAAATTGAGCCCCATCAAATACAGCTGCTTTGACTAATTTGTCAAGGAATCATTTAAGAAATATTAAAAAATTTCCATAAAATGAAGTATAAATACATATTTAGTATTATCTTGTATTAGCTAAAACGGGGGAACATGATGACACATCAATAGGTTTGGGAATATTTCGCTATTTGCGTTAAAATTTCGCAAATTAAAATTTATTTTTCGCAAATTTCGCAAAAATTTGCAGATCATTTCGCAACTTTCGCAGCCTTTAGTTTTTATTGAATGGCAGTCGAAAAGATGTACCTTAAATATTATAGAAAATTCCGTTACACCGAATCGCTGAAATTGTAATAATTACGCAATCATTGTTGTCATCCGAATTGCCCTGATCAAAACTTTTGAAAGCGACGATTAAATACCCTTGCGAATATTTTCCGGGCAAAATCAAGGATTCAGAATTTGAGCGTCTTCCCAGAGTTTATTTGTTGGGTGTTTTTTATTTAGATAAAGCGACAATTTATCAGTCCACTTTCCGGAAGCTGCTGTAAACTTTTTAAAGCTGTGAAATTGTATTTTTTAATCTGTTTGCATTTTCATTTCTCTTAATTACTTTTATTCTTCAACTATTTACTGCAAGCTGGCAGAATTTCTTCCTTAAATTTGAAATGTTATTTAACAAATTTACTGCATTAAAAGTTGGCTCCACGAAAATTATTGAGTAAAAGCAATGCGATAAATCATAGGATTTAAATATGTGAAGTAATGCAAACTCGAAAGGACGGGGCACGTTTCTACAGCATGAGTGTCAGTTGTTTGTTGAATAGACATACCACCGAATTTAATAATAAAAATTTCAAAATATTACTGGTCTATGTAAAATATTTTAGAATATTCAGGATTTTGTAATGCGATTTAATATTTCGCACTTAAACCACCCATTTCGCAAATTTCGCAATTTATTTTTTCATTTTTGGATTCTACCGTCATCTGGGGTTACGTTTCACCCCCATGGGAGTACCGTAACTAATCGTTTTTAGAATTTCGCATTTTTCGCAAAATCCCAAGCCTACACATCAAGTTCATTGAGAGGGGTGAGATCTATTACAAGTAACCACAAAACTAATTGTGAGACGTTGTTTTCGAAAAAAACGTTGTTGGTAAAGGAGATCCACGTATTCAATCCAGCCATTAATTATAACACCCACTTGATGGTGCGAGAGGGCTATGAGGGCACTCAAGCTTTGAGTGCGAGTGCAAAAATTTTGGGAGAGTACTTTGAGGCAGGAGTTTGAGTGCAGCGGGGTGCTAGTCATGAGTGCGAGCGCGAGGGGAGTTTAAAGTTCCACCATTGTAATTGAGTGCGAGGTGAGTGCGAGTGCATACGAAACGCCCAGGTATGCATCACGCGCATTTTATTTTAGAGGTAAGGATTTATGATTTTTTCATTGAAATCTGTAAAACCAACGTCAGTAAAATAAGAAACTAAACTTATAGCGATAAATGCTTGCAGCGTTTATCCTTTTGTACAGAACCGGATAGGGTGCCCAGTAGTCCTGATTTGATCAGGACTATCCTGATTTGACCCAGGGTAACTTGATGACCTGATGAGCTTGAATTTAGTCCTGATTTCACAATTGCTGGCAAAACTAACAATTTGTTTACATTTCGGGGAAAAGTGACTTAAATTTGTCGCTACTTATCATAAACTCATTTTGCCCCAATAATATTATAGTAATAAATAGTAACTATATATGTACATGAAATTAAATGTTGCCCTGCAAGTAAAATACTTGTAAATAATAAAACGTAAAATGTTCAATTTTGAAGATGCTTAGGGTGGCGTCAACTTTCTAGTAAAATAGTCTTGTCTGTATGTGTGTCCTTCCGCACGATATCTCAAGAACTACTGGACCAATTTCAATAAAATATTTGATGTACATAACTTGTGTCAATCTTAAGCCTGAGTTCGTATTTGGTACGTTTTATTATATTTGACCGGATAGTTTTTGAGAAAACAATTCAACAAAACTGCTGAATCAATTTCAATGAATTGTTTTTAATATTGTTTTTATAGTTGAATATGCCCCGATAAATTATTCGAAAAGAATCTGAAATTTCGAAAAAATCTCGAAATTTATCCTACTTTGACGGCGGTAACTGACACCCTAGAACCGGATCTGTAATATGTAATACTTATGATCTGCATAACTTGTGTATGAGCTTTCTCGTAAATACAATAATTACATACATACATACATACATACATCAAATACACGTTGTTTGATTACTGCAAAGAATTTACCGCCTCAAAATTCCATGTACTTCTAAATCTATCGGAGAATGTTCCTTGGACCAAGATTGTGGAACAGATTTTGCTTGGACCTGACCAAACCAAAAACTAAAGAACAGAAGGAACCGTAGCCGTAGCTTTTTTTATCGTAGTACCTCTATTTGAAATCCATAAAATTTTGCTAGTGTCTGTAAGAAAAGGTTTTTAATATATGAGATTTGTCTTTTGCGAAAGCTTACCCTTGAGAGCTTAACCTTATATTATGTACATACATACGTTTGTATATGGTTACTAGCAAAGACACTAAAACTAATTACAAAATGTTGTCCCCCCACCTTGTTTTGTTTCAACTGGTTTATTAATTACACTCACTCACGTCTCCATGCGCAATACCTATAATATATAGTTACAAAACAAGATGCAAAGGTCCAAACAAGATGGAGATCCCGATCGCTTTGGAAGAGATAATAAGGCAATAATAAGAAGCATGCTCCGCGACCTGATCATAGACCGCGCAAAATTAGTACTATGTAGTGTTGTAATAACTTAATGACTAGAAATAAAGCCCGCTTTGCGGTAATATTTTACATTGTAGAGATGTCACAGACGTAGACGATACATACTAGAAGATATTTACCTTTACTTTGTATACTTGATTGCTTAAAACTTGCGTGCAGGTTCCCGCGGAGTTTAAAACTGTCGATATTACGTTCTAAACTGAATCCTGTTACGTTACGCCACGACCCTCATAGAAAAGTTGCTTGTTACGTTGTTACGCTTTACATACGCTATCCCCACTCCACCGTCTCCAAACTAAAGAGCAAAGTAATCCAACTTCCCTCTTCCGCTCACTCTCAACTCTCAACTCTCAATTCAGGTTACTACGAGTAGTACTTACAAGGCTAAAGAATTATTTTACTTGAAAACATTTGTGCTATGTCCCTATAATATTCCTGGAAATTGCGATAGTTTTGTTGGTGCGGAAGGAAATTAAAGGTGGCCGTTGTGAAGTGATAAAAATTGAGAGGAGTAGATGGTTTTATAAATTGCCGGAATATAAGTAGCTGGAAAGGTGGTGTCCTCAACTCCCTTTGTTCCTTACATACATACGTCAACTTTGTCCAAGTCAAGTTTATTTCTCTGTTGTTACAGTTCATTGTATTTACAATTATTTCCTTCATTACAAGCTTAGACGTATTATTCGTCCCTACTTGAAAGCATTAAATGGTCATTATTGTTTTTGTCCTTTGGAGTATTTGTTCTTCACGCACATTATGGATTCTCTAAAGACGTACGGCGGTTCATCGTCTGAAGAGGAAAGTGATTTGCAAGATCATTCAGGTGCAGAATTCCCGCTTAACTTCCAACCTTTGGACTCCAGTGGAAATTCTCCCATAAGTACAGCAACAACAACCTTGTCAACTTCCTTTAATTTGCAAGTCGTTGCTGCTCCTGCCGTACACATTGATGTAAGGACACAACAAGTGCAGGTCACCTGTCAAGTACCGATTTTCTTAGAAATTGCTACACAGGCACTATCTCAGGAATTGAATTTCTGAAAAGTAGGAAGTAGAAACTTTATTGCCAGGAGTTACTAGTTTCGGAGATTTCGAAGGTAAAATGTCTCGTTCACAATTCACAATTATTATTATAAAGCGGATGTGAGTTATGGTAACACTTAAACCTAACCAATAAGAAACGAATATCATAGTACTGTGATCAGTAAATAGGCATGAACTAGTGGCGAGTGTAATCAGAATTTCATTTGGGGACCGATATCCTATCATGAGTTTTAAAGTTCGAGAAGGGTATTGTACAATGATTTTTACCTTCCTTCTCCTGACCCTTTACGCATCCCCCGAAGGGGTATCCTTTCCCCAGTATTCCCTCAGTGTTTTAAATTACATCGTGGAATAAAAACGAACTTACACCGACTTATTATTTTTATTTATTGAAGGATAGTAAGATTACTCGTAGTATAGTGACAATAGAAGTAAGACTGACCATGTGCAGGTGCTCACGGAAGTCGCGCCTGCAGTAAATATAGTTTAGTAGTGAACGATACCTTTGATATCTCCGAAACTAGAAGCGTTCGGTAAGAAAAATATGTCAGAACCTTAATCTACTCCTGACAATGTGACAATGCCTGTGCATCAATTTTGTTTTCAAAATCGGTGATTGGCAGGTGATCTAAACTTAGCATTTTAACTTAAATCATTCAAAAATTATGTCTAAACATAGATTGGTTAAGATAAGTATATTACAAATGTTGCCTCATCGACCTATGTGAAGATTGAAGACCACATGAGAGATGATCGTCACGATTATGAATGTCAAGCATCGCGTCTTCATCATTTTGTATGCTAATTGTATCCTATACCCGGGTACTACCTGTACCCATGAGGGGCACTCGTGGTAGCAATACAATGGCAGTAATACTGTATAAACTTTTATAACGTATTTTATCCGTTACATGCTTATAACGAACAATTTTTTTAGTGTACAAACATCGGCGGTCCCTAGCCATTACATTACATATATCGGGATTTGACTATATTAAACCGGTGGGGACACGCAATTCTTATTAACAGTGAGCGTTTTCGTATTCTAAATTGCATGGAGAATGCGGGTAATATGCAGAGGTGTGGAAAATACATGAAAATTGAAATACAAAATACAAATACATTTTCAGAAAAGTTAAAATACAAATACCATATACCATGTGTAACTTAGTTAAGATACAAAATAAAATACAAATATCCGGAGTCATTTAGGCAAGATAAAAAATAAAATACTTTGCTTCCAACAAAAAGAGAAAATATGAAATAAAAATACCGTATTTGAAATACGAAATACGTATTGAAAATACTCTCAAATTTATCTCAAAGTACATTTCTGAGATGTATTTTTCTAAAGTTTATTCTCTCGAAGTATTGTGTATAATTCGGCCAAATAATACGATATTTAAAAATGAATCAACCTACGTAAGGTAACTGCATGTTATTAGACTTTAGAGTTGCGCATTTGTGTATCAAAGTAAATTAACCTGGCCCTAGGTACAGAATATTTTTCCTTTAAACAAATAATCCTGGATAATGTGTTTAAATATTTGGTACTAATTTAGCTAACTTTATAGTTCTCAGATACATTGAATTTTATGTATTTATCCAGTAAGTAAGTTCTTCAAACCCGCCAAACAAGTTTCAAAAACTGGTTTCAAAATGTTTTAAATTAGTGCTTGTACATTTAAAATATTTATTTGGGCATGTTTTAGAGACGACCTTAACAATTGCCAGAGTCTTGTATTTTAAACCTATATTTTGTATTTAAAATACGGGGTGGGTATATTTTACAAGATAAATACAAAATAATACCACGTTCGTAATCTTCAAAATACAAAATGCCTTAAACAATTTAGGGCTAGAAAAAGAACAAATACTAAATGTATTTCAAATACTATTTCAAATACAACATTTCAAAATATTCCACACCTCTGGTAATATGTTCGAAATAATCATGGGTGGGATTTCATGTAGAAAAAAACAAAGTTACAGTTTGCTATAATCTCGCCCCAGCCTGTATATCCCAAGCTACCTTTTCACACACAGATCAGGTGTATCCTTGAAAGAGGGAAGGGAAGGGGCTTGAATACGAATACTTTTTTAAACCTTGAGATACGAGATACGAAGGAAATACTTGACAAATGGCTTTGTATGGTCGAAACAAATTGTCAATTTTTGTTATTTTTTTTCGGATTCCAATACTTTTCTTTAAACCCACCTTTTAGGTATTGTAAATATCGAATTTCAAAAATTCTTTTTAAATTCCGATTCTATTATCATTGATCTATTTGTCTATACTTACAACTAATCAATGTAACTGGCCATTTACATGCAATCGAGGTACAAAGTTTTTGGGGCACTGTGAAATTCGGATTCCAATTCCCTTCCCTGCCTTGAAACAGATAATGGTTCATTTTTTAACCTGGAAAAGCATGTATTTATAATAAGATGTGACGCAGGAAATTGTGGGTTATAATAAATAAATGAATACATAATGAATTAATTATCAAAGATGTGAAGTTTACCTTGTTTTATTTTGGAAACTTCAAATTAATTCTTTTAAATTGTTCCTGTTTTGTTCCAAGATTGTTCTTCGAAATTTTTCCAAGGAGGCGCAATTTAAGTAGAATTCGGAACAATATTTGTTAACAGGAACACTTGAATGAGGAACAATTGTTATACTTTCGTAAAAACACATAATTGACCATTGAAGTTCAAGTTCTTTCCGCATTAAAATAGAATCTACCACTCAAATTACCGCCTAGATACATATCAGTCACCCAGATATTTGCCAGCAAAGAATCTACCACCCAAATATCAACGACTTGGTTAATAACCATCACCAAAATAACTTCACCCTAATAGTTACCACCCATATATCAAACGATCAGATATTTACCACCAAACCAAAGTATCTATCACTCATGTATCTACCATCTATATGACTACCCCAATAGCAACCACCTCCCAAATATAATGAACGTAGATATGTGTGGCAGATGAGTTGGGGAAATGGTGGTTGGTGCTTGGATGGTAGACTAGTAGGTGTACATAGGTACTTGAATGGTAGATACTTACAATTAGTTGGAACTGTTGATGGGTTGTTGGATGATATTTATTTTGGTCGTAGATGTTTGAATGGTAGACAGGTGGTAGATTATTGGAAAGTGGATACTTGGTTGGTAAATTATTGGATGCTGACAGGTGATAATTTATTGAATGGTAGACAAATGTAAATTATTACGCCGTGGGCAGTTGATAACTTTTAGGGTGTCAAAAAGGTGAGCTATTGATTAGTAGACAAGTGTTAGGTACTTGGATGGTAGACTCGTGGTAAATTATTGGAAGGTAGACAGGTGGTAGATAAAGTCGGGAGCAAAAATCTCACAGTTACTCGTATTTCTTTAATAGTACATTCCAGAAACTAAAGTTGGAACAAGTTGTTTGTGCTCCGGAACAAGAACAATAAAACACAAAGTTATCGTACTTGTTCTAGAACAAGAAAAACGCATGATCTCCACGTCCTCAATGACGTGTACTTAAAGGCACTCGATGCTTAGCATTCATAAAAGTGAAGATCCTATTTCTGTGTGGGTTTCACCGTGTGTCGATGCGGGAACATTGGTGAAGACCGTGTCTTTCCGAGGTGTATATTCAATGAAAGATTTTTGCAGAAAAAATTGGATTTGGTGAGATACACAGACCCGAAAACCAAGGAATTGAGCTACAACCCAAAATACGAGGAATTATATGCCCCAGTCATTGGGCCCGAGAACCCTTTCAGAACTAATCAACAAAAAGCTGTTAAAAATACTCTTGCTGGGTATGTTGAAAAAGCTCATGTAAATGAATTTCAGTTCGAAAATCAGCGTAGAACCTTCACCAGTTACGGTAAATTAATAATCTTTAAATTAATAATTTTTTAATGGCTGTGTTGCTATGTATAATTAAATTGAATAAGTATCCCCTTTTAAAAACAGTTTCATCTTATTTTTTTAATTACACTTTTGTGTATAGGCTTTGCGGTTGATCCTACATCCACAGAAGCTGGAAGTGTCAAAACCATTGGAATAGTTCCGCCTGAAACAGAAACAGCAGAATTAAAAACCGTATTCGAAAAAATCTCAAAACGCCCATTGGATAAACGGAAGAGGGACAAGAATGATAATCCAGAAGACATTGAAGGTTTCTTGGGTCCATGGGGTGGGTTCACTGACGAGCAAAAAATTGCCAGACCTAATGAAGTAAGTTAGACTATCCCGTCCGAAATTTTACTATATGCAGTTATTTGAATTTTTTATTGAACTTTATTTGTTATGTAAATTTTCTTATAGGAAGAATCTGCGGAGCTAGAAGTCATTTTAAGTAAGAGACAAAGACGAGGAAAGAACGTGGATGAGAAATCTGTTGAAGAGAAATCAATACTTCACATTAAAAACACGAAGGATTACCAAGGGCGCTCTTTCATTCAGCCATCCGGAAAAGCTACAGTTCCACAGAAATGCTTCATTCCTAAGAACTTGATTCATACTTACCAAGGTCATTCTAAAGGAGTGTCATGTATTCGGTTGTTTCCCCAATCTGGTCATTTACTTCTGTCTGCAGGAATGGACTGTCGAATTAAGGTTGGTTACTAGATTTTTCAAGGTTTATAGGGGCGAAGTGAAACTCCTTATTTTGAAAGTCGTTATGTCTTGCATGCTTTTTGGTCATCACGATAACTGCCAGATCAATGTCACTGCACAATACAGTTCCTCCTCCTGCGTAGCTTGCTCACTTTCCTACTCAGGTTTTTGTTCCAACCTTGACGTAAACAAAATCTCTGATTACATTTGCAATCTCTGTTACCCCTTCAGTTAGTTTCTTCCTTGACCAGCGCATTATAGGTGAAGCTAACAAAAGCTAACATTGTAGCTGACATTGTAACATTGTATTGTTAACTATGCCGGTACTTATCACTGGCACAAACTAAATAAATTACTGTGGCCCTATGGCTTTACTGTCAAAAATTTGTAATTTGTGTTCTCTTAAGTTACGTAAGAATGTGTTGTTCCTACACTGTAATAAGTGTAAGAACGTGTTCCACAGAAAATGCTTGAGCATTCGGTTATGTGATTATAGGGGTATTGATCCGGATTTATGGATTTGTTCTAACTGTACTGAACTAAATGTAAGTGTAAGTAACCAATTTAATAACTTTGACATAACATATAATTTTGAAACTACTGCGGTTTGTCCGGATGTTATTTCCGTTACCTCTAATTGTAAGCAACGGGCACGCAAGTGTCTTAAGTTTTTCTATCTAAACCTCAATAATTTTTGTGTTTCAAAGCTTGATGAGATAAAGTTATTATTATCCAATGAATCTATTGATGTAGCATCCTTTGTTGAAACTTTTTTTAATGATCAGACCAAGTTTATAACATTCCTGGCTATGAATTAATCGCTAAAAACAGAAGTGATGGTAGAAGAGGTGGAGGTGTATGTATGTATGTACACCAGCGAATTCGTTATGCAGTTTTGTCACCAAATGTAGAAACCCATAACAGTGGAGTGGAGTATTTATGTGTGAAAATGGGAATTTCAGCATTTTATTCTATTGTTGTTGTTGTGATTTATCGCCCACCTTCTCAGAGCATTGATAAGTTTTTCTTATTTTTAGATAGTCTATTCAAATTTGTCTCTGGCTTAAACTCTAAATGTATACTTCTTGGTGATATCAACCTCGACCTGTCCGTAGTTAATTTAAATACGATAAGGCTCCATGCATGTCTGAATCTGTTTGGCTATAAACAAACCATTTCTGTACAGACGCGGCGTGCAGTTGGAAAGCGCTTATCCAGCTCACTCATTGACCATGTATACATCCCGCTTGACACCAAAATTGACTGGGTTACCAATGTTACAGGATTATCTGATCATGATAGCATATGCTTTAATTATAGCCTTAAAACTGCGGTCAGTAATGTTTGTAACAAAATAACTTGCAGGCCTCTTAAGAACGTTGACTGGTTAGGTTTAAATACAGAACTATGTAAAATCGACTGGAAATTTTTAAATGACAATATGTACTCAGTTGACTTTATATATAATGTAATTTCGACTACCATAAAAGTCCATTTGAATGAATTCGCTCCCGAAAAAACTTTAGAGAAGAAGGTTATTGTGAAGACGTGGGTCACTCCTGAAATTGTAAGTATGATAAGGTTGAGAGACAAAATTAAATGTAAAGCTCTAAAGCAAGGCAGTGCTGACTTAATGAGTATGTACAGGGAACTCAGGGCTAGAGTAAGATCCAGTATATTCGCTACTAAAAGGGAATACTTTCAGCATGTCCTTAAAAGCAATGCAGATACATCCTCTGCTGCCATATGGAAAATTGTAAAAGAATTATCTGGGGTTCCTACTAAAGGAAATGTAAATATAAGCAAGCTCAAAATGAACAATGTGCCAGTTTCTGATAATCTGGGTATTTGTAATGCTTTGGCTGCCTCATTCTGTGTACCATGCAACTACATAGATACTGACATATTGGAGTTTAAAAACGCTCTTCCTCACCCCTCTTCAGAAGACTTTGTACCTATTGACAGTCGTGAGCTACAACAAAACTTCAGAGGTATGAAAAAATTATGTAGTGGCAGGGACGTATTAAATGGTAATATTTTTAGTCATGCGGCTATAGTTACACCCATTCTGCTACTATATAATTTAGTTTTACTCCGTGGTCAGCTACCTGCTAGGTTTAAACAAGCAGTTGTAACACCGCTGTATAAAGGTAAAGGGAGCATGGACGACGCTGATTCCTATAGGGCTATATATACATTACCATTTTTGAATAAGCTCCTTGAGAGAATAGTGTGTAAGAGACTATTTAGTATACTTGATAATTATGTTGATGAGCAACAGCATGGTTTTAGACGTCGACGTTCATGTTTTACTGCTGTGTTTGTACTTATACACAAATTATGTACCTACCTAAATCCGCCTCTAGTTAAAGTACTTGCTGTATTTATTGACCTGAAGAAAGCTTTTAATTCTGTGTCTAGGCTAATTCTTTTAAACAAAATGCACAGAAAATTTAAATGCAATCTCCACTTATTAAGATTTACTGCTGATTACCTGTATAAGCGTAGCTTTAAAATCTATGTAAATAATTCCTTATCTAATCCCTTCTCTGACTTAAACGGTGTGCCTGCTGGGTCAGTATTAGGGCCGGCGTTATTTATATACTTCTTTAGCGATATAAGTGACTGCTTGAAAGGATATGATGTTATTGACTGGTTATGCTATGCTGATGATTTGGTGGTATTTATTTATGATACTTATATTGATGTACTTTTCAGACGAATGCAAACTTGCCTACTACATTTAAATACCTGGATGAAAGAAAATTCCTTATCTATAAATATAAGTAAAACTAAGTATGTTCTGTTTAACAAATCTCCGTCGGCTATTAACACTGATTGTAAGCTAGAGGTTGATGGTGAAGAATTGGAGAGAGTGTGGTCGTTTAAATATTTAGGTGTAGTGCTTGATGACAAACTTAACTTTGGCGAGCATGCCAATTATGTACTCATGAAAATTACAAAAACTATGGGTGGGATACTACGAATTAAGAGGTTTTTAACTATGGATACTAAGATACTAGTTACCAACGCCTATGTATTTAGTCACATTGACTACTGCCTATTAGCATGGTCAAATGTAGCAAAAAACAAACTTGAGCTCATTCAGAGTAAAATTGATAAATTGTTATGTACTCTTAATGGTAGTAAACGTGTAGCTGTTTGTAACCTCTCAACGTTATATGAACAGTATAATGTGCTCACACTTCCTGAACGTATAATTTTCTACTCTGGAAAGTTTATGTACTCCCTTGTTTATTTTGGTCATGCAGTTAAGTATATTAATTCTGTATTACTTGTGAGATTCAACCCCTCCAACCTGAGATCAGCTAGCAGTGTTTCTTTATTCGTCCCTATGATGAAATCTAAAATAGCGGAGAAGAATGTAATGTATGCATGTGCTAATTGTTGGAATTGTTTACCTCCTCAGTTGAGACTAAGGGAATTGAATTATGGTGCGTTTATAAAGGCTCTTAGAATGTACATACTTACAGGCCGAAGTGATCATACACCACCTTGATACCCATTTATGTATGTAAATGTTATTACGTTACGACCCGGTTTCTTATTTTGACTTGTTTCTGCCTTTTAACTTGCTGTATGGTTGGACCTTTTGGTTGACCAAAGGTGTCGTGGGTGAAAAACAATACCTGTATTGACTTCATTGACACTTGAATAAACCAACTTACTTACTTACTTACAGTGACACATTAAGTCGTTACATATAAGTACGTTTGCAGAAAGTAGGAGGTACAACTCTCGCAACCTATTGTATGTTTTAAGTTAAATCTTACAGTTCAAGTGTCATCGACTAGACGTCGCAGACAATTAGTTCGCTGAACTTTTGATTGTAAATAAACCTGAAAAACAGGGCGATTATAAGTGCATTTCAATACATATACATCTATTAGCCCCTTTGTGACTGCCCAGTGTGCTAACCAATTTTTCCACGAATATCCACCAATGCGTTAAAATATTTGCCTTTGTACTGAAGGATTAACTATGTACCTATAAATATACGTGATCTGTTAATTATTGGAAATCGGAACTCTGTGTGTTGTAGACAAGTCTAAAAAACACAGTAAATACATACATATGTACACGTATTAGGATTTTTGTGGAAATGATGGAAAGTAAACGTGCAGCACATACGAGTTGTTGCTTCGCCGCTTACTGGTAATCACCAATGAGTTTTTCATATTTTTTCGTAGATAGATAATACAAATATAATTTAGTGTATTGTAATTCTAGCTTTGGGAGGTGCAGAATGAGAGACGATGTGTTCAAACATATATTGGACATAAACAAGCCGTTCGAGACGTTAACTTCAACAATGATGGGACTAAATTTCTTTCTGCTGGTAATTATAAATAATTGTTCATAGTTTTTAATTCCAGTATCATTAGTTTAATCACCTCCTTGAGTCAAGAGTAACTAAATACGATTCTGCATTTGCTTTAATCACAGGATATGATCGGTTCATTAAGCTCTGGGATACGGAGACTGGTGAATGCGTTAGCAGGTTCACTAATAGAAAAGTCCCTTATTGTGTAAAATTTCATCCTGATGAAGATAAACAACATTTATTTGTCGCTGGCACATCAGACAAAAAGATTGTTTGTGTAAGTATTACATATTTCATATATAGTGTATTGTGTAAACTTCAGTAAAGGTGCAGTTATTTTTCATTAATTGCAGTGGGATACAAGGACAGGAGAACCAGTTCAAGAATACGACAGACATTTAGGTGCTGTGAATACGATTACGTTTGTTGATGACAATAGAAGAATAGTTTCCACGTCTGACGACAAGAGTTTACGTGTTTGGGAATGGTAATTTATTTGCAATATTATGGCTTTTGAATTTCTCGTGTGGTTTGAAAATTCTCGAAATATTTTGTGTTTTTAATTATTTTCAGGGATATACCGGTAGACATGAAGTACATAGCTGATCCTAGCATGCATAGCATGCCAGCTGTGACGTTATCGCCGAATCAGAAGTGGCTAGCCTGCCAGTCCATGGATAACAAAGTAATGATTTTCACAGCAATGAATCGTTTCAAACTACATCGAAAGAAGACTTTCAAGGGTCACATGGTTGCGGGATATGCTTGTCAGCTCGATTTCTCTCCAGATATGAGGTATGTGTAATTGTATTAAAACCTAGTTGTAACTTCATGAAATCGAGCATAAAACTAATATTTTTCCTTTATAGTTATTTGATATCTGGAGACGCCGATGGGAAAGTTTTTGTGT
Organism: Allacma fusca; assembly: GCA_947179485.1. Taxonomy (NCBI): domain Eukaryota; kingdom Metazoa; phylum Arthropoda; class Collembola; order Symphypleona; family Sminthuridae; genus Allacma; species Allacma fusca. Next base: position 52,992,619 of record OX359249.1, on the reverse strand, counting down.
GGGATTGGAAGACGACAAAAGTTTTCAGCAAATGGAAAGCTCATGATAATGTTTGTATTTCCGTTTTGTGGCACCCTTATGAGACTTCAAAAATAATTTCTGCAGGGTGGGACGGCCTGATTAAACTCTGGGATTAAGATATTAAATTGACACGTTTAACGTGCATTATATGATTAGTTTTGTAAGGGCAGATTTGTGAAATATATCAAACTTTTGACACATGTTATTCAATTTTTAATCTCTTTTGCTGTTTGTCGATGGAAGTATCCAGACTGCTAAATTAATTTAAATAATTTATACTAGTTAATAGCTTAATTTCTTATAATTTACAGGTTGTATGAGTAAACGAAAATGTTTTGAAGTGTGTTTGACATTGAGTATCATTATTATATCTATTTATTTCTTCTGTATAATTCATCTCTTTAGTTGACAAAGGTAATAATTATTGTTTGGTTTCATAATCATTATTTTTACAGTTTAATTACATCCATTTAGATAGCCTCTGATTGTGTATGCAAGTTAAAGTAATTATTGTTTCAGAAGAACAGCTTACTTCTTACACTATGTTATAACAATAAAGATGTATTTTTTGCTATGAATTAATTTTGCAGTAATTAATTGCAAAATTACTCAAATTAACAGCAATTTACTATAGAAACAAATTCGACACTATAACTCTTCATATAGCTTCTTTCCTAGTCAAACATTTAATGGCAAGGACTAACGGTACAAGTAAGGCTAGGGGGAATAGTACAAGTACAGAAGTGGGCTCCACATAATTCATTATCTTGCAAGCTCTTACCAAATGGAACGAAGAAGTTGGTTCCAAATATGCAAAACAATTTTTTCGACGTGTCTTCAAAACTATCACTGCAAGCTTGCTGGCATTCGTGTTCACTTGAAAATCGATTATTATTTCCACTACATCCCGTGTAATTAAATGGGAGACAGTCTTTTCCATTCCAAAAGAATCGCAAAACAGTCTGATTACAGTTGCCAACATCCAAATGCTCCTCACAAGCACCTACTAAAAATTTAGTTGATATTATTATTTCTGTAATAGTTTGTAAAATAACATGGCATTGTGACAGTTTGGTATCAACTGTTAGTTTTGATAAAACAGTTGCAGTAATAGAGAAAAACCTTTTGAATTAGTAGATTCTGATTCAATCTTAAGGGTGGCCTCATTGCGACCCATCGAGTGCTTCTTTGCTGATTGTAATTCGAAAGGATTGTTAGCAAACTTTCGTGTCTCCCAAATAGTCTCCTCGGATTTTGGACCGATTTCTTTTTCAATAACTTGTTCATGATATTCCGTGAAGGTGGAACTATTATACAATTTCGTGTCCCTGATAATTTCCTTTATTCCTGTTGAGGTATCCGTAACGGTACTTTCCGGGAAAATCGTTGCCTGATACCTGATGGTACCATCGTGCATATTTGGGTCTACATTTTCAGTAAAGTCTACAAATGTGCTGTCCATTTCACTACCTTTTGAGGGCTGAGTTGCTGAATCCTGACAATTCTCACAATAAATACCAGTGGTGATGGTGGGCTGGCTTTTACTTTCTGGACCAGATTTTCGAATACTACCACCTTACCACTTTACATGCCACCTAGCGTTAATTCTGCATATACCAACTACCACCTTACCTACCACCCACCGGCAGTCTTACATACACCTACCACCATCAACAAACAATTACGTAACAATCAATTATTAAGCTGTCATTCATTTCAAATGTTTCGCAATGACCGAAAGATGAACGTGAATTTAGACGTGTTTAATCAGAAACGGTTGATTGACATCCCTTCGAAATCTTATTACTTTCAATTTGTACTAGGTTAGGTTAAGAATGGAAAAGATTGATCACATCCAGGTTAACATTTTGATTGATAACACAATTCGCCATTTTTATATTTTTACACAGGTCCTAACTCCTTTAACCATCGAAGGGATGTCAATCCACCATAAGTATCCTAATTATTTACAATTTAGTTATTTACCTATCCGTAGTATCAAGTAAGTTGTGACCTTTGGCCATTAATTTGGCCGAATAATACGTCGAATGTGCGGTGGGAATTTGGAAATTTAAAGTGGAAACATGTGGACAAAGTGGAAAAAGATGGAAAAGTGGAAACGGCCGGGTTTGTAAAATCTAGTCATCGTTTATTAATTCCCTTTAAAGACAAATCTATTGAAGCAGATTTTAGGTGGAACAAGTGATTCTCACTGTCTATTCGTATTTGTCGGAGTTCATTTACAGAAACAAGTTGAGATTGTCTTTCGAACAAGAGTTTGAGTTTGTCCACCGAAAGCTGGTTTGTCTGTATCAATTTGTCAAATGAAATCAGTAAAACCAGCTGTTTCAGATTTAAGCACGTCTAAATTTACTTTCGTTTACATTGAATCAGCTGTCATTTCGAAGCATTTGAAATGAATGACAGCTTAATAATTGATTACTAGTAAAAGCCCTGTGCTTCACAGGGGCAAGTACTTGACAATTGTGTGAGTATACACAAACTTAAGACCTACCTTAAATGGCTATGGATCCCGTATCAAGGCCTGTCGAGAAGGCTTAATGTTAATAGACCGCTTCGCCAGCAAAAGTAATCTCAAATAAGACATGTGAATTATTAATTGTAAGAATAACAATTCGTTTCATATAGCTAGTTGACATTATAGCATCAAAAAATGATGGTACAACGCTCCGACCCACCAAGGTTCTCTCCCAAACTCAATATTTGGCTATACACGTGGAATTTTACTAATCGTTTGGTCAATTTAATACCAACATTGCATTGCTATTAAATCCTGCTGTTGCATCACTGTATGGTACTTCGCCCATGAGTTTTTATAATTTTATTATAATTTATATGTAGCTCAGTTGTACCGTAATAATGTAACTGAAGTCTCTTACACTGGACGCACTGATTATTTAAAATAGGAAAAATGAAAGAAATTCGTAATAGCGCAGCATGTTTCACGTGCTATAGTAACTAAAATATATGGTTCCTACAAATCAATCCTTATTGCCTAATGATATTTTTAGGGGATATAAAGATCAAATGTAGATATTAAGGCTTGTAATTAAAAAATAAAGTGCAAATAAATTCAGCAATACAGTATTTGAGAATTTAACCGACGTAAATATAAAAAGTGTCACAATAAGTACTTTCAATTCAATTTGGTTTTCCCTAGAAGGAGTCCCACACTTATGCGTACTTAGTTCAGTCACTAAAGTTCTCCTCTCCTCAAATTCTTAAGGTCTGGAAAATTAGAAAGTACATTTAGTTTCATATAGAGCATAGTGACCTTTCGGTTTCGATTTGACGAAATAATCAAATTGCAATAAATTGTAATGTATGGAGGTAGAATTAAGTTCCATAACCATGGCACATATGAGTAGAGCATTAGCTGTAGGCTTGAAGATCGGCACACAGACTGAGAGACACGACGTTCTGGATTTAATAGAGAAAACGCTTGAATGGGAAGTCTACTGGAAGCTCAATAGATCGTACAATATTAAGCAATTTTAGAATATCGCCATATATTAAAGCGCTAATCTAAATTTGCTTAATATTGTATGCTCTACTTAGCTTCCAGTAGACTGGCTGGCAGCAGGTGGTATATAGCCGAGAAGCACAGTGAGCTGAGCGAGCTGAAAAAGCTCTCTTCTGCGACAGGGTTTCAGCTCGCTGTGCTTCTCGGCTTGCTGTATATACCACCGGCTTGCTTGGCTATATAGTGAAATAATATAGTACATAGCGGCTTGCTAAATAGTGAAATGAGCGCCGAGCGCGCCAAGCTTTAAATTAACAGATAACAGCAGGATACGGCCACGCATAGATGGGCGTTTTTTAATCCCTCCCCCTCACCTCACGAGGTATGTAAAAAAATCTTGTCGCACTCGCTCTCACCCGTAACCCTCACGATACTTCGCGCTGGAACTCGCACTCAGACTCGTGAGGGCCTAATCTAAATCATAAGAACTCTCCCTCGGCCTCATGAGTCCATAAGTACGGCCTAACTGCCAGTGCATTGCAATCTTGCTATCACGGACCCGTGACGGTCTACTCCTAACAACAAGCACTCACTCTCGCCCCTCGAGTCTGAGGGCGAGTAGAAGCGTCGCTTATCTTGAAGGTTGAGGCCATGGCGAGTGCAATAGACTTAACTGCTAACCTCGTGAGGTGAGAACTAGGTATAACTAATTACCCACCAATCTCGTGAGAAGTGCGAAAAGTCCCATCCAGTGAAACCTTGTCCTGATCCGTGGAAACATTGTGCAGTGGATTATTTGTCCCGCCTCGTCAAGCCGTTGTCAAATAGTTGTCCCGTCTCGTCAAAAAGTTGCCCAGTCAATTATTTGTCCCTTGAAAAATGTATTCCATTTGGTTTCGTCGCCTCAAATAGTTATCCCATCCAGTCCAGTCCCTTAGTTCAGTATCACCCAGTTAAGACCTTCAAACATTCACTTAATTCTTGAGACCTTTAGCTAATTCTTCTGAACTTTAGCTAATTCTTAAGATCTTGAACTAATTCTGCAGCCTCGTTTTTGGAAAAACGTACAGCAAAGAGTAGTGGTCGGATCGATTCAATTTGATTCGAATTTTTCAATTTGATTCAATTTGAAGCTTGAATTGAATCGAAAAACCGATTTTCGATTCAATTTGCCCCAAAGCAATTCAATTCGATTCAATTCACTCAGTGAATCGAATTGAATTGTAAATCGAACGATTCAAGTGGGAAAATACAAAATTTTACTTATGTTACTGGAGTGTCGTATACATATTGTAATGGGTATAGTAAAAGCTACGCTAAAATAACAAACGTTGTGGTATACGTAGTACTTGGACTTTGAATATGTGGAAAAAAGGTACACGTGCCCAGCCGAAGCGGTTTTGATGAATTGTTTGAATTGCAATTCACATGATATGATTCGATTCAGTTCAAAACCCAAATGGAATCATTCGATTTGGCTTTGCTGCAAATCGAATCGAAATACTACTGAATCGAATTGAATCGAATCGAATCAAATCGAAAATTTCCAATTCTGAATTGAATTGGTCCGACCACTAGCAAAGAGGAAATGTGAGAATTATCTCGCGGGATTTAATACTGCTGTTCGAACTTCTTGAGGGCTAGCTTTTAGTACTCACCCTCGCCCTCGTTTTAGTACATACATTTTGCTATGCCTCGCCCTCATTTGCTGAGGGCCTTCTTTTATGATGGGAACTCGCCCTCATCCCTCAAAAATTGAGGATGAGGGCGAGGGAAGAACTCATACCTCGTGAGGGTGCCCATCAATGCGGCCACGGCCAGTAATGTAGAGACTAGTAGCAGCCCTGTGCTTCACAGGGACAATTACTTGCAGAGGTGGTAGTGTGAGTGTAGTGGCTTAACCGCTTACAAATCAAGCCCAGTCGTGGAGACTTACTGTATGTCTAAATCTTGCGCGCTGATCTTAAGAGTAGACCGCGAAATTTTAATATCCACAAACTCCATGCCTAGGCGGTTAATTTATAAGGATTACACAAGTACTTGTTTGCTGACGGTAAACAATGATGACAGCTTAATAATTGATTGTTACGTAATTGTTTGTTGATGGTGGTAGGTATTATGTAAGACTGCCGGTAGGTGGTAGGTAAGGTTTTAGTTGGTATATGCAAAATTAACGGTAGGCTTATTATGTAAGGTGGTAGAAAATCTTATCGGGAAAGTAAAAGCCAATCGTGATGGTGAGTATACATATAATCATTGAACTATATACATTTTGATTGGATTCATGCGACAGCAATTCTTTGGATATTTGGAGTCGCTCCGGAATCTGATCTTCAGCTGGTGATTCTGGTACCATTTCGTGGACTGATCTCGTATGTATGGAGCGACTGTGCGAAAAAAGCTTCGAAAAGGTGGTGTCTTCGTTTTCGGAATACCGACCATCAACATCATCTAAAGCCATGCTGTTTTGCAGTAATATTTTTGGCTGAGCATTCCCTTTGAAAGAAATATCTGATGTTTTTAAGTGAATTTAATTTGATTGTCTTGCTAGTCAATTTCGAAAAAATATCTAAGTTACTTTTGTGCACGATAGTGATATTTTTCTTAATTGGGGCATCGTTAAAGTTAACTCGGGAATTAGCCACTGGAATTAAAGGGAGGGGCGGTTCAACTTCCTCGCATACCTTACGGCATGACTCTATATTGATAAAGCGGTTCTGGTTACCGAAGCAGCCTCCGTACAGGAAATGTTTGCAGGTGTTTGACGATGAGTCATAATAGTAAGATGGAATATTAGCGTAACAAGAGCCTGTCTTAACCGGAAGGTTGCATATATCGCTTCCTTTTTCTGTAAACAAAAAGGATAAAGTACAAGATTTTGACGACAAGGTTTACATCAGTGCTGGGCCTTCTACTCTACCGACAATACAAGTAGAGGAAAAAATAGAGTAGAAGTCAAAATAAATAAGTGAAATAGAGTAGAAATAGAATAGAGGTAACGCTAATATCCATTATCCATCCAGTAGAAGTAGAAGTAAATAGAAACCGAATTTTGAATGAAGCAAGTAGAGTAGCAGTATTTAGCTGTCAAGCCAGCACCCTGTGGTTGCATTAGAAATAGAATAGACGGGTAATACAAGAGCCGATGGTAGAAGTAGAAGTAGCATAACATATTATTATACAAATAAATTCATGCATGCGTACTATAACGCATTATTAAAATAATTACAATACAGGTAACAATGTTGACAGTATTTAAACTGCCATCCTGTGAATTCAAGAAGAACTAAGGTAATGAATACGCTGTACTACTGTGTACAGTCCAAACGTACGAAACGCTTTGATTTTTACTTCAAATACGTTTTAGAATCCGGAAATTATGCATTACTTTGTACTTAATAGAAGTAGCGATAGGTAGCAGTATTGTTGCATTCGAACCGGATAGAATAGAAGTAGAATAGTTAGTACCACGACAGGAAATCTAGAAGTAGAAGTAGAATAGAAAGTATTGGTACAGGCGTAGAAGTAGAATAGAGGGAAACGAGAAATTCTGGAAAGTAGAATAAATTAATAGAAGCCATATCCTCACAATTTAAGGATAGAGTAGAATAGCATAGCTGAGATACAAACGCCCAGCACTGGTTTACATGCTCAAACTTACCCCCCCGATTCGGCCCTACTGCTGAAACAGAGTTCGCTGGGTGACAAACAGACACACATTCCTCCAACTGAGTGAAAAATGTTTCGGTAGAACATCCAGAGCTAACAAATTGCTTGCAACGTCCCTCGACAGCATCAAAGTAGTACTTTTGGATATTTTCCGTTCCACAATTCATTATCTTATCCAAAGGTTTCTTTGTGCAAATGGTCGTTGAATGAGACCGCAAACAAGTAGCTTCGCATGATTCCTTCGTTTTGAAGTTGTTATCATTTCGTCCGCATCCACCGTAAATAAAGAATTGACATCTATTTGCTGCTGGGTTGAAGTAAAATCTTGCAAAAAACGCTCGACATCTTCCTGGGCTCACTTCTTGCGTGCAGGGATCCTCAGATTTGGAGGAAGGCACTGCTGAAAAGGTTAGATTACCTTGGTCACACATACAAATGCCATGCTGAAATATTATGTAAAACACGTGGTCCTGTGAGAGTGCCAGTACTAACAAACGTTAATGAAAAGGTAACAAAAGAGGTAGTTACTTAAATCTGATTAAAATAAAGGGGCAAAACTTTAACCGAACACTGTAATTTAACTTTAAGTTGGGGTGTTTTGGGTTAAGTATAGGTAACCATGCTAATCAGGCAGGAATTATGAACAATGGTCGTACTCGGAATCAAATATAAGGGTAAATAAACAAAGGCCTGGACCGGTCTTTATATTCTCAAAGGGATGCAGGACCTCAAGGAATGTATGTATGTATAGTTTTTAGGTCTTTTTAAGTTAAGTCTTTTTTATACATTTTATTTATTTTACAGGATGAGGAATTAGAATAAGGGTAACGGAAGGAGTTAGGAATTAACCAAATGAATGCAAACAAGGAATCGTTTACATTCACCTGGCTGCCCTATATTTTAATTGCAGGACCTGGTCATCTCCTTCATCATCATCATCATCATCTGGCCAATTTTTTATCACCAATGTTTTAATTCCCCGAGTTATAAGAGTTAAAAGTTCTCAAGCAGTTTTGCCAGTGGTTCAGGATAGCGTTGACCAGTTCAGGAATGGAGGACATTGTACAGAAGGAAGGAAGGAAACCATTCCTGGATGGATGTTCAGGAATGGAGATTGAGAAAATTTATGATGGCTACTAAAATGTTTTTGTTTTCTGGGTTAAACAAAAGCACGTCTGTAATACCAAAACAATGTTTTGTATTAAACTGCACTAACAGTATAGTGGAAGAAGTGTTTGTGCTGTAAATACTTATATTTCTTTCCAAAAAAACATTTAACTTGCATGACCGCTGTTGAGTACGTCTATTAATTGTAGGTACCGATCGTGGCTTGGGATAAAACGAGGAACAGGTAGGAACAAGGTGGGTAAAAGCAGGAACAGAGGAACGGGAACAGTACTTCCTGCCGTCCCTGCAAAGCCATTTAAAAATGCAGTCAACTTACTCGTGCCAACACACGCAAACGGGAGCTACAGTACAGCAATATGCACATTATTCATGCGTGGTGTGAGGATTAAATCTCTACATTATAACGACCACTTGATGGAGTCTGTGGCTTTTCAAATTGCGCGCTCTTCTGCTTCAAGCACCAATAGATGCGAAGAGTACATAAATACCATAAGCAATCCTCCCCTCATCGTACGAGCTCTTCTGCTCATTTACTTTCCACAAGCATCGCACGCGCTCTTCTGCTTCATTTGCTTTCCACAAACACCAATAGATGGCAAGAGTACATATTTCCCATAAGCAATTCTCTCCTCATCGTCCATCGTAAAATGGTTAGCTTAGATCGGAACTACACTCCTGCCTATCTCTAGGACGCACGCCGTTCTCATAACGACTAACGAGCTCACCGAATCACACCAATCAAATCAAACTTTCACTGAAGAATCCATCGTTCCCACGTCTTCAATCTTTTCAGGTAGGTAATTTTTGTTGTTGCTATTTTGACATTTGCATGCGACTATAAATAGATGTAAATCAAATACATTAACAATAACAAATACAAGTATTATTAAGCTCACCACATTAGCTACTCTCAACTCCGAGTTTTTGTGATGGATACCGTATGTATTCGGAGTTTCGGAATTAGTATTGTGGTAATGGCTATTCTTAATTATTTTTGTCTTTTATGCTGCAGAGTACAAGGGACGGCATTTAACCACATATCCAGTAGTTCATTTGAAGGCGAGTTGTGTTGTCCTGTTGACTTTACCACAGGTGGAGATTTTGGAGACCCATTGGTTTTACCAACGGTGGAGAGTGGTTGGGACCCATTGGTTTAAACAAGGGCGAGTTGAGTTGACCTGTTGGTTTTACCACAGGTGGAAAGTAGTTGCAAACTATTGGTTAAATAACAGGCGGAGAGTTGGAAAGACCCATTGGTTTAACCAAGGGTGGAGAGTGGTTGGGAGCCATTGGTTCAACTAACAGCAAGTTGAGTTAACCTGTTGGTTTAACCACAGGTGGAACGTAGTTGCGACCTATTGGTTAAATAACAGGCGGATAGTTGGAAAGACCCATTGGTTTAACCACGAGTGGAGAGTGGTTGGGAGCCATCCTTACATTATAACTTTATGTATGTGGCTATTAAAATTTTGCGCTCTACTGTTAAAATAAGCGCGCAAGATTTAGGTATGCAATAAGTCTCCACGACTGGGCTTGATTCGTAAGCCGTTTAGCCTCTACACAGTCTACACTTTCTGCTGTTATCTGTTAATTTAAAGATTGGAGCGCTCATTTCACTATATAACAAGCCCATATATATATATATATAGAGCGGCTTGCTATATAGTGGAATGAGCGCGGCAAGCTTTAAATTACCACTCTCCGACTCTCCTCCGCTCCTCCTCCTGTCTCCTGCATTATCCATCGCATCATTGCACTCAAATATAGCTTCGGCTTGCTGTATGTATATACCATACTATGTTTATGTATTACTATATAGCGGAGTAAGTCGGTGTAATGATAGGTAAACTCCCAGTTCGTCACTGTCACTCCCACTCCCGATCAGTCCCAGAAGGGCTGAGATACACTCAGTTCACTCAGTCCTTGCTTATTATAGTGTGAGTCCGACTCAGTCTCAGTCCCAATAAACTCCTTGGTCAAACTCCCACTCAGTCCCCAAGGATACAAAATAGCGTTAATTTCCATCCTTGGGCGTTAATATATGGCGCTAAAATTTAAAAATTGCTTAATATTACATGCGCATCAGTCACGCTCAGTCCATGCACTTGAATTAGGTCAATCCGTCAGTCCCACTCACTCTAAGTCCCAACCGTTTTCATACATATCAGTTCCACTCTCACTCCACTCCCACTCCACTCCCTGTTTAACCACTCAGTCCCGAGAGAGACAATCACTTTTCCCTAACATTAAGTCGGTGGTCTATACAGCAAACCGAGGCCAGCGAAGCTTCTATCCACTCGAAACTCGAAACCACTCTCCTGCATCGCTCTGCATTTACAACGAGGATTTTCAATAGTGTGGACTTTCCTGGATATGGTTGAACTTTTATGTTTGGATTTACGGATATTTTTACACTTGCTTTGGGAATTATCTTGACGTTTCTCCAGATATAGTTGGACTTTTGTGTGTTTAGGTATTGTGGGGACTTTTCCTTGGCTATTATTGAACTTTTATTTTAATATTATTTGGATTTACCCATTTTTAAAGGGTGTAAAGTAGAGGACACCCATTGGTGTAACCAAGGGTGGAAAGTAGAGGAGACCCACTGGTGTAACCAAGGGTGGAAAGTAGAGGAGACCCACTGGTGTAACCAAGGGTGGAAAGTAGAGGTGACCCATTGGTTCACACAGTTTTTCATTCAGGTTTTACACATGGACAATTGTCAAGGAACATACATCAGGGAAGAAAGTTAAAGTCAAAATTCTCGATACTGAACATCAAGGAAAAATACTTGATGGCAGAAATGAAATAATTAGAACAAATGCTGTATTTAAGGAAATTTTCAAAGGATAAATTAACATTTGTATGTTAAAGCGGGACTAACTCCTAGCCGCGATCTACGGGTCAAACATGGGCATGGGCAGGGCCTTGGTGGGAAGTTCCGAAGTGCCCGCAACCATGATATATTGCTTCAATTACTCTAATACTTCAAGTCGTAAACCTCATTATACTCATGCATATTCAAGCGTCTATGTAAGAGTATACCGAACCTATAAGTAATTATCCCTGCTGAGCAGGGCTTTCTACTAGTAAATAATATTGCACTATTTGTCATTTCAACTCTTCAAGTATATTTATAAGTACGTACGGGTTTTGTAAAAAACAATTATTATCGCGTGAATTTGCCGTTCAGTTCATATCAAGACATATAGCCTTCATATCAGCACATTTCAATATTTGACTTGTTTACGAATACTGTGAATAGCTGGAAAAAGATAAATACGATGATATTTGACATTGATCCTTCTGAGTCTTTGTTAGCCATAGTTGTGAGAGTGGAGGGCAAATAAAAATAGATGACAATAATTTTTGCACGAACGGACCAATCTTCGGTTTTAAGTTTTGTGAATTAATCATCAATACTTATATACAACAATTATGTCTTGTACAGCTGTGGACGCACAAATGAACTAATTGGGTTTGCATATTAAAGCAACTTGTGGGGTGAGGATCCGTGTAGGCAACAACAGTAGCTAAGTGTTTGAGCAATTTAGGTAATTACTTAGTGGCATATTGATACTTATGTGCTTTTTTCTTTCATATCTTTCATTGTTGGTTAGTGTATTTTTTCATTTTATATTTTTTGCGAATGTGTCATGCGAATTTCTAAAGAGAAAAGTCCTACGTTATCAGACAACCTGCTATAGCCGGAGGAGAGGTTTATTAACTCGTTACCCAATAATATCAAGAGTTTTCATTTTTGATAAAATATTTCCTAAAATAAAAAATACAGAAAACAAACTTCATGAATTTAATCATGCAATTACAATACTGCACAATGAACATGCCAGTGTATCATCGGATCGTAATAAAAATATTTGTGTTGCGTGCCAGAGGCAAATTAAGCTTGCATGACGCTATTCGTGTAGTTGATAAAACCGAAAATCAAGTGGAATGCAGAGGTGGCGTTGCCTATTGTTGCCAGTAGTGCCCCTCATGGGTACTAGCTTTACTCAAGTATTTGGGTACAGGTATTGGTTTCGTATCAGGTACAGACCTTTTGTACCCATTCGGTTTGGGTACAGGTTCACGTTCAATCGATAGATACCTGAAATTTCAGGTTCAGTTATAGATACAGGTACAAAAACAAATCTTTTGAGTAAACCCCATCAGGTGTGGGTGCACACTGGGTAAATACCTTTACTTGAACGTAAAGTACCTGACGATTCAGATATTTTAAAATGTAAATGAATTATTTAATTTCACTGTATCCATTGTAAAAGTCTCTTAGTCTGTACTAGTACTCTGAAAATACGATCGCCAACGGCGGGAGCGCAGTTTTTCCTCATGTCAACCCGTTTGTGACGATTGTTGATTCCAGTTTTATTTTAGTTTTATTTGCGAATAATAGCACATTAAAATAAATGTAAAACAGTTAAGTAACTTTCAGAGTGAAAGTAGCTTTCAAAGTTGCTTAACTGTTGGAAGTTTCAGGCCGCGGTTAGTTTCATTTCGTGATATATTCTAATTGTAAGTAGTCATTTAATTTAGCCCAATTGTTTGAAAATACCCGGGTCGGTCCAGGTACTTTAAAAATATACTCGGGTAGTTCCAGGTACTTTAAAAATATACCCGGGTAGTTCCAGGTACTTTAAAAATATACCCGGGTAGTTCCAGGTACTTTAAAAATATACCCGGGTAGTTCCAGGTACTTTAAAAATATACCCGGGTAGTTCCAGGTACTTTAAAAATATACCCGGGTAGTTCCAGGTACTTTAAAAATATACCCGGGTACAGGTACGTTTTTTGGTACATTTTGGGCACATGAACTTTTCAGGTATGGGTACTCCTGATTTAGTTTGGGAACAGGTACAGGTTCAGGAAAATTAAACCTGGGTATTCAGGTACGGGTACTCCTGGTTTAGTTTGGGAACAGGTACAGGTTCAGGAAAATTAAACCTGGGTATTCAGGTACGGGTACTCCTGGTTTAGTTTGGGAACAGGTACAGGTTCAGGAAAATTAAACCTGGGTATTCAGGTACGGGTACATGTCCGAAAAATTCAAGTACCCATCATTCATATACAGGTTCAGGTCCCGGTACAACGTTTTTGTACCCATGCGGTGCATTGGTTACCAGTAAATTAGACCAAGAAATGATTTTACAAGCTACCAAAATTCCCTCATGCTTCATTCATGAACATTTGCACCCATTAGTCGCTTCCTTACTTCCAACCGATCAGGTTAATCATGAGCAGACACACTGAATTAGACACATACTCAATAGCGGGGTTACCAGTTAAATGTTTCTTCGGAAAGGAGTATAAATAAATATGTCACCGATGAACGCTTCTTGTGTTATACAATTAATGTTGTTTGAAACCAAAACATTGCTTTGGTATCACATAGAAATAAATTTGCTTAATCAAGGATACAAAAGCATGAAAATATTATAGCAGCCTTCAAAACTTTTCTCAAACTCTATTCCTGAATATTTATGTCCAAGAATGGTTTCCTTGAACTGTTCAGAGCAATCCTGAACATTTGAATGAATGATGAATATTTGACAAAAAGATTCGAGCGGTCTCCTCTGTACGGTCGAATTGGAATTTAAAACTTGTAACTCGTGCAAACCAGGGCGAAATAGTCTGAACTTGTGTGTGCTGAGGCATTGAGCCAGGAACCTAAGCTCGCACAAAATTTCGTTTTGATCCCGAGGGGGCATGGGAAAATGCATGCCTATGATTATAAGCAGCTGACACAGTTAATCTTGTTTTTAGCCTGCTTTCTACTACCCACAACTGACTTGAGCCGACGATATATTAGTATATAGCAGTAGTTCTTTTTTTCCACCTCAAGTCATTGAAAATATTTACACATTTGACACCGAGTACATACTTGTACTTGGTAACAGGGTTGGTTTGGTTTAAACCAAATGATTTAAACCATGGTTTAAACCAAACGGTTTTTTTTATAAAAACCAATGGTTTAAACCAAACGGTTTTTTTTATAAAAACCAATGGTTTAAACCAAACGGGTTTTTTTAATAAAAACCAATGGTTTAAACCAAACGGGTTTTTTTAATAAAAACCAATGGTTTAAAACAAACACCTAAAATTTTAACATTTTCAATCCAAAATGCTTATATTTCGTCGTGCACAAAACTTGTGCAGTTACTGTGATATTGTGTAGTTAAACTTTATTGAAGTAAATAATACTATTAGCGTTTAGTCTTGTACATTTAGAAATTCGGAATCGTTTGTAAAATGAAAAATGCCAAACTTGTGTTTATGTTGCAAAGTTATAGTTAAAATTATATCTAAATTATTACATATTTAATGCTTTGTGATACTTACTGAGTTTGGGAAATAAGTAAATTTGTTCAAATTCACATATTTTTGCATATTAATGAATGTGTTGGATTGAAAATTTGTTTAAACCAAAAAACCTGGTTTAAACAAAAAAAACCGGTTTAAACCAAAAAAACCTGGTTTAAACCAAAAAAAACCCGGTTTAAACCAAAAAAACCTGGTTGTTTGGTTTTTTTGAAAAAAACCAAAAAATTCCCCAAACCTGCTTGGTAATCTATACACGGCTTGACTAATTTATACCTACGTAACACTATTCACCTTGTAATGAAATACTTGCAAATCTTCCTGTAATATCCCCATCATTGTTTTTAGCAGTAGTACAAGTTCTTAAGCAGTCTTGAAAGGTTATAAAGTTATTAAGGTTTCCTTTGCATCCACTGTAAGTAAACTCCTCGCAGCGTTTCGTTTCATTGTTGTAAAAATAACGACTCCTAGATGCCATGCATCCGCCAGTTTCCTTGGGTTGACGGCAAGAGTCCTCTTTAGACACAACTTGTGTCTTCTCAGCAATTCTCGTTAAAACGGAATTATGTTGACCTTCTACCGTTTCATTTTCAGGTGACTGAATACTCTCATATTCCAATGACTCGTTGGCAACTTGCTTCATACTAGAAGCTTCCGCTAGAGATAGAGATTTATTTGAACAATTTATCAAAATATTGAATACACGAACGGTAAATAGTTCAAAATCTTACGGCAATGCCAAGAAACTGGACAGCATCCCAGTTTGGATGTGCTGTCGAGATAGTAAACAGGACTGCACCCTTGTTCCATTTGTTTACTATACCATATTTGTATGCCGCAATCAACAGCATCACAAAATTCACTCGATAGGCTGCCATTGAACCCGGGTTTGCAATAACAAATTAAGCAAGGCTCATCATGTGGGTAAATTTTCTCGCCTTCAATGTACCGTCGTCCTTCAAAATTGCAAATGGTGGTTTCTGTTGTAACAAAATGTGTTGGGGTATTTTATAATAAAACGACGTATTTTTTATAATTTTAATTACTATTATTATTATTTATATGATTACTTTGTTTTATTATTATTCATATTTATGCACATAAATGTGTGCCAAGTGAATACCGTTTCCGCAGCCGTAATCGTAGGCGCAACATTCTCCCTTTTTGTATAATGCGATTCGGCAGTTGTCATTAGGATATTTCCCAAATAGGTCTGCACATTTTACATGCGTACAATTGATCCCACTTGAGGTGCACGTACAACTACCCCTGCATTCTGTTCCTGAGTCAGCTTCCGGAATATCCTCTCCAATGGCGTACAACTTCCCGTTATAAACGCACTGAGATAAGTTCTTCTTCATTTTCCTGTCCGCTAAAATTACGAATTAAGTAAGCACTACCAGTTCTCAGAAATTGAAAGTTATGAAACCTATACATTAGATATTCTGGGTAGGAACTTACGGCAGTCAAATCTTGTGGGACAGCAGGCTCCATCATCATAAATTGGTCTGCAGCCCAATTCTCTATAGTGACTAATCCCACCTCTGGGACATTTTATACTCATACAGGCACGATCTGTAGATACATAAATAGTTACACATAAACCATACTATTTATTATGTATATCAAGCTTGCAATGAAAAAGCCAATCACAGAATTTTACTCGAGTCAGGGTAACGCATTTGGGTTTTACACGTGCTGCTGCATTGTTGTAAGGATTCAAAATTGTTTGTATTTCCATCACATCCTCCATAATAAAACAATTCACAGTTTTCTGTTTCGTTGTTGTAATAGTACCTGGAAAATGTAATTTTCAGTTTAACATTTGACACTCCAAAAACTGCCACATGCGCAATTGTTACCAATACTTACGCCACCACAACACTGGATTGTAACGATAATCTGACTAAATGCTTTAATACTAACCTTAACAAATGGCTTTAGCCTTGACATTAACATATGCCCGTACCATATGACTTTAACATATGCCCGTACCATATGACTTTAACATATGCCCGTACCATATGACTTTAACATATGCCCGTACCATATGACTTTAACATATGCCCGTACCATATGACTTTAACATATGCCCGTACCATATGACTTTAACATATGCCCGTACCATATGACTTTAACATATGCCCGTACCATATGACTTTAACATATGCCCGTACCATATGACTTTAAAGTGGCCCATAAACCGTATTATATTATCATTTTATTTGTTTAGCTACCGGAATTTTTGCAATTCAATTTAGAGAGCCTACTATTTTGCTTTATTTTAACAACTAGTAAAAGCCCTGTACTTCACAGGGGCAATTACTTGAGAATTGTGATAGTACACAAAACAGTAAATGGCTATAGATCCCGCATCAAGGCAAGTCGAGAAGGCTTAATGTTAATTGCCCGCTTCGCCGGGCAAAGTAATCTCATATAAGACATTTGAACTATTAATTGTAAGACTAACAATTCGTTTCATATAGCTAGTTGACATTAGATCAAAAAATTATGGCCCACTAACTTTCTCTCCCAAACTCAATATTTAGCTATATACATACGTGGAATTAACTATCTAACTAATCGCTTCATCAATTGAATACCAATATTATTGTTATTAAATCTTGCTGTTGCATCAACGTATGCTGCTTCGCCACTGAGTACAACTTTACGTCATACCTGCCACCTGAAAAATCTTTCGTAGTTTTTTTTTTAAATTTGGCGCGAAGCCAATTTGTCTCGAAATTCAAAACTTGTAAAATTGTTGCCAATTTTCCACAGAGATCGGATTGTGGTCAATTGCACGAGATTTAAATAAGTTGAACGTACTTCAAAACATTGTGGTAGACTTAGAGTATCCCGAGTTTTATGTTTTCAAGATGTTTAATTTTTTTTGTTTGAGCAAGTTATTATGAATTTTCCTAGCCTGTTGATATTTATTTCTCAGTTCCTCCCTAAAGAACTTTCTTAAGTCTTTCAATTTCTGAGAAACGTCCCTTCAAGAGCTGCGAAATTCGCGGTCGTTCCACGGTTTATCTGCAGACAGATTACCCCCAACCACAACTCTTATTTGCATCCCGCATGTTTGAGCAGTTGTCATAACTGCTTCAGTTATGGCTTTATTGAGAACATCTGAATCCCCCGTTTATGGGATAAGTTTTAAAGCTTCGCCCATGAAATCGCCATAGTCCTCGGAATACCCCTAATTTAATATCTAAGTAATTATAAATAATAATAAGTAATATCTATGTATATTAATTAATATCTATAATGATATCTAAGTGGCACTTTAGGACAGATCTATGACAGGTCTAGGGTGGGGCTGAGGGAGGCAATATACTTTTAGTGTACAAGCATACAGGGAAGTGGGGGAGATCTAATATTTTGAAATCATAAATGTAATTAAGACTGACGGAGTTTTTCCAGCACAAGTCTATAACGCTGCCCCGTTGTGGTTCAGAAATGTTAGTTCTGCTGGGCTGTCACTTGGACAACGACCATTAAGCAAGACAAAATCTTGGGCGGTTAGGTATTTAAGCATGAGAGTTTGTTATTGAATGTGCTGTCCAAACGTCGTCTGACCTTTTGAAGTCTGGGATGTAAGATATCTGGAAAGTGATAACGAAGACCAACCCTTGCATTAGAATCTCCAGTATTTTCTCCCGGAAATTCCATAGTTGATTCCTCGATTATTTCTGTCAGTTTAGTAATGATATGATTATTTTCTGGACCAGGTTTCGCATATACACAAAACAATATTAGTATCTCTTTTGTAGTAATATGTTTAAGTACAAAGGCAGATATGAAATTATAAGTGTAAAGGAGTTTAATTACTTCAAAGTTTTAATTAATAAAGGTTAGCATACCACCACTTGGGGGCCCTAAATGTTTTTCATTAACTGCTGGATTATTGAAAATATTAAAATTACTAAAGTCCTTATGTTCTAATTAAAAATCAGTCTTAGCAAACCATATTTCTGCTAAGCAGAATACAGTGGAGTTTAAAAATATCTGTTCTTCATTGTAATCTAGTTTAAACAAATTTGCAATACCATTACAATTCCAGTAAATGAATTTATGTAGATGTGTTTCCTGAGATATGGGGCCGCCAGTTTCCTAGGTTGACGTAGAAGGACTCGATATTTCAGTGCTTCCGTTTGTTGTGCTCCAGTCGTTGAGTAACCGAGTAATTCTGGACGTGTGGATGTACTGGAGTCCCTTATAATCCCATTAATGGCTTCGTAGAATTTATCCCCAATTTTGATTTTCCTTCCTATCCATTTAGGGAAGTCACCATTGCTTCTGGCTTGCTTACAGAGATGACGAAGAGTGAATTGGTTTGATGCTTCTGTTCGTGCTTGGTCTTCTCTAATGCGCAATCCTTCATTTCTGAGTTCCTTATACCTTTTGAGAAGTTCCCTGGCTTTTGAGATGGTTTTGAGTTGTACTAAACTCGGGAGCTTGTTGCGATCACCTCCCTGTTTCCTCATCCGGTGAAGAATGTCAACATCTTCTCTCTTCAATGTGATATTTTGATTCATAAGTTTACTTTTCAAGGACTCTACAATGTCCTCATGTGACTTATTCTGCTTCTCTTCCAACCCAGGTATGATGACATTCTTCTGTCTATGCAGAGCGGATAACGCTTGATTGTCCTTCTGCAGTTGCATAATAACTCCCTCCTGGTAGTCCAGTTGGGGTTGCATATTTGAGCATTTGTATTCCAGGGCCTTAATTTTCAAGTCAATGCGTTTTGTGATGATCTGTTCTGACACTTTCGTTTCCTTGTTAGTTTCATCTTTTTTCTTTTTCCTTCGTGGGTTTTTGGTAGGTGTAGTGGGCAGACTTGATAATTCCTGCTCAGTAATTTTTCTTTAGGCGGAGAATGATGTGAAGTCCTTGATTTTAGATGGAGTGGGAAATGTTAGATGTGTATCCATGAGAGAATTGATGTCTTTGCACAATAATATGTTGAGCCCTCTGAAATACTTGTGAGTTTAGCGTATGGTATTTTTGATGTGTCTTTTGCTCTTCCTTGGAATATCTAAGGTAAAACAAACCACGGTGCCAGTAATTCGTAAGGAAAGCGGCTGGAGCGGAATTCCAGTAAATTATTTTACATGTATGAGACTGTTAAGAATTTTAGACTTGCCTGAGTTTAGGAATGTACCTCCAGCGTTTGCTCTTTTGCAAAGCAAAGTTGCTACAATGTGCCTGGTACACCCGGGCAAAATCGTATATGAATTAATTGGACAGACTCTGTCACAGGCGTGGCACTCGGCTGTTATATAGGATTTGTACGGTAAGTAAGAGCCGCTGATTTCAATTGGATCCAGGATGGATTCAATTGATTTACAGAGGATTACGACAAAGCCCGTCGTCATTGCGAGCGGTGGTGTAGAGGTGAAACGAACCTAGCGACTGGCAGCTACCAAACTCCAAAAAACGCAAGACGGACAAAGCTTTTCCAGATTTTGTGCGTGCAAAATCTGAAGTGAATGATTCTTCTTCTTCAGAAGATTCTTCATCTGAAGATACGCTATTATCTTCACCCGAAACAAATAATTCTCCGGCTAGTCTCAGAGTGGACTGTATCTCATCCGGGTTGGCACCACCCATTTTTGGACTTGTCAAGGTAGGGCATTGTTACTTAAGTTTAATGCTCAAATATTCAGTTTCATTTAATATTACTACTTCAGCGGTGTAAATCTATACATATAAATGTTCGTGAATTTAACTTTTAGTAAGCCCGTCCGTATTACCAGAGTAAATGGTGGAATCTATTCCAGAAATACTTTTTACAGGTTTATACGGAATATTTTAAAATTCCACCAAGCGAAATTAAACTGCTGCGAAACCAATTAGAAACTAATCCCGCATAATTTTATCAATAATTTAGAGTCGATATATTTATTAAGACAATTTTAAATCTTTAAAATATACTTTTATACATGCGTTTGAAGAAATCTGTAATCATTATAAATTAGTTCATTAATTGGCTTATTGCTATGATGACTAATTTTTTTACAGCAAAGGATGTAAAAGTGTGATACTCAACAGAGTCTACAATTGGAACAAGATTTGAAGCACGTAAAGCGTTTACTGCTCGCACAGACTAATACTGATCAGGAAGTAGATGATAACATACCTGTCATTCCTAATTCCACAAAGGAAGGCTACGAAGCTCTCTGCACAAGTATCACAGATAATTTGCAGCGAATGAAATTGTGCTGTTAATTGACTACTTTTCCTGTTGACTAATTATGTGGATAGCACTCTCCTTAAAGACGCAAAGACTTTGCTTAATACGCCTCGCACATTAAATGTGCAGAAATTAGCCGGAGGCGAATTTTATTATTTTGGAATTGCAAAAGGTTTATTTGTTTTTATAAATGGAAATACGCATGTTTACAAAGCTTTAGGAATACAAATTCAAGTAAGCTTTGACGGTTAACCATATCAAAAAGTTCAAACTTTCAGTTTTGGCCTATTATTAGAAAAGTTGAAAATTGTGAACCCTTTCTAATTGGTATATATTTTAGAAATCGAAAGCCCACAGCTTTAAATTTATATTTAGAACAATTTACTAACGAGGCGTGTATGGTAGAGACAACTGGCTTGGAATACAATGATTTTACATATAACTTCACTGTCTCGGCTACTATAGCTGACGCCCCTGCACGTAGTTTTGTAAAACAAATCAAGAATCACAATTCTTACAATTCTTGCGAAAAGTACTATGCCAAAGGTACCTCGAGTGAAAAAGTAATATTTCCTGTACACAGTAGTAAGTTACGTAGTGATGAGGAATTCAGATGTTTGCCATCAAAGAAGCACCATTTAGGTGGCACAGTCCTTAGAAAACTAAAATTAGGTTTGGTGACAGGAGTTCCCTTGGACTACATGCACTTGGTGTGTTTAGGGATAGTGAGAAAATTGCTATTTATATGGGTAGATGGAAATCTTAATCACCGCCTTAGCCAGTCTTTAAAATTACAAATTTCACATTTGTTGGTTACCTTCAAAAAATTTATTACCTCAGAATTTTCCTGGAAATCAAGAACATTGTCTCACTTACGTCATTATAAAGCCACGGAATTTATATTTTTCTTAGTTAATACAGGTATGGTTGTCAGTTGTATGGTTTCAAGAAAAGTACTTTTTAAATTTGCATGCAGAAATTTTTGGCTTGATACATCTTGCTCACGACGCTTTAAAATTTGGTAAACTTGATTTTAGTGCCTTTCCTTGTGAAACCTATATGCAAACAATGAAGCAAAATCTACGATCACCCAGTAAACCGTTGCAGCAATTGGTAAAACGAACCTCAGAGAGAGACAGTTCAGGAATTCATACTAAACTTACGGAAAATATAAAAATATTAAATAATAAAAATAATATTAAATGTACTTGGTGGTTAGTCCGGATTCTGGCGATAATTGCTTCTTTACTAAATCCGGAAAATCCATTATAATTACGGATATTAGTTGTACCGATGGGATTCAAATTAGTTTTAAATACATAAAAATGCCCTGTTAATTAAAAATTACCCATTAGATAGTTTAAAATTGAGGATTTTTGAAACTACTGTTAGTCATAGCAGTGAAAGATGTATAGGTGATATCAATATTTTAGACCATAAGGCCGTATTAATGATTGTAGGTGAGAAAATGTTTGTTATTCCATTTTCTAGTGGTTTGTAAGCAATATTATTGGAATTATTGACATTTGCTAACCTTTGTTTAAAATTGTTGATATTTGAATAAACTTTATATTTGATATTTGAATAATTGAGCTTTTTTGCCGTCATCGTTCAATAAAACACACAGGGAAAACTCAACAAAATTTTGCCGAAAAATACCCAATTTCAGTCGTTGGTAGGGGTCGGATTTATGTTGGAAGACGGGTAAAATCTTCCCAGGGAAAAAAAATTCAGCAAGGAAATTTTCAAATGGGACTGCAAACAGGGATTTTCAAATCTGCTGACCATTTTTGGCAGGGACTTTCGAAATTGTTGAGGTGTTTTATCAAAAACAATTTTTGTCAGCAGGGATTTTTGAAATTGTTGAGGTGTTTTACTGAAACTGATTTTTGTCAACTGGGATTTTCGAAATTATTGAGGTGATTTACGAAAATGTTTTTTTGTCAGCAGGGATTTTCAAATTTGTTGACCTTTTTTCAGCAGGGATTTTTGAATTTGTTGGGGTGTTTCACGAAAATTAATTTGTCAACAGGGAGTTTAAACTTCAAACAGGGAAATCATGACCAGCAGGGAAAATGAAAAAAATCTTCCAGGTAGATTTACAAAAATCCGACCCCTTATCGTGGGAAGTGATAAAGGTATCATTCTGGGGAGGCCTGATATTAGATTGTAGACAAATTAGCATTAACGTTTAAATTTAATGAAGACTAGTAATTATCAAAGCCGCCAAGCAGTGGTGACTAGTTTTTCTGAACGGTACCAAAACATGGACTCGACCCGACCCGTTTTCCCGAACCGAAAAAAATCCCAATTCTGTTCCCAAAACCGGAACCGGTATTTTCGAGTCCGGGACATTTTTGGCTTCCCGGAACCGATCCGGAAAATAAAAGCGGTTCCCGAACCGGTTCAGGTTCCTTTCCGAACAGTCATAAAATGTATATGATTCATTTTTATGGAAGCCAAAATTGTATCGCCTTTTCAAATGATAGTTGACAAATGCTGGCCAAATGCAAGTTTCGCGTTTTCATACAAAACGGCAGCTTTAACAAACCATTCCCGAAAACTTTCGGTTTTGATTTTTGTACCCGAAACCGGACCGAAATTTGACGGTTCATAAACCGATGACCCGAAACCGGACCGAAATGTAACGGTTCTTTAAAACGTTGACCCGAAACCGAACCGGAACCTCGGGAATTCCCGATACCGAACAGAAACACTAGTGGTGACTGAGTGGTCAGAGCGGAAAAGGAAAGGAGCGCAGCAAAGGCCTCGAAGGGGCCATCGTGGTGACTATATAGTACGAGTTATGTTGTCGGTGGAGTAAGAATATACTTGGTAAACCCGTAAATACGGATTGTACCGATTACTTGTTATATATAAAGACTTTATTGACACTGCTTCTCAACAGAAGTAGCCATACATTGACTCAGTATACTATTTCCTAGTGTATTACATCATATATGTATGATAGTACAATGTGTTATGAATTTCTATATAAATGATTATTACATATTAAAGCACCACTTTTTAGCACTATTGCTACAACTTCATCAATAACAGTATTGGAAATTCTAAATCTTTTAGAAATTTTACAAAAAATTTTGAAATTGTTCCACGTGCACCTATATACAATCCTATTGTTTCAATTTCACGGAAATTAAATTTACTTTTGAAGTAAGGTATACATGGATCATAAATAGATTTTTTCTCGTAGTTGACATTATCTGCTTGATGGAGGTCTTGTTCCATTCTAATTGTAGGGTCTGTTATGTATCCCTTCCTAGTAATATGGTCGTAGGGAAGAATGTCTGCTCTTCTACTTGTATTATTGTTGTCTGTACAGTATATTTCTTCCTCAACTTTTAATCCTGTTTCTTTAAGTTTAGAAGCTATAAGTGAGCGAATGCTGTGGTGTCTATTGTTTCGAAGTAGTTCCCCCCTCGGGCATTTACCAAGAATATGTCCCTGGGTTTCAAACTCATTGCAGTTTCTGCAACGGCTATTTCCTTGGCTGTATCCGGGGTTGGTTTTTACTGGCAAAACATTTGCAGCCATTTTAATTGCATTGGTCCATTCCGATGTTGAAATGCCGGCCTTGCTTTTTATCCATTTATTTGCAGCTGTTTAATTTTAATGTTTATTTGCTCATTGATCTAAAGAGATTTTTCGTTGTAACGGCATGAATGTTTGACATGAATTGATAACACACATATATCTTACGGGAATTTTCAGCACTAGTATAACTTGAGCTAAAAAGTATATACCATGTACACCCAGGGGTCGGATTTTTGTAGGAAGCGGGAGATTCTTCCCAGGGAAAATATATTTCTGGCAGGGAAAATCTCAAAGGGAAGGGATTGACCTTTTTTGGCAGGGATTTTCAAATTTGTTGACGGGTTCCAGGGAAATTTGTTAAGCAAATAGGAATTTTTGGCTTGATTGGCCAAATTTGGCAGGGATTTCATGTAATGTAAGGGATTTTTAATGCCAACAGGGATTTTGAAAATCGTTGATCTTTTTTTCAGCAGGGATTTTTGAAATCGTTGAGGACCTACCTGCAGGGAGATAATAGTCAGCAGGGAAATTCGGAAATGATCTTCCAAGGAGATTTACAAAAATCCGACCCCTGTGTACACCTTCCAGAGATTTCTCATTATCGGCACCAATTCGACCACAATTGATACTAAGTATGTATTTGGTATCACCTACGAAGATCCCTCATTGTCTGCACCAGTTTAAACTCAATCGATACCAAGTATATACCTGGTATCTGTGCTAATACGCATATACACATACGCATAATCCCGTGTCAATGTATGTACATGGTAAAACACATTTACACGTGCAATTACCCTTACATCCTGTCCTGCTCGACTTCTTCTATTCTTGTCTGAACAGGAATAATCCTGTCTAAACCTGTCTTCCAACCCTTCATTTTACAGGTACTAAAACTTCCACTACCATACCCAGACGGGACTCTTCCTTCGACTCCTGCACACTACACATCTTTCCTATCTCTTCTCTCACACTTTACTTCTATTCAGATTTCTTGGAATAAATGCTATTTCTTTCCTATCCTAAAAGAAGTTGCAAGCATTTATCTTTATAGTCAGCACAATCACAATTACAATATTCTGGATTGGCTGCACCCACTGAGGTACCAAATCTAAGCAATTATCAGTATCCATGGCTGTTTTACTCAATCTTGCCGGTGAACTCGGTATTAAATTAAATGAGGACAAGATGTACAATAAATTTTGCTTACTTCGTCAAAGTTATGAGTTTTTGGTTGTGATTAGATCGGTCGGTGGGAACTGGTTTTTACAAGTTTTTTAAGAAAGAACAATGTCCTGAACTATTCAAGATTCTCGTACTTCCTGTACTTCCTTCAATTCCTGTTAGCAACGCGTTTGCAGAAAGGGTTTTAGCCTAATGAAGCAAGTTTGGACAGCAGAGAAAAACTTAATATGAACGGAGCTTGTTAAGGCAGAGCTTCCAGTAGTGTTTAGTATGCCCTTTTCATGTTGCGATTTTTTTCTTGTTTGAACGAACCAGAAAACACGAAAATGTTATTAGATTTCAAAAGGCCTGAAAAATACAATTATGAATAATGTGTACATAAAATTTAAAAATATATTTTGTCCCGGAATGACGTTTCAATAAAGTGGGAACCCTAGTGGATATTCTAGATTTTAATCTATAAATTTGATTACAGGCATAAAATTAAAGTTTCCCTTCGAGATTGGAGTTTGAAAATATTGTTCTATATAACGGATAAAATCCGTCATAATTTCCGAAATGAAAAACAAGGCTGATTAAGAGTATGGACTTAATTTTGTCGAAATACAACATGGAAACACCAGATTAATAATATAATAATTATTCAACTGTAGAAACATTGAATTGATTAAATATAGAAGTAGAATAATTATTCATCGACACGGAAAAACGTAGTTATTGGTTGCTGGGCTTTTATCATTTGGGCCCATTTTTAGGTGATCATTTAAACAATTTCGTCCAAATATAATTCACTCTAGATGATGATAGAGCACGATCTTTGCATACTTGAGTTTGAGACTTGAGACTTCCCATTTTGAATTTCAAATATAATACTTGCCTTTTCTCCTACATTTAAACTCCACGTTTGATTTTTCAGACCTTTTAGCTCTGTAAACAAATTTCGAGGCATAAATCCAAAATAATTAGATGAAACACGCAAGTGCTCAAGAGTTCTTATTCATTCAACCAAAATGTATGTGCAACGATGCGGTCCCAGCAGGACTATTCGTGCTGCGTGAGTATATATGAGTAATAAACGTTTGAACTGCCTTAGCTAACGATTACATGTTAAAGAGAGCCAATAAATTTCCCCTTAAAATCCGTTATATGAACGCAAAATGTTTCCGAAGGACTTCAAAGAGTCCGTTGTAACTAATTTTCCGGTATACAAATGTATGTTGTATGCAGTATTTTTAACATTGGTTATATGGGAGCCTTGCCGACAAATAAATATGTCCGGTGTGACTAAATATCAGTTGTAGAGCCATCCGTTATATCGAGTTTTTCCTGTAACTGTTTGTAAATGTGAACAATTTATTGGCCGAAATTAATGGACCAATCGGTTTACTGATCTAACGGCATAAAAGGGGGCTGCTGTCAGTTGGACAGTCTCTCTTTAGAGCCGGGTCTCTCTGACTTAGAGGAGTAGCTAGAGTTTCGGACGGGGAAGCCCTATCCAAACTTATTGTATTGATGCTTAAATGATAAAGTACGTATATATGCTTGCTCAACATTTCAGCAATGCGCTTTGCGCACTCCTCATCCCACTCTTTGAGCGCGGAACTTTTTCCTTCCATGAAGTTTGGACAAGGAGATTCGTGCGGGAAGACCAGTCTTGAGTTAGGTAACGAGGGTGCAACCGTATGGTAAGCTCTAGCACACATTTTTCGCTAAGAATCACAGACCGCTGATAAGTGCCATTTTTCATAGTCCTGTCATTTAATAACTTATGGTTTGGTGAATTGTAGTTTGCCAAACATTACCTTGGAAGTGTGCTGGACAGTAACCGCGGAACAAATGGACGGCAGTTACAATTTTTCCAATTTTTAGCAATGAAAATTTGAATAAACTTTATAATTAGTTCCTTTTACTTAAAACTGATTGAGTGAATTATTTGGCATTCCCGTAGCTTCCACCTGTTTACGTATAGGTACATGCATACTAGTGACAGTTAGGGACGCCATAAAGTACCCAGGTGGGCACGCATTCGCAAACATTTCACACTCGCATTTTACCATAATCTACCTCGTACACGCTGCAACAATGTGTATTGCTAAAATAATTATTGGTTTAATTTATCTATCGAGTAACTCTGGTGACAGATATAATGGTTGTCACACTCAAATAGTCAATACACCATGCAAATATTCAAATTCGCTCGTGAGCACTAGAGAACTAACGTTTGCTTTTTATTGGTTTTTGTTCTTTGCTTCTTCACGGTACTCAGAATTTTCTTCAAAACTTTATCTTGACCGTAATGCTATACTATCAAGCTAGTCCGCAACTTAAAAGTTTTATCAATACCTTCCAGAAATTGATTATAGGTTACAGCGACACTTTTCGTTCGTTCTGGTGAAGACGTGGCCGATATTTCTGAAATAATACAATGTAATTCAGCTTCACATCCACAGCTGATTGTTGATATAAAAATGTTATTTGCTAGCAGCATGATTAATACGAAATATTGACAACAACGTTAGTTTGCAATCTGTCAATAGCAAGTTGGCAATTTCAATTGATGGTAATCTGCAAGTTGTAAATTGAAATCAATTTCAAATAAAGATTGTCTTTAATTGTTGATTGCATGGTTTTTATTTTCGTAACTGCTTTTTGAAAAAATACATTGCATATTTAGTTGGTCACACTGTAGGTGACTTAAACTGCATGTCCCATGTTTTTCGGGATAGCACGCGATGTTATATGATGGCAGTAGGATGTTAAACTACAGTTCTTCTTTCTGTTTCAATTTCAATTCAATTTCAACTCAATTTCAATTCATTTTCAATCCAATTCAATTTCAATTCATTTTCAATCCAATTCAATTTCAATTCGATTATATTTCAATTCAATTTCAATTCAATTTCAATTCAATTCAATTTCAATTCAATTTCAATTCAATTTCAATTCAATTTCAATTCAATTTCAATTCAATTTCAATTCAATTTCAATTCAATTCAATGGTTCGTCATTTTAAAAACTGGGAAATCAATTTATCTCGGAAGATCTTAACAATATTAGCCAAGAATGAACTTATCCGAGCAAAATTGTGGGGAGCAGGTTTGAGAAATTTGAACTACTTGGTACACAATTTTTGAATTATTATTTCCGCAGATAGTAAATTTTGACGGTTCATGGAGAACTGGTACGTTGGAAATCTGCCAGGAATTGAAATGGAATGTAGCACAAATGTGTATAATAATTAGTTATTATTTAAGCTGGCTTAATTATTTATTAATTATTAAGGAAATAATATAGGACAACAATAATACGCAAGTTTACAAATAAATTACTTTCTCAAGGATATATTTTATTAGCAGATAAATGTACATGAAGATTCGTCATTTAATTGCCTCAGTTCATTAGGAAATACAACCGCATGATTCAACAAATGGATGATTCAAAAATATGTTTACAGAATAAATACATTCCAATTTTTGTTAAAATTTTCCGACTTACCTAAAATTTACAAGGATATCACTCCGATGAGTCGTATTAGTGATTTGTGTACGACATCCACTTTGAGATTCTAGGGGGTTGTTCTCGAAAGGTTACGACCGTAACTTCAGTCGCAACTCTCGAGTTACGATAGTTGCCTAGATGGCATTCTCAAAACATTTTGAAAATCGCAACGGCTGTCGCAACTTTGCGACAACTAAAAAGCAGTCGTAGATGCAACGATCAAGCATGCTTATATGGTGGGGTTCATTTGAAAGCCGTTCTGTCATTACAAAAATTTTTATCTTTATTTTTTACATAGGACTCAGGGGCAGGATTAATTTTAACGACGGGGTTATTAGTTGTACTGGAAGACGAAAATCGAAAGCTCCGGCCCACCAAAGTTCTCTCCCAAACTCAATATTTCGCTCTACACGTGGATTTTAACTAATAAATCGCTTGGTCAATTCAATACTAACATTCCATTGCTATTAAATCTTGTTTTTGCATGCTTGCATCACTGTATGGTGCTTCGGTCCCGACCCGAAATCCTCGGGACAAAAAAGTTCCGATTCAGTCCGAAATAACATGGGGACAAATATTTGGTCCCGAAACTGTCCCGATCCCGGTCCGAAAACATCGGGACGCCGCCCCGTCCCGATTATAATCCCAGTCTTAAAAGAAATGCTCCAAATTCCACAATTTCTATAAGAATACCTCCAATAATAGCGAAAGTTTACTTTAAAAAGTATTCACATACTAACAACGAATTTTAAACGGAACGATTCCCATACATATTCAATTTTACAGCAATTGTATACAGGTATTTTTTCTGTCCCAATCTATTGTTCCGTCCCGAAATCTTTTGGACAAAAAAGTTCGTCCCGAAATAACATGGGGACAAAACTGATGTCCCCAAACTGTCCCGATCCCGTCACGAACAGAAGCTCTACTACTGGAAGCTCAATAGCGCCTACAATATTAAGTAATTATAATCTAAAACTGTTTAATATTGTACTCTCTATTGATCTTCCAGCAGATTGACAGCAGGTGGTATATAACCGGGAAGCACAGCGAGCTGAAGCTGAAACTCTGTCGCAGGTTGCAGAGGAAAGATTTTTCAGCTCGCTGTGCTTGTGCTTCTCGGCTTGCTTGCTGTATATACATACCACCGGCTTGATTGGCTATATAGTGAAATAGTACACTACATAGTGGCTTGCTATATAGTAAAATAAGCGCGTCAAGCTTTAAATTAACAGATAACAGCAGGATTCGGCCAGGACTACTGCCCATCAAGTTTTAATTCTATTCTATTCTATTTACAATTAAGTCTTGTATATTAAAGTCCTGTTATATTCTGCTAAAAGGTTTGGCGAGGCTATTCAAGTCTATTCCTATTCCAAAAGTATTAGAAAATTCGTATTCTATTCCTATTCAAATTCTATTCATCAGCAATTAAAAACCGCGCACTGAAAACTAGTAGATAACGCGAGCTGTATAAATATATAGTGAATTTCTTGTACAGTGGTTCCCAAGGGATGACAAAATTCCTGCCAATTTATGAGGATGCCACTATGTCTTAATACGATGTAATGTAAATGTAATCCTAGGGACATTTTAAACTGGTCCATATAAAAGGAATGCTGTCTAAGAGGAAACCACTATAAGAAACTCACTGTAAATTCATTTTCTTTCATAATTATTTTTATTATGAAAGTAGTGAGTCATACTGCAGTCCGAATTAGTTTTTTTAAAGCTACCGTTTTCAGCCTTGATAATGACTTATTCAAACGATTTTATGCCAGTATTGCAATACTTTCAGGGTTGAAATTGTGTGATAGCGTGATTATTCAAATAGTAACTTACATAGGTATTCAACGCAACGCAGCCCATTAACAAATTAGATGATATTTTTCTATCCAACATTCTTTACTATTGCTAAATTTTGAATATTATTTCTCGCTACGTATGCCGAACATATTGACCTCCCCTTGCCAGATTGAACAATTTGCAACTTTTGCTTTGAATTTCGTTCCAAATTCATGCCAGACCAATAAATCTGTTCCAAAATGTCGGACCAGACAGATAATACCATTCCTGTATTACGAGCTTAACGGAAAATTTGCTAGGAGCAATTTATAAACTCAATAGGTTTTAGCGCGCCAATATTATTAAAAAGAGTACAACTGAGTATTAAAACGTCACCCAATGAGTTTATTTCAGGCTATTAATAATTAACATGAAATATTGTTGTTTGTTGAAACATTTACATAAAACAATCACCGACACAAAATTTGGTCTGTTCCAACGGATGGAAAAGGCCATGCACTTCTAAACCAGTAAATCGGCTGGAGAATGTTCCTTAGAGGTATGGTTCTACACTTGGACCATGTCAGACCAAAAATTAAAGAACAGATTGAACCATTTCCGGAAATAGATCGCCAATCAGTTCAATGATTCTTTGATACCTCTATTTGAAATCAGTAAAATTTTGATAGTATTTAGTATGCATCAGAAAATGTTTCTAATATATGAGATTTAGTTGGTGTCTTGTATGAAAACTTGTTCTTTTAAAAAACAATTTGAAAAATTAAAAGTTCTATATTTTGCATGCTTATATGAGCTAAATAACGAAAAATAATGTGTAACCCTATACATATGTACATACATACGTTGGTATGTGGCCAATAGCAAAGTAACGAAAACTAATTTTAAAATGTTGTCCCCCCACTTTTTTGGACGTTCCGGAGTGCCTGACTGTAGATAGGTTTTGAGAATATTAAAATTTGCAGATCGTAGAGGCATAGTACGATACCTGTCTTCTTACGAAGTCGTAACTTGCGATATCGTAAATTCTGTTCGAGAATGACCCCCCTGGTCCTCCGTTATGAATTCATCTGATCTGATGAATGGAATTCGCTACTTATAATAATTATAATAAGGCCAAAGTATACCAGAAAAGACACAGACAGAATTTATCCAATAAAATTGCCAGATTATAACGAAGAAACTTTTAAGAGACAAAGAAGAGCGAAACTCATAGAATTCCATGCAATTCCTGGGACAAAATTTATTACGGTGAGACTTATCGTTCTTTAAACACACGACTGAAAGAACCAATGAACCATGTTCGATTGAAGAACTATGAAAAATTAACTGCTATGCGAAACATTTGCAACAGGAAGCACTCCATCGATTGGGATAACGCCAACACAATTATAAAACAACCAAATCAATTATTGAGAAAAATCAAGGAGGGTTTAATAATCCATAAATCAGATAAGAATTTGATGAAC
The DNA here is from genome assembly GCA_947179485.1 of Allacma fusca. NCBI lineage: Eukaryota > Metazoa > Arthropoda > Collembola > Symphypleona > Sminthuridae > Allacma > Allacma fusca. The sequence continues at coordinate 52,960,272 of OX359249.1, read as the reverse complement.
GTCAACGATGGCTATTTAGACGTTGCGTGGAAGCATTTGATTTAGAAAAGTATAACTAGTTTAAAAATAATCCATTCATCGATAATTTGAGTTTTTGAAATGGTATTATTTCTCAGTTGTGCAAATTATATGTCACTTGCATTTTAGTGTCTGCTGATGACAATCTGTTAGAAGTCGAAAATTGTTTAATGAAGTTCACCCCGTAAGCCAAAGATATGGAATATATTTCATTCAGTTAGTTCAATCTACCACTAGTGAAACTTTGTTACTAATCCAACATGCACGTGGATCACTTCACAATTGTACTTATCGGTCCAATTGTATCCAGTTTATTTTGGTTCCAGGCTGCAAGAAAATTAAGTTCAACTGGAGTTTTTGCCTGATCGAACTGACTCAGTGTAACATGTACCAGTAACAACACTCGTTATAATTGCAATTTTGGTAATTATCGACCTTTGCATGATGAAATCAACTACATCCATATCCTGTAAACGTTTTTCTTGTTGCAAAGATGGCTAGGTGTTCGTGCTAGATTTTCTATCCAGAGCTATGAATGGGAGCACACTTATGCACCCGTACCTGAAATTTGGGTACGATGAAATGCTGTACCTATTCCCGTACCCGAGTAAATGTTTTCAGTACCTATGCCCATACTTGAATTTCAAATGACGTACCTGTCTCCACAATTTATCTGCACCCATAATTTTCAAAAATCTGTAGTATCTATTTCTACCCGATTATTATTCGGGCTTTTGTAATAATAATGGAGGGATCTGGCTCGAAGCTCACAAATTTTGGAAACGATCTACTAAGTTCCTATAGTTTCGATGTTCCACAGAATAAAAGAATTTAAAATGTCGATAAAAATACTCCGACCTTTTACTGATCCCGACTGCGTGATTTGCTTCATTAGATTCCTGAGAGGAATCATTTTTTAAAAGCAGAATTTCATCGGTAATTTCACGTTATTTCGACAATGACAGAAAAGTATGCAGCATTAGAATACAACGATGTAAACAGGAACGAAAAGCCCCTGGATCTTTCACTAACGAAAACGTCAGTATACAAAGGAAATGAGCAAATCAGATTTCCGTCCAACTCTACGCTTGGTAATTTTTGCTGCTACCCGGTTACCACTGAGTGATTACCATATTTTGTTGCCTAAAAATCAGAGGATACGCGTTTGCAACTTCTACACCCAGGTATAGTAGTCGTATCCTCAAGCGCTGCTTCTAATTGGTATGGTGGTTTGGTTAATAGAAATATTCAGAGCACAAAAGTATATCCTCTTCTTATGCATAGATATATATTATGGGTGTTTCTCCCGTTTATTATATCCCTAATATTCTGTACGTTACTGGTTTAATTTGAAATTGATTTGTTACTTCAAGAAATATTTTTATTTGAATATATTGACTACCTTTACCTCTAAACCAAAAGGCTCGGGTTACTTCAAGCCTTCAAGGCCAACTGTAAAAAGTGCCTTCCTTCTTACTTCTAATGAATAAAGCCTTGAAAATTATTTGGCGATCACATTTCAATATTTCAGAAATGTTATTAAAACTTGCATGAATTTTGAAAACGACGTATTTTTGTTCAACAGTATCATTACGTATGAATAAATCGTCATTTGAATGAAGGTTCATACAAATATTTAACAACATTCACATTTCTGCCTTGTATTTTATGTATAAAAGATCATCTACTTGAAACCTTTAATACAACCAAAGGATACTTCAAACTCATCCTTCATTCGCCTAACATTTTTGGTAAAGTTAAAAATATTTTATGTTCAAATTTAACTAATGTTTAAATTACTCAAATTACCTTGGAACTTTCCCACGGCAGGAACCAACTTTTACAGGATTCGCACAAGCAGAAGGTAGACTTTTTGATGCAGTAACGTACCACCCTAAACACAATGTAGGAAATTGTTAGTATGTTTGAAAGACTTATTTAGTTACTACATTAAATAAGGGTAAAGAATAACTTTGAACACAAATAATACATTCATATTATCAACATTTTATGTTTAAGTAATATTATTCATGCACATAATTAGCGCCAATATTATATATAAAGAACACAATCCGAAGTAATAGCATTTTAAAATTACAATTTATAAAAACCCAATTCTCGTTTTTTAATATGAATGCTGTCATTTAAAAAAATATAATCATTTATGCAAACGTAGGCACTGACATACTGAAGCTATGCAGTATGCACACCAAGAAAACTAACACATACCTGAGGAGCAAAAGTGAAATAGGCACAGTGATAAAATTACACCGACAAAATTAAAAATAGACATGTTTAATGTCTTCAAAGAAAGAAACTATTGAAGTGGTTCTGACAATTATTTTTGCTTTAGCGTGATTAACAACGTTGGATTATTTTTTGTATTATTGAATGCGCGAAGGTAAGAGTCCTAGGTGTATTACAAAACATAGGCAGAGAAGACAATATTGTGCAAAGAAATTATTTAACTTTACGCTAAATTGTTTGTGAGAGCTTTCATGCACACTTCTATCGCCCTTGTATCATTTAGGCGTGAAATACGATACATACAATTTTGTTGCAGTGTGGGGTGTGACAACCAGCGATGTGGGTATAATTCAAATGGTTAATTCATTCTTAACATGCCAAATTTGAAGTATCTGTAAAACTGCATGTACTGGCATATACCAAACCGCATAAAATGTTCTGTGAAATTAACAAGGTCATTATGACGCTCATGCTTGACGTTCTCTTCGCTCTTCCTTCCAACAATACTAAACTAACAATAAGACTGGTGATCTCATCTTCAAGAACGCTTCGGCAAACCGTACAAACAATAATAATTTTTATATAGTACTGACTTTAACGCAACTATTAAATGACCCTGAAGACTAAATCAGTTTGAGAATAGTAAGCTAATGAAAAACAGTGTATGCATATAAACAATTAAGCTATTTATGTGATAGACAACTTGCTGTTAGATACTTATGCCAAAGGTGGGCACATATCCTATATTTATGCATAAATATACAGTTTTTTATGTATGTATGTTCGCACATTTTCCGAATATTTGTATGCTATATATGTAGGCTGCAAGTTTCTACTAAAAACATTTAAGATATATGTATGCTGTGAATACTTTATGTACGAGTATGTATGTATGTATAAAAGGCCGGGAGATTTAGGTATGCATGCACCCTGTATGTTCAGCGAGCTCCATCTGTATTTTCTTGGCACGGTCTGTGTCTATTCCGGCTGCAATGCAAACGATTTCTAGACGTTTTGACTGAAGACGTTACGACACTAGAAATTAGTATTTTTAAACTTAACTATCATAAATTGTATTTAGGTTTTATAAATGTTCATAACGTTCAACATACTTTTATAGGCACGTGTACATATATTTATGCATAAATATATTTATATTCAATTGCATATCTCTATGATTAAATTTCTGGAAAAATTTATGTATAAAAAATGTATGCTCGTTGAAAACTATAAAATGTATGTATGATTTAGGATAGGAAATTTTTTTGCTCAGCTTTGTCTTATGCACAAGAGCTTCTTATGAATGCAGCACGCAATGTATTTTTGTACTCATTAACATGTCTTCTGTTCTCAAACAGCATTCTCAAATGATTGCTCCGTGCATTATTTTGACGCCGGAGAAAACAATTTGGCTGCAAGGCACTATATATGTACATATTTATACACGTTTATATACGCACATTTATACTAGAAGGACTAGAGTTTCTTGGGGCCAATATTGGGAATAACCGAACTTGCAATAATTATAATTACTTCATAATAGAAGTAACAGTAATGCAGTGTGGTTTGTGCAAGTAAATCGCAATTGAACCGAACGTGCAAGTTCAATTTATTAGTTGCGGTTAAATTGCAATTGGCAAGAAAGACTTTATTACTAAGTGTTTGTTTAAGTTTTAAATATTTGGGCAGCCTTTGCTTTCGTTTCAGTCATATGGAAAGATGACTTCGTCGTCGGTATCAATAATAATGAATAAAATAAATTCTTTATTCAGGAATCTTCTCGGGCTGCATTTTAACAACCAATTAGCATAATTTACGTAATTTAAGTAAGAAAGCAAGTTAACAGAAGGAGAATGTATATATTTTTTATTTATTTATGTATTTTTTGGGGTCCTCTAGGCTTTATAATTTAGGATAATAATTCAAAAACAATCCATTTTGTGATTCCCAAATTATCTAATGTGTATGAGTGTCAGATTAATAGCTGTGGATTATACATACTGTATGTACATATTGTTATAGTTAATATTCCATTAAAAAAAATCTCCTTCGAAGGAAATTCATGCGGATAAAGAAGTTTAGACATTTACATCACACAAGTTTGTTCTGTACGGAGTGTGTAGGCTTAATCCAATCCTGTTGTTCGATAGCATGGGGCAGTGTAAAAACATATGATCTAAAGTATCTGGCTGTTTGGTGTTGCATATTGTACGTGGTTATGGTTGTATATTTTACTCATTTGGGAGTGTGACCACCGAATTCCTAAATCTAATGTACTTGCCTGCTAATCTCACTTGTGACATTATTCTCTTTTGCCTAATTCCAATATCCAGTAGCAAATACTGAGTGTTTACCATAAAATTGAACGTGTTTAAACTTATATTTCGAAGAGGTAACACTGGGAAAACAATTATTTTTATATTTTATTTATGTTAATCATAGTTTTTTGATATAAAAACGGAGTTTGCCTTTTTGGAAAAACGATCTGCGGGTATTTTTCTGGGACCGTTCTTTTACACTCCTCGTTCAAATTTTTCCAAAGGCTTTTGCACCTGAAACCCTTTGACAAACATTTTGTGCTGCAGTAACCGAAACGCATAAAATGTAAGGAATTCAGCATTAGGTGAGGTAGGAAGGTTATGTGGTTTGAGTATTTAAGTTATCCCGATGACCTCTTACAATTCCCGGGGATAATCCACTGCGAACCGGGTAGTATAGGAAATGTCAGATCGTCATGGTCAAATACCTTCAACGTCTCCTCAAAACGCATGTCAGGGACGTTAGCCTCAACTTATGGTTTTAAAACGGCACTATCAAGATAGCGTTTAGTAATTTTTACCTTTAGAGGGACTATTGTTATGAAAACAAACAGCAGGGCTAACATTAGCGCCGACCACACTTATGTTGTCCCAAACGTTTCTCTGGGCTTGACCAAAGGACTTTGGAATAATTATTTTCATATAAGTCAAAGATCCTGCATTGCCAGTTAAAATCTTCGACCCAAACGAATGTCTCCTAAAAGTTTACCACAAATTGGGACTAAATACACGTACAGGGTATTTGTATTCCGGTTCCTCTTAGGGTGGTCCCTTAATTTGAGAATATAACAGATCTAGTGCAAATATTTATGCAGGATTTGATTTTCTTATCCTCGTCAATACATGCACTGTCTTCCCCATCGGTAATTTGTGCATATACATATAAACGGTAGCCTAATTTCGATTTTTTCCGGTTTAAGTTACCCGGGTTTTTTAAGAAAAAGTGCAAACATATTATACAAAAATATTTTCTTTAATTTTTTACACTAGTTTGTAACTTCGGAAACCCCTTAGATTCCGGTAATAACTTTGATCATTTTTTCCGGGGTAACTTGAATGAGGAAAAATTTGAAACTGAGCACATCTATTAAGGGTACTCCAAACTAACGATGGCGAAAAAATCAGTCTTGACCGTTTCGCGCCTTGTTTGATATACGCGGGGTCAAGGACGTTCAATTTTATAGTAAATACCCTCTGTATGTTGGTGTACAGCCAAGTACATAGTTGAAGACTTGATACTGTGCGTGTCACTGCGATTGCTAAGTCTTTACTTCCTAATTCCGTTTCAATGGATATCATTACTTGCGCATAGTTTGTTTCCTAAGTTGGCTGATCCATGAAATTGTATCTTTTGGCCAAATTATATTCCGAGAATATTTTACTCATTTGAGTAACCCAGTTGAACTGTATACCTCTAAAATTACCATCAGGATTGACGCGATTATCGATTGTACAAAGAGCATAATATGTACATTTCGCATTCTAATTCACAGTTATTTTGGACGAAGACTTCTTGCTTATGGACGACTGCAACGGAGAACGTGCTAGCTTCTATAGGAAGGAAGATATTCTCTCCGAAACCTTGATCTTGGAGAAACGCGAGAGGTTTGGTGGAAAAATGATCGTGGTAGGAGCGATGTCTAGTGGGGGGGTTTACCGAGTTCCCCCAAAGGTCAATGTCAACGCTCAATACTATATGGACAAAGTATTGCGACCCTTGCTTGAGGATGGTATCGCCCAGCTTTACGTTGAGGACTCGGCCAAGGTGTTTGTTCATCATAATGCTGCAAGATCTCATACAGCGGGATTGACCGAGCAGTACGCCCAGAATCTTCAAGCCAGACCAAAATAATCATCATCAAAAATACCGAAATTCCTGTGGAGACACCGGATGCCAGTCCCATGGATTTCTTCGGCTTTGGATTCTTGACGCAAACTCTTCAAAGGACGAAGGTCTGTACGATGAACGGGCTGTGGAAAAAACTTCGCGAGGTATGGAACGAAGGAACTCCTAAAAAATGTGTCGAAGTTATTGGGTCCTGGAAACGACGCCATATCAAAAAAAGATGGGGAACACGTAGGAAATGTCAAATTTATTCACAGACGTGTACTAAATATTGAAGAAAAACATTGTTCCTTTCAAAGCACCCCACGCCTCTGTCCGTAGCAGTATGAGTCATTAATTCTATGTCATCTGCGTAAAGCAGGATGATGATATGCAATGTCGGCTAAACTTTACTCATATACTACCCTGGTTTTTCATGAGAGACTCAATGCCATGTATGAATAGAGAGAAAAGTAGCGGGTACATCATTGGAGTAGGCCTTTACTAACTGCTATTAGGGTTCCCAGACGTCCCGGAATGCCTGGGACAGTCCCGGAATGACACTCCTTGTCCCGTGTCCCGGAAGAGTGTATTCCGGGACACGTAATGTCCCGGAAATGTCAAGCTCAAAAAGTTATGAAAATTATTAGTTTTTAAGATAAAAATAAAATATTTCCTTCTACAGAATACAAACGAGAGCATCATGTGCCATCTAAATAAAACTAATAAAACAATAAAAATGCGCTTACAAACGTAATAAAATCGTTTTAGCAGCAGGAAACTGTTTGTGTTTTCGAGAAGTTGCTTTAAAGGGTACGCGCCCATGTCTGCGTGCATGTTCAGGTCTGTTTAGAATCCCTAAAAAGCAACATCTATGCTTTCAACCCTACCTCAAATAGTGACTTTCCTGGATATCTCCTGAACAACTTAATATAATTCTACTATCAAAAGCTTAAAGTTAATGGGAGATCATTGCGAATCTTCACGAATTTTGGTGTTCCTGTAACACTTGAAATCGTTGAGCCCTTCGGAAAAGTAAACAAAAACTGGAGGGAAATGGCGAATTTAAGTTGCATGGTGACCGTTCATTTACCATTGGAAAATATTTGAGGGTGTTCCACTAATCAGAATTGCATGAAGTTGTATTATGAGACGATTTTCAAAACTAGGATGTTACTATAAAATTTTTATGATCTTTAAGGGATCACCCCTTAAACATTAGTTGTATGGTTGTATCCTTAATTTGGTTTACAGGTCATTATGTACATGACATGTTGAGCATACCAGTTCATTTTTTTCTTTCATTTGTGCAAAAAAAATTCGTTATTTTTAAGAACGTTTTGCAAGAATACAAGAAAACAATGAATCGCTATTCTTTTTCAACATTTCTTTTTTGTTTACTTGGGCATGTTTAAATTTTAGTAATCAAGTGTTAATACAACTTCGTCCTGTCCAAGTCAACAAAAATAATGCCATTTTAGAGTACAAAAAAAGAAAAAAGAGAGAATGGAAATTCCACAATGCTAAATAAGTTACCAAATCTTGCATCTTGGAATTTGAATGGTTATTTTGAATAAATTAACACTTTTTGTGTACGCCTTTGAATATTTATTACAGTGTGACTAATATGATCAGTCATTAACTTTTTAACTTTCAATTCTAACTTTGGGAAGAGGGTAAGTACAGTATAAGATTAACTTTGGGGTTCATTAACAATTAACACATGTCCGACATTAATTAAAATGATGTAGCTATCATGCATTGATAGTGCTCTGGATGGTTCAAAAAGTTTTAGCCCTTTCGTGGTTGAAAATCAGGGTTGGTTTGGTTTAAACCAAATGATTTAAACCATGGTTTAAACCATGGTTTAAACCAAACGGTTTTTTATAAAAACCAATGGTTTAAACCAAACACCTAAAATTTTATTATTTTCAATCCAAAATGCTTATATTTCGTCGTGCACAAAACTTGTGCAGTTACTGTGATATTGTATGGTTAAACTTTAGTGAAGTAAATAATACTATTAGCCTTTAGTCTTGTACATTTAGAAATTCGGAATCGTTTGTAAAATGAAAAATGCCAAACTTGTGTTTATGCTGCAAAGTTATCGTTAAAATTATATCTAAATTATTAAATATTTAATGCTTTGTGATACTTACTGAGTTTGGGAAATAAGTAAATTTGTTCAAATTCACATGTTTTTGCATATTAATGAATGTTTTGGATTGAAAATTTGTTTAAACCAAAAAAACCTGGTTTAAACCAAAAAAACCTGGTTTAAACCAAAAAAACCTGGTTTAAACCAAAAAAACCTGGTTTAAACCAAAAAAACCTGGTTTAAACAAAAAAAACCCGGTTTAAACAAAAAAAACCGGTTTAAACAAAAAAAACCCAACCCTGTTGAAAATCAAGTCAATAATCAATTTTTATTTGAATGTTTCACGTCCACGTAAACAAAATCTCCAAAAAACAATAACGTGCATGTACTTCACATGCAAATATCATTATTGTTTGAAATCTTCCTACTAATCTAAGCAATAGTTTTACAATTCCAAAAGGTCGAAATAAATTAATAGATAAAAAAGCTTAAAAAGTGAAGTTGCTTTTGTGCCCTCAAAAGTTGAAAACAAGTTTTCTGGTAGATGCTGTCAGAATAAATCCCAATGTTTATTAAAAGTGATGAAACGTCTTGAAATGACGAAAACCAATTCCACGATAGTATTGTCGCAGATGCAGAAATAGCTGTGAAAAAGTTGGTTTGCAATGAATACTGAATTGTGCAATTTTGAGATATAAGTTGGAATTATTATTACTTTTGAAAGAGTACTCAAGAAAAAATTATTCAAAATCAATTATGCGTTGCTTTTCGTCATTTCAAGAGTTTTCATCGTTATCAATAAACTATTGGGATGCCCTAAACTTTTCAAGCTTGTATCGTTCGTGCTTACAATTCCTGTTGCCAACGCTTTTGCAAAAAGGTATTTCAGCCTAATGAAGAAAGTTTGGACAGCCGAGAGAAACTTCATGTCAACGGAATTTGTGAAGGCAGAGCTTCAAGTCAGGCTTAATAATTATGCCCTTTTCATGTTGTGGTGTTTTTCTTTCTTGAACAAACCAGAAAACAAGAAAATGTTATTGGATGCCAAAAAGGCTGAAAATACAATTAAAAATCATGTATGCATTAAATTTTTAACAAATTATTTTGTCCCGGAATGATGTTTCAAAAAAGTGTGAACCCTAAATGCTATCGGATTTGTCATGCCTGATTCAAGTCGCACCTTAGTGTTTGCACTATTGTACAATTTTTGCAGAGGGCGAATAGTTTTACCACTCACACCTATGTCGTATGTCTTTGCTAGAGAGGATGATGTTGTATTGATGTGAAAGCAAGGTTGAAATCAATAAAAAGAGCAAATAGTTTTCCTGTCTTCATTAAAAGCCATTTGAATTGCTGCATTCAGCGTCTGTACATGGTCCTGACAGCCTTTACGGAATACACCCTGAGCTTCGGGTATTATATTTTCTTTTTCAGCCCATGCACTTATCCGTTTTTCCAAAATATGTGTAAACATTTTCATTGTTGTGCTTTCAAGCGCTATGGACCTGTAGATTGCAGGGTTTGACGTGTCTCCTTTCTTAAAATCATTGTGATTTCAATTTTGCTCCAGTCATCGGGAGGGGTGTCGTTGTTAAATATATTGCTGAGTACGACATGAAGAAGCTGAGTACCAACGGGTGGTAAATTCTTCAGAAATTTGCCGGTGATTTCATCCAACCCTGGGGATTTATCGTTTTTCAAGTGCTTGAGGGCCTCTTTTACTTCCAACAAAGAGATTTCCCGATCCAAAATTTGATGAAGTGTGTCTTGAGTAATGATAAGATTACTGTTAGTTATTTTGATTACCACAAAATTCTCCCATACATTCGCCCCAAGTTGATTTTGTACACCTTATTTGTAACTCAATCGTGGAGACTTCCTGATAGCAGATCGGCATGCCTAAATCTTTCGCGATGATCTTAAGAGTAGAGCGCGAAATTTTAATAGCCCCGAACTCTATGCCTAGGTGGTTAATTTATAAGTACTAGTAAAAGCACTGTGATTGACAGGGGCAATTACTTGAGAATTGTGAGAGTATACAAAACAGTAAATAACTATAGATCCCGTATCAAGGCATGTCGAGAAGTCTTAATGTTAATTGCCCGCTTCGCCGGGCAAAGTAATCTCATATAAGACATGTGAACTATTAATTGTAAGACTAACAATTCGTTTCATATAGCTAGTTGACATTACATCATCAAAAAATTATGGTACAACACCCCGGCTCACCGATGTTCTCTCCCAAACTCAATATTTGGCTATATACTTGGAATTTAACTTGATTAATTTAATACCAATATGCCATTGTTATTAAATCTTGCTGTTGCAGCACTGTATGGTGCTTCGCCCCTTAGTGGATCAGCACGTTGTGCTGATCAAATATGATTTTTTATAATTTTATTATAATTTGTATATAGCTCGATTGCACAGTAATAATGTAGCTGTAGCCTCCGACACTACGCACTAATTATTTAAAATAGTAAAAATAAAAGGAATTCATATTAGCGCAACACTTTTCATAGCTATAGTCTTCTTCTGCTAAAATTCTTGGTTCCTAAAAATGAATCTTTATTGCCTAATGATATTTTTAGGTGATATAAAGATCAAATGTATGAATGTTAAGGCTTGTAATTAAAAAATAGTGAGCAAATAGCTTCAGCAATAGTTTGAGAATTTAACTGACGTAAATATAAAAAGTGCTACAATACGTACTTTGAATTCCATTTGGTTTTTCATAATAGGAATCCCACATATATGTGTACAAAATTCAGTCACTAAAATTCTCCTCTCCTCATTCTTCAGTGCTGTAACCGAACGTAGTTTTTCTCATAACCAAACTTAATTTAATCCACATTTGATGATTTATGTCTAATGTTTATAATAAATATGATTAATGCTTTTAAGCGCTAATCTAAAATAAATTACTTTTTCTTGTGCTCTCTATTTACCTTCCAGTAGACTGCAAGCCGTTGGTATATAGCTGAGAAGAACAGCGAGCTGAATCTCTGTCGCAGAGGAGAGCTTTTTCAGCTCGCTCAGCTCGCTGTGCTCTTCTCGGATTGCTTTCTTGCTGTATACACCACCGGCTTGCTTGGCTACATAGTGAAAGAGTATACTACATATCGGCTTGCTATATAGTTCAATGAGCGTGAGCGCGCCAAACTTTAAATTAACATACAAAGTGGCCAGTAATATAGAGATTACCTTTGATGCACACACAGGAAAACCAAGAAATTACAAAAACTAATATTATTGTGTTATGCATATTCTAAAGATTCTATTTACTTTCTGTATGACAAAATATTATCGTAAACAGCATTACCTCCAACTTGTAGTGTTAAGTAGGAATTGGGTTTGGGATTACTTAACTGTTAAAATGGCCAGGATCGTGAATACAAAAGTAAAGAGGCTTATATACGGAGGTGAGCACGTAAGTGCCCACCTACTGGACATTGTCTTGACCAATAATATTTTAACAAATACAGGTATCTAACAGTTTTTGTACAGTTATGCTTCTTAGCAGTACAAATATGTACGCCAATGTTATCATACCCTTCATCATCAAGTTAAAAACAATAAGGGCTTAACAATAGTGACCTAAATGGTGGCCCAAATAATAATAATAAATGGTGGGAGTTCCAAATATCTGATGCGCAAGTAGACGATAAGATCAATATTCATGACGAAAATTTTAACTTACAAGCAAGGTCTTCCGATGTAAGGCAGTGCTCGGACTGGGTAAAGAAACCGTGTACCCATACCCGAATTTCGGGTTCTACGAAATGCTGTATCTATACCCGTACCCATACCCGAGTACCCGGGTAAATTTATTTTAGTACCCGTACCTATACTTGAAATCAAAATGAAGTACCCGTACTCACAATTTACCCATTACCCGTAATGTACCCGAAACCTGTACCCGTACCGGAGTACCTATTTTTGTAAACGGGCATTACGTGGGTACTGCAAAGTTGGCTGTTTAAAAATGCTGGACTATATTTGCCTATTAGTTGAAAATGAGGGAAATGCCCAATTTCACCAGTTTTACCATTGAAAAATGTCGGGGATTTTATGCATTTTCCATGGAAATAAGGGGAATTATACTATTTCAAATTATTTAAAAAACTCATTCAAAAAGTCATATATTATTTATATTTATTAAAAAATGAAGAAATTCAAAGTAGTACACCAAAATAATAACCAGATGATTGAAATGAAATATAAATGTTTTACTGAAAAATTCTTGCATGGTGGAAGGATAACCAATTGGGATTTGGGACTAATTCTTTAATACTAAACTCTCCATAATCAATAACTTGCGTTTAGAATTTGAAAACATCTAAATAAAACTTACTCCTAAATATTTTTCACAAAAATATTTGAACACAAATTTCATAGAAAATTCTATGAATCTTTTCAGGGAGTTTCATTATAGGTCCCGACGTTGACAATTGTTGACTGAGAATTGTTTGACTTATTGTTGAAATCGCCTAAAAGTAAGCTGAGTAATTATAATGTTAAATAAATATTATAAATATATTACGATGAGTCAATAGCCAACAACGAAGGCACCTTTTAAACCCGTTACTAATGGGGAGACCCATGGGCAAAAGCCTGAGACATCTATTGTTTGGACACTGCCCTTGAAAACAATAAAAATAATTGAGTAAAAATAAACTGGTGCGAATTTACAATTAATACGTTTTTACACATGGTCAGTTGTATGTAAATAAATTAAATTCATGCGGGACTACAATCTACGCATAAAACTTAAGTCAGGGCCTTCCTTTCCATCGAACAGGTGATGCTATGTCATAATATCTAATTTTACTTGGCCTTTCCAAGGCACTGTCCCAAATAACGTGTCCACACCATGGACGATACCTATCCTAGCGATTCACGTAACCCAGTAATTGGTTCGCTCGCCCACCTCGACCTCCACGACCTCCCCCACCACTTCTTACGGCCTGCAAAAATAAGATTCACGATAATTTGACGCAATCGAATTTTGTTTCAATTAGTAAAAGTGTAATTGTGGATCGTGTAAATGTAGATTAATGCAATCTAATAATAATGGTTTGCAAGTATAAATGGAAGAACTCTCCCTGAAACAGATAAATACTCCTTGCCTATCTCTGGGTAAAATCATGGGGGGAACCTGACCTGCACAGTCTCTCAGGATGTCTTAAGTTGGATATGGAATATCCCCATTCCCTCCAGACATGGGAACTTTGTCTTCAGCAATGCTTTGCTAATATACTCTAATTTCAACAATTCAATATATGCCTCATTTGTTCTAATCAATAATGGTAACCCACGATGATAATAGGATCCCTCCATGGAACAATAAAAACTAAACCAATTTTAAATCGTTATTTTCCCCAGGATAAACAAACCCATGTAACAAAAGAAATAATTACTTTCATTAGTTTCATTTAACGACCCACTTAACTCTTAACCTCAAAAGCACGCACGTATATATACGAACGAAAATTTTGTGTACCGTATCAATTCGAAAGTGATTTTTGGGCGAGTGAGAGTTTTTCGGAGAGTGAGAGTTAAGTGAGAGCGAAGAAAAGGTCAGAGAGTGAAGGTTAAGATAGGGAGAGAGAGATCAAAGGTTTGGAGAGTTGAGAGCCAGTGAGAGCAATAGCTCGGAGAGTGAGAGTTGAGAGAGAGATCCAGAGCAAAGGCTTGGAGAGTTGAAAGAGGGTGATAGCAAAAGCTCAGAGTGAGTGTTGAGAGAGAGAGAGAGAGAGATCCAGAGCAAAAAGCTCAGAGTGAGAATTGAGAGAGAGCCAGAGCAAAAGCTCAGTGAGAGTTGAGAGAGAGCCAGAGCAAAAGCTCAGTGAGAGTTGAGAGAGAGAGCCAGAGCGCAAGCTCGGAGTGAGAGTTGAGAGAGCCAGAGCAAAAGGTCAGTGAGAGTTGAAAGAGAGAGCCAGAGCGCAAGCTCGGAGTGAGAGTTGAGAGATAGAGCCAGAGAACAAGCTCGGAGTGAGAGTTGAGAGAGAGGGAGATCCAGAGCACAAACTCGGAGATTTGAGAGGGAGAGAGAGCAAAAGCTCTGAGAGTTGCGAGGGAGAGAGAGCAAAAGCTCTGAGAGTTGACCCGGAGAGAGAGCAAAAGCTCTGAGAGTTGACCCGGAGAGAGAGCAAAAGCTCTGAGAGTTGACCCGGAGAGAGAGCAAAAGCTCTGAGAGTTGCCCCGGAGAGAGAAAGCCGAAAATGCTGAACAGGAGGATAGGCTACCTCGAGAAATTTCTGTCTATTCGTGTTGACAAAACAAACAACCAGAGGAGGTCATTTGATGAACCGCTCCTTTAGAGAGACATTCGTGTCTACAGTAAGACAGAAACAAAAGTAATTGTGATTCACAATGCAATACTTAATGATGACGTTGATCCAATGGTATACCCGATTTTGTTTCCTTTCGGTGACCGAGGCTGGAAGCCTGGTATTTTGAAAAGTAATGTACCACTTGCAAAACACGTTCATATAACGATGGAATATTATGCACACAGATTTTCTGTTCGAGACGAATTTAACCCTTTCCTTATGGGTGGTAAACTTACTCAGAAAATAGCTGTAGATGCATATGCGAAAGCAGAAGCCAACCGACTGCATTGGCTCCGAACACATCAAAAAGATTTGCGGGTCGAGATGTACACTGGACGTCTGGATCACATGGAAAACCGGGCAAACAGTGAAGGAATAAAAGCTGGGAAAGCAGTTATACTGCCAAGTAGTTTTATGGGAAGTCCCAGGAACATGCAACAGATGTATCAAGATGCTATGGCAATGGTTCGAAAATTTGGTAAGTCGGATTTATTTCTAACATGACTAACTTGACAACAAATCCAAGATGGAAAGAGATAGTCGAGAACCTACTTCCTGGCCAGAGTGTTAGTGACCGACCAGATTTGGTTGCGAGAGTATTCAACATGAAAATGAAGGAACTGTTGCAAAAAAATAAAGAAGGATAATGTACTCCGTGTAGTGGTTGCTTATGTTTGTACAATTGAGTACCAAAAACGATCCCTGCCTCACATTCACAGGCTTATAAATTTGCATGCAGATTATAAACCGAAAACCAGAGAAACTATTGACAAGTATGTATCGACAGAAATTCCGGAAAAGGAAAAAAATCCAAAACTCTACGATATTGTTTTGAAGAATATGATTCACGGTACGCGTGTAAACCTTTGTAATAGTTCACCTTGCATGGAGAACGGGAAATGTATCAAGGAGTTTCCTAAACGTTTTATCGATGAAACTGTTGAAAATGATAACGGATATCCTGTTTACAGAAGGCGGCAGGGTAGTACTGCTGTCATTAGTGGTAATTCGTTGATAATCGCTGGGGTTCCATATAATGCATACTTACTGGAGAGATTTAATTTTCATATTAATCTTGAAATTTGTGCAACATTTAGCAGCATCAAGTATGTCTTTAAATATGTTTACAAAGGATATGACTGTGCAAACATAGAAATTGTTGAAGTAGTAGGAGGACAAGAGATTTTGAATCATGACGAAATTAAATCATACTCAGACTCTAGATATGTTTGTTCTGCAGAGGCGCTGTGGAAACTGTTTGGGTATAAAATGCATGATCAATCTCATGCAATAATTCGGTTGCAAGTACACTTGCAAATTTTCATAATGTTTATTTCCCAGACGGTCAAGAAGAATAAGCTCTTCAAAAAAAGACTCCGAATATGCCAGGCAATTTCTGTACACGGAAATTCCCAATAACTTTGTATTCAAGAAACATAAATGGGAACAGAGGCACCGTAATTACGACGGAGTAATTGCACGAATGTATTCAGTAAGCCCTTCTGATCCTGAGAAGTATTACCTTAGATTATTGCTGCTGAATGTAAGAGGAGTAATGAGCTTTGTTAACTTACGATAAATGAAACTGTACATAGTACGTACAAAAAGCAGCTAAAAGTTTAGGACTTCTTGCAGATGACAGTGAGTGGGAAAAGGCACTAAATGGAGCTGTGCAGTATGCAATACCAGCATGTTTATGACAACTGTTTGCTTACATTTGCATTTTTGGGACTCCTCAAAATTCTTTGGGAAACATTCAAGGCTGCATTAATTGAAGACTTGGAGTTAAGAAATCACGATATAATTCGTTCAGAAAACATAGCTCTTGCCGAAATACAGGATATACTTATTCTTCATTGTAAAACAAATGAGAATTTTGGTTTGCCTATTCCTGTTCATGTTGCTCAAGATTTAGTAGAGTTTGACTCTCAACTTGAGCGAAAAATTGGAGAAACGAAGTATGCAAAATTAAATACCATGCAAAAATATACGTTTGACTTGGTAATTACAGTAATTGATGATGACAGAATTCAGCAAAGATTTTTTAATGGGATGGCATTGGAGGGTCCGGTAAATCCTATACGTTTAATGTTCTTCTGAACACATTGAGGGAGAGGCGATATAGTACTGCCATGCTCAAGTACTTTCATCATGCTTCTAGTATTTCAGCTAATTTGTTAAAAGGAGGCAGAACAGTTCACTCTTTATTTAAATTACCTGTGACGTTTCGGGAGACATCAGTTTCTAATATTAGGGGAACATCTATTGATGCAAAAAATTTGAAAGCAGCCAAGCTGATACTGATTGATGAAATAACAATGTTGTCCAATCTCATTTTAAATGAAATGGACAGATATTTAAAAGAACTTATGCGGTCATCTAGCCCGTTTGGAGGAAAAGTTATTCTTTTAGGAGGGGATTGGAGACAGTGTCTCAATGTGGTTAAGCATGGAAACCGCGTTAGAATCTTAGAATCGTGTCTGCTAAATATTCGAATATGGCCATTGTTTAGACAAATCAAACTAACAGAAAATATGAGGACAGAATCAGACCAAATTGATTTTTCAAATTGGTTACTGAAACTAGGCAATGGGAATTTATTAAATTCAGTAGGTTTGCCAGAAGATAAGGTAGAAATACCTCCTGGGCTCATTTGTGAAGGATCTTTAGTAGAACAGATATTTGGAATACGCTTCAGCGCAAATGACTCAATAAGTTTTACTAATAGAGCCATATTATGTTCAAAAAATGATGACACATTGAAACTTAATGACGATGTTCTAGCTAGATTGGATGGTGATGAAAAAACTTATTACAGTGTGGACTGTTAATCACAGATGATGTACCGGAAAAGCTTAACTTTCCCGAAGAGTTTCTTCACTCTCTAACCCCGGCTGGCATGCCTCCGCATAAACTTACATTAAAAGTTGGAACAATTGTTATGCTATTAAGGAATTTGAATACACGGAAAGGTTTGTGTAATGGAACTAGACTAATTGTTAAGAATTTACCTAACAATGTGATCCACGCTGAAATCTTGACGGGAAGTGCTCAAGGCGACATGGTATTCATTCCTAGAATAGATTTGATTCCTTCTGATACTGATATCCCATTTACACTTAAACATAGACAACTTCCCATCCGAATCAGTTTTGTGATGACAATTAATAAAAGTAAGGGACAAACATTTGATCGTCTGGGAATTTATTTGCCATCCCCAGTTTTTACACATGGTCAGTTATATGTGGCATTTTCTAGAGCCACGTCAGCTAGAAAAGTGAAAGTCAAAATTGTTGATACCGACCAACAAGGTAAGCTAATTGAGGGGAGCAACTCAATATTTACTACCAACGTTGTTTTTAAGGAGGTTTTCAATGGTTATGTTAAATAAATTGAATTCATGCGGGACTAACTCCTAGCCGCGATCTACGGATCAAACATTGGGCATGGGCAGGGCCTTGGTGGGAAGTTTGCCAAGAGCCCTCAACCATGATTTCTTGATGTGATGTAAACTATGTGAAGCGTTATTTTGCTGGAATGGAATTACACTAGATTATATTGCCCGGCGGAGCTGGATGCCTTTCTATGTAATCCCTTTATACTAGATTAAATTGCCCTGCGAAGCGGGCTACCTTACTAGTAATCAATTAAAGGGACTGAAATCCAAATATTACCTACAAGGAATGATGTCCAAAATTTCAAGGATTTCTAAAACTTCAGTAATATTCACTTCAAGAAATGGTCAAAATGCCCAGTGTCATTAATGCCCAAATAGACTTTTCAAATGACCGACCCTGGCTACTAGTAGCAATAAGACACGGATCTGGTTAGAAACTAACAAACGTATATTTGTCTCATAATACGCCTCAAATAATTTTAATGTTACACTTTCAATGTAGCTAATTAAATTTCGCCTCAAGAACCTGCCATGTGAAATTCTTTTTTGATGAGCTCTATTGTATTAGTCGATATATCGATCTGACTGATACTTTACGTTTTATTTCTTTATTAGAATTCTGGGACGAATTTATTAAAAGCGTTAAAATGTAACAACCACCAGTAATCAAAAATGCATTTGGCTCTTTTATTGATACGAGTATCCATATACAAAGGAGCAAGATTTACACCAAACTCCAGTGTTGGCAGGTCTTAGCCATCCCAGTGGGAAGTCTTGAAGTACCCAAAAATATTCGGGTACAGCATTCACGGGTACATATATTTTACATAGTGATACCCGTATCTATTGGGTACTTTCCGATTGCCACTGAGTGAGTACCCGTACCTGTATCCACTTTATTGTCTAAAATCCTGAGTACCGCGGTAGTACCCGCGTATTTGCGAGTATGCAACTTGTGTACCCGGGTAGTACCCATACCAGAACCCGTACCAATTTACCCGAGTATTACCCGTACCCAATCCGAGCACTGATGTAAGATGTAAAACTAAATGTAACTTGGTGGTATAATTATTGAAGACACTAGTAATCGTGTTCATGCAAACCACAAACTGCATGTCATCTCCTCTTGGTTCAGGCAGTAGGACATCTGAAATTTTGATTTTTTTCAAGTTTGACAGGGGGGACCCTTACGCGCTTGAATTTTTGCATGTTAAACTCATAAGAGAAATGTATTTTCGCAACTCGAACAAAACCCAAAGTTCAGATAAAGGACCCTATATAACTATACGTGTGCACGGACGGGACTTGATTCCTTTCAATGCACCAACTGTAGGCAAAATGACTGCGAAGCTGTTGGTCCATAAATGATGTCATCAAAATTGTGTATATTTTAAGACCCCCTCATACTACTATCACTTCCTGTCATCAAATAGTGTACTGAAGGACCCACCTATGATGATGACGTCAGCAAGATTGAACGCACTCCAGAATCGGCCAAAAATCATGCATGTCTTACCTTTGTTAGGTGGAAACCATTGCGATACGATTTTCACGCGTATGGAGGAGGAGACAATTTTCGACTGGAGGAGCTGTGGGTAAATAATTTACTAACAAGACATGCACAATTTTTGGGCGATTCTGGAGTATTTTCAGGCTCTTTCAACGTTGTAAATTCAGTGTGGTTTCTGCGCTTTCAGAATGAGTATTCATTAGTATCTTCGCGGTTCATTCTTCTCAACAGCTTTAAAATATTCCGATTCATGCTTAGTTTTTTCATTTTGAAATGTTTCAACAATATTTAATTTTCCAGACAGACTATTATTTGTATTTTTTGTATTTGTTTATTAAGGTCCTCTAGGCTTTCGCCCATGACCCGCAATTATTTCAGATTACAATTGTTTACAGTATGGTTTCAGACAGACTATTATGTCGAGTCGGAAGTGATTAAAAGATGAATGAACAAATTAATTAATAAACTTCTTGCGTTTTAATAATTTTGCTTAAAATGCGGAAATTATCAATTATTAATATGTTGCTTACACTTTAACACAATGTAATTACCTTACTGAGATAGTTGGATTAATTACTGATTTAAGGAGTATACATACGTAATGTGCGGACGCAAAAGGATCGCTGTTCATACACAGAATGCATTTTATAGGAAAGGGATAGGCATGCTACTATTGTAACCTATATAGTAAAAAATAGGTAGGCAGCTTGAGCAGGCTTGACAATACTATGTCTATATATACAGGGATCGAGAGTTTTCCATTACTTTAAATAGGCTATGTAGGATGTATTCTTAGTTCCCATTTGTAGGAAGGCTCGGTTATAGGAATGCGGACATATATGTGCATCTTTGATTTCGGTTTTTTTTTTTAAAATTACAGTATAAATTTGCCCACATTCAAGATTTTTTGTCACTATGGGCCCACTCTAATGTGATCATTTTTAGAAGATTAAAACGACAAGACTGCATTAGTACCACAATTTAAAATTAAAAGATGTGCCACATTACAGTGGGCCCGTCTTCAAAATCGAGGTAATAATCGAGGTAATAAAAACGGGTAAACGGGCAAGTGTGCTAAAACGTACACACGCAGGATTGACTTCTGGAGGTAAGAGGCGCGCTGTCATGCAGCGTAATGAGTATGTAGCCCTTGCATGTACACAAACAACCGCATGGCGCAGCTCCACGTTCGTTATTCCCTCAAGCCAAATAGTCCCACTTATTTCTTGCTACTGTATATGTTTTATATGGTTGGTTCTACAGCAATCAAAATTGATGTGAGGGTTTCATAGATGTAGGTTTTTTTCCCACTCGCACTCACACTCGCACTTCCATAAAGAAAAATCCACCACTCCTACTCGTGCCCACTCATAGTCTGTCTGAGAATGTAAAACTCCTACTCCTACTCTCAGCGCTAACTTCAAATCTCACCACTCCTACTCACCACTCGTGAGTTACTCAATGTTTTCATCGAAATATTTGCAAATATTAAGACAAGTTTTCCTTATCATTAAAAAAGCGAATATTAAGCAAAAAATGCATGACTTGTACATACATAAGTCGGCATTCCATACAATTGTTTGTATGATATTATGAAATATTTGGCAATAACCGCCAATCTTTTAATCGTGGCAACGCTAGCTTTATGCGGTTAATACAATGGTACGAGAAATAGCTAGTAGCAAAGCATGCTACTCCTACTCCTACTCTTTTTCTATGCTACGATTTATACCACTCCAACTCACGACTTTTTTGGCGCCTTCACTCCTACTCTTTGCCTTGCTACTCTCCTGTGAGTGTGAGTAGGAGTGTGTTGAGTGCACTCGTCACTCGCGAGTAGCCTCCATGTATGGAGGGTTTACCACGATATTTGAAATACATGTAAAGTTCCGCGCGTTCATAGTTCAATGGCCTCACACAACGCCCAAAAGGTGGCATGCCAAGCACTTCTTATTATTAACGAGCACTACCTATCAGTTTATTTAAAGCGCTACTCTTAATATCTGTATAAGCACGCACGATTTTGGCATACAAATTTTGGCATACAAGTCTCTACGACAGGGCTTGATTCGTAAGCCGTTTGGCTTTTAATTTCTACAATCACACTACCACCTCTTCAAGTAATTGTACCTGTGAAGCACAGGTCTTTTACTAGTTACATATACTTTGCACAGAAAAAACCTAACTATCCCCTTTGAAAAAATCATCTGTGATCAGCACTACGTGATAAGTCACCAGGGGGCGAAGCGCCGGCGGAATGTGGTAACAAGGGTTATTAACAGTAATGTGGTGTACAAGGAAACGTATTTAATTTTCCCCCGTACTGGTCACATTTATATGTACTGGGCAAAGATGTAAACTGAGACAATAAAAAATGGTTTATACATGTGCTTCCTTGTATCTAGTATTACATTCAGTACGCTACGCATATAGTAAATTGTGCAAAACGTTTCATATTCGATTTTAAAACACCATGTACAAGTACTCCCGACCTCCACCGGTGGTTAGAACACACAATTCAATGTAAACAACAACGCAAGCTGTACTCCCCAATGTGAACACATATGTATTACTGAGTTTATACGTGACCTTATTTAATTTTCTGAGGTCAAACGAATGACACGATGTCATTCAAAAACAATAGAGTTCTTCCTGTTTGCATGACCTGTCCCTGTAAAAATTTGGTAGTGTGTAGTAGCAAAGGTTCTGCAGATATAGTGCGGACAAGACAACCTCTACAGACAGGCAGACAGCCAAACAGCCCGACCTTCGCAATAGGGACTCTCGCTTCGCTTCGCCCCTAAAAAACAAACCCTACTATAGATAGCGCAGGGAGGGCGTGGGAGGTTAATACCGCAAGCTACTAATTAACCTCCTAGTGTCTATACGTATGTATTTGCATGCGTTTTGTGACCTCGTTAAATTTTTTGAGGTCAAACGGATTTAACTTTTATTGTACCTTATCTGTTCCTGCAAAACGTTTGAATTACCTGGTGTCATCATCATGGTAGCAGACATGCCGCCACGAACTGCAATTCAGTTCAATTACCTTGTAACCTTGACATAATTACATTTTGTTTTCCACTACAACTAGAAACAGAAGCTTAGATTTAATAAAATTCAGATATGCCATACAAGCTCTACCTTTACATTTAGAGCCTCAATGGATGGGTAAATTATAATTTGTTAAGTGAATCTTCCCGAACATTGAAATAAGTAAATTGAAGTGATTTTCGATTATATAATATTCAATGTTTATTCACTGAACTGTAGGATATGCAGAGCCACGGACACGAAGTTTATGACAACGATTTATCGAATGGAAAACTTATCCGGGATATGAGTTGTACAAAAACTCGTGTTACTTTTAAAATGAGTGAATAAACGGTACCGCTATGAATTAAACCTTATTCCGAAATGAAACAACTAAGACTGACTTATTGTAAATGTTAATATATGCATGTATTTAATAACAAACGTGGTGTAAAAAAGAATGGTAGCACATACATATTAAATGCAAGATTGGAATCTACCATTATAGTATCTACAATTATTACAGAATTCAAACACTTACATCGTAAATACATCTGCAAAAAGAAACAAATTATAAACAGGACGAGATCCGAGTATGGTTACAATTTCCTTATGCTTAAATTCATTTGATTTCTTCCAACTCGATGGATTTGCCCAAGTAGGTCTCTCTGCCTTGCAAGGTTAAAGATGAAAAACAAAGAAAACTGCAGAGATAATCCTTGACATTGTTAGGACAAAATTTGTTAACACATAATTTAGTAATTTCATTTCTATAATTTACGTTGAGTACACTAGATTGGTTGGCAACCGATGCTCCCTCTTTTTTAGGACACATAACATTATAGTTCATACTAGCTCCACGCAACTGGTTTCTACCGAAGAATTAATTTTGAAGGAGGGTAACGACCGAATTGGAAAGAGAGGCAATCCAACAAACGACAATTTTCATACTTTGGGGTGGATGGGTGACGGAATTCAAGGGAAGAGCGACAAAATTTTTCATCTTTCTAGTTGTCATCATGGAATATTAACTTTTTGGTAAAACGTTTCGGAAGGCGATATTTTAAATTAGTGGACGACGTTATTCAGGTATTTACTGCCACATCCCGTGAAAATATAAACCGACTCTTCCTAAATTTAATAACAACGACTTTTTCACGTCCCCATCTTAGTTGACGATTCTTTAGCATTTATCTTTTGTCTATTGGAACCAGCCACGTAGACAACAGATGATTCTAGTTGAGTTGTTGTCAAAAAATTTTGCCAGTCTGAATCAAGAGTGAAACCTAGTTGCTCTTTTACGAAGTCCGTGGACACATGTGGCCGGTAACTGTACATCAGATAATCATTTCATTTAAAAAATTAGCTCAATACTCAAATGAATGCGAAACACAAACCATTTTCAAAACGGTTTCAAAACAACTTTATAGTTATATGTATTTACAAAATGTGCTCAAATGTTTCAAACGCAATAGAAAACAAAATCAGTTAAACCCTGCGCAAAATTGGACCCACTACTAATACTGCAAGATTTCCACAAATTAAATCTACAAATAACTAAAACCATAGATAGCACAATAAAATAATCAACTCGTAATATGCAGCCTTAAACTGTTTGCAAACAAACAGCAATGTATGTAATTCAACGAAGGACCGACTAAACCCGAGGCCCTAATATTTTCGGCCACCAAACGTGAGTAATAAATCGCTATTAAAAAACCATGAAACGATAAATCCTATTTTAATAATATCTAGAACGGGAGCTAATAATTTTTTCCCCTCCAATAATTTTAAAAATCTAGGTCAGTTCAGCAGTAATAAGCTTAAATGTCCAAAGACACGAATAAATCCAGTGTTTTGGAATTCAAGGAGGAACGCGGGAAGATAATTTAACATGCATACAAATGTCAAACGTGATACAGTCAAATCTCGCTATAACAAATCGCTGTATAGCGGATTTTAGATATAATACATGTGCATAACTCGGTCCGCTTTATTTCGCCATATTCGCCATATATTGCAATATTTTGCAGGCCGGTTTGTTATTGTGACCCCCTTGGGGATATTTAAAATCTTTTTGGTCGACCCACCCGTTTGACCTGTAACGGTCAACATATTTTCTACGAGTTTCGTCAATTACCCCGCAATGTTCAGTGACCCGCCTGCAAAATGTGAAGTTAATCCGTCCATAATTGCCGAAGATACTTCATGCCTTTGAAAAACTTTCCGTTGACCTAGCACGTTAACCATTAGAGTAGCGCCTAAAGTATTTTGGTGGGACGTTTATAGGGGTTTACAGAGATTTCACGAAATTTTGATTTGTGCGGGATTTTTGCGAAAGAAAGCAGACGGCGTTATACATCATGTGCAAATAAAGGATAATTTTTATCGCCTAAAAAAATTGGATGTCCGCTACGCATGCGTTATGTCGAGATTGGACTGTAATATGCTTTTCTGTTTTTCCTTCATTTAGGTCTTGCATATAAGCAGGAAAACAATGCGTACAATATTCATCACAAGAAGCAAAGCAAAATCCCCGACAGATTTTCTTTAATGTAAGTCTACAAATTCTATCTGCCAACTAATCATATATATAATTTGTACTCCACGTAGGAACGGCTTTTGTGCATAATATCATTCCTATGTGACGAACAAAATGTTTAGCCTTATGTACGTTCATAAATTATGAATTTTCATTCACCAAAACTAAATAGAACAAAGGAACCAAAAAGAACATCTTAGGTATCACTTACGACTTCAGGATAACCTTGAGAGCATACTTTCGCTCACGATTAGCAAACCAGTCGATAAGGTAACCTGACATTTTAGGCGAGCTTCCATACAATTTAAAGAATTTGGAATAGTTACCCAAAGCCCAGGCAGATCTAAGGTTTAATGCATGCCGAATGCATTCATTTTCTCGATCTGAGGGTGATAATGACGCCATCACACTGCCAAGATCTGAAAGATCAAAAAATAGTCGCACCTGATTTTCACGCATTCACAATGGTTTCGTAATTTTGTTCAAATTAAGTGGTGGCACTAAACAATTACCCAATGTATTTGCAGTGAAAATATAATACAAAATCCTATAGCCAGTAAATTCGACTTTGTTAGCACAGGCCTCTGGAACTGATTTGTATAGTTGACCTAGCTGTGACTGACATTGATTAAATTCTTCGTGATCACCTTTTTCTAGGGCTATGTACGCATGAGTTTCATAAACTCTTACTGTGAAATCATTTCTAATTCTTTGAACAGTTAGATCTTGCCGAATTGATTTTAGTTGATCACAAGCGTAAAAATAATCTTGATTTTGTTTCCATTTACTCTTTACCAATTCCAAAGATTTTTTCAAGATTTTTATAGGTCGGATGGATGCCGCATCAGGAGCCTGAAAAAATAATTTCAAAACATGACATGAACACGATAATAAAATATGGTGAAACATTTTTATATATATGAAAATAATTATCTGTACCGTTGTCAATCGCAAATAACGCTTTTCCAAATCCGTACATGTTCCTACTACTCTCGATAGCTCCCACGTCTCCTCCTCTGTTTTATTATTAGCTGGATTAGTATCTATAGCCCAAGGAACACCTTTGCCATCTCCCACAAATCCACCGAGCCGACTTCTCATGGTTCCAGCTTTCACCTTACTTGGTTTAGAAGCATCTAAAAAGATTTCACAAGCGATATTTGACCAACATTGGATTTTGTAGGCAAAGTACATGTCCTGGGCCACAACCACAAATACCATTAAATACTGTACAGAGTGGAGCAACATTATAGCAAATTTTCCAAAAATGTTTTGACATGGAACTTGCACTTACGATTATTTTGAAATTATGAAATTTGAACCGTCTTTGTTAATAAGAATTACTTGCCCCCACAGGAATAACAGAGTAGTTTTTAACCTACTCACACATTAGAGTTTTAGTATTACAATAGTACGTAAGTATAATACAATGACAATTTGCTGGATTTGTTTCAAAAGGCGGATCTGCAGGGCTACGGGATGAACGTTCCAACAAACCTTCAGGGCTGTTTGGTCAACAAAGTGAAACTTTACATCCACCGAATTTTCGGAGTTACAATCCAACCGGATGTGCTCAAAAGGTTTCACGGTTCCGTTTGCAATTGTAACGTCAACCTCGTTAAAATAATTAAAGGAGTGACTAAATTTTCGAGGACAAATTCACACCCACTTGTAATATGGGAACGTAAAAGTGGCAGGGACTACAGTAAAGGTAATCAAAATGACCTCCAAGGGCACGGGGTCAAACCGGGGGAAAGTGGCCAAATACCGTAAAGTTTCCATAGTTTTTACAATGTCATGTAGTTTACGATGGCACAACACGGCTTTTCTGCTTATGGTTAAATTAATTAATCCAGATAGTAACCTACTTATAATGACTAATAATAAGTCCCTGAAGTTTGGAAATAATCCCCTGCGAATTCATTTCGGTTTGGAAGCCCCAAGTTTGAAGCAATGTACTGACTCAAATTTTTCACCTACAATCATGAAATTTGGTACACTGGTACAAAAGTTCACTTTATGTGTACAAAAGGTCACACACGAGGGCTACGTCCAAGCGCTGTGAAAACGCGCGAACCAATTTTGCTATAATTTTGCCCTATTCTCTGTATACTGGTAGCCAAAAAATCGATTTACTCTCTTTAGCGAAGCGTGCAGCTCTTGCATTCATCCGATCATTTGAGATGCATTCTTCTTCAACCCTCATTTGTCCGAATTCGCTGTATATGTGCGGCGTTTTGGCGTTCTTCTCACTACAACATAAAGACCACAGCAAACCATACAATATAATCGTGTCCTGTCCCTATGGAATCAAAGCAACGCTGACAGAATTTACTAACAACAAACTCACTTGCTCTTATTTGCTTTCTTCAGCTTATTTTTGAGGGCACGACGAGCCTTTGCAATTAATTTCTGATTCAACTTCGTTCCCAGGGTTTTAGATGAGGATAATTCTTGAGAACCTTGACACCTATCTCGATCTGGTGAGCTCGAACTGCTGTCAACGTAGAGCTCCCTTTTAAATAAATACAAAACAATATGTTAAGTGATATCGGCTAATCATTTTTGCTTTTCACAGTTGTAGATTGTTACTACACTCAAGAACGACATCTGTAACAAGTAACATATTCGAACTCGAATCTATGTATAAAATTAACACATGCACCCTTGCCAAATAAGGTTTTATAAAATGAGTATTTACCGTTTCCGCCTTTTTTGCAGCCGGTGGCTGTAACTTGCATCACTTCCACTGGACGAGGACCTAGACGATCCAGAACTGCGACGAGACCTAGAGCGAGATTTAGATGAAGAACGCGACCTAAACCTACTTGGGGATGAAGACCTACACCTAAACCGAGTTCTAGCGCCGCGTCCTCCGACTCCCCTTGAAGGCTTTTTACGACCAATTTTCTCTTTTCGTGGACTGGAAGCACGACTTGCATCAGGGTCCGCTCCACGACCACGACCACGACCACGACCCCCCCCTCGACCACGACTTTGGTCATTTATACCTTTGCCATTTTCCACTGGCTTCTTTTGACTAACCTGTATCTTTCCTTGCAAAGCTGGAGCAAAGGGCAGCAGGCTAGCACGACCATCAGTCATCCTGATCGAATTTAAAGATTTCGTTAAGTGACGGAAGGCACAAGTAAATATTAAGTCTTAAAAACTATTTAGTACTTACATCGGGAGGGGTTCTAAGGTCCAGTCTTTGGTCTGGAGTATTCCTTCACTGGCTGCCCTGGTAATCTTGCCTTTTAGAATAATTTCAACACGATCCTTATCCACATCATTTGCACATAAGCTAAAACAACGATCCACATAAAGCCTGCAAAAAACGGTTCATGTTTTTAATTTCACGTTTGCGATGACAACAATAATGGTACGATCAAAATTCTGTCAAGCCAATTAACTGTGCCAAGTTTATCTCATTTAGTCACACCAACAGTATTTTTACATCAATAACTTACTGCAAACTTGGTGGCCATTTCTGAAAAGCTGCGTCCGTGTTTGCCTTAGAGGGTTCCCTAACATTCTGCTGTGTTTGGCTAATATTATTAGAATTTTCAGATTTAGGACGAGCCTGAACCTGCGAACTTTGATTCTGCCCTGAGCTACTATTGCCAATCATACTATTTTTAGTTTCGCTTTGCTGAGATTGCGATGAAGATGTAGAAGACTGAGATGACCAAGGATAAGCAGAACCAGTCGCTACAGATGGTGACTGGTACTGTTTATACTGATTCTGTGGTTTGTTAAATTGATTAATGTTGTAACCGTAAGCAGAAAACGACGAAGATGAAGATCCGGACTGACTGTCAGTGCTAGCATGAAAATTCTTGTTAGTATTTGACTTGGTTAGAGAGTTCGCCGCAGGGATGACGGGTGGAGGTTGAAGAATTGGGGGTGGTGGTGGAGTCATTTGAGGTATTGCTTGGGATTGAACAGTGGCATCATTTGAAAAGCTCATACCCTGGAAGCCAATACTCCCCTGGTAAATAAAATTTAACAATATCAGATCATAAACAGTACACCACTAATTAATGAAAATTAAAAAAATCCACATATCATTCAAAGGCTTACGAAAGTTGCGTATTGATTGTAAGAGCTGAACATTGGTGGGGGCACGTAACTGAAACAATCAAGATATTTCATGTAAACAAACATAACCCCATACGCAATTAACGTTAAATGAAAAAGTACCACGATTTGTTCACCTTGCAAGTCTAATATGTCCACAAGAAATATACTTAGATACGTTAATTAAATATACTTAATTTATACATATATACGCAAATCATTACATGCCAACTTCAAATAATTTTCAAACAATTTCAGACACTTACGGATTAAACCCATACGGCATACTCCATGCATGGGCCCCGGGAAGCTGAGCATTGCAAGAGTAAGTATTCGTCGAAGAAGCCAGCTTTCGAGCCGCCTCTGCTGCTTTATTATCCTCAATACTCGTATTCATATTGTAGTATGACTATTTTTACTACCACAAAATAAACTTGGATCTCCCCAAATGAATTACAATAGAAAAACAAAATATTTTTCAAACTGGAAGCTGATGTTCTTCTAGTTCTAGTTTTCTCACCTTCTTATTCGCTAATCGCAAGACTTCTGACAGCCTCACGTGAATACAACCCTTCCTGATTCTAATTTTTAATATTACTATGAAGTTAAATGTAATCAAATAATGTTCTCCATAAAAATAAGGCTCTTCAATGAGGCCTTAACCAACTACAATTGTTAGTAGTGGCTAACTAAAATCAAGTTTAGTTTCTGTTATCTAGAAAATAGTTCCTTTTCCTTTCCTGAGCCTATTACAATCGTGATTGTTAATCCTACTCCTTCTAATATACCATCTCGAACTTCTTAGAATGATTCTGTATGAATTGAAAAAAACTATTTAACTGCAAAATAGATGTAAAGAACTTTAACTAATTAATAATAAATAGTACTGTAGAAAACATTGCAATATAATTCCAGTTGCTGTAGTAACTACTTGTAAATTGACAAACGCACTCGTTGATTCCCAATAATTCTCCGGAAACAACCCTCCGGCAGTAAAAATGAGTATGCAAAATAACGCTACGAAGAAGGTAGTAATCCCCGTTAAATACTTTCTTGGAAGAAAGGGCACTAGAATCGCGATGATACAGTTTTAGCAATTAACGTCAAAACCACTCGCAAATCCTACCTAAACCTGGATAAAAAATGCAGCAAACGAAGGATGTTCTTGATTCATTACCCGAGTTCTCAACCAAAGAGCTAATTTGTAATCATGTACTTACTAATAACATACAATAATTTAATAGTTTAAGCAGGTACTACACAAACTATTCGTAAAGTGTAAATAGGCTCGAAAAGAGCTCCGATTATGTATAAAGATATTAAGTGAAAATATTGAGGATTTCCTATTATGGATGGTTATATTTAACACATCAAAGTCCAACTTGGCTGGGGTTGGTCCACAACGCAACACAACACTTCGTCAGAGAATTATTTAGCAAGACCAGTAATAAATACTGGCGGAGACTAATAATAGTTGTGCACATCCATCCGTGAATATGGAAATCTTGCTTGACTCCTTTGAAATTATTTCAATCTTGTTCACAAAACTGGAAAAACTAAAATATGAACTGATGGTTTGAGAAACTGAAATAACGATTATTATTATCTGGATTGGTCTGTCTGAACCTCAACCCAATACTCGCACTTCCATTATGGATGACGATGGGATCCTGAATTCCTGAGAAAGTAGTGTTAGCGGCTACCGCGAGTAGTAGCAACTAATTCCAAGTATAGAGTGGATGTATGGACGTGATGTGTAACAATATTCACAGATGACGCAATCTTCTTGACATAGGCTTCTAGTTACAATTTCTTCTTTAACAATGTAATTGATCATAATGAAAGCTACGATACATTTCCCACATTGCTTTCACTACATACACTTCCATTTATTCTACACCTGGTACATTACATTGTACCAGGCACTTGAACCTCGGATACAGCTGTATTGGAAATTGTATAACACTACCACCTATACAAACAGCGATTCCTGAGAGATACGCCTCCAATCCTTCGAGGTACTACCTACAAAATAGCTTAGTCACTGCATCAGGAATATTTTCGGTATTAATCCATATCAATACACGGAAGTTGCACCAAGTATATTTTAACACCACCGAGAACATAGTTGGTATTATTTGAAGACAAACTAGTGCCGACAAAGAGAAATCAGAAACCACCTCGCTTACATATTCATGTATTAAATTCCACCATAGATCAATTCCACAACTTATGAATAAACCCATAGCATTTTAATGTCTATTTACTAATTCAAAACATTTTCAGCTGGTATTAATACCATGCAAATTCATGGCTTCATTAAAACACTCGGTGTAGCTTACGGGATTGCTCATTGTCAGAAAAATTAAATTCAATTAATACCAAGTCACCGGTAGAATCAAAACATGCTATTCTATCATGTCAGCACCCGTTTCAGAAAAATTAGTACCAGCAATATTGCTGTTACATTCGAAATACACTCGGTCCAGCTTACGTGATTTGTCATTGTTATCCCCAGTTTGTCTTCAATTACTACCAACTAACATACCTGGTACTTTTTCCTTTCGCTCAAACCCCCACCACAAGCCGAAGAACCAATCTTTCTAACATGCCCTTTAACAACGTCATTTTACGGATCAGTAACTGTCTGGTAAATATATATAACTTGTCTTGTTGTCTTTATTCGCTCTAATGCCAAAATCTAATAATCCTAATAATAAAACCATTTTGAAGTACCAGTCATTTTTTTAGCAATAAGTTTCATTTTCTACGACCTAAAATCGAATGTTTAACATTCGGGGAAATAATGCTCACAGAATAGTTTACTCATGCGCATTAAAAGCTGAAACGTTATTCTTGTTCTGCTATGCTTGCTCGTCAGGTCCCGTTATACACACGCACGACGAGTGGTCGGACCAATTCAGTTCAGAACCGAAATTTTCAATTCAATTCAATTCGGTTCAGTTTGGTTCAATTTTATTTTAATTCAGTTTACTTGATGACTTGAACTGGGCGGTTCAGTTAACTCGCGTGAATTGAACTGAACTGCAGAATGTGAACTGCAATTCAAACGATTCGTTAATGCCCCTTACCATCTAAATAATGAGACTACAGTTATGCAACTATAGTCTAACAATTTCGTCCCACATTTCATACACGCTTACCATATAACGATCAATTGTTTGTCTGATCAATTTTCGTAAACATGCTAGTAAAATATTCGTTGCAAGTATTTCTAAACAATAATTTATTGATAAATATTATTGAATGGGGAATCATATTTCAGAATTCATATTGGGACACAAAATATCGTGCTACCAAAATTATATAATGGAAGAACCAGAATCTGCGAATCATTTTAGTTCAGAGGAAAATGTGCTTGAAGAGAAGAATTAAACCAGTGCTCGGACTGGTTACGGGTAATACTCGGGTAAATGGGTATGGGTACTGGTATGGGTACTACCTGGGTACAGAAGTTGCGTACTCGCAAGTACGCGGGTACTACCCGGGTACTCTGGATTTTACAGTAGAAAATGAAGTGGGTACAGGTACGGGTATGGGTACTCACTCAGTGACAATCGGGTAGTACCCAATAGATACGGGTATTACAATGTAAAATACCTGTACCCATGGGTGCTGTACCCGAGTATTTTTGGGTACTTCAAGGATTCCTGCTGGGATGGATTACTATGGCTAACAATAAGACCTGCCAACCGTGGAGTTGCTTGTTTCTTTGTATACAGATACTTGCGTTAGTGACAGAGCCAATGACTTCATTTCATTTATGATTGCAATCTAACGCTTCTAATGATTCCTCTCAGATCTAATAAAAAATGGATAGTCAGTCAGATTGTCTGTTTATCGACTGAAACAATGAAGCTCATCAAAGAATTATTTCATGGTACAGGACCAATGAAGCTAATTAAATTTAATTAGCTTCATTGGAAGCGTGGCATTACAATTATTTAAAGACGCTCTACGAGATAAGTTCGAAATAAATATACATTTATTAGTTTCGAGCCAGATCAGTTATTTAATGGTACAAGTACCCAGGTTTGCCCATTTGAAAACTCTGAGGCATCTTGTGCATGCAATTTGAGCATTTTCAATTCTGGGCATTTATGACACTTTGAATAGTTATACAATTCTGGAATGGAAAATATTATTCACTGCAGGCATTATGTATATTTCAAACAAGAAACAAAATAAAAAAATAATAATATTAAAAATAAATCATAAATGAACTTAAATAATTTTTTAAACAATTTGAAACAGCACCCCCTAACATCCCCTTAACACCTAGAGTAATTCCCAAAATCCGGGGCATTTTTAATGGGGGTCAAAACTGAACAACTTAAACAGTTTCAGCTGAACAGGCAAATGTCTTCTGGCATTTTCAATCGGCCAAACTTCCAGTACCCGAGTAATACCCGGGTACAAACAATAGATACTCGAGTACGGGTACAGGTTTTGGGTACATTATGGGTACGGGTAAATTGTGGGTACAGGTACTACATTGTAGTTTCAAGTATGGGTACGGGTACTGAAATAATTTACCCGGGTACTCGGGTATAGGTACAGCATTTTGCCGTACCCGATATTCGGGTACGGGTATGGGTACGGGTACACAGTTTCTGTACCCAGTCCGAGCACTGAATTAAACACATATTAAGCCAGAATGAAAGATTAATTCACTTGAATGCCAGATTTTTGTTCATATAATTATGGCAATATAACTTGTTAACACCGGAAAATAAAACGTCTCTGAAGGGTCCTCCTTTTGCAATGATAATGATATTCGAGGCCCACTTTAGAAAATTTTAAAAGACTAGTAAAAGCGTTACCGTGACCAAACGTGATCGAACGCAAACTCGTTGGAATTCTGCTTTTCCCGCTTGAACTGAATGGTTCATGGTTCAATTCAGTTCGTAGACTAAAACTGAATTGAAATGAACTGAAATTTGTCAAACTGAATTGAACCGTTCTTGTTCAATTCAATTCAGCGTATAAACTGAATTTAATTGATTTTTTTGAACCAAACTGAACCAGTCCGACCACTACACACGACCAAAAAGCATGTCCCGTTCCGAGTACAATGGGGACAATTCTTTTGTCCCCGTCCCGTCCTGAATTTAATGGGGACATTTTTTTTCCCGTCCCGTCCCGAATTTAATGGGGACATTTTTTCCCCGTCCCGTCCAGAATTTAATGGGGACATTTTTTTTGTCCCCGTCCCGAATACGACATGGGGACAATTATTTTGTCCCCGGGGACGTCTCGTCCCGGTTTTTACTTTCAAGAATTATGTTTGTCGCTTGTATTAAAATTGTCGTATAAACTGATGATTTTATACTATAACTAGCAATCAAGCCATTCGCCGAGGCGGATGGGATGTCTGGCAGTAATGAATTTTAATAATAATTTGAATCAAATAATAATGTTTAATATACAAATACTCTAGAAGTTTTATTTCTTATTACACAGAGAATTATTGCATAAAATCCCAAAGCAGGTAAATAATATTAACATGAATGTGATAAGTAAAGGTTATACAGGGTGGTTTAAAACGGTAATAATTAAACTTTACGCGATCAAATGTTTGCCAGTCAGGCTGGTGCTGAAATTGTCCCTGTTAATATGTATTGTCCTGGACAACTTTGCTAAAATTATTAAAATTAATTTCAAAATATTTGAATGAACTCTTCAAGGAAAACAAACGTTTCTGCATTATGTCGCTATTATTTTTCGCAGGAAACTACTTCTTTCAGCGTTTCAGTTTTCCAGTGTAATTTCAATATATTCATAACAGCGACACTTTCTCGGTAAAATTACACCGGCAAGGAATTATTTTTAAAATCGAATGCGTTAATTATTATTATTCTTAAATGAGCCCTTCAAGAACTACGGTATCTTGCTTATTGGTAAGTACTTCTGCTGTATGTTAATATGAGTAACTAATAATTGTCCGAGGAATTGGATTTGTTTCAACAAATTTGTGTCACCACATACCATATCATAAAATGATACATAAATCTATTCTAGAATAACTTTTACAGCTGTCATTGCTTCCAGAATTTTCATGGACATTTTAGATTTCAACTACGTTCACTATGTATTGATAAAAGCTTTTTGAATCGAATAGTAGACTTAGTAGATCCCATGATTTTTTAGTAAACTGCCTTTCCAAATAGTAGCTAGTCTACTAAAAAAATTATATGCATCACCTGTATCAGGAGGTTGTGGGCCACCTTGGTACGTAACGCAATGTTTTGGTGATCTTTCTTACGGCAAAAATTAATTGACTCGTTCTTTAAACTACTATTTGGAAAGGCAGTTTACTTACGCACTTATTTGGAAAGGCAGTTACGAAGTCTACTATTCGATTGAAAAAGCTTCTAAACTGTTCTTTTTCACACTTGCCTAAAATCATTTGTAAAATTATTCTGTGCTAGGAAATGTGAGCACGACCAAGCGACACTGTTCAGGCACATGTACACATTTTATTTTAGGCAGTAAATGTATGCTATTGATTGGTTTGGCTCCATAATCTTGTTAGGAGCTCACTCATTGTTACGTAAGGCATAGCTAGCAATAATCATGTAGCATCTTGCAGATGCCATTGTTAGCCTCTTCTCGACTCTCCAGTCCATCTTTCAATCCTGACAGTGACGCAACTCGCGCTACTAGTGCTCATAATTTGTATCCTCTATCATAGTACATTTTGCACCTATCTAATCGTGTGGTTCTTCTAATAAATAATAATTTAATAATAATAATCATTGGAGATTATTATTAGTGTACCAGTTACACATAGATACAGTTCCATACATGCACATACCCGCAACGGGCAAACCGGCACTTGCACTTACACATCCCACTCATAATTATTCACAATTTCCTACTTCCACTCCAATTCCACTCATTCGACAATTTAGAACTTGGTACCTGTAAATTGTCGAATCATTAACGTCTTTCCATGTAAAAGTAGGTCTATCATTTGAGCTCAAATTCTGTTCATTGTTTCATTTCTGCAGCATACTGATTAGTGTATTAATGTAAAGGAGTAGAAATCATAAAATGAAAATGAAGTACTCCGTGTGCTATTATTTGACCCGATAACATTAAAATGGCTGGAGATTGTACTTTCAACGATGGCTTATGCCCCGTTCACATTGCCACTTCTGCAAGCAAAAAGTCGCAATTGCAAGTTCTACTCACATTGGTCTCCTCTGCAAGTAAAATGCTTGCAGAGGAGCAAGCATTTCACTTCTGCACTTTTCGCCTCTGCAAGCATTTTACTTGCAGAGGCGACTTGCACAGGGTCGATTTTACTTGCAGAAGCGAAGTAGAACTCGCTTCTACTTTCCTCTGCAAGCAGAAGTTCATGCTTGCATTTCCTATTGAGCTCCTTGTAACGTCTTGAACCAACTCATATGCTGCGCAATGTTAGATGTCTGACGATTACTATTCTGCACCGTGTTAAATTTACGACGTGTAGCAAAAGTCGCTAACCGTACGTTGCCAAGAGACAAATTGCTTGCGCTTGCTGCTGAAAACCAATGTGAATAGAACTTCCATACGTGCAAAAATTAAACAAAGAAGAAAAAACACCATGGAAGCTATTGCTTGGAACTTGACCAAGAAAAGCCAAGTTCATATCATGGTTTTGCAGTTACTTGATCCC
The DNA here is from genome assembly GCA_947179485.1 of Allacma fusca. Classification (NCBI taxonomy): domain Eukaryota; kingdom Metazoa; phylum Arthropoda; class Collembola; order Symphypleona; family Sminthuridae; genus Allacma; species Allacma fusca. The sequence goes on along the minus strand of OX359249.1, from coordinate 52,923,185 downwards.
TAACTTGATCATGGTATTGATGTCAAGACTGGATGAAGACATGACCGTGATCTTGATTCGAGCCTTAAAATCAAGTTCAAATTTCATGTTGACCCGAACTTGAGATTTCAGTGTCAAGTTCAAATTAACTTGTAACCCGAACTTGACTTGACCTTGACCAGAACTTGTGTTTTACTTGAACTTGAATGCCAGATCTGTTCTGGAACCAACGCTGTCACTGAGCGTATTCGCTTTTATCAATAAATTGTGGACGCAGGTGAAACCTAAAATGCCCATGGAATTTCTGGAAGCAATGACAATTGTAAAAATTATTCTAGAACGGATTTATCTGTCATTTTATGATATGCTATGTGGTGACACAAATTTGTTGAAACAAATTCAATTCCTCGGACAAGTATTAGTTAGTATAATAATAATAATATTTATTCGGCCGATTTTGCAATATACCCTTACAACTAGTGATTAGTATTGATGGACATAAGTAATTAATATTTGAATTTTTCTTCGACTTTTTAGTTTATATGTTTTGTATGACTGTTTATAAACGCGATAGTGTAAAAAGGGAGAGTTAGTAAAATGTGTAAAAATAAGTATAAAAAATGAATATTGAGTATGTGATGGTAATTAATTTCTTTTTTGGATCACTGCACACCAGAAGTTATACACGTTTTTGACTTCGTCTGACTGCGTCTGCACTGTTGTCGAATCTTATATAATATGGACTAAGTATGTATGTTATTTTGAATTTACGCGCCAAATCTACGAGCCAATAAAAAGGCTGCATCTAATTTAAAAATTAGTACAAGAAATAAAAGAGCATATATATTGTTAGAAAAGCATAAAAAATATAAAAACATCTGTGTAAATAAGTACAAAAAGTAAAAGAGAATATTGTAAAAAATCACAAAAAATAAAAAAGCATCCTCTACTAATTTCAAAGAGTGGACAGCCTTCGTCTTCGTCTTGGTGTAATACGGATTCAAATTTACGCGCCAAATTAATTATTTAAATTATTAAAAATTTCTTTTAAGAAGAAAAGAATTATACAGTAGGTACTAACTTACAATTACTGACATACTTGTATTTAAAAACTCACTGGATATTAGTAATACTTACAATCCCTTTATGCCTGTTGAAGTTTGGTCTGCTTTTAGAAGCCTTCTATTCTCATTTTCTATCTCTATTTAGCTCAGCTATTCTCAAAGGCGTCTATTGTTACCCCGGTATTAATGCTCTTCAATATGATAATGTTGTACGATTCTCTACCAGCTTGCTTCAAGAAAGCAATTGTGACTCCTATCTACAAAGTGAAAGGTAGCAAAGAGTGTGCTGACTCATACCGGCCCATTCATTCTCTGCCAATTTTTGATAAATTGTTTGAGAAGGTAATGCTTAATCGGCTTAATAATGAGTGTGGTGGGTTACTGGATAATAACCAGCATGGTTACAGAAGAGGTCGGTCATGCTTTACAGCGGTTTTCGTATTCGTGCACAACCTATGCACATATCTCAGTCCCCCATTAGTTAAGGTACTAGCCGTCTTCATTGATTTGAGAAATGCATTTAACTCAGTATCACGTCTAATCCTACTTCACAAAATTAAAAAGAATTTTAAATGTAGTGGTCCAACCTTAAGGGTACTGTGTGATTATCTGTATATGAGAAACTTTAAGATTTTTGTTAACTACGCTACTTCGGGTACATTTTCGGAAATTAATGGTGTTCCACAAGGATCTATTCTAGGTCCTTTCCTATTCATTATGTTTTTCTCAGATATTAACAATCTTCTGACGATAGACTATTTGGCCTTTGCTGATGATTTGGTCATCTTTATGTATGATACATGCTTAAGTAACTTATTTTCTAACATGCAGTTGTGGCTTGATATCATTTACAGGTGGATGTTTGACAACTCCCTTTCTATAAGTACCGACAAAACCATGTATACCACAAATGAAAATCAAATATTCTGACCGATTGTAAGCTTTTTGTTAACAATATTGATATTCATAGAGTATGGTCTTTCAAATATTTGGGCATAATTATTGACGAGAAACTTAACTTTAAGGAACATTGTGATTCTGTGACTAAAAAGGTAACAAAATCCATTGGTGCGATTATTAGGGCCCGAAGAAACCTTAATGAGGGTGCTACGAGGCGTGTTATTAACTCATTTTTGTTATCGCATATTGACTACTGTATACTGATTTGGTCCTCAGTCTGTAAAACAAAACTCGATCTGTTGGAGCATACACTTGATTCGTTTCTACATTTCCTACACTCTGGTTCCAATAAGCTGAAGTTTTCCAAGACTTTACCCTACATTTATGAGAAATATAATGTTCTGAATGTATATGAGCGTATAAGTCTGTATATCAATAAGTTTATATTCATAGTGTCTCATTATGGTCACTGTGTTGATTACCTTAATGGTGTGTTTGTTGCTAAGCTTTGTCTTTCCAGCCTTCGTTCTACCCAGTTGCTAAATGTAGCATCACCCAAAGGAATATTATGTATAACGGCGTTAAACTTGTTGCCATGTGAACTACGTGCACATAATGGTATTCTCAGTGTATTCAACAAAACAAGATCAGGGGGAACTACAGGGTGAACGGAATTGAGTTAATTGTGAGGTTAAACGTTATAAACTTTGCAAAACTACATATAGAAGGAAAGTTACAGTAAAAAAATTTAATTGGCTTTTATTCTGCTGTCTAGACGATTATAATGTTTTTTATCAGGTTTTAATATGTTACAACAACAAACTAACACGTCAAGCAAATTTCCCTGCAGAGCAGGGCTTTTTACTAGTAGGTACCTGTTGTCTGTCGATCGTTTATTGCAGACTAGGTATTCTACTCTTTCAGCATTGTAATGATTGCATTCGGACAAGTATTAGTTACTAATATTAACATACAGCTGAAGTACTTACCAATAAGCAATATACCGTAGCTATTTTCAGAGAATGGTTGTTAAATCGCTTTAAGAAAATGCTGACGGTAGAATAGATCAATTGATTTTATACAACAGAATAAATTTTAACATAAAATTAAAAAGCCTACTATTTGGATTATTTGAATCAGCCAGCTTTAACTATCCCACTGTGTGTACCTCTTATATTGTTATTTTATTTGAAAAACTAAATGTGTGGTTTGCATTGTTAGTATAAATGTAGTACCACACCGCTGGCTTCTGAGATATGAACTTATTCGAATTGAATCTGAACACATTAAACCACAAGTTAATGTTGTTGCTCGCTTTTTGCTACTCTTGTTATGGATGATTCCACGTAAAGATGACGAGGTAATATAATTAGTAGTAAAATGTATTACATTGCTCATTAAATTGGCATTCATTTTAAAGTGTATATTTACCTTTATTAGATATGAGCCAAGCTACTCATAACCAGAGGTGTGGAAAATACATGAAATTTACTATTGAAATACAAAATACAAATACATTTTCAAAAAAGTTAAAATACAAATATAAAATACAAATCCCAGGTGTAACTTAGTTAAGATACAAAATAAAATACAAATATCTGGAGTCATTTGGGAAAGATACAAAATAAAATACTTTGCTTCCAACAAAAAGAGACAATACGAAATAAAAATACCGCATTTGAAATACGAAATACATATTGAAAATACTCTCAAATTTATCTCAAAGTACATATCTGATTGTGAGATATATCTAAAGTTTATTCTCTCAAAATATTTTGTATAATTCGGCCAAATAATATATACGATACTTAAAAGTGAATCAGCTAACGTAAGGTAACTGCATGTTATTAGACTTTAGAGTTGTGCATTTGTGTGTATCAAAGTAAACATGACCCTAGGTACAGAATATGTTTCCTTTAAGCAAATAATCTTAACTCCTGGGTAAAGTATTTATATTCGCGTCACTAATTTAGCTAAATTTAAAGTTAAAAGATACATTGAATTTTATGTATTTATCCAGTAAGTAAGTTTTTCAAACCCACCAAGTTTCAAAAACTGGTTTCAAAATGTTTTGAATTAGTGCTTTTACCTTTAAAATATTTATTTGAACATGTTTTAGAGACGACAGTAACAATTGCCAGTCATGTATTTTAAAACTTTATTTTGTAATTGAAATACAGGGTGGGTAAATTTTACAAGATAAATAAATACAAAATACTGTCACGTTCGTAATCTAATCAAAATATGAAATACAAAATACAGTAAACATGTTGGTACTGACAAAATACGAAATACAAAATACCTTAAACAATTTACGTCTAGAAAAATACCAAATGCTAAATACTAAATGTATTTCAAATACTATTTCAAATACTATTTCAAATATAATATTTCAAAATATTCCACACCTCTGCTCATAACACAGGGTATTGTTTAGACATATCGCAGAGCACGACGCTCCACCAATGACACCCTTGAACATGCATTGCTCACTCTTTGGAATCATCCTCTTTTCTAATTTGAATGAGCACATCTTCGTCTGGCACAAAGGTGTCTGGTCCGCGTAGGCCTACTTTTAAACTACTTGCAGGGTGCAAGGATTTTTGTAAGAAGGTTTGCAGGCAAAATAGACTGCTGGAATCTACGCTAAAACCTAGCCTATAAAACAGGTAGGCTCATCCATCTTACAATTATAATTGTATATGATTCTATAGAATCATAGGTGTAGGCTACTGAAGCATGTCGTTTATTTGATAGTATTTAGTAAAATTAAACAACCATCTTCGCGTGGTACTTCCAAAGTCTGTTATGTTGCATAGCAGGGGTCAAAATTTAGTGCCGCTTCGCTTTTATTTCCAGGAAAACCTCTAATTTTAGATATCTATTTATTCGCTAAGTTGAAACACAACCATTAGAGTGGAAAGTATGAGTAAAGTGATGTATTTATTTTTGAAACGGGATTTACTACGTTATATTGTAACGGAATTCTTGGTGGTCACCCGTGCCCAAGGTTCGTGTATGAGTCGAAGTTGCCAGGTGAAATAATACGGGATAAAAACAATTTGAATGCTGTATAATAATCTATTTGTAATTTATTTTTAATAAAATGATAAGAAAAACAAAAGGAAATCAAATACTCGACGAAAAATCTTAACAGCTAATTCACAAATGACGTCTTCTTGATTCAAAATAGGTATAGGATCTGTTTCCTATTGTGAATCTGTGGATCTCTGCTTACTTTGTCTATGTGCAAACCTTGGGGTAAGATCAGAATGGATGAGGATCTATTTACGCGATCTCTTCATCCAGTTCATCTGAGAGCATTCCAAGAACTGACTTAATCTTCCCTTGAATTATTGAAGACAAGCAGCATAGTCACCGCCTGCGTCGGTGGAAGCATGCTATTTAATGTAAGGGGAGAGGACGCGGAGCGGCAATTCTAGCTAAAGTCAAAGCATGCTACGTTGCGTGCCGTGTGTTTGTACATTGCATTACTTATAGCAAAAGCGCTTTATGGCATTGTGTACTGGCAAGCCTAAAAAGCGCGTTGAGGAGAGAGCGAAGCTTTAAAAATGCCCCTCTTCCCTCATCATCTTCAAATTATGGTATTTAGATTCTCTCATAGCCTAACTTTACGTTGTATGTGCATAGGTACTTACAAAATATTAAAGTCAACATTCTTATCATTTGTATTAACAATGCAAGGAATCTGTGTTAACTGATTCTTCATCCTGTTGTTACATTCGGCCTAGAGTAGAATTCTGCTGACTGGACTTGCCGAATTGTCAAAATGATGATTCTCAATCCATGAATCTGCAATTGTAACTCGTCATAATGTCAACGTCTTAGTGTCAGAAGTCTTAAATCATATTCCTTACATCTACATATAACTAATTCTCTTTCCTGGCTCTTGGAATCCGGAAATTAGATCTGAATGGAAGTGCAGGCCGTGTGCCTGGTGGCTGCCGGCCCTGGAGCGGTGGGTGCACGTATTAGTATACATTCTACTAGTCGTTGAAATTAATTTTGAACTAAGTTCTCGGCATCTGGTGTTGTAATCCTCTTTAGTTCTTGGTATTGATTCGTCTGCAATATTCGTAGTCGTGGAGTTAGCATTCTGCACTGATGCTTACGATTGCTAATAAGATGAATATTCCAAAGCTGCAAGTATGTAGGTGGCGTTATTGGTGTTAGTGGGTATTGTCGGTGTAATCCCTTCTCATGTACGTACTTTTGTAACCATGGTGGATGTCCTTAAATGTCGACGGTTTCGGCTGCTGGACTGGGTGGTGGTTGTTGTAATTGTCGTCGGTTTTGTTGTTGAGCAGTTATCACGTTCGGGACTTGAGGGTCGTGTGGTACCACGGCCATTTGCCCATTTTGATTTGGGTGTAGAATGTGGGCAATTGCATCATTTTGTGAAATTTGGGTTGCCGTAATCCCGGTAGTGCCTACTGCCATAGCTGGTAGTGCGTGTTTCGCAAGCCATCCTCAAAAGCAAGTGAGTCCTGCTTGAACCAGTGGTGCCCAGGGTTCGGGTTTCGGAATTGGTCTTCCTTCAGCAATTATGACTATCGGAGTTAGGATCACGGCGTACCAGATTAATTGTCTCATAGTCGTGACTTAAATCTATGTATCTCTGAGTTTTACTTGACGTATGAATTACGATAGCTGCTGTCAAAAATTCTCAAAAATGTAGATTGTCAGTACTGGGTACTGATGATCCCTGTCCAGTGTGGTTTGTTCCGATTATTGTTTGATCTCGCCTTTATACTAGTTGCGATTGTTTTTTTGAACACTACAAAATGTAAACAATGCGAGTCTTGCTCAATACTTTCTCAATAAAAGGGATGTTCAACAGGATCTGATTTCCATACTTTCGATGATGTAATACTACAAAATGAAATTTTAGCTTGGCCTAGTTTCTGGTTTCTGTTATATTGCCATTTCTCTACAATCCGCAGGTTAATTGTGAGTGTCAACTGTTTTGGATTTTGCAATCCACATTCTATACTCAAAAAGTTGATGCGAAATTATGCTCTCTGGCATTTGCTTCCTTCATAGAGCTCCCCGATTTGATTAATAATATCCATTTATGTTATGTACATTATTATCTTCCTCTTTGTCACGACTATTCTTGGTAATTAAAAAATAGAACAACTTGAACATAGTTGACCATAGACTGACCATAGTTTTTGTGGTTTGTCTTATTCTGAAACCGGTGGAACTTTCGCTGGTTCGAAGGTTCCAAATCCAATTTTTATGCATTGTTCTGCTTTTCTCATCCTTTCACGTAACAGGTTATTCAGCGTTTCTCCTGGCGATAGTGTCAAGTATGGAATGTGTTCCCCTCGTTCTGCGACTGGATCGGATCTGCACCTTATTTGCTTTTCTGCGTCTTTCACTATTAACTCAACTGTTCAAGTTTCTGCTAAATGTGTGATTATCGCTTGGTTAACCAGATAATTCCGTTGTACCGGGGATGTAATTTATGTTCCTTTCTGATGATCGTGCGGGAAAATCGAAAATTTTTGTGCAATGTGGAAAAATCGTTCCCTTTTCCAACATCTTGTGTAGGTATTGGTGAGTCTGCGTTAAAAAAGATGGTTCCTTGTATTTCTGCCGGCAGGTCATGAATCCTTCATCCACTGCTTATTCTCGTGTAGGTTGGGTCAGATACATCAATTTGGGTGGTTGTTAAACTTTGCGCTTTTCTTTTTATTTATTTATTCATTTGGGAGAGCGAGCGCAAAGCTCTTAATCACAACATATCATTATTACTTTTATTCACTGCATATCAGTACCTTAAGTTCTTATAGCTTAGGTGACGAATATCTTTAACAAATTTGCTCGCTTTTCTCTGAACTCTTTCGATTATCCTAACATCAGAGCACAAATGTGGGAACCACAAAGGAATACAGAATTCTACAATAGGTCTTACGTACGTTTTGTACAGATTTGTGAGTCTGCTAGCATCTAAGAATTTAAAGGACTTGGATATCATATACAATACATTACCCGCTTTCCATGTAATTTGGTAAATATAATAATAATTATCATTATTCAGGATTCTTTTCGAGATGCGTCCATATCACCCATACATACATACATTGTATTGTATACATACTTGTTTACAACTAATTACAAGTGAGAAGCTTATACTGGCTCTCCTCAGTCTGAATGTTTTTTGCACCTGCAATTCCTTATGCACTGGGAATCGTACACGGGCCGGCTCCTTGTGATAGCATTCTGGCCGCAGAGCAAGTGGGACATATACCCATTGTCCATTCCTCGCTAGCGAGTATATCACAAGCCCTGAGCCACGCCCCTTAAATATAGGTTAGAGGGAAATTGTGTGTAGGAGTGAGGCAGTGAAGGGCAGATGCCACGGACGCTCTTTCATCGGATTAGGGTATGCAGATGCGATAGGTCAGAAGTATGCTAAAGAGCTCTTTACTCAGTAATTGCTCAGCACACTCCAGCACTACCGCATCAGCACATCCAACCGGATCCAGAGTGCAACATTTCCGCCAACACTCTTCCACTCAGAATGCTATTGTAGGAGATAGAGGATCGGCGGAAATTATTTTGAAAGTTTCAGAGCTTTACTGGACTCGAAATCGAGACCAGCCACAACTTTACGGGACGCTCTGGTCACATACCCACCACCGACTGGGTGTAGCTTGGTAAATATGTGCTATGGGACTCAGATTTTTGTGACTCTTACTCCTAGATCACGGACTAAGGATACAAATTTGATCACAACCACATCAATGTTGTATACATAGCTAGGACTGCTATGGGATTTACTTATATGTAGAGCTTCATATTTGCGTAAATTTATTTTCATACCATTAATTTTTGACCAAAATGAAATTGCATGTGTCCGATTGCAGGACATCGTCTGTGGAATTTATTTCACGAAATAGCTTTAGGTCAGCTGCGTATGTTGGATGTTAATTTTGGATTAATTCAAACAGGTCATCGATAAATATTACAAATAGTGTAAACCCTAAAACTGACCCTAGAGGTACCCCTGAAGTGACATTTGCCCTACTAGAAAGTACTGCATCGAAAATTGTCACTTGAGTTCTGGCAGAAAGAAGAGCTTGAATCCATCTTAAAATGTATCCCGTTATCCCTTTAATGTATAGCTTGTGAAGCACCAGCACACGAGGAACACAATCGAAGGCTAAAGAGAAATCAAAATTATACAATCCGTAATGCGCGTCTGTCAAATGTTTCAAACCACTTTTCTTGAGCATATAATAAGTTTGTGAAGCAAGATTTTCTGGGCACAAAACCATGTTGCTAGTTACTTAATTTCTTGTGAATAATAATAAAGTTCATGGTTCTTGCTCTAATAATCCTCTCTAATAACTTGCAAACCACTGACTTCAAACTAACGGGACGGTAATTTGTGACCGTAAGTTTTCAACCTGATTTGTGTATTGGTACTGCTTTAACTTGTTTCCAGTCGCTAGGCAGATGTCCTGAATTAAAAGTTTCTGTAAATAGTTTGGCTAAAATTGGAGAGAGTACTTCACTGCATTCCTTTGACACCCTTGGACGAAAACCATCTAACCCACTCGTTGAGGTAGCTCTAATAGCTTTGATAACCTTACCGACAATTTGCCCACTCATTGGTATGCTACATAGTTCCGGGCCATTTCTCCGGCTCTCAACCATGCTCCAAAACTCTGTACACACTACGAATATCGATGTCTTCACTTTTACTATAAACGGTTTGAAAGTAAGCGTTGAAAGTGTTTGCAATATCCGCTGTGTTCGTGACCATATCTCCACTGACCGTGATAGAGAAACCGATCCGTCTACTTTTAATTTTAAATAAAGAGTAAGGATAGTCAGCCATTTCTTAGGTTTAAGTTTGGGTTGTTTCGCCTTCGCTGGGATGCGAAAAGCTAGCTTTGTCTTTACGACTGGAGCCGGTGTCCGATGAGGCGTATCATTTTTCGGTTGTGGTGGAGAGGTTCTCCCACTTTTACTTGCTCTTTTTCCCTTTAAGTTCCTCCCGTTGTTTTACTGTTAAATCTGGCTTTATGTTAATTCGTGAATACTATAAATACTTGGAAAATTTCCAAGCTCTTTTATGGAGGCGTCTAGAAGGCGTTTGGCGCTAACCTTTTCCGTTGAAACCAGAATCGGACGAAAATTTCCAGATTCTCCGATTCTTTGTTTTCAAACAAATTGGCTCCCCCGTGGGGCTCCTCACAACTCAATTTTTTGAGTTAGTTGAAATTGAATTTGTAATTGAAATTGAATTTTCAATTCAATTTATAGATGTAAATTGAAGTTGCTTATTTGTCAGTCAAATACTAGACAAATAATCAATTTGCATTAACCAAGTAGCAGCGTCAATAGTTGAAATTGTCACTTACAACTTTCAAAACTTACTCAAGTTGAAATTGACTTGTAATTGGGATTAAGTTGAATTGAAATTGGTTTCGTAGTTAAGGTTAAATTAAAAAATTGGTTATGAAAATTTATTCACATAAAATAATGTTTTATGTTTAATTTGTTTGCTGTGAAATTAAACGAATTTTTTCAGTCACAGAAAGCATGCAAATCCTATTTGGGATAAAGAGGTCATAACCTTAGGAAATTAAACATTCTACATACATGAAGTCAGTAGCAGAAGCTCATCATCTCTTGCCATACTGGATAATCTACACTAAACTAAATATTCAATATATTTTTTAAAAAAGCGGTTACGATGTCACGAAAATAAAAACCATTTCTCATGTTTACATAAATGAAAAACCTTCCAAATGCACACTTACAATAAGAACACCATTTTCAGGTCTGTCGATTTTGTAGGTAGCACCCCTGGAATCGTATTTACAACTCTTTATTTGAATATCAAACAGACCTTCGGATGCGGTATTTGTTGGTTCCCCATTAGGTTCGGATTTTAGTGACATATTCAGTATTTAGTTGATTTTGTATTATACGTAAATAAACAGCACGACGAGGTGTCACTTGATGCATTAAGTTGAGTAATATCCGTGCTTTGCTTACACATTCCTGCCTTTGCGCTCATGCTTGCGTTAGAATTTACTAGTTAATTATCAACTTCAACTATCAATTTTTGACAACGCAGCTATTTGAAATTGAAATTGTGAAAGTTCTCAATTATAGTAGCTGAATTGATAATTGATTTGTAATTGAAATTGAATCAACAACTAAATAGCCATTTGTATTTGAAATTGATTTCAATTTACAACTTTCAGATTACCATCAATTGAAATTGAATTGAAATTGTATTTGCAATTGATAGTTGCAAATACTACTTGAAATTGTGAGGAGCCCTACTCCCCCGGGCAGATTTTCTCGACAAGTTCCAAAACATATTTCTAGTCTTCCTAATCTAACTTTTGTTCCACTCCCATTATTAGGAAATTATTTAGTTTACTCTTTCGTCTATGCATCTCAAAGATTTCGTCTCGAATTTTTCGCACCATTGTATTATCCATAACTAAAATTACTAATTTAGCCTCATGTATGTGCAATTTGAGGTCTTCCTAAATCTTGCCTTGCTCTGAATTTAGCTTGCGTTGTTCATCACCGAGTCACTTTTGTTCAGTCTCGACATCATTGATTCGTTGCCTTAGTGCCGCTGTTTCCCTCAATTCTTCTGACAACTATACTGCTGTTTGCTTCCGGAAATTCACACCTTGCATGAAGGTCGGTCGGTTGCCTCTCTGACTGTTGTCTGCACTACCTGTCCCATTGGTTTCCTTTCTTCCTTCAGCTGGAGGACGTTCAACTTTAGAATGTCATAATCATAAAGGCATAACTTCTTGTTAGTAGCTATACCTAGGTATTTGAGACTCACAATTTGAGTGCCCATAAACAGAAATAGTGAATAGACTTATCTGGTTAGGCCGCCTGGCCAGCTAATTGCTATGCAAATGCGATATTAATATATTATGTGTTTCTTGCTGCCAGGCTGGAGTGGTGATAACTGCTTGTACGAGTCGGCTAACCCAAGTTGTACTTTCTATACATTTGCTATTTAAAAGTTAACACCACTATCAGATTTGAATGAAATGTTATTGACGGACCATGCATTCACTGTATGGTGAGCAGAACTTTTGGAAAAATCATAATTTCACAAAAAAAGCACGTAATTGAGAATTGTAAAAACTATACACGTATGCTTGTGTAAGAATTTCAGAATCTCTATCGAATGGTATTGTTTTCACCGCCGTACGTACAAATAGGCACAATATTCGTGAGGGAAACGAGGACCGTAACAAAAACGCGTCTGAACTGTCGAAATTGTCTGAAATGTATGGGAGTGTATAGGTGTATAGGTATATGAGTGTACAGATGCAGAAATGATGGCTACCTCAAAATAGTCCAAGTACATAAAATGATACCAAAATAGGAGATAGTATTGTTTAGAATTAAAAATAGCTGGTGATGGTGGTTAATCAGGTTCAATTGCTCCGTCTTCTGCAAGACTGTCGGCGTCACTATAGTTGTTTCCGACTTGTTGACTGCCACTCTTCTCGTGGGATCTGTACTGCCTACTGTAGTTGTTGTAGTATGGTCTACCGTGGGTGTTTATAGTTCCAGCTGTGTTAGTAGCGTTGCTTGTAAATTGTGGGGTCTACATGTAGGTCTGTTGAATAGTGTAGTTTGTTGTCGTAATTGTGTTCTGGTTGATACAAATTTTGAAGTTGGTGGGATATTTGTAGATGGTCCCGATTGTTCCTGACCTTGTGGCATTGGTAACCTTCGCAAAGATTTGTTGGTGTTCTGATTGGGCTGCTAGTTGTTGGTGTTTACCGAGTACTTCGTGGTTCTGATGTCCTTGGAGTACTGTTAGTAAATACGTTACGTCTTGTTGTTAGCGGTCGTAATCAACCTAATTTGGCTGATTCCTGATTTGGTTGTAGATTGCTAGACGTTGTTTCCCGTGGCCCTGGGTTGTGTTGGGGCCACTAGGGACAAATTGACAAGGAAGCACCTCTACCTTATTTGGGGCACCCGATCAGAGCTGCGTTTAAGTTCAAGTATAACTTGAACAGTTCAAGTATAACTTGAACTGTTCAAGTGCTTCTAGAGTTCACGTCAAATCAAGTGCAGAATATTTCATAACTTGAAGCTTGATCATCAATTTCAAGTGAAATTATAATTTTTATTAGAATTTTCAAGTACAAGATTGATCAAGTTCAAGTTAATAATTTATTACTTGATTGCTAAATCAAGTCAAGTTCATTGAATGGAAGTACTTGATTAAAACTTGAGTATATCTTGAATCACTGAAAAGCAATGATTGATACGCATTGATTAATTAGTGGCATCATTGCATCCCACTAAAAATAATATTGGGCGTCGATAATAAACTTAAATGACTTAAGTTCCCTAATAAGGATACCCGAATTTGGGCGTGAGTTGTCAATGTAATGATGAACAGAAATTCTATGGTGTAATTATTATGGTATCCTTAATGTTTTCTTACTGCCGATGACACCTTGCATTATTGTCTTTAAAATCCTTCAAGTTGTACAAATTTTCAATTCAATGCCATTTTGACTCATTTATTTGCAATAAAATGTAATATGTGCTAATTTGGGTTGAAAATTTGGTTCTTAAGGAGCCTTGGTAATAATAATTAGCTTGTAAACGAAATTAATGTTCCGTTAATTTTCGTTAAATAATGCCAGAAGCCACAACGTGTTATATCGTACCTCGATATTGTTATCGGTAATTTTTCACAGAACGATGACGATATGAACGATATTTTAAAATCGAACAATATGAACATGCCTAGTACTAATTAAAGAAAAACTGGTTCTGACAATGAGAAATTCCGTAAGCTACACCTGGTATGTTTTAAAGAATCCAGGAATTCACATGTATTATTATGAACTGACTGATTGTTTTGAATTAGTGAACAGACATTAAAGTATTTTGGTAGCAACAGTGCACCGTCTTTGAAAACTGAACCACGTATTTACGATATGGAAACTGACCGATAGATCGTTCAAAGTTTAGCATAATTATCGTTCTATATCGTTTCCAAAAATATACGATATGGGCGATAGTACCGTATGGCTATATCAGTATTCCAATGCCTAATAGCAGTGCGTTGTCCTGGTTGGTATTGTTGGAAAGTTTTCAGAGGTTTCTCTTCGGCAGTTATAGCTCCTTCAACTACGGAAGATTGTCGGGGGATATCTTCCTTAGTCTTCACTTTTTCTTGACATTCTCCGGAATTTCCTTGGGTACTCACCTTGTTGGAGTAGGCATCCGACTATAGGCTTCAATTGATTCGGAACAATTTTGCCTCTTTGGGTTTGAAGTTTTCTGAAGAATAGTGTTTTCGGGTTGTCCAAGATCTTTTGACGATTCCCCAGAAGCAGTTTGCGTTGAGGCTGCTCAGTCTGGACGTCCCCTAACGTCAGACTTAGCAGTTTCCGGCGTTTTTTTGGGGTTATTATTGAGGATGTTGATTTTGAAGTCCTTAGGTTGGTTGGACGCTAGCAGTCTGAGGGATCCATATAACTTGACTCCATATAAATGTTGAAATAATGAAATATAAAAATGCTAGAAATAATTTATAAGCTACTAGTGAGCCCACTAAAAGTTCTACAGAAGGGAGGTACGTCGGAGTTAGGGCTTCAGTCCGACTGGATAAATGGAATATTCTATCCTAACAGAAATTTTGGGATAAATTTTTTTATTATCCGATCCCATCAGTAACGGTTCGAATAAAAATTCCAATTATCCGTATCCGATGTGATCAATTTACGAAGAAAAAATATCAATTTATCTTTAATTCTGTTGGTGCTTTGAAATGGACTTAAACAAAAAAAGAGTTATTTGCGAATGTCAGACCGAAGCCATCTTTTCCATCACAACTTCATGTGCCAATTAACGGATACCTCACGAAATTATGTATCCCGGGGAAATTCAGGCATATTATAATTTAATTTGTTGAGTAAATAGTTGAATTATTTAATTCTATGGCTAAATATCGTGATCGGCCTGTTCGACGGATAGCTGCAAAAAGTGTAATTGAGACGCCTAGAATTTATACTAGCATATTATCAATATTATAACGTTATCAGCATTTTCGCTTATCTCATCAGTATTTTTATTTAATTTAAGACAATGGGCCATTAAAGAAAATGCCCCCACAAAACCAAATCAAAGTTACTTAAAAACATGAATGGTAACTTGCATTTGACAACTTACGATTTCGTGCAAGATCTTTTTTAGGTACGCCTCGGCGGACTTTTGCAAGTGAAATCAAACCGGGTAAGCATGTGCATTTGAGTCTTCTAAAGGGACTACTGAATAGAATCGGCGATTCAGACAATTGTAGTGAAATTTCGTTTGATGTAGCGTGGACGGATAATCTTTTACAAAAGATTCTAGCAGTCAAATATGTCCCATTCAGTGTACAATTGTAAGTGCAGAACAAAAGCTCTTCATTGCAGGTATTTACCACGGTGATTCTAAGCCGGATGATTCGAATGAATATGTATGTGCTTTTGTAGAAGCTCAACAGCTATTGAATTCAGGTATTTTTCATCGAGGGAATCATGTTTCAGTTTCTCTAAGGATTATAATAGCAGACGCGCCAGATCGACCCTTCATTACAAAACTATTGACTGGCTATTGTGCTAGCAGCAAATGCAATCAGAAAGGTACATGTAGCAACAGAAGAGTGGTATTTGAATCACAAGTAGCTGAATTGAGAACGAACGAATCTATTCGATCTCTATAGTATCCCGAGTTTTATAGCGGAAATAGCATTATTATTATTATTAGTCAACGTGTCAAAGGAGTCAATATAAATATTGGGTTTTCACCCCAGACACTGCAGGTCACGGCCATAATCCATTACAATCATTTAGTACATACCAAGTCAAATTTTAAAAAAACAAAATCAATCATGCCATCAGGTTGCATAATCATCATTATGCATAGTTAAAGTATGCTTAATCAACATTCTATGAAATACAGTGTAAAAGCAGTCATGCATACGGAGGCTACTACGTAGATTATTCCATACATTTACACAAACATATATAACATTCTTGTGAGCAATGGCCAATTTTAGCAATTTTTATATTGCAGATGGAACAGGTATTTGATACAGCGCACATTATTAAGCATATTAAACAACTTTTAAACAACAATGAAAAGTAGAAAAAATTATCCATGTAATTATAAACAAGCGGGAACAAAGTACCAGAGAACTAGTGGTGTTGCTACAGATGGGTTTATGCCAAGCCGTGACATAAGGGTGTCAGGAACCCAGCCGCCTTTACAGTTGGAGTGAAGTCCTATCACTCGCAGCTTTACAGGAAGCTAGGTACCTTAAGGCCAGACAGCTAGATTTTTTTCTCCACACTGCTCCGCAGTCAGTATGGGAATGAATTTAGTATCAGTTAATTTTGGGGTTTGTGGCCGATATAGCTTTTGAATATATACATTTAGTTTTGTTGGGTGGAACCAAGGAGCTCCTTCAATTATGGGCTCACAGATCCAGTTTCAAAGGCAGATTCAGTAGGCTACAATTAAATAAATTGTCAAGAAATGTCACAAATTAGTACACCTACGTGCCTTGGGATTTTTTCAGGAAGTCCAGAAGTATTTCTGAAGTACTAAGGTGGAAATGTCCAGAGTAACGACTATTCCTACTTTACTTAGCTCCAGTAGTGCTGTGGAAAATTCTTTTCTCAGAATATTTTGACCATTTTATGTGCTTTCAAGTGGCCATATAATTTTGTGTAACGAAGCATTGGTTTGTAAATATATAGATTATGCACAGCTATTATTAGAATATTTTGTGGCTGACTCTCAGAGACTTTATGGGTTTGAGCAGCTGTCATTTAATATACATTGTCTTTTACACTTGATCTCAGATAGTCGGAAGTTTTGTTCCATCGATATAAGTTTAGCGCTTTTCCGTATGAAAATAGTTTACAATGTGTTAAAAAGATCATTCGTGGCCACGCAAAACCAACGAATAAATTTATAGTCGATATGCAGAATCATTTTCATTCCAACAATTTTTTAACAAACAATTTTTTAGTGAAAATAAATTATTTTGTTCTTGTATTTGATAGAGATGACGGGGAGGAATTCGCTCATATTCCAGATATTTGGTTTGATAAGGAGAAACAACGATGTTTCTGGCCTACTTTTTTGTCTGCCCAAGGTTTAAGCAGCGCGATTTAGGGGAACAACCCCATCCGGTGGCTGGGAGATCTTAGATATATCTTAACAAATAGGGTCCTCACAGTAAGAATAATAATACAAAATACTTACCAGTAGTACCCACCGAACCAGTGGTGGGATTTTTGTGGTAATACGAAAGGATTCCAAGGGAAAAAACATTTATAGCAAGGAAAATTTCGAATGTAATTATTTTTTGTGAACATAGATTTTTAAGTTGCTAATGAAAAGAGATCATTCAAATCGTTTGAAGTTTGCACAATTTTGATTGGTATTGGACTATTTTTGGTATCAATAGATTTAATATATCACCTCATTATTGATGTTGCAAGAAAATTAGCAAAGTAATTTTTTGTTTTAACTTTTTATGTACAATCTGTGCATTTTTTGGGAAAGAGGAGGAAAATCAAGTGTTGATTCAGGATGCGATACAGGATTGATTGAAAGCCGCTCCGACTAGATTTAAAAGGTATTGTTGAAATTACATTTACAATTTTTTGTTTGTTGATTAATATACGAGTCTGTTTTTTCAGAAGAGCCATTCCCATAGTGAAACATTTTTTTGGGGTATGTACATGTGATGTACATACATACATTTTAAATAATGTGGCTAATATTGAGACCGAATATGATTGGGCTACTACAAACCAATCTCAAATTATTAAAGAAATAAATTGGGACTATTTGAGTTGCGGCATAGTCCCAAGGAGTGGAGCGTAATACGGACTTTTGTTTACGTCCTAGGCGCTGCCCGTGTGTTACGCAGGGAGGAATCTCCTCTCCTCGTCTACTACAGCAAGACAGCATGCAGTTTCACGCATATGCATACGACGGCATACTTGCTTGCTTTATAGAAGCATGCGCCTATGTATCCCCGTGCATATATATATCGGAGATACATAGCCGCATGCTTCCTCACACTTCGCCATTTACTTCCTACTGTGAGGATTTCAGGATAGCTTTTTCTGTTGTTTTTTTGAAAACAATATTTTATTTGCGAATATTTTAGTAGTGTAGAATAGTTTTTGTTTTTATTATTGTATTAGCTTCATTTTTTTTAATTCAACTGTATATCTTATTTGGAATTTTATATTTTTAGCGTAGATTTAAGATTATTTTTTACAACATTTTTTTTACAGTTAGAAGAGGAACGGCCCGCTATGGCGGGCGAAGGTACAGATTTTTTATTAGTCGTTTATTAATTCGTTTTAGTTTATTTTTAAGTTAAAATTTTAAATTAAAATTATATTTATAGGAATTTAGGCATCTCTTTTTGGAACCCCCCAGTTGTGACCCGGCTGGGATACGGTCATACAAGGGTCCTGTAAACTACGGTCCCCATGCTAACCACGGCTGGAATGGGCCAACCAAGTGGTAACGTATCTGTGGCCCCCAGTTGACCACGGCTGGGATACGCCAACCAAGTGGCCTTGGGCTGGGTGTAGGGGGAGGGGTGTAGGTCAGGCAGGTCCGTGTGATATTGCGGATCACTTGGCTTTGGGGCTCGGACCGTGTCCCCGAAGGGTTCTGTTTTGGGCTCCCCTACAAGCAACATGACAGCTTGGCCAGGGTTATAATGCTCGCAGAACTCCCCCCAGTGGGGCGCCAAGTGTGAAACGTATTGCATTGGCCTGGGTAGTTTTAAATAGTATGTTAGGCAGGGGGTGGGTTGATAATAGGGTTTAGTTTATTGTTAATGCTTGATCAGCTTTGAGTATTGGAAAATGTAGTTATTAGTGTATATATTCATTCGAACGTGTAGTTTTATGCTATGTTGCTGGATATAGAAATTGGAGCAGAAATTTTGTACATGCTTATTAATGTAGTGACAGTAGAACTATTAATATATTAATACATTTTATTTCATTAGGAAGTGTTTACGAACACATTTACCCTGTGTTGATACCTTGTTTGCTTATGCTGTTCAAAATGTACTAAACTTTTGGCATTTCTAAATGTTCGTTGAATATTAAATTGTTGTAGGGTCCTGTATTGCTTTGAGCTTGGGTTTACCTTGCAAAAACAAGGATTTGCTTTGCTTTGGCGACCTCGAAGAACGAACTAAGAGAAGCATTACTTCCCAATTTTTTATTTCTTTTAATATCTCATGTACTGTGGAATCACTAGTGGTCGGACTAATTCAGTCCAGAACCGAAATTTTTCGATTCAATTCAATTCAATTCAATTCGATTCGTAGTTTTTTCGATTCAGTTTACATATTGAACCGAACCGAACGATTCAGTTCACACTGATGGACTGAATTGAATTGTTTACTCTGAATTGCAGTCCAAACGATTAATCATTGCTCTTTACCGGTTACTGAAAACTCGCATAGCGTGAAGCGGAGGCTCATGTGAAAAATATGCACACTTTCATCATAACGTAGTTGTTATTGTTTTGGATGATTTAACACAGCTTACTATCACACACAGCTACTACAATGTTCTGACATCTCATAATTTAATTCAACTTCCAGTAATTTCTGATTATTAATTAAGAAATATAAATTAAATAATCATTTTAATATTAAACTTAATTTGATATTGCTGAATTATTATTAATTCATGTATTTCTAAATGAATGAATAAAGCACATCTACGTGTGGTAGCATATGCTGAGTGCTTAATTTGTCTTCCCGCAAAAAACAAACGATTTTCAATTCAGTTCAATTCATAGAGTAAAACCGAATTGAATTGAATTGTTTTTATACTGGACCGAATCGCAAAACAATTAACGATTCAGTCCACATAACTAATTGAATTGAATCGAAAATTTCTGAATTGAATTGAATCGTTCCGACCACTAGGAATCACTGATATGTAATTTTCATAAAAATGTTTTTCAGTACCGGGACGGGGAGGACAAATGTAATCATTTCACTGCGCATGGGAAAGTCAGACGTTTTAGTGGACGAGAGAAGCGTTTTCAGGTCTCAATCGCAAATTATATTCAGTCGGTTAAAGCACAACAGGAACGTATTTCCACACAGGTTCTTAGACCATTTTCCACATTGTGTTCAGGATGTTATGAAAGTTACTTGCACAGTTTGAATCGGAACATTGTAGGCAATGTTGTAGCCGAAAGTAGTTGTCAAGAAAATGCTGAAAGTAGCGATAGTGACGAAGATTTTATTTCAGGGATAAAAAGTAGGAATGTAAGCTTACAAAATAGTACAAACTTGTTTAACAAGATACTTGCAGCAGCTTCTCTTACAGGTATTACAGATAGATGGGACTCGTTAAGCCACGAGGGCAAAAAAGGTTATCTCAAGAACAAAATTAGTGATGTGGTTGATTGTCTAGTTACAATTTCTGCTTCGTTAGGTGTAATTGTGGAATGCACAACAATAGATTCTAGCAAAGATTTCAATACTGTAGCTGCGAATATTAGACACAGGGTGAAGACCCCCATTCCTTTTAATGAGCAGGTAATTTTTTCAAGTATTTTTCCCTCTGATTGGAGTGACAGGCAAATAAGCAATACTATTGGGGTATCCAGGCGTATTGCTCAGTGCGGAAAGGTGTTACAGGAAGAGGAACGATTACATCGATTGAATAACACGTGTCCTAGGAAATCGGAAGATTTGATTGAAAGCATTAAGGCGTTCTGGAAGCGAGAAGATGTTAGTAGATAGTTGCCAGGAAAGAAAAATTATGTTAGGGTTAGATTGGAAGGGGAATGGTCCAAACTTCCGAAACGTTTGTTGCTATTATCGTACAGGGAAGCTTTTAGGGTATTTAAGCAGTGTGAAAGTAGTGACATTGTAACAGGTTTCAACACTCCAGAGTTAGCAGTTACTAGACGGTTAGAAACGGAGGTTTGTGTTTGTGATCATGTTCAACAGTTCAAGTTGGAAGAAAGGTATTCACAGAACGGGACTCTTTCAGGTACACGAGAAATGCATCATATTCTTCCTTGGACAGATGGTATTGGATTAGATCTTTTTGAAGTTAGTACCGATCTTACTCCTTCCAAAATCACGCAGTATCAATCTTACTTCGATCTTGCGATAAATTCGTCATTTATAGGAAAATTTGTAGCATGCATGCATAACAAAAGGTGGTATATAGGGCAGGTTTTAGAAGTTGATACGGACAATGAGGAGGTCAAGATAAAATTTTTCAAGCATCCAAATCAGAAGACAAAGCAACTTAGTTGGGAGAATAGTTATGGTTATTACCCATACGGTTTAATTTTGCGGGTGGTTTCTGTAGAATGTAGAAATATTAGGGGACGTAATAGTTTCTACCTAACTGACAACGAGAATGATTTAGATAATATGTGTCGTAGTTTCCTTCAACACCAGAAATAATTGTAGTGGCGGGGGATTTATTGGGGGAGGGGGTGGTTTATTTAGGGGGCGGGGCGTAACTACGGTTTGGCATTGGTTGTTTAAAGTTCGTAGTCATGCACCTCGTAGTCATGCCTCGCACCCTATCATTGCAGCAGTTTCAGTTACTGATTATGTACTATTTTATATGGCATGTACATATCTGTATATATGTATATATAGTGTAATACTACCTTTAAATTAATTATAATACGTGTTATAATAATATGCAGCAATCCTACCTTTTTAATTTTTAATGAATCCCACATGGGTAAATCAACAGTGTGGAAAGTAACACATGAACGACGCCTTATGTACATATGTACATGAAATTCCCGCTTCGGATGTAACCCGATTTGACTGCCGGCAGTCCCAAATAAACGCTTTTTTAAAATTTTAATTTAAAGATTTAACTAGTCCCATTACGTTCCAGCTATAAAAAAGCGTTTATTTGGGACTGCCGGCAGTCAAAAAAATTGGCGAAATTTTAAAATTCTCCATGTAATTTTTTCAAAAAATCCGAAGTTTTGATTTCGGGGTCCGGGAAAAAATCAGTAGTGTAGAAGATGCTTATTTAGTAAATTTGAGACAGTAAGATTGTCAATATTGTAAATAGTCACGCTGAAAAAAAATGTTTAAGATTTCGGGTTTTTTCGGTTTTTTGACCTTCCTATTCGGTTTTTGGGGAAAACAATTTTTGGGAAAATTTTTTCTTTACATTATGCATCTCATGGCGTAAATCAAAACGTTTTCTGAAATACTGACCATCAAGCGTGGCCCTTCTCAAAAAAACAGACTCATACCTAATCAGCTATGTAGAATCTTTTTAATGTTGCGCTTAAACTCGGCCAGACCAGAGGTGAGGAAATGTTACTATATGAGGATGGTAATGAGTCGGCTGATTCTCTGCTGAATAATTAATTAAAATATTAATTAAAATAATTTACGTTAATTCCAGGTTACTTAATTGACGCATCATTGCCAGGACATTATTACCGTATATTCATCGTTAATTTCCCATTTGATCACTTTAAATTGCCGTACAATTTACGTGATTTGCACGGTTTCTTGGGCTGCAAATTGCATTAAATTTGCGTTTCTATGCTGCATGGGAAGGATTTAACTTAAGGTCAACAAACGCAACTAACATGACAGATTGAAGTAGTTTCTACCTTAAGAAAGCCTATCGTTATGGAAACGCACCCGCGATAAAATTACCGCCGACCACATTTCTGTTGCCACAAATTTGGCTGAGAACTTGACCGCTGAGAGCACTCTGATTAATCATCAATCCACTTGAATATGTTTTCAATATTTACTTCAAGAGGAATAAATATCCGTAAATGATCGCTCATAGAGCTTCCGGGAATTCGCATTCCGGCACTTAGTATATAAATACAAGATGTAATGCAAGTATTTATACAGATTTAGAGATTATACCACACTAATATATCTAGAAATGATATCTTTGTCATAGGTTGTGCAAAAACAGCATCCAAAGATGATCTCTCGAACTATTTAATTTTGGAAACCCCATAGATGTCCCAAGTAGTGTTTCTTGTCAATTGCAAGTTAACCGCAATTACTAATTGCACTTGCAAGTTCGGTTCAATTACGGTTATTTTACACCAGGGAATTGCAATTGCCGATGCAAGTGCAATTTCTGTGTACTTAAATTGCAATTACACAAGCATTATGGTTATGCCCAACTGAAATTGATAGAAATTCAATTGCAATTGCAGGTGCTTGCGCTGCAAAAAGTTTCAATTTAAAAAATGCTTATCAATTTAATTGCAACTTGCAACCGTTTCGAATTTGAGCAATTCCACAAAATGCCTCAATAAGTCATTCCGCTCTGATAACAAATGTACATAATAATCAAGAGTAATGTCTCAAGGAGTGTAATTACTGTACTGATTGTGAGTGTACAATTCCGTTGGTGACGAGGCAAATTTATCTAAGTGAATTTTTGATTAGCATCAAAATATAGATTATATAAATATGTATATATTATAGATATACTAATATTTTAAATGTTTCTTGTAAATATATGTTGAAGGATGAAATTTTACAATATTTTAGCCTTGGAAGGCTTAAAGAAAGGCTATTTCATTTGTGCACCTTTGTTTCATTATGCATTGCATCTAGATCATTTTATTTAATACACTTTGTTCAATTTAGTGAAACATGAATATTATCTTGCCACGAATCAAAAATGCACAGATCATTTTGCCTCTTTGCTGACGATTTATACTGTATATCAGTTAACTTGCAATTGCACTTGCAATTGTACTTATCGGTGCAATTACTTCCAAATGTTTTTGCAATTTCCTTACCAACTGCAAGTAACCTATAAACTAATTGCAAGTTCAACTTCGGCAAGTACCAGTTACGGCTTACCAGTACTTGCATTATCAATTATAATTGTAATTGCAAGTTCGGTTATTCCCAAAACTTGCACCGACAGAAACACTAAGTCCCAAGGATTTCCAAATTAACTGACCTTTAGGTTATATCTTTCAGGTCATTATATATGCGGACAATGATTTCTTTTATTTAATTATATATGCGGACAATGATTTCTTTTATTTAATTATATATGCGGACAATGATTTATTTTATTTAATTATATACTTGGACTATGATTTGTTTTAGGTAATTAGATATTAGGTCAATGATTTCTTTTTTGTAATGATATATTCGGACAATGATTTCTTTTAGGTACTTATATATTCGGACAATGATTATTACATTTATGTAATTATTAGGGCAATGATTTCATTTGGGTAAATATTTGAGGAACGACTTCAATTATGTAATTATTTGGGCAATTTTTTTAGGTAATTCTACATTCGGGCAAAGATTTCTTTTAAGTAACTGTTAGGGCATTGATTTCTTTGGGATAATTATTCGGGCAATAATTTCATTTAGGGAATTATTCGGGCAATGATTTCGAACATCAACACAAAATCAGATATTATTTCTAAAGCAAGTGGTACATCGGTTTTATTTTCAATCATGCCGATGATTCATAATTCAAGGTTGGCTTCAATTGAAAATATATGATCACCACCTGGTCCTGCTAAACGCTCATGAATGACACAAGTAGCTGAAATAGAACGAATATTTCGCGACGGAGTTCTTTAGACTTATTTGACTTTACAAAAAATGTCGCAAAAAATTTGCGAGATGTTTGTTTTTGTACACGAGAAGCATAAGGGCAAGATTATTGTCCCCGAACGGATTGTTGAGGTCATGTCTGACTTTTAACGAGGTCAATAGGTGAACATGTAGTTAAACAAAAAATTAAAGCAATGGATCTTGTAGTTTAACTTTGTATTTAAAAAAGGATTTATGCTTAGAGATGTAACAAGTGCTGAACAATATGTTTGGAAAGTCCCCATAACACTGTGACAGATTTTTTATCGTAATCCCTTGGATGTGCTATAGGGGAAGCGTTACGAGGCACTGTTTGCCTCTGGAAGTCCTCTGAGTTCAATGCAATATGTTCTTGCTCGATAAATACAGTAAAACCTATTTATAGTCACATCGCAGGGGACCGTATATAAAATTTGACTATGGAGAACGTTGTCTTGGAATATCCTTTATAATCAAATCCAGGCCATAGATGTAGGTTTTTTTCCCACTCGCACTCACACTCGCACTTCCATAAAGAAAAATCCACCACTCCTACTCGTGCCCACTCATAGTCTGTCTGAGAATGTAAAACTCCTACTCCTACTCTCAGCGCTAACTTCAAATCTCACCACTCCTACTCACCACTCGTGAGTTACTCAATGTTTTCATCGAAATATTTGCAAATATTAAGACAAGTTTTCCTTATCATTAAAAAAGCGAATATTAAGCAAAAAATGCATGACTTGTACATACATAAGTCGGCATTCCATACAATTGTTTGTATGATATTATGAAATATTTGGCAATAACCGCCAATCTTTTAATCGTGGCAACGCTAGCTTTATGCGGTTAATACAATGGTACGAGAAATAGCTAGTAGCAAAGCATGCTACTCCTACTCCTACTCTTTTTCTATGCTACGATTTATACCACTCCAACTCACGACTTTTTTGGCGCCTACACTCCTACTCTTTGCCTTGCTACTCTCCTGTGAGTGTGAGTAGGAGTGTGTTGAGTGCACTCGTCACTCGCGAGTAGCCTCCATGTATGATCCAGGCCAGTGCTGCCCGAGTCAAGTCAGACTTGACTTGAAAACTTGCGACTTGACTAGACTAGCAGGTAAAAATACCCTTGCAGTAAAACTTGACTGGACTACATCCTGTTTGTGTAATTATGGGACTTGACTTGACTAGACTCCTTGCAGGGATAACAACTTAGTGATTGACTTGACTCGACTAGCCGTTTTCGTTGGAACTTTCTAGTCAAGTCATGACTACAGCCAGCACCCTCGAGCGGTCGATAAAATTCCAAAATCATGCAAATTATTAGGTTTCCAAGTCTTCATCTAGCTTCATCCACTACTGCGATTGGATAAATATTATTATGGCACATTCACATAATTATAGGACGACTTTTCATGCTGTAACAACTCCAAAAATACAGCTGCTTATCGTTTTCACTTGTTCTGGTTGTAATTTTCAAGTCAATATTTTGAACTTGTGTATTTTGGTTAGTCACCGTTTATTATAACAAAATTCTAGTTTTTTGTTATACAAAACCAGAAGGTTCTAAAAAATCTTTACGAAAAAGTGATGTTACTTATCATACATACACAAATTTAAGCAATGCATTAATGGAAGGTAGCGTTGTTTCGAATAAATTCGAAGTGAACATTATTTGTAAACAACGAGCAGAATCCAAAAATGAGAAATTAGTAAACATTCCCAGTAGGATTAGAAATGGAGTATTAAAACTGCGCGTTCACTTTTTCATGCTTAAGTACAAGGTAAAATTAAATATTTCAATCACCACAAGCTGCTACTTGGTGGGAACATTTGCTTTAACTGTAAGACTGGAAGACTTGACTTGACTAGGACTTGACTACACTTTCCTGCCCTATTTTGAGACTATGACTTGACTTGACTAGCTGGATGGAAAATCCAGGAGACTTGACTTGACTGGACTATGCCTAATGCATATTGTGATTGACTAGACTAGACTTGACTTCGAAGGGCTGGCGGGCAGCACTGATCCAGGCCGTGGTGTCTTCGTTACACGATTCAAACTTCGCTCGCGGCACAACCCACCATAGAGCTCATTGTCTATGCTACGCTATGGAACACTCCGCATGCATGGCGTCAGGCGCCAGCCAAGTGGTTCTGTGTGACCAGTTGTGTGGGATAAGTCACTAAGGGGCTAAGCACCAAGAAATCAAATTTATTTAATCAATCGATTTTCTGCTCACTGAGCTATTGCAAATTAAAATTCAAATGTAAAAAATAATTTACGACCAGTTATATGGGATAAGGTACTAAGGGGCTAAGGGCCAGGGGGTCATTCTCGAACAGAATTTACGATATCGCAAGTTACGACTTCGTAAGAACTTACGAGAGGTGTCGTACGATGCCTCTACGATTTTCAAATTTTAATATTCTCAAAAACGATCGCAAGTATATCGTAGCTACGATCACACTTACGAATCGTAAGCGCCTTAATCTCATGTAACGGACGCTGTTATTGGCTGTCAAAATGTTTGAATCTTAAGCCATCCAATAAGACAAAATTCATCCCATTTGTATTTTTATCAGTTTTACTTACTGATTTTCTCTACAAAACAATTTAACGTTATGATGTTGTAACGGTATTCATTAACAGTGAAAATTGCAAAAAATATAATAACGAATTTATCAGACCAGCCAAAACGCTCACCGAATTGGAGTGAGGGAGAGCGTGATGCTTTGGTCACCAGTCTAATCTCGAATTATTCGAAACTTTTTGGGAAGTTTTCAAATTCAATTAGTCATCAGGCAAATGAAGCACTGTGGGCTACAATAAGCGATATGGTAAGCATAACTCATTTTGAATGACATATTTAAAAGTCCTTCAGTTTCTCGCCAGAGTTGAACACACATTTCTATCAATTTTAAAATTTCGACTTTAGGAAATCTATAGCGCAAAATTAGTCCTTGGGCATTAAAAACTTCCAATGGATTAGTGCGGTCAAGAAAAACTGTCTTTTAAAAGCTCTTCGATTTTCGTCTTCCAGTACAGCTAATAACTCCATCGTTAAAATTAACCCTGCCACTAAGGCCTATGTAAAAAATATAAATAAATAATTTTATAATGACAGAATGGTTTTCAAATGAACCCCACCATATAAAGAATGCTTGATCGTAAGTACCTACGACTGCTTTTCAGTTGTCGCAAAGTTACGACAACTTTTGCGATTTTTTGAGAACTTGCGATTTTCAAAATGTTTTGAGAATCCCAACTATCGTAACTCGAGAGTTACGACTGAAGTTACGATCGTAAGTCTTTCGAGAATAACCCCCCAGGATATCACAATTAATCAACCACATAAACCT
Source organism: Allacma fusca (assembly GCA_947179485.1). NCBI lineage: Eukaryota > Metazoa > Arthropoda > Collembola > Symphypleona > Sminthuridae > Allacma > Allacma fusca. Next base: position 52,895,187 of record OX359249.1, on the reverse strand, counting down.
CATAAAATCATTTACGATCAGCACTAACGGATAAGTCACTAAGGGGCTAAGCACCATGATATCGGATAGAGATCAGACAGAATTGAGCTCATTATCTATCTGTGGAACTAAAATAAATTTTTCTACCTACTACATACTACCTACCTACGAATTTATTTGCCATCACCAGTTTTTACACATGACCAGTTGTACAGTTTTCTAGAGCTACCCCGGGACAGAGAGTAAAAGTCAAAATTGCTGGCACACATCAGCAAGGCAAATTAATGGAATGTAGTAACTCAATATTTACTACCAACGTTGTTTTTAAGGAGGGTTTTAATGGTTAAGTTGAAATAACTTTATGCGGAACTAACTCCTAGCCGCGATCTACGGATCAAACATTGGGCATGGGCAGGGCCTTGGTGGGAAGTTTGCCAAGAGCGCTCAACCATGATTATTTATTCATATGATTAATATGTACAACAATGTTTGGGGCTCAGCATTACAGCGCTAACTGGGCGTCAGTATTATTAGTGTTTTTATTACCATTATTTGGGAAAATTAGATTGATGCTATATCGTGCACATCATCGCCCGGCGAAGCGGGCTGTATTACTTGTGTATAATTATTTCCTTAAGACGTTATTATGTAACTCTGGACTATGCAAAATTTAAAAAATGCTCTCTAAAATATATAACGCGTGTGATGGGACGATAATTTCAAAACTTCCCTCCCTTTCCTAAATGCGCTTTATAGGTTCGGGGATACAAATTACCATAAAGGTTATATGGCTAAGCAAGTAGCAGCAAGGGCGTGGGTATTGTCACGGGCTACATTTATAATACCATAAACGGTGGCTACCCGTTTACATTCAAGAGGAACGACATTTTCGTAAGTTCTTTCTTAGTTAAAGTATGCTTTGCAAAGACAGTAATCTAATAAATGTCGGGGACAAAGTTTTGGTAAAGTTGGCATTAATTTTCATATGAACAACTGTATGTTGCTTTTTTCGAAGGACAAGTCTAAAGAAAATATCAAGGGCGGTGAAGTTACATACAAAAGGAATTGTGCTTTAAAGAAGTTTTGGAATTTGTTGTAATTAAAAAGCCTATTGGCTTTCTTAATACTAGAATTATACAATGATGGGACATTTTTAAATCTCTCGCCTAAATGCGCTTTATAGGTTTGCGAGTACAAACTGCAAATTGTGTACTATTGTCAGAATTGTGATTATTAAATCCTTATGATTATAACTAGTATTATTATAATGTACGTAGTTGTATAATAGTATAAGGTATTTCAAAAGCAAAGGTCATTTACTAAAGGTAAAGGTTAACTACTTCGGCAACGGAATTTTAACACTGGCGGATCAAACCACTAGACCAGTGCTCTTTACGGGTATGGGTAACACTCGGGTAAACGGGTACGAGTACGGGTATGGGTACTACCCGGGAACCAATTGTTTGTACCCAAACAATTCCGGGTACTACCCGGGTACACTTTGGTCGGCTCCAAATTTTGGATACGGATACGGGAATGGGTACGGGTACACGGATTTCAAAATGGGTATATACCCACCGGGTACGGGTATAATGGGGTCATTTACTCGTACCCGTGACCATTGTACCCGAGTATTTGGATACGTTGAGATTTGAGACATTTTGACGAATTTTATGCCATCATGCCCGTACGTTGGAAACTTTTGTCGGTATTTTTAGTATTTCTGAATACATATAGCTTATTGTTAATACCCTTTTAACCTTACAACATACAGTAAATGTATTTCAGACTGTTGCTAAAATATATGTTTTTATTGAAACATGTTTTAGGAAGAATAAATAAATAAACAGGCGAGGAATAATGACAAAATAGTTGTGGAGAATAGGATTCAATAAAATTTTGTACAAAACGTCGTCGTAATGTAGTGTTTTGTCACTAATTACATATAAAGCGTCTGTGGGACGCTCATACGTCATTACCCACAATGAATGCAGTTTACAAATTAGAGAACTGATGAGTTGGATGGCAAGTTATTTTGGGTTATTGGTAGTTGATTACGAGAAGATAGATGTAAGATATTTGTAACAACATATTAATGAGTTATATGTACACAGAGATAACACATGAGAAAATGAGTGCAAAAGGCCGAATAAGTCAAGAAGTGAAAAATCGAGTCCCAAGCCAAAACTTCATGTTAGTTATCCCTGTGCACAAAAATGCATGTGCATATGGGCTGTGTGCCATAAAATATCTCGCCCATCAACCCATAAACAATCAAAGGGGGAAAATAATATTTTTATTTCTAATCAAAAACGCTTGTAGTTTTTCTACTCTTCAATGAAAATATACAATGTCAAATACCGCTCTAGCTAGTCAAAATTACCCACTAAGGTGTCATACATTAAACATACATATAACGTACTATGTATTACATTTAGACAAATCTGGATAAAGTACCCGGGTACGAGTACGGGTACGATACGGAGATACCCGAGTATGGGTACAATTTACGAGCATTTTTCGGGTACGGGTACAATACGGGGTACATGGATTGAGATTACATTGCGGGTACGGGTACGAAAAATTTGTACCCGTATACTCGGGTATGGGTACGGGTATAAATACCAGATATTGCAATATCCGCACTTCTGGTACGGATACGGGTACTGATTTTTCGTACCCGTGCCGAGCACTGTGTAGTGTGTAAGCATTGAGGGAGACCTTAACTATGTATATGGGGATGGGGATGATGTGAAAGTAGAAGCTCAACTGTAAGGTTGTCTCTATGAATGTGTATCAGGAGCCTGCAAAGGCGGAGATTGGCAGAGTAGATGGAGGCTTGGTATTAGCTTGTACTTTTATGGAACTAAATGTGTGACTGGATGAGGGAATAGGTCAAGAGGTGAGAGGCTGAGGCTTCTGGAAGGTCGATGAGGAGAGAAGAGAAGGAGAGTTGGTTTTGGGATTGAGAAGAGAGAGTTCTGAGAGGCCTGATCCCCATGAACGGCGTGGTTCCCATTTAAAAGAATAAAGATCTTCCTATATTTTCAAAAAGTAATTGCCAGTAGTTTTATGAAATTGAATTATTCCTTGAGACCATTTGGAGAAAATGGCACTGCATCCCTATCATCTGGACCACCTCTACAACTGCACTAGACTGCGTCGGTGTTGTGGTTGGAAAATTGGGGTTATCCACCACCTTCCGTCATGTGGTGGCTTGCTCCGCCATCGGATAACAGCTCCTATTGGTTTGCGATTGCAATTACCAACTATCTAAAAGGCTAACTATCCGGCTTATTTGAAGTAAGTAATATGCATCTATTTACATCTGGTGTGTATGTATTTTCCTTCGGCGAAGCCGATGGCTGTTTATGCATCTCATCCGCATCATTTAGTCTAGAATATTTTAATACTAGCGGATTAAGCCATTATCTTTATCGTACGTTAGTGTTTATTTATATCTACTAGCACTGCACAGTCAGCTATTTCTGAATCATGTACTATGCGACTGAACCAACAAGCCATGAAGCCTTTCCAAGCCAGCAATAGCTGGCTGTGCTGTGCTAACAAGCAATAATTATTGAATCGATCAGAAGTTGAAGGAGTAAAAAATCTATCAAAACATTTTGTTTCATGGCTTAAATCTTGCGCTGTCTTACAAAGTCTTCTAGAACTCCTAAGCTTAGTAGCATTTTGCTTATATCAACTTGAAATTGGTTCTTTCTGTTTTCGATATCCAAAATAACTTAATAGGATATTGGCTTCATCTGGATATGGTCTACTTTTTCCAAACCATTTTCGGTAGGAATGTAAATGATGTTTGTATTCAAGTATAAACAATGAATGAGAAATTTCACGCCCTGCCATTGTACTGGTGTTAATGTGGTGTGCAACAAACATGGGCGCCTGCCTACATTCTAGGCCCTATAATAGGCTAAGGCTCTAGGATGCTGCGAGTTGGGATAAAAATCTAGGCGAGGTTCTAGGCTGGGCAATCACCACTACAATATGGGCTTAGGGAAAATCTAGGCTATTCGGATATTTCCGAACAAGGGACTGGGCTATTCAGGCGGGCTACAAGTTTGTTCAAGTAAAGGCTAGGCATTAGTGGTGAGCGGAACATTCTCAAAGCAAGGATTGGTTAGGATAGGATTACAAGGTCTTTGGGAAAACGTTTGACGGACAGCCAATGAGGCGGGAATTACTTGATACCAGATACAAGTAATTACCAGAGTATATGCACATGTATACCCAGTACATGCATAATCGTCCCATATTTGTTCCCACTGGATAACTGGATACTATGTAGGTTACTTTACTACTGCGTTAATCAAATCAAACCCCTACATTGATATTCCAAATTCCAATTGCATGTGATCATTGCATACGGCATACGGTTTGCACTATCAAAAACTCACAATTATATCGCCTATATAGGCTGGCAAAGCACTGTCAGAAGCTATACAGCAGGCAGGCAAGCAATGCACACTAGAACAGATGTAGGCTAATAGGCTGGCAGTTAGAATACTTGACCCTTGGTATTAAGGCTCTTCTTTTCGTTGAAACATCCTATTGGTCAAAATAGGATGGCGATATTTTTTGAATGAAAATAGGCAGGCTTAGGCACTTCATTTGCCCATCTTTGGTGTGCAATGTGGTGTACACTGTATTTGTATAGTAAGGTTTAAATCTTATTCGTTAATAGTGGAATTACTACCGCGCCTGGACCCGGATTTTTTTAAATAATGTGATTATACGGGGAGTTGTAGATAACCAGGGCCCTGGGACAGAAAATTTGCTGGACAATAGAGAGGTCATGAGCCATGACTATTGCCAAGATGACTATTCGGAAATTATTTAACATTACAGTATACGGGAGAACCGCCGGGGCCAAATTATTTCGTGACTATAGAGAGAAGTTGCTTATAGTGGTAATGACTATAAAGAGGTTTGCCTGTAACTCCAAACTCCCCATTAAAGAAAGTGTCCATGTGGCCACCGTTGTTGTGGTTTTCATTCCGAAGACAAGTATTTCTGAATGTATTGGAAACTGGGGATTTTAATAACAATTCCTGTACTAGTTAAATTTTGTTCGTAGACCACGATTCATAAATAATTTTACAACGAAACCTTACTAAATGGGGACATGGGGTCTGAAAGGTTTTGCTCAACAAGCGTTTTTGCATTGCAAATATACGCTCTACGCTCTATCAAGATTTATTCGGTCATTTTCAGTCAGTATCACTTGCAAATAACCCTCGCCATATGCCCACTCGGAATGTGTCGGAATGAAATTTTGTGTGAGCTTAGATACCTGGCCCAATGTTCCAGGGAGAACAAAGGTTCGGATGATTTCGCCCCGGTTTGCGCGGGAAATTGCGCATAAGTTTTACATTCTAACACATTGATAAAGGGTCCCCCTGTTAAACTTAAATTTTCCAATGTTAAAGCCCATAAGAAATTTGCGAAAATCGGTGGTATATTAAATGAATGACATAATTATGGAATACATTCATCTTAAGGGGTTCTTAGGTTCAAATACTGACCACTATTGGTAACCACCGGTTTCTTGACCTCATTTGACCAATATTAGTCACAATTGATTTTTCGTCCCAAGATTAACCAATATTGGTAACAATTTGTATCTCGGCCTCAGATTGGTCAATATTGGTCACAATGAACTTTCTCGTCCCAGAAATATTGATTAAATATTACCCCCAATATTATTTATTTATTTGATTTCCTCCGTTTTTAAGAAATTCGCGTTCAAATTTTTGCAGCCACCGTGGTCCATCACCTAAGGCAGCGTTTTAATATTTTGTTGTTTTTGAAATTAACAGGTAGTTATTTCAACAAAAATGTGTAGTGTATTTAAAGTACACAGTATATTGGAGGTGTACAGTGAATTTAAGGTACATAGTATATTGGAGGTGTACAGTAGTGCTGTCCAGTCTTAAAGTTTATCAGTCTCAGTTTTTTAAAGTCTTTTACTTACAGTCAGTATTGCTTACAGTCAGTCTTTATGCTAAGCATATCAGTCCAACTCAGTCTCAGTCCCAAGGAAAGTCTTGGTTCAAACTCCCACTCAGTCCCCAAGGATACAAAATGGCGCTAATTTCCATCCTTGGGCTTTAATAATGGCGCGAAAATTTAAAATTGCTTAATATTGTATACGCGCGTTGTATACATGAGTCTTTTTATCAGTCTCAGTCAGTCTTTTTACAAAATGTAACAGTTTCACTCAGTCTCAGTCTCAAAAAACGCCTTATTTTAAAGTCAGTCTCAGTCTTTTAAGAGTCAGTCTTTTCGTTTTGCCACTCAGTCTCAAACTCTCACTCAAGACTGGACAACACTAGTGTACAGTGTATTTAAGGTACACACGTACACAGTATATTGGAGGTGCATAGTATATTGTAAGCATACAGTATATTTGAGGTATGAAGTATGTTAGAGGTGTACGGTATATTGGGTTTGTACAATGTATTGTAGGTATACTGTATATTGGATGTGTACAGTAAATCTGAGTTGTACAGTATATTCGGGAGGTCGTGTTTATTTATACATACATTCCTAAACTTGTTTCACTAAAACGAATGTAGTACTTCAGATTTCAGAATTTAATTTCCACATTAGACTTTTCCTGTGAAAATACGACCGAACGACCAAATCACACTGATGAGAAAAAAGTCGTTGAGTTTTCCCTCGCACGGGAAAATTCACTAGTTCCCCTCCTAAAACAACAGGTGGCCTCCCACGCACATTTTCCTATAAAAATGTTAGTTCCCGGCTCACCTGCTATCAACACCGGGGAACGCTCAATCAACCGATCGATAAATAAGTGAGAGCGAGCGTTCCCTTGTTCTATTCAACTACTAATGCATATACTTTAGATAATCAATGTAACAGCGCATGAACTAGAAGTATCGATCGTGGCTAAAGGAATTCGGACTGTATAAACCCCAGTGATGAGTCTCTTCACCCAAATAGTTCTAAGACACTAAGAAATGGGCACTCCCAAAAAATATTTCCGCAAATATAATGGAATTTAATAATCTTGTGTATCTTGCATCAGCTGCATCCACAATTACAGCAATCTTAGCTACTTACTTCTACTTACGTGCCTCGCACTCCCAGGTAAGAACTTCCGGCTCATTTGTAATTGTCCTTGTGAGTCCTGAAGGTCTATTTGACCACACCTGGGATCACAGAATTACTTTGTCAATTTTATTTTTTTCTCCGAAAGTCCCAATTCCTTGAAATACTATCTCATGTTCAATTCCACTGAATCTGTAAAGTAAGACTATATGGTTGGTATTGTGGTAAGCAAGGCTGGTAATTGGAATCAAAATTAGAATTAAAATCAGCATTGGTTCGTATTTTAAAAAAATTAATCCGAATTGGTATTCATGAATATATTCTTCCAAGTATTTAAATCCATATTGAATCGGAAAGAAATAACTGTATTACAATTAATATTCAAAATTTATTTGAATACTATTCAATACTTTGGTATCGGACAAATACATGAACTATGGAAGGTATCCTCTTAAAATTAAAAGTTTTTGCTCAGTCATAAATTCTAACTTGCCTTTTGGTGCTCTACAGTTGACAGTTCAGCTGTATATCATTGGCTAAATTTTTTGAAATGTAATTTTTACAGAATATCCCGTTTAACAATCATAGGTTATCAAATGACAATGGCACTTTTAAAATTAGAGAACGATATACAGGGTGTACCAAACTTTTTTTTTCTCGATATTCCCATAAATATTTTCTTAGTTTGTGTCTTTAGCTCCAGATTATTTATTTCCGTAAGTAAAACGTTTCAGGAAAACCTTTTGACGCTAATATGCAGAACATTTGCGCAAACTTCAGGTAGCTGTCTGTTGTACATGAGTTTTGTACATACATGAAGCAATAATAAAGAGTTTCTGTCTCAACGTCTCGAGAGTTAAAATGAGAAAGCCTAAAATCAAAATTTGTTGATTGCATTATTTTTTTCTTGATAGCTCTTACTGTGGTAATATATCTATTTCAATCATTGTACTTCTCAAAGGTTTCTTTGAAAACATTCGAACATAATTTCTATCGGAAGTAAAATTTTAGCCGACATCCGACATGTCTCAGGAGAAGGTGGATTTTAGCCGACACGTTATTTTTAACAATTCTAGCCGACATCCGATAAAACGTTGATTTATACCGTATCCGGCATGAAATTTCACCCGACATGAATTTTTATCTTCTTCTTCCTACATCCGACATACATATGTCGGGAGTTTTTACCCGACATGCATTTTTTTCTTCTTCTGACATCCGACATAGGTCGGGAGATTTCAGCCGACATGAAAAAATTGTTCTCTTCTTCCGACATCCGAAATACCAGTATGGCCAATGGGCATTGGAAGAATTATTTTCATATATATCAAAGATTATCCACTGTTAATTAAAATCTTAATTTTAATTGGAGTAACCCTGGTTGTACACATCATGGGCAAAACTCAAACGTTTAGTTTATGGGTATATCGGAATGATTAATTATAGAGTAAATATGTCACATGTACCAGTTTTTAGTAAACTTTTAACATTTTAATTGACGGTGGAGGATCTTTAATTTATATGAAAATAATTATTCTAATGCTCATTGGTCAAGGCCAGCGAAACGTTTGTGGCAACATAATGGTAGTCAGCGCTAATGCTAGACCTGGTGTTTGTATCCATAACAATAGTCTCTCTTAAGGTAAAAATAACTGCATACTATCTTGCAAGTGACGTTTGAAAACCTTCAGTTGAGGCTAATGCCCCGTACATGCATTTTGAGGGGACCTTGAAGGTGTTTGGCCATGGTGATCTGACATTTCCTGTACTACCCGGTTCACAGTGGATTATCCCCGGGAATTGTAAGAGGTCATTGGGGCAACTTAAATTCTCGAATCACATAACGTTCCTACGTCACTAATGCTGTATTCCTCAAATGTTATGCGTTTCGATTACTGTAGCACAAAATGTTTGTGCCAAAGTGGTTCAAATGCAAAAGCTTCGGAAAAAATTGATCGAGGAGTGGTCCAAGAAAATCACCCGCAGACTGTTTTTTGAGTGTATTTTTTCTCAAAGCGGACAGTGCAAGGTTGATTTTTTTTCTTCTAATGTACATGTAATGTACATACATGTAATTGAAATACCATGGTCAACCCTCATACCAATTTTGATTGGTGTAGGGTCAGCCGACCAGCCGTATAAACAGTATAACAAAGAATAAATGGGACTATATGTCGTGAGGGAAGAAAGAATGAGGAGCTGCGCCATGCGGTTGTTTGTGTACATGTAAGGGCTACATGCCTGTTACGCTGAGTGACAGCGCACCTCTCACCTCACCTACACTGGACAATCCTGCGTGTGTACGTATAAGCACACTTGCATGGGCCCTTATTTATGTATGTATATAAATTACCCGTTTCGGTTTTTCTCGACTTTGAAGGTGAGCCCACTGTAATGTGCAACATTTTTTAATTTCAAATTGGCGTACAATTACAGCTTTGTCATTTCAGCGTTTAAAATTGTGCACATTAGAGTGGGCTCGTAGTGAAAAAAAATCGTGAGGGTACACAAATTTACATACAATTTTTTCAATAAACCCGAAATATTAATGTCACGGTGCGGAAAAAATTTATGATGTGACCTTTCGTTGCGATAACGAATTTGAGATACACATTTTGTCTTTCAGTAGTTCAGTACGGCTGTAAAAAATATTTTCGAGTTTTTCAGCTTTCTGACCTTGGAAATCGGTTTTATGAAAAAATGTTTTTTTCATTTTTTTGACAATACTCTGCATATACGTACTCATTCTGTGAGAAAAAGTGACTTTTTTGGCTATCCGCTTTGAGAAAAATACCCTTTTGCTAAAAGGGAAAATCAATTTTCACATCCAAGAACTATGGTTAACACGATAGAAATGTGAAAACAATATTGTTATCCCAGTTTTACCTCTTCGAAATAATAGTTGGACGTCATCCAAATCCAACATGTCGGAAGATAAAAATATTTGCATGTCGGCTAAAAACTCCCGGCATATTTCGGATGTCGGAAGAAAACAATTTTTTCATGTCGGCTAAAATAACCCGACATATGTTGTATGCCGGATAAAATCAACGTTTTGTCGGATGTCGGCTAGAATTGTAAAAAATAACGTGTCACCTTCACCCGACAAAAGTCGGCTAAAATAACCCGAAATGTCGGCCTAGAATCCATAAAAATCCCGACAATATCGGTGGATTCTGGCTGAAAATGTCGGATGTCGGCCATTTTCTCGAAATGTTTTGGTAGAAACGGTTTCGTATCGAATTTCGGGCAAAATTGTCCGATATTGTCGGCTAAAATCGCCCAATATTGTCAGTCAAAATCCCATTTTTCCCGATATTGTCGGTCAAAATCCCAATTTGCCTGATATTGTCGGCCAAAAGCTCATTTTACCCGATATTTTCTGCCAAAATCCCATTTTGCCCGATTTTTTCGACCAAAATCCCATTTTGCTCGACAATTGTCGGCTAAATTCTCCCGACACATGTCGGATGTCGACTAAAATTTCACTTCCATTTCTATAATTGCAAAATAGCGGCCCAAGGAGAAAAAATTTCGACGACTTATATACATGTAGAAGTCAAAATATTGACCTTGATGACTATTTAGTGCTTAAAATATTTAGCAACAGTATTAAACACTATTGCTTTTTATATAAGTATCTTCCATACCACTGGGATCATTTGCATTCATAATTTCGGTAGTCACACACTTTCTGGTTTAAATTTAGTTTTTAAGTTTTGATATATTATCTATTCTATATCTAGAAGCTCCAGGTTTTAATATTTATTTAAAATATTTAAATTGTATTGGAATTTTTATTTTATAAAACATATCCATTCTAAATCGGATTGGGATTTTTATTTTATTAAACATCCATTCTAAATCGGATTGGGTTTTTTATTTTATTAAACATCCATTCTAAATCGGATTGGGATTTTTATTTTATAAAACACATCCATACTTTTGAAGTTACGATTAATCGTAATCGGAATTGCATCCGTATATTTCGAATACTCCAACCCTGGTGGTGCGGCAACGAAGTCAGATTTAATACAAGTATAATCCGTTTTCTCTGACCTGTCCTGTCCTAACTAACAAAAGCACCTAAGTCCTAAAGTATTATAAATTTTAGCTGATTATCTGAGAAGTTGACATGGACTTTGATAACGAAGGTGGTTAAATAGAGTAGCTAGCGTGGAATACTGTATTGTTTGGTTACAATTACAAACTTTCATCCTCCATGCATGCTTTATGTGCGGTGTGTTTCTTACAGTACAGCACACACTGCTAATTGTGAGTTGTACCATGATCATCATCATTATTACATGCAGCTAGAACGATCGAATTTCAGCTTTAACCCATCCTAAAGGCTGTATATTAATAGGGTTTGCTTGTACCAAATGGGTTTTACTTAAAACATCCAGTATTGGGAGCTAGAGACTGAAGGAACTAAACCATATTAACATTAACTTCGTTAGGAGTACAAAGGTTATACTAGTCATGGGTCAGCAGATAAGGTATTTTCTGTTAAGATGCAGGCGTGATGTTCAAATGAGATGACCATTTGAATTCAGTTTGGTATTTTGCAGAAACCAACGATTTGCACGAGCAATAAAAAGTTGCGGAATTTCCTGGAATCTCATGTACCAGCACTGTTTGAGAAGTATAGCCCGTCATGGTTGTTTTGGGAGGGTCGTCTGCAGTCCATCATGGGTCTCGCACTTAGACTGCCTGAGTCCAAGAAACTACCCTACATGAGAGAAATCTTTCAATTATCAGACGGTGGAGAGCTAGGTCTGGACTACCTAGATCCTCCTGAGGGGTTGGGGGTACAAGGTAGCAAAGGAAGAAAGAAAAAAGCCAATCGAAAACTCTTGGTTCTTCTTCTGCCCGGCCTAACGTCAAGCTCACAAACTTCGTATGTCAAATCCGTAGCTCTCGCGATAACTCATGCAGGAGCAACGGTCGTCGTGCTCAATAACCGTGGCCTAGGTGGAGTTCCCCTCAAGACTCCGCGAACTTATTGCGCCTCAAAACCGGACGATGCTCGGGAGGTGATTGCTCACTTAAAGAAAAAGTACCCCTGTACACGTTTGATGGCGGTGGGAACTTCACTGGGCGGCATTCTCCTTTGCCAGTACTTGATCAACTATGCGCAGGAAGCGAAACAGACTTTGATTGCCGCGCTTGTCATTAGCATATGCTGGGATCCCATGTCAGGAACAACGAATCTGGAGAAACCTTTCGTCAACAAATACATTATGAACTACAACTTGACTCAGAACTTGCGCTCTCTCGCTGCCAAGTACCGCAAGATCTTGGAGGAACGGAACTGCTGGGATTTCAACAAAGTACTCAAGTCCCGGACGCTCCGGGAATTCGATGCACACTTCACTGCCCCACAGTTTGGCTATGAATCTGTAATGGACTACTACAAGGACGCTAGCGTCATCGACAACATCGATAAGTTCCCCATTCCAGTGTTCGGATTCAACGCCTATGACGATCCACTTCAGCCAGGTGACCGTAAGTCCTAACTTTTTGGAACAATTCAATAGCCGTTAGTAATCGTAGTATCGTTTAGTTTAGAAATATCGTTGAAATAAAATATTATTGGGAATAATATTAGTTACAAAAATTATCCGTCAAATCTTGGATACGAATGAAATACCGGAATGAGAAATTGATCTGTTTGCAATTTAATTCAACAACTGAGCACTGCTTTTTTCAATTTTTAATTGATTTCCGACCATTTATAAAATCCTTCCAGCTCCTCCTATTTCTATTCACATAAAATAAAGTGAAGAACATAAAGATGCATTTACATGGCTGGGGTCGGATTTTTGTAAATCTCCCTGGAAGATTTTTTTCATTTTCCCTGCTGGTCATGATGTCCATGTTCGAAGCAAGTTTAAAACTCCCTGTTGACAAAATAATTTTCATAATACACCCCAACAAATTCAAAAATCCCTGCTGAAAAAAAGGTCAACTTTGAAAATCCCTGCTGACAAAAAATTATGTTCGTAAATCACCTCAACAATTTCGAAAATCCCTGTTGACAAAAATCATTTTCAGTAAAACAACTCAACGATTTCAAAAATCCCTGCTGACAAAAATTGTTTTCCATAAAACAACTCAACAAGTTCGAAAATCCCTGCCAGAATAAAGGTCAACAGATTTGAAAATCCCTGCTTGCAATCCCTTTTGAAAACTTCCCTGCTGAAATTTTTTTTTCACTGGGAAGATTCTTCCCGTCTTCCCACATAAATCCGACCCCTGTACATGGCTTACATTGTACTCAAAGGCGAGCAACAAGGCTAACCCTCACTGTTAACTTTTTGTTGGCATACAAACTATTGCAGTAATGCAAAAGTATTTTTACCAGGGAAGAATTTTCCCCGTCTTCCCACAAAAATCCGACCCCATAGTAGCCAGGGGTGCAATTTTTGTAAATCTCGCTGAAGAGCATTTCAGAATTCCCTTGCTGAATCTTATGTCCCTGCAGGGAGGTTCTCAACAATTTCAAAAATCCCTGCTGAAAAAAGGTCAAATATATTCAAAGTCCTTGTTGGCAAAAATAATGTCCCTACAAGATGTAAAATCCCAGCCAAATTAGGTCAACCAATCTAAAAATCCCTGTTTGAAAATTGGAATCCTTTCACTTAGAGATTTTCCTTGTCAGAAGCATTTTTTACCCTGGAAGAATCTTCCCCTCTTCCCACAAAAATCTCACCCGTGGCTACTATGGGGGACAAATCCGACCCCTGAATAAACCAAGCTGATTTTTCCATCTATTTGAACAAAATGACTTGTAGTCTGTCATAAACATACAAATTATATTATAAATATACGTAAGACGAAATTGAAGCATCAGATTAAATGGTCAGATTCTAAATTTATCTTAAAAGAACCTATGCCGTTTTTAAGAGAAGTGAAAGAAGGATTAATAATTCCACAAAGTAAACTACCTTTGATGAACGTCAATAAGGGTTACATACTAAGTGAGCTTGGAAACCGATTATTCCTAAAATGAATTTTATTATTTAACAATATTCTAATTTCAATTTTTTGTAAAAACATTATTATAAATTAATGCGTCAGTTTTTTGTAAAAAAAATATTATAATGTTAATTGAAATTAGATGTGCTAATTCTAGAAGTTAGTTGTATATAGCCCGAACATGAACACAGTTGTTGTTCGAAAGCTTGCTATTTATAATAAAGAATAGATTCCACTGAAACCAATTTAAATGTGAAAAATACAAATTAAGATTTTTATGTGTACTTATTAGAACACCTATCTGGCTTCAGTAACGGTCTGTTTAGGTCAGTGACCTAAGAAATCTAAAAATTCTATCAAATCAAAGTTAATTAGATTACTCCGGTAGGACTAGATAATTTTTAGTAAGCTAAAATCTCTTCCAGCATAGGCATTACTGGCAGGTATTGAGATAGTAAACGATACTATTTTGAACAATTCGGGTGCTTTGTAGTGTTTAAAAAATTCAACCAACTTGTATTTCAGTTTCAAAAAATTCAGAGAATTTTATTCTGAACGGACAGAAATCATTGTATATGTGCTCTTCTCTCCTGCAGTATTGAGATCATCGTCAAGTGCTTCTAGTTCGACAAACGCGAAACTTAGCTCTTTGCCAAAATGTCGAGAATTTTCGCTTTTGATAAATTATTTCCTAAAATAAAAAATACGGAAACACATTTTCAACGGTCGCTCTGGGACTTGCAACTTTTCAGCTTGCAGCAATGTAACATCTGGCAATTCCTACCGTACTTAATTATTTATTGGTTGTTGTTAAATTTGATTGCCATAGTGAGCTTAATTTTATTGGGTAGTTATACAAACAGTCCGAGGGAATATCTCCTCTCAAGGAGGAAATCTGTTCGAGGGATAATATCCGGAGAGAAAATATTCGGAGGGAATATATCCGAACATGATTTCATCATGCAATTACAATACTGCACAACGATCTCACCAATGTTTCGTCGGATCGTAATTCAAATATTCGATACTAGAGGCAAATATGTTTCCGTCATTCTACATACCTATTCATGTTGTTTGTAAAATCGAAATTCAAGCGGAAGTGGTCTGCTAGTTGCTAGCTACACGCGGTAGAATTACCTATAAGAATAAAAACGTTTAGTCTTAGATGCAATTAAATGGCTTTCATATATTACGCAGGGATAGGAATGAGAATCCCCCATTGGATGTAGGAGTAAATAACCCAGTAATTATTGCATCTAGTGGCAGTGATTCTAAATTTGTCGAGTCATTGAACCTGTACAAATATATGAACCGCGCTGGTCCAGACACAATGGTTCACCTATACGTTCCACCGAAAATACCAATAGCTTAACTACACTTTCTCTCTCCGATGTACACTGGAACAAAGATGGGCAAATGAAGTGCCTAAGCCTGAAGCCTGCCTATTTTCATTCAAAAAATATCGCCATCCTATTTTGACCAATAGGATGTTTCAACGAAAAGAAGAGCCTTAATACCCAGGGTCAAGTATTCTAACTGCCAGCCTATTAGCCTACATCTGTTCTAGTGTGCATTGCTTGCCTGCCTGCTGTATAGCTTCTGACAGTGCTTTGCCAGCCTATATAGGCGATATAATTGTGAGTTTTTGATAGTGCAAACCGTATGCCGTATGCAATGATCACATGCAATTGGAATTTGGAATATCAATGTAGGGGTTTGATTTGATTAACGCAGTAGTAAAGTAACCTACATAGTATCCAGTTATCCAGTGGGAACAAATATGGGACGATTATGCATGTACTGGGTATACATGTGCATATACTCTGGTAATTACTTGTATCTGGTATCAAGTAATTCCCGCCTCATTGGCTGTCCGTCAAACGTTTTCCCAAAGACCTTGTAATCCTATCCTAACCAATCCTTGCTTTGAGAATGTTCCGCTCACCACTAATGCCTAGCCTTTACTTGAACAAACTTGTAGCCCGCCTGAATAGCCCAGTCCCTTGTTCGGAAATATCCGAATAGCCTAGATTTTCCCTAAGCCCATATTGTAGTGGTGATTGCCCAGCCTAGAACCTCGCCTAGATTTTTATCCCAACTCGCAGCATCCTAGAGCCTTAGCCTATTATAGGGCCTAGAATGTAGGCAGGCGCCCATGTTTGCACTCTTAACGTAATCCCTCTCTCTCTCCCTCTCCGTTGTACACTCGAATGTACTCTCAGGTACTCTCGGTTCGCGAAACCTCGTGAAGGCCGCTACCAGTGCCAACATCATCCCCCGCCCCTTCTGTGAACTGCCATCGACCAATGATGGGAAAATCCCTACTAGTTACGTCCATATCCCTAGTAACACTCAGTCACAAATCCTTACGTCTCTCCAATCCGTCCTGAACACCAGACGATCTAGTCTCAGTCACGTCCAGTCAGCGCTAACGTCGTTAATGAACGTCCCCGTCCCGTCCGTATCCCTATCATATCCCTATCCCTCTCTCCATCTCACGTGACAACCATTCCTGGTACCCACCCTTGTTATATTCATTGCTACATATGCATGGTATACAGCACATGTAATTAAATGAACGAGGTAGTAAATAGTGAGAGTGACGGTGACTGGATTAAATCTAAACGTCCCAAGTATTCGTCCCTATTATTACTGTATTTTACGGTCAACGTCTCGATCCCGTCTCAGTCCCTCTCCTCTCTTAATTTTTAGCACCGAATCCGTCTCAAAGTCCCTATCCCGTCCCGATTTTTGCCGTCCGTCCTGAGAGACGGTATCCCCAGCGAACATCATTGCCATCGACTTCGCCAAGGGAAAATACATGTAAATCTATTCAGCCTTTATAGTAATTTGAACTCGCGAGGTCGCGAGCCTATAAAGCGCGTTAAGGAGGAAGAACGAGGATTTAATTTTCATCATCGTCAAATTTCAAATTATGTTATTAAGATTTGGTGACTTAGAGTAGAGTATTGTTCATATTAATGAACAAATAGCCAGAATAAAGCATCTTTTGAATGGAGACTAAAATATTTGATTGTAAGGCAAGGTTAGCAAAGAAGATCCGGCGGTCCGTTTTTCATAATAAAATGATAAAATCAGAAATATTTTATGAGTCACTCCCTTATGTGGGCTAGAGGAGGACTAATTACTAATCCGTCCTGTATAGTCAAACTTAGATATTTTAATGCGAAGAAAGAATTTGACTGTAATGTGAACGAAGGACGACTCTCTTATTGGGATTTGATTTGTGTGGCGAGCGGAGGACCATTACCTTGTTTATGGTGTTAAAATGGGTTTGTGGATTATTTGTTTGGTTACTCCTTGAACTGTCTTACTTGTTCATTAATTTTATAGCAATCGTACGGAAAATATGTCCATGATTACATGGATGTTTCAGAACTGCTGGCTTTCGAATAATGTAATCAGGCGACGAGAGCAGTTGCATGAAATCCTGCCGTTGATTCATTAAAGTTACGCTAATTAATCTGAAATTCTTCTTCGATTAGATTTGCCGCTGCAAGAGGCCGAAAGTGAGGGGTCGAATTTGGCAATGATCGTCACCCAACGGGGAGGACATTTGGGATTTTTGGAAGCGGCGTTACCCAGGCCATTTCATTATATGGAAAGATTCGTAATCGACTTGGTGCGTGCTGTAAGACTTTACAGTGAAGATCTACATTAAGAAATATATCACTAAATGCTATCAAAATTCCATTATTTCTAATTCCAGTGCTCACGATTGAGGTTTCTCAGTAATAATTTGTACAATTAAGCCTTCAATCATTGGATTAGATTAAATGCCAAGTTACTATTCCTGTCGTCGTCCAGTATTGTAACATTAAATAAACTGTAAGTGCGATTCGAGATGAGTCTTCACGAGTACACATTTATCTATTCAGTTGACATGGTTCTTACGATTCTGTACCTTCATCATTCGAAATAAACCAATTCTTTCAATTCAACGAAAGATTACTCCAATCTGCTTACACAGAATGAAGAAACACATAACCTCTACCCTGCTAAATAAAAGAAACGATGATTATAATTTTCAATTCTTTCATGTTTTACCAAATTTTTGCCCAGGGTTTCCAAAGTTTCTCTCATCCCATGAAACAAAAATATTATGTCTAGGAAGTAAGATGAAGACAGATTTTTTTATGACAAGTAGAAATTTTGAAAGTTCTTACAGGCAAAACTTTTTACTCGGGAAGATGAAATTCCACTCAATTGATGAAAGGGATGAAAACAATTTGTTAAAATATGGCAAAATATTTGCCATTGCTAAATTCCTTCTAACCAAAATAACTTATTAGCATTAACTATCTCTTCTTTTATGAGCTAAAAAGGAGGGTTCTGTGGTACTCGTTTTTCTTAAGTAGCGACATAAACTTTCAGAACACCACACTTGATATGATTCAATGTTAGAGTCGCCTTGACACCATACTCTAATCTAATACTGTTCATATACATAAATATGTCACTCAGTGGCTTTGTTGTTACTCTATACCTAATAGAGATGCCATGCACATGCACCAAGAAGCTTTTAAGCACCTAATTGTGAGGCCAGAACTTGGTCCTGCCGACCCGTTTCTTACGTCAAATATTAAACAAGCATACTGGAGTGTTCTTCATTGGAAATACTTAGTTTCATGTTTCCTGCTTCAAATAATAAATACATTTAAGCATTTGCACGTTGAAATTAATTACTCCCCACTACATATGCTTCTCTATAATTGCAATATCTTTGATAATTAGTTTCTAAAGACATCTCAATTTGTGAACTAATTTCTACTGAATTATCGAATTTTGGCTGTTCTGTTGAATCTGCATTTTAGCAATCTAGAATTTGGTGATTAATAAAAAATTGGACAGACTGGTTGGTATTTAGTTAACAGCATAGTGGTAATTATTCTCGACAACACTAGTAGTATGTTTCCCGATTTACCGATTAGGGTTTCCATTGAGTTACAGGTACTTACTATGTTAAGCATTTTCAGTGACCCTGCAATTTTAATATACTGAAATTATTAGCGCGAGGTGAGCTTGCACAGGTAAAGTTGCAAATAATTTAAAATGTAATAAATAAAACGCTTCATTTCGATATTTTAAGTGTTAATTCCTTAAAACGCAGCATACTCTTCTATCAGTTATATGCTTACACAGATAGGCTTATACTATTAACTTGTGAAGGCTTTATCTCATTACATAGAAATGAGAGCCAACATTGTATGATAGGATTGTAAAGTAAATACGAAAACTTGCCTTGAACATTTTGTGTAATGACGAAGAATTGTAATAATAATAAATACACACAGATGTATATGTAACTATCACATTGTCTCCACGTCATAGGCCTATGATTTGTTATAGTCTTACAATTAACACAAATAAGTTCGATAATTAATTAGCTCTTGCATATATGACGGCCTGTGAAAATTTTAAGCAATAAAACTTTGTTCTGTAATGGTAAATATCTAATACTCTAGAATGATTACTCCAGATGTAATGTTATGAAAAGTTTACTATAATGTCATTAGAAAAATTCGTATTGAATAAATTCATCGTTTAGTGTTATAGTCTCATTTCTCTCTGACTCCAGTTGAGGAGAAGTTGGAAATTGTTAGACTGCAGATTATGCATTTTACTAATTCAGTTTAAGACCGTGCGGATTACAAATCAAAGTGTTGTATGTAGGTGTTGCTGTGTTGCCAGATCATCAAAGTTTGACTCCTAAGTATTTTTATTTTGGGTCAAACCGGCTTAACGTCCTAACCGGCTATAACTTTATATGCTTTAAATGAAGAATGGCTATATAGCGCTTCTGCTTCAAACTCTTTAGGGATCACCAGCCACAATTCCCAACTTCCTCTCCGTTCCGTTGTCTCCTGCAGTATTGAGATCATCGTCAAGTGCTTCTAGTTTGACTGACGCGCAAATTAACTCTTTGCCCAAAATGTCGAGAACATTCGTTTTTAGAGCTTCCTTCGGGTTTCCGAAATCCCGAAGTTCCGTGTTCGGAAACGGAACGGAACAATTTCGGAACATTCTTTTTGATTCCGTCATTGAATCGGGACAAAACCGGAACATGAGCACTTGTACCGATAATATCGGGACAGGGACGGTTCAGAGCATCGGTACGAAAAATGTCCCATATAATTTATTTTACCGGAAAGCGGAATTGTTCTGTTCCGTTCCGAACCGATCCCGGTACAATTTCTGAAGTGTCGCGCCATCGTTCAACTAGAATGGAAACACATTTCTTATCGCTCTGGCTTGTAAGCAGTTTTTTGCCAAAATAACGAAATTGGATGAACAGTTAGATTTAATTTACGCAAATGCTTATATGTAATGCGAGTATCGTTTTCCATGAAAATCAACAGAATAACTAATTTTGTTTAATAAACATGGGCATGGGCGATTTTTCTTGAAATGAAAATTCTGAAATCGAAATTATTAGCAGCAATGAAGCAAGCTTGCAGGAAATTAACACTGTTAGGCCATTGAAGTCCACACGCTACAAATATTTATTGCTAAAAAATAATTAATAATAATTTTATAATACTGCACAGTAGTTCTTTTTATGTGGCCTAATTATTATTAAATATTATTTTATATAATTAAATAATAGCATTCCCTAGCATCCAATCTATTAAAAGTATATCATGTATATTAAGTTTTCAGTAATTTGTACACGCATTTCACGTATATGTTGTGAACAATTCCGGGATATTTCGGAACGGAACGGGTTCGGAACGGAAAAACTAGCATAATACGGAACGGAACACAACGTGTAACGGAAAAAATACTTTACTCCTGTGTTCCGAACGGTGTCAGCTCAAATGTTCCGATGTCCCGACAGCCGGAACGGAACCGGGACCAATATTATTTGTAGGTTTCGGAACGGAACGGAATTTCCTACGGAACAGAAATGTTGAACACATTGGAAGCTCTATTCGTTTTTGATCAATTATTTCTTAAAATTAAAAAAGAATACAATACAAATATTTGCAACGACCGTGTTGGAACTCGTAACTTTTCAGCTTGCATCAATGTTAGATTTTTTTAAGTTGTAACACATTTTATCCTGTAAACCTCAATGAATTTCATCATGCAATGATTCGTTGGATCGTAATTCAGATATGTGGATTGCTTACTACACATTGTAGTGTATGCAGGTTCCAAAGATATGCCACTCTTAAGAGATTTAGGAAATGATGCCTGATGGATATTAAGCAACATACACACCCATACAGTGCTGTTGTTTCAGGACAAGAGTTTTTATTCCTTTTAAGAGGAGAGTCAAAAACAGACTAACTACAAACTACAATGCTCCTGTAAAGGAAATCTTATAAGACAAAGTGAGGGAGCGAACAGCTCCAAATAATAATAACCTTATCAAGGTAAACACATTATACATAATCAGTTCCACGAACCCTGTTATAAATACGTTCATACATTTGCATTTCTTATGCCTGCACTCTTATTCTACAACACAAATTTACTTGCGTCAGTCTATTCATGTAGTTTGTAAAATCGAAATTCAAGTGGAATAGCAGAGGTGGCATTGCTTATTGTTGCTGTATACTTGTTTTTTCAATTGGCGAAGCCCATGGTTTTTTGAGAAAAGGCTATGCGCCCAGGTCTGTCCAGAATCCCTAAAAAGCAACCGCTGTACTCGGTGCTATCACCCATGCCTCAAAAGCGTAAAGTCAATTGGAGATCTTTGCGAATCTCCATGAATATTTGTGTTCGTGTAATCCTTAAAGAGTCGTAGAGCCCTTCGCAAAAATAGACAAACATTGGAGCAGCGCTCCGCACGAGTCGAGTAATTTTTGATACCGAACTTGAACCGGAACCGTACTTGAATTTTTGGGTAAAATCAGAGTCAGGTCCGGACTTGCTCGTTCAAGCACGAGTACAAAATCCGGTACTCTGAGTGCGGGTAAAAATACAATGTAGGCGTACTCGGACCGAATTTTCAAGTATTTTTTAAAAACCAGACCGACCCGTACTTGAACTCGTATTTGGACCGTACTCAAGTAATTTTTCAATTAGTTTTTCAAATTTTAGTTTAAATAAGTTAGCCGCAAGTAATTTGTCAGAATAAAATTATTCATTGTTTTTGCTATTATTGCTAGCCTTTATTAGTGGTCGAACTAGTTCAGTTTGGTTTAGTTTAGTTTAAAATTCAATTTAGTTCGGTTCACAAAGTGAACTGAATCGAAAATCAAAATTTCAGTCCAGTTAGCTATTCTCCGGTTCAGTCCAGTTCGTTTTTATCGTCTCCGAAAATCACAAGGATTTCAAAAGGTGGATAGAAAATTCAATGAATCAAGTAATCCACAGAGGTCTTCTAAACGAAATAGAGAAAAGCGTAATGTAAAATACCAACGAGATATGGCGCAATGGTTGTATTTTAACCAGAGGAAAAAAGCTGTTGATTGTGTGATAAGAGAAAAGAATAATAAAGGTTTTACCATTCCTCTTGCTGAACTTTATCAAGAATTTGCTACTAGATGGGAAACCACAAATGACAAATGCCGTCCTGCGCTAAACCCAGTAACAATTAATGAACAAAATCAATTAGATGATGATTTTGACATTAAAATTAATCCAGAAGAAATTGATCACTTTGATTTTTTTGCTATAACTGAAAGATGGCTAAATCCATCAATCAGTAACGATGAAGTTCACATCCCAGGCTACAACATTGTCAGAACTGATAGGCCGAACGCACTGAACAAGCAAGGGGCTGTATATGTATTTATATCAAAGAAAAATGGAATGTTACAATCCTACCCCACCTTTCCCATTCCCCATTGAATCCCTGCAAGTTGATGTAAAATCAGGTCCTTCAAGCCCTATATTCATAACTGTCCTATACTCACCAAGTTATTATCCTAACCTTTTCAGAGGAGCATTGGAAGCGGTCACAAACGCAACGCAAAAAGAATGTTATATCATTGGAGATATAAACTGCGACTTGAACACCAATAGCAACGACAAATGGGAAATTATGAATATACTGGCTAGAGCTGGCTTCACAAACCTGATAACGATTCCAACTAGAACCACATGTACATCCAGTACTTTACTGGCTATTATATTCTCTAATAGACCAAACTTTCAGTTAGAATCTGGAGTGCATCCTTGCAGTGTCTCCGACCACGATCATTTACACAGTACGGCAAAAGTTCATGTTTGTAAGCAAAGTTGTAAAAACAAGAAGTCTAAAACGTGTTAATACAGACATGCTTATGGAAAAATTTATACAAGCTCCATGGCGGATCTTCAGTTTAAACACTAATGTTAACGACTGTTTTAACAAGTTTATCTACATCGCAAGATACGTGATTGACTGGATGGTCCATATGAGAAATGTTAGGGTTAAAGCTAAACAACCACTGTGGATGACTGATAATTTTGAATCATTGTTAGCTAAACCTGACAAGCTCAAAGCTGAAATTAACAAAAAGCATAGTACGACAGAGTGGATTAAATATAAAGCATACCGAAATAAAATCAATCGCGAAAAAACCAAATTAATATCAATGGAGATACAATGTGCTGTTAACAAATCCACAAATAAAAGCAAAGTGATATGGACAATTTTCAATGATGAGGTAGGGAGAGGGAAAAAACAACTGCAATTACTAGCATCATCGATGGCAATGGCTTTGTGACGGACGAAAAATTAATGGCAAATAAACTGTGTGAGCACTTCACAAATATCAACTTCCCCCCATCCACCGTGCAACGACAATCTTACAAGATAGATATCTCAGTCGGGAAGTAAAGATTGAGAAAATTGAAACAAATATAGAGGAAGTAGCTAAAGTAATCAATAACCAAGCAGGTGAGAAAGCCATGGGAGTCGACGGTTTGCATATTAAGTGGTGAAAGTCCTCAACAAGCCAATACTACAAGTATAATACTAACATAATTATTTAATCTCTCGCTCCATTATGGAATCTATCCGGACGAATGCAAGAAAGCTATTGTCATCCCCTTGTACAAAGGTAAGGGTGAAAGAACGAACTGTGACAACTACCGTCCCATCTCATTGCTCTCAGTGTTAGCCAAACGTTTTGATCACATTGTTCATATGCACCTTTGTGCATTTCTCGAGAAGCATAATCTTCTGTCTCTTAACCAACACGGCTTCAGAAAAATACTATCTACCACAAGTGCGAATATAAAGTTCACGAATGATGTGTATATTGATGCGGACAGTGGCAAATACGTTGCAGCTATTTTTGTTGACTTCCGGAAGGCGTTCGACTCTGTCTCCCATAAGTTATTATTGCACAAGTAAAGTGTATAGGGGTATCAGGTAACCTTTTGAAGTGGTTCAACTCCTACCTAATGGAGAGGGAAATACAAGTTCGGGTCGGGAAGGTACTTTCTGATCCAGCAGTAGTGAACGTTGGGACACCTCAAGGAAGTTGCTTGTCCCCTATATTGTTCTCGATCTTCATCAATGACCTCCCAAAGCGCTTTAAGAACTCGAGATGCATCCTTTTTACAGACGATTTAGTAATATACCACTCAGACTACTCATTAGAGAAAATTCAAAGGGTACTATATACAACGAGAAATGCAGATACTGCAACAGTGGTCAAATGAAAACGGTATGCAAGTTAACCAGGAAAAAACCAAGCTAATGCTACTACAATCTCCAAACAAGAGAAAACCTGAGTCAAGCATATCGCTTTCCCTTAATGGGAAACCAATCGAGCAAGTGAGTAGTTTCAAATACCTGGGGCTCTTATTAGACGAAAATCTTACCTGGAATGATCATTTTCACCAAACATGTACCAAGATTTCAGCGCGAACTAAATTGCTGTCAGATACGGAAAAGATTTAGTCAGAGAGATCTGGCAATATTTGTCGACAGTTTAATCATCTCTGTCTTTTTAAAATATACAAAAATGTCTAGCTATCATAAAAAACTAATTCCGACAACCGAAATTCTAGAAAACATGAATTGGTTATTGACAGAAGAAAGAAGAAAACTTTTTCTCGTAAAATTTATACATAAACATTTTATTGTTTCAAGTACAAGTCCCATAAAGAACATGTTATGGGACGTGATCCAACCTCGATACCAAAGGACAGAAAGAACATTGAGAAAACCATTAAAC
The DNA here is from genome assembly GCA_947179485.1 of Allacma fusca. Taxonomy (NCBI): domain Eukaryota; kingdom Metazoa; phylum Arthropoda; class Collembola; order Symphypleona; family Sminthuridae; genus Allacma; species Allacma fusca. The sequence goes on along the minus strand of OX359249.1, from coordinate 52,869,988 downwards.
CTTGATCACAGTGTAAAAGTGAAATATTTTGGCCTACGATCTTTCTCGTACTCAGCTGTACAAATGTGGAATTCACTTCAACAATCTACCCAAGAAATCAAATCTGAAGCTCTATTTGGCAAGGTTGTCAGGGAAACAATTGTATCTAGTAGAGTTGAAATTAATTTTATGCAATGATTTATAATAATTACAATATGACTGACCTTATTATTTCTACCGACCGTGTTTGACATGAAAAAAACAATAATTGTTATGTTCTCAACACGTAAATAAATAAATCAATCAATCAAGTGCATGATTATGGAGGCGCAATATTAGATAGACAAGGTGCGGAAGCGGAGGGACGAAGCCTGTGCTAAGGTTGATAGATTCAAAAGGGTGATTCAGATTGATTTGTGAGCTACATATAAGTACTACTTGAAGTTTTGTAGTTGGGGGATAAACATGATCTTGATAAAATTGACTATCGTGGCTGTGAATCTACGAAAACATTTATTGTCAAGCAGACCATACCTTTTAGCCTATCCCAGGAATTGATCAGTTTTTTGTGGTCAAAAACTCCTTCCTTCCAAAGATGGCTGAATTCAAGGAGCGGGATTCGGGAGAAAATGCCGAAACGCAAATGCCTGCATTTGGGTATGTCTTTGAGCACAATCAATCAATCGACCTACAAGGGTCAGTTTTATTTCATTTGGGACTTACCCATCATGAACAAAGACAATTTACACATGATATAACAAAATTGGAAAAATTCTTTAGCGTACTTTCATCACAATTTATGAGTTCGCGCAATAGCACAATAATATCTTTTGTGTTTAACGCAGCGATATTGAATTTTTTCCTCGAATGATCAGTTCTCACACACTTGAAAAATGCGTGTTCCACGTTAGATATACACTTGTTTCCACAGAAGATACAGTCCTCATTTCCAAAGTACAATAATTTATACCTAATAGAGAAACTAGTTCTAATTTGAGCTATGATTTGTTTAATACTATTATTAATGTGAAGCTTTAGATACGCTTTAGTGATAAACCCCCCATACACATGTCTATACATCAAGTTATCCCTGCTGGCTAACATCCTGTTTATGCCTTGTTGTTTGAGTATATTTGAATATTTATTTACAATTGGGACCAGTTGATCGACTAGCAATTTTGGACACTGGGCCTTAAACACATGAGCAAACCCACACAGTTTTAGCTGATTTTCGAGCAAGCTAATCCAATTATAATTTTTATGAAGCATACCAGCCAAATGTAGTTGGAGCAATCTAAGGTAACATACCTTAGTAACCCTACTAGGATCCATGAACAATCATTTAAGCCAATATTTTAGTGTATCATGGAATATTTGGACTGATAGCCGGCACCTACCACTCTCGATACTTACGATATAATTGGAGACGCTCGTGGATAGGTTTAAAGCACGCCTTACATATTGGCACTGAACTACTTCTCTTTTTGGGTTGTTTAAATTCGAAAGGCCCCATGCGGGAGTCGCATATAATAGCGAAGACCTGCAGATTGAGTCAAAGAGTTTAAGCCTACTGCGGAAGGAATACATAGCAGATTTTTTTTACTAATGTCCAGCACATTACCAAGCGCAATTTTTGTCTTGCTTACTCTGTCATTTGTAGCTTTAATAAATAAACCACTAGCTGAGAAAAGTATACCAAGGTAGGTGTAAGAGCCAACAATTTCAATGGGGTTTCCATCAAGGTTCCATTTACACTTTCGGCTCACATAACCCCCTTTTCGGAACACAATGATCTTTGTCTTGCTAAGATTTATATTTAGCTCGTTTATTTTACAATAATTGCTTATAACATCAATTTTCTTTTGCAATGATCCCTTAGTATCAGCAAGAGTCGCAGTGTCATCCGCAAAGTACAGATTATTTATACCAACTCTACCCCCAAGGCCAACCCTAGAGCAAGCATTACTGTCCATATATTCGTCGAGATCACTAATGTATAGAGCAAACTGGAGGGGGCTAACAATTTCATCCTGTAAAACTCCCATACTTATATCATAAAATAAAGATTTTCCATCCACAGCTCGTACACACATCTTAGCTTTGGAGTATATGGACCGCGTAACGTTGATAACTTTAGCACTTACACCTACTTTGAACAGTTTACTCCATGGTTGGGAACTCTTGGGAAATACTGTCAAAAGCCCTTTGGAAATCAATAAACATTGCAAAGAGTTTGCCGCTGCTAATCCTAGTTTCATCTGAATAATACTCATAAGAGAGAATATCTGGTTCAGACAGCCTCTTCCCTTCCTAAAGCCAGCTTGGCATTCTGGCAACTTGTTATTTTCCTCAGCCCATTTGGTTAGGCGTTTACATATAAGAGTTGTAAATAATTTAGTCACGGTATTTATAAGGGCTATTCCCCTGTAGTTAGCGGGTAAGGAAATGTCCCCTTTCTTAAAAACCATCACTAACTCAATCTCGGACCACTCTTGGGGTGTACTTCCAATATTAAACGCATTGTTAATAATATCCAGTAGTGACCACAGGAAATTGTCTGGTAAGTGTTTTACCAATCCATTTGGTATGCAATTTGGGCCAGGAGCTTTCCCTGAGGATAGGGAACACAGATCTAGCTTCAACTATGACAGGTTGAATGGTTTGTCAAATTCTTCAATTTCTCTAGCAAAAACATCCTGACAGTCATTGACATCCCTAGGTGGTAGCATTGATTTATAAAACTTATTCCACTCTTTAGCTTCAATTGGACAGTTATTGCTTCCATTCTTTCTAAAGGCTCTGATTGTTTGCCAAAAATCCTTAGTATTTTTACAGTCAGCCAGCTTATCCTGTAGTTCTTTAAAACTAGCACGTTTCTTATATTTAATTAGGGTTTTATATTCGTTCTTACTGATGACGTATAGTTCGTGACTGGCCGGTGTCCTGAGCTTACGAAACTTACGATAAACTTTTTTAACCTTATACATTACTTTGTGACACTCGATATCAAACCATGATTTATTTAAGTGCTTCACAGTGGGTTTGCGCTCAATCAAAATGCCCGCATGCAGTGCAGAGCTAACAATTAATTTAGAAAATTGGTCATAACAGCCTATCGGGCCGGCTGATTTAAGAATATCAATGAAACTTACAAATTTGGGGCCTTCACGTATATACTTTGCTTTAACTGCTTTATGAGGTATATTATTATCTAATTTGATAGCAAGACAACATGGTAAGTGGTCTGTCATATGAATCTGACAGATATGAAAGTCTGTTACATAATTTACAAATAATGCATTTACAAAGCACAAGTCGTTCACACTTTCCCCCTATGATCTATAAAGGTAAAATCCCCGTGGTGGTCACTCAATGAGCGCCCATTTAGAACAAATAATGCGTATTCGTCAAACAGTTTCACTAGGTTCTTTCCAGAGATGTTACATTTTTTGTCATGGGATTGTCTTATACTACTTACAAAGTTACAAAGTGCTGTAGGGGAGGCACTGGTTTTGGTCGCCTATTCTACAGTTTAGATCACCTAACACTACCACTTCATCAGCATTAAAAAAGTTTAAACACAGCAGGAATTCGCTGACGACAGATAAATCGATGTTTGGCTTAAAATAACAACTAGCAAGGATGAAGGATTTTCCGCTGTTTTTGTGTCTCAATTTCAGAATTTGGTAGTTTGAAGAGGAAGTGATGAGTGTCGAATGAAAAGATGATTTTGCGACCAGAACCAGGATACCTCCGCTAGCTCGACCATACTTGTGAACTCGAACAGCTTTTACAGAAAAAATATTAAAGTCAGAAAAATATTTAGGATAATCATAATTATCGAATTCTATATGTGTCTCACATAAACTTATTACATCACATGCATAGAAAAATTTAAGATCCTTATCATTAAGATTTTGAACGTTGAAGTATCTTGGAGCCCCCCTTCATCCTTTCGGAGGTTGATTCCTCCCCTGAGAAGTTCCTGTGGGATATTGAGACCGCCGCCCTGGGTTATGTCTTTGAGCACCCGACCAGCGAACCGTCCATATTTGACCAACTGGGAATAAGGAATGCTTTAGAAGATACGCCACTGGACTGGGTTTGTATGTTTGATATCCCTGTGAACAACAACCATCAACAGGGGCTCCATTCAGTGTCGGTGGACGTCGTAGCATTGGAGAAGGCGGGGACAGGGGATGAGACGGAAGCAAAAGTGTGGATTCGTCCCAATTTTGTTGCAATACAACTGATAAAAAATTGGGTCAGGGGAAGGGACCAGCGATTTGTTCCTGCTGAAAAGTAGAGTAGAGATGCCCACTAAGGAACCTATATCCAGCGTCAAGCCAAGGTAGCTCTCGGCAGATTTAATTTCATTGCGGCATTTATTAAACAGTAAATAAATGTTTTATTATTAGCGGAATTGATGTCTGCCAATGGTTTGGTTGATGTTTTGTTATTTTATATGGATTTTTTCAGCTCGGGAGATGTGGTGTTGATTTGCGATGGGGTGCAACGGACATCGGGAGCTCCAGAGATTGGGACAGTGGACAAAAGGTGGGCTTTAAAGACAGTCCTGGCTTTTGATGGGGACGATGTACTCGATGTAAAGGAACACTGGATGGTCATATTTCCAAAGTAAATATTGCAACTAATGTTGTACTTTTGGAATTTATATTTGATATTATCATAATTTATTTAATTCGAAACTTTCAATAATTGAGAGTATAATGGATGTCTTTCTTACATGGTTCCTTATAGTTTGTAGTTGTATTTAATGAATAGTATTAATATCTACATTGACATAGTTATTATATAATATATTATAAAACAAGCTTGGATTGCCCATTACAAAAATCATTTAATAAACAAGTAAATACTAGTTTACTTTATTAAATATTAAGTTAAGAATACTGGGAATGCTCAAATAGAGATAATTATGTATACATACATATATGAACAGTAAATAAAGATTGAAACCATATAATACTCGTCAGATATACAGTAAAGGTCGATTATAAGAGATCAGCTTATAAGGAATGTATCGATATGCGGGATGAATTTGCTTGACATCAACTTTCATTTACACAGTTAGACGTGTCTTGTAAGGGAAATTCCTTTACAAATTGTACTGTCCTTCATATATAACTTTTACTGTATTCATATACGCTAGGATGTCCTCAAATGGTTTTAAATAAATAATAGTATTAAAATTGTTTTCTGAATGCGTTTTGGTTTTCAATCCGACGGAAATAATTTGCAGATGTTTGCTAAAAGAATTTGTGGACATATTTTATTTCTTGTGATACTTAACTTGAATTATTAAGTTCAAGTCACGTTCAAGTCATGGTCAAGCCAAGTTCAAGTCACGTTCAAGTCATGGTCAAGCCAAGTTCAAGTCACGTTCAAGTCATGGTCAAGCCAAGTTCAAGTCACGTTCAAGTCATGGTCAAGCCAAGTTCAAGTCACGTTCAAGTCATGGTCAAGCCAAGTTCAAGTCACGTTCAAGTCATGGTCAAGCCAAGTTCAAGTCAAGTTTGGAACTACTTGATTAAGTTTGGGTCTAAGAAAATTTACTTGATTACTTGAACTTGACAAGTCAAGTAATTACAGGAACGCGAGTGATCAATTTCAGGTTTTGTCTTGAAAATTACTTGAAGTTTCATTGCCAAGCCAAGTTCATGGTCAAGTTTTTAATTGACCTCATCGCAGCACTGCTTCAAACACCGAATAATCTAGCAAACAAGTGAAAATCTAAAAAAATTCTAAAAATTTTAAAAATTCTAAAAATCCGACATTGCTTTAATTTTTGAACCGTGACCGCAGGTAACTGAGGTAACTAATTTTAAAATATCTAAGATGAAATTTCCTATATCCCGTTATAGATCAACCCAAATATCCATGGCAATGAAGTCTACCCCTGTTAACTGATTGTGAACTAAAGCTTCAATACTATAGCGATTGGAGTTCTATTTATCATACCATGCCTTCGTTGTATTTTCTGTAATTTCAATGAAGTATAACCTTTCTTATGTACATGTGTTGTACAATGCGGTTCTCGGTTCACATCAAACTAACAATCAATGATACAGGATTTAAGGCATGACTTTTCTACGCATGATTAGGTGAAAGTACTCGAGTACTTTTTGGATTTCAAGTACGAGTACAAGTAGTTTCATATTCATTACTTGTACTCGTATCTTGCTTCGAGTACTTTTTGAGGACTCGTACTTGTTACGATACTCGGTTCAAAATTACTCAAACACAAGTACGCATAGAGTTACTTGACGCGAGAGTACGAGTACATAATCCGACTCCGTACTCGACACGTACTTGTACTCGTACTTGAAACTCGAGTAGGTATTCGAACCCGCGCGGAGTTCTGCATTGGAGCGAGAGCTGCGCTCAAGTTTAAGTAGTACTTGACAAGTAACAAGTCAAGACCGGGGCAAATTCGTTTCTACTTGGTTGAATCGGGTCAAGTTCAAGTAATTATTTGCTGGATCCGAATTTGGAACTTCAAGTCGGTTCTGGTCCAAGTGCAAGCCCATATAAGTGACTTGAACTAAGGATCAAGTTCGAGTTTGGGTCTGCGCTTGGATTTTACTTGAACCCGAACTTGCACTTTCAAGTACCGATTCAAGTGTCCTTCATTTGTGCGTTCTTCTCCCTCGGTTGTTCGCACTTCCGCAACACGAATTCTAGAAACTAGTGATGCAAATGGTCTGGTCTGATCCAGATTTTATGAAACTGGTCTGATCCAATCGTTTGGACCAGGCCAGACCAAAGACCATGGTCCAGTGACGTGGCTCTAGAAAATGCCACATACAACTATGTGTCAAAACTGGGGATGGCAAATAAATTCCCAAACCATCAAATGTTTGTCCCTTACTTTTATTGATTGTCATCACAAAACTGATTCGGATGGGATATTGTCTACGTTTAAGTGTAAATGGGCTATCAATATCAGAAGGAATCAAATCTATTCTAGGAATGAATAACATGTCGCCTTGAGCACTTCCCGTCAAGATTTCAGCGTGGATCACATTGTTAGCTAAATTCTTAACAATTAGTCTAGTTCCATTACACAAACCTTTCCGTGTATTCAAATTCCTTAATAGCATAACAATTTTTCCAACTTTTAATGTAAGTTTATGCGGAGGCATGCCAGCAGGGGTTAGAGAGTTAAGAAACTCTTCGGGAAAGTTAAGCTTTTCCTGTACATCATCTGTGACTAAACAGTCCAAACTAATACGTTTTTGCATCACCATCCAATCTAGCTAAAACATCGTCATTAAGTTTCAATGTGTCAAAATTTTTTGAACATAATATGGCTCTATTAGTAAAACTTAATGAGTCATTTTCTCTGAAGCGTATACCAAATATCTGCTCCACTAACGATGAAGTGTGGAGGCATAGGCATACCAAAATCAAAATTCTCGTTTGTTTTACCGTGAAGAATACGTATACCCTGTATTTCGGCAAGAGCTATATTTTCTGAACGACATATATATGATTTCTTAACTCCAAGTCTTCAATTAATGCAGGCTTGAATGTTTCCCATAGTTTCAAATCATTTTAAAGGGGCCTCAAAAATGCAAATCGAAAAAGTTATCGTAAACATGCTGGCATTGCATACTGTACACCTTCATTTAGTGCCTATTCCCACTGAATGTCATCTGCAAGAAGTCCTAAACTTTTAGCTGCTTCTTGGTACGTTTTATGTACCGTTTCATTTATAGTTCGTAAATTAACAAAGCTCGTTGTTCCTCTTACATTCAGCAGGAATAATCTAAGGCAATACCTCTCAGGATCAGAAGGGCTTACTGAAAACATTCGTGCAATTAGTCCGCCGTAATTACGGTGCCTCTGTTCCCTTTTATTTTTCTTGAATACAAATGTATTGGGACTTTCCGTGTACAGAAATTGCCTGGCATATTCGGACTGTTCATTCAGATTGAAATATGCTGTCAAAGTAGTTTCTGTTTGTTTTTGAAGAGCTGATTCTTCTTGACCGTCTTGGAAATATACATTATGAAAAGTTACTTGCAACCAAATTGTTGCATGGGATTGATCATGCATTCTATATCCAAACAGTCTCCACAGCGCTTCTTGCAGCACAAACATATCTAGAGTCCAAGTATGATTTAATTTCGTCATGATTCAAAATCTCTTATACTACTTCAACAGTTTCTGTTTGCACAGTCATAGCCTTTGTAAACATTTAAATACATACTTGATGCTGCTAATTGTTGCACAAATTTCAAGATTAACATGACATTAAATCTCTCCAGTAATTGCAGTAAGTGCATTATGTGAAACAACCCAGCGATTATCATTGGGCTTACCACTACTAATAGCAGTACTACCCTGCCGCCTTCTGTAAACAGGATATCCGTTATGATTTTCAACAGTTTCATCAATAAAGCATTTAGGAAACTCCTGGATACATTTCCCGTTCTCCATTAACTATTACAAAGGTTTCCACCAAGTTTCCAAGTTTTGGAATTTTGTCCTTTTCCGGAATTTCTGCCGACACATACTTGTCAATAGTTTCTCTGGTTTTCGGTTTATAATCTTCATGCAAAATTATAAGCATGTGAATGTGAGGCAGGGATCGTTTTTGGTACTCAATTGTATAAACATAAGCAACCACTACACCGAGTACATTATCTTTCTTTATTTCTTTCATTAGTTCTTTAACTTTTATGTTGAATACTCTCGCAACCAAATCTGGTCGGCCACTAACACTCTGGCCAGGAAGGAGGTTTTCGACTATCCTTTTCCTCCTTGGATTTGTTGTCATTGTTAGAAATAAATCCAGCTTACCAAATTTTCGAACCAAATCCATAGCATCTTGATACAGCTGTTGAATGTTCCTGGGACTTCCCATAAAACTACTTGGCAGTAGTGTTTCTGAACGGTACCAAAACATGGACTCGACCCGATTCGTTTTCCCGAACCGAAAAAAATCCCAATTCTGTTCCCAAAACCGGAACCGATATTTTCGAGTCCGGGACATTTTTGGCTTCCCGGAACCGATCCGGAAAATAAAAGCTGTTCCCGAACCGGTTCCGGTTCCTTTCCGAACCGACTGAAAATGTATATGATTCATTTTTATGGAAGACAAAATTGTGTCGCCTTTTCAAATGATAGTTGACAAATGCTGACCAAATGTAAGTTTCGCGTTTTCATCCAAAACGGTAGCTTTAACAAACCCTTCCCGAAAACTTTAGGTTTTGATTTTTGTACCCGAAACCGGACCGAAATTTGACGGTTCATAAACCGATGACCAGAAACCGGACCGAAATGTAACGGTTCTTTAAAACGTTGACCCGAAACCGAACCGGAACCGAAACCGAACCGGAATCTCGGGAATTCCCGATACCGAACAGAAACACTACTTGGCAGTATAACTGCTTTCCCAGCTTTTATTCCTTCACTGTTTACCCGGTTTTTTATGTGATCAAGAAGTCCTGTGTACATCTCGACCCGCAAACATTTTTGATGTGTTGGAAGCCAATGCAGTCGGTTGACTTCTGCTTTTGCATATGCATCTACAGCTATTTGCTGAGTAAGTTTACCACCCATAAGGAAAGGGTTAAATTCGTCTCAAACAGAAAATCTGTATGCATAATAATCTTTCAATGTTACATTAATGTGTTTTGCAAGAAGTACATTACTTTTCAAAATATCAGGCTGCCAGCCTCGGTCATCGAAAGGAAACAAAATTGGGCAGTTCTCGAATTGATTTGTCATTGCAATGCTTATTTGCGTCTACACTTAATCGTGCTCGTAAGGCCTCTTCGGGATCCAAAATGTAGAGTTGAGCATATTTAGGACTTTCACCATCTCTTGGGTGCAACGGAGATGCCAGATGATATACCTGTCCATGAATTTTACGACCACGATTAGTATTTACTCTAGTGCAATTTTTGCACCCATTGATGCAAAACAAGTGCGCTGTTAAATGATCTTATGTTCTCGAAAAGGTTTTCTGAATAATTGTGAGAATGTGTCATTAAGGCTTTTATTAATACTGGAGCTGGGTTTATAGAATCTAATTTTATAGTTCCTTTTTTTGCAACACACAGTGAATTTCCTTTCTTTATTAAGTTCGGCTTCAACGTATTTAGCATTGCAGAACTGGCAGATCTTGTTTAATGGTCCACCGTAATGTTCGTCTATTTGAAAAAAATTCGAGTTTGAACATTCGTTGACTGTTATATATATAAAGACTAAATTGGCACTGCTTCTCAACAGAAGTAGCCATACATTGACTCAGTATTCTATTTTCTAGTGTATTACATCATATATGAGAACAATATGTTATGAATTTCTATGTAACTGATTATTACATATTAAAGCACCACTTTTTAGCACTGTTGCTGCAACTTCATCAATAACAGTATTTGAAATTCGAAATCGTTTTAGAAATTTTACAAAAAAATTTGAAATTGTTGCACGTGCACCTATATACAATCCTATTGTTTCAATTTCACGTAAATTAAATTTACTTTTGAAGGAAGGTATACATGGATCATAAATATACTTTTTCTCGTAGTTGACATTATTCGCTTGATGGAGGTCTTGTTCCATTATAATTATAGGGTTTATTATGTATCCCTTTCTAGTAATATGGTCGTAGGCAAGAATGTTTGCTCTTCTACTTGTATTATTGTTGTCTGTACAGTATATTTCTTCCTCAACTCTTACGCCTGTTTCTTTAAGTTTAGAAGCCATAAGTGAGCGATTATAATACTATATGTATAATAGTGCTTGTCGTTGTAGCCCTTAGTCTATTACGACGTTGTTCATGAGTCTCATCTAGTCTAACTTGTGCATGCTCTAATCCTTACTGATATATTTTTGATTTGGATACACGATGTCTTACAACATCAGCTTCGAGTCTTTTCTGTCTATTTTCTTCCCTTTCATTTTTCCTCGAGGTTGACATTCTAATAGCATTATAATTTTTTATTTATCTTTACTGCAGTGCTTGTACTCGGTGAGGGCAAATCATCCTCAAAAATGACGTTTTCATCACTTACAACTGTACGAACTTGAAATTACTGTTTCTCCTCCTTTTTTCTGCCTGGTGACAGTCCATATTTTTGGTACTGAACAAAAGCCTCGCAAATAAAGATAAGTACACTTCGTCTCTAACTCCGTTGTACAATTGTACACTCCCTCTCTAACTCCGGTGTGCAATTGATGTACATTCCGTCTCTATCTCCGATGTACAATTGTACACTGTCTCTAACTGCGGTGTACAATTGATGTACATTCCGTCTCTAACTCCGATGTACAATTGCTGACAGCTTTTGCTCTCTCTCAACTTCCAGAGCTTTTGCTCTCTCCCTCTCAACTCCCAGAGCTTTTGTCCTCTCCCTCTCAACTCCCAGAGCTTTTGCTCTCTCTCTCAACTCTCAGAGCTTTTGCTCTCTCTCAACTCAGAGCTTTTGCTCTCTCTCAACTCTCAGAGCTTTTGCTCTCTCTCAACTCAGAGCTTTTGCTCTCCCTCCCTCTCAACTCTCAGAGCTTTTCCGCTCTCTCCCTCTCAACTCTCAGAGCTTCTGCTCTGGCTCTTCCTTTCTCCCAACTCTCACTCCGAGCTTGTGCTCTGGCTCTCCCTCTCTCCCACCTCCCACTCCGAGCTTGTGCTCTGGCTCTCTCTCTCAACTCTCACTTTGAGCTTTTGCTCTCGCCCTCTCTCAACTCTCACTCTGAGATTTTGCTCTCGCCCTCTCTCAACTCTCACTCTGGGCTTTTGCTCTCGCCCTCTCTCAACTCTCACTCTGAGATTTTGCTCTCACCCTCTCTCAACTCTCACTCTGAGCTTTTGCTCTCGCCCCCTCTCAACTGTCACTCTGAGCTTTTGCTCTCAAACTCTCTCAACTCTCACTCTCCGAGCAATTGCTCTCACTGCCTCTCAACACTCCAAAACTTTGATTTCTCTCTCCCTCTATTAACCTTCACTCTCTGACCTTTTCCTCGCTCGCACTGAACTCTCACTCTCCGGTACTTTACAAAAGTATCTTCAGCAGATCCTGTTGCTACCACGCTCAAATCTACAGTGAGACGGATGAACTTATGCAAGTAGACAACGGCCACTTTTGGATGAAGAGACAAAATGAACTCAGTGCATACTTGGGCAGCCTTGCGAGTTTTTTTAATCCAAGATTTGTTCACAATTTGAATTTAATTCTTACTCAAACCAAGTATATATTGTGAATCTCCTGAAGATTCCCGTAGCAACGCTAATAATTATTATGAGAAAAGGAATAAACAAACTCCTCATTTCGCCATGGTAAAAATACAAGAGTAAAGATCATCGCAAGGAGATTCTCTCGCAGGGACTCTGACTATAATTTCTCTGATAATATTCGTATTTTCCACCTTTGTGGTTGTCTATTTATTTAATTATTATTTGTAAGAATTGTCTTCTGTATTGAAATATTATTATTAGAGTAATCCCTCAACTTATTTTTGTTTCTGTTTTAAATAAATTTACTACCGACTCTTTCCCAAACCTCCATCCCTTGCGTACCCCATCTCTCCTACCGGTTACTCATCCGACTTTTACAATATGGAGTAGCTACGTAATAATCACGTTCGAATTGATACCAAACAAACTTTTCGTTCGTATATATAAGTGTGTGCTTTTGAGGTTAGGTGTTAAGTGGGTGGTTAATGAAGCTTACGAAAGTAATTATATCTTTTGTTACATGGCCTTGTTTATCCTGGGGAAAATAACGATTTAAAATTGGATTAGTTTTTATTGTTCCATGGAGGGATCTTGTAATATTATCCTGGGTTACCTTTATTGATTAGAACAAATGAGGCATATATTGAATTGTTGAAATTAGAGTATATTAACGAAGCATAGCTGAAGACAAATTTCCCATGTCTGGAAGGAATGGGAATATTCCAACTCCAACTTAAGACATCCTGAGTGACAGTAAGCAGGTCTTGTTCCTTACATGATGTTACCCAGAGATAGGCAAGGAGTATTTACCTTTTTCAGGGAGAGTTATTCCATATATACTTGCAAACCATTATTATTAGATTGCATTAATCTACAACTACACGATCCACAATTACACTTCTACAAATTGAAACAAAATTCGATTGCTTCAAATTATCGCGAATTTTTTTCTGCAGGTCGTAAGAGGTGGTGGGGGAGGGCGAGGTGGGCGAGCGAACCAATTACGGGACTACGTGAATCGCTGGGATAGGTATTGTCCATGGTGTGGACACATTATTTGGGACAGTGCCTTGGAAAGGCCAAGTAATAATAATAATCTTTATTCAGGTCGATCATTTGGCCTAGGCCTTTACAACTTTGGAAAGGCCAAGTAAGTAAAATATGATATTATGACATAGTATATATCACTTATTCGATGGAAATGAAGCCCCTGCCTATGCCAAAGTTTGATCCGTAGATTGTAGTCCCGCATGAATTTAATTTATTTACATACAACTGACCATGTGTAAAAACTAATTCCGAGTTCATGAATTAATTGTCGTCACAAAACTGTCTCGCACCATCTTATAATGTGTCCAAATAATAGATGCCTCAGGCTTTTGCCCATGGGTCTCCCCATGAGTAACGGGTTTAAAAGGTGCCCTCGTTGTTGGCTATTGACTCATCGTAATACATTTATATTTATTTAACATTTATAATTACTCAGTTTAATTTTAGGCGATTTCAACAATAAGCTTTCTTCAATTAAATTAATTTTGTTTTTTAGGACCGTTTTTAGTTAAAAAAATTGGGGTTTATACTCCGATATGCCCAGGGGCTTTACAGAGTTTTCTTTACCTCCTTTATTGCTTATAAATTCACATTTATGGAACCATTCTGGCCCAATAGCTGCATATTATGAAGTGGGACCGTCAGTCCATTCCATACGTTACTCAATTGCCGGCCTGTATGTTAACTTGCCATCATATGACTAATATCCAAAGTAGAGACAAGGTGTCCCCGCACGTATGCTTTCCGCTATATGAGCACATACAGTTTCACGGCACATACTTGGAGTAACATACAGCATCCCAGCAGCCTAGTATGTATGTATATCACAGCACATACACAGACTTAGCTATAGGGAGAGAGAGTGAAATGTAAAGCTACAGATAGAGAGGGAGGATATGCAGACAAGGGAGCAGACATGGGATATACCAAGGACACAATCTTATCCGAATATCAGCAGTCGCAGTATGTACAAATACACCGATTCATCTTGCGAATCATTATCTGTGTACGGCACACACTACTCCTGCTACTACTCTTCCAAGAATGCGCAACATGTTTCCAAACCTCATTTGCATACCGATAGTGCATAGGGAAAGATAGAAAGAGCCTGAAATTATTTTGGGATGAGCTAGAGTCGAAAGCCGGCTCTTCTGCAACCTTACAGATTCGCTACACCACCAGACCGTCAGGCTATCGGTAAGCCGTTTTTAGTATGTGAAGCATGTGGTCGCCATAGTCTGGCTTACGAAGTTCACTTAAATAACGTGAACTTAGGATGAGTAGATCCTATCTTTTTGAATATCCTACCACGGCAACCAGCGGCTCCACAACCAGAGCAGGACATGGTTAATGATCCTGAGGGCGATGCCGCATTGGGGCAAGTTCCTGAAGTTGATGGGGAAAATAATTATGATGATAATAAATTTATTACTTATTGTTTATAATAAACCTGTGTTTTTAATGAACTGGAAGCGTTTTTAAATTTTAAATTATGCATTATTTTATTATATTTTGATTTAAACGGCATAGATACTACAGGTTATGAGATGCTAGGTGCTTGGACAGAAATATATGGGTAGAGTCATAAACTCTATGGTGATTTGAGCGGGTAGTTTCAAATGTGTACAGATAGACTTGGATTTGATAAAGGAAGATATATCAAATAGCAATTTATTGAAGATATAAACGAAACTAATATTAAGTCGTATTAAACGAGATGGTGAATGTGATGATGAGACCAGAGCTGACTAGACACTTCGAATAGTCCGGGAGATATTTTAAATTGAATTCCATTATAAGAGAAACCCATTGTGACTTCTAAGTTGGTATTATTCCCCTAAAAGGTCCAAGCATTATGCAGGGATGTCAATTTCAAATTTTATGATTACTAATTACAATTAATGATTACTTGACAAACAAAATGAATTTAAAATTATACAATTAATGACTAAGTGGCTTATAACTGTTAATTAATAATTATGATTAACGATTACTTTAAAAATAATTGTCATTGATGATTACAATTAACGATTACCTTTAAAATTATTTTCATTGATGATTACAATTAACGATTACCTTTAAAATTATTTTCATTGATGATTACAATTAACGATTACCTTTAAAATTATTTTCATTGATGATTACAATTAACGATTACCTTTAAAATTATTTTCATTGATGATTACAATTAACGATTACCTTTAAAATTATTTTCATTGATGATTACAATTAACGATTACCTTTAAAATTATTTTCATTGATGATTACAATTAACGATAATCTTAAAATAATCTTCATTCATGATTGCGATTGACGATTATAATAATTAACGATAATCTTAGAATAATCTTCATTCATGATTGCAATTAAAATTTTGCGAGAAAATTTGATTGATGAAAATAATTTCTGCTAAAATATCAGTTACCATTACAATTACGAATTACTTTTTAATAAAGTTTCAGTTGCGATTACAACAATTACTACTTACCTTTTACAAACGTTTCAGCTACGATTACAATCAATAATTACTTTTACGAAAGTTTCATTTACGACTACGATTACAAACTACTTTTTGATAAATCTTCATATACAATATTACAATTTACTTTTTGATAAAATTATCAATTTCAATTACAACTGACGATTATAATTTATAATTCAATGATTGAAGATTACAATTGATGATTGATTTTCAAAAAAGCTTGACTGATAATTACAATTAATGATTATTTCAAACAATCCATGCTTACTAAATTAACGATTGATGGTTAATAATTAGTAATCGTTAGTCGTTAATCATTAATCGTGATTATTAATCGTTGAAATCCCTGGCATTATGTATGTACATCAAAAGTTTCCCTTTTCAGTGGTTATTAAATTTACGAGGTCAACGATTTTCAAAATCCATGTTGGCAAAAAAAATCCCTACAAGACGTGAAATCCCTGCCAAATTAGGCCAATCAATATAAAAATCCCTGTTTGAAAAACAAATTCCCCTGAAACATTGCGAAAAAATTTGAAAATCCCAAAAAGAATGGTCAACGATTTTCAAAATCTCTGTTCGTAAAAATAAATCCCAACCCTTTGAGATTCTCCCAGAAGTATTTTTCCCTTCCCACAAAAATCCGACCCCTGGCTATCATCAGCTTTGTTTCTTTTCGGTGTTTTTCGAATCTTGCTAATCACAATTATTTGGAGGAGATTCAGAGGTTATGGAGCAAGACAAATCTCATACCGAAACAGTATTTAATTTTCGGGGATGTAAAATATTTTGATTAATTAATTTGACAAATATTTGATTATAATTATAGATAACGAGTCAAGTTTTATTTCTAAAACAAATCATAATTGTCTGAAATCTTTTTACTAGGCTTAACTATAGTTTTACACTTCCAAAAGGTCGAAATAAATTATTAGCAAAAAAGCTTAAAACGAGAAGTTACCTCAAAAGTTGAAAACTAGTTCTCTGGTAGATGCTGTCAGAATAAATCCCACCAGTTTATTGAAAATGATGAAAACTCTTGAAATGACGAAAAGCAATGCCACGATGGATAATTTATCTTTAAGTACTCTTTCGATAGTATTAACAATTTCTAACTTGTATATCACGTTTTGACAGCTATTTCAGCTAGCATCAGTGACAGTACCGACGTGGCGTTGCTTTTCGGCATTTCAAGAATTTTCATCATTTTTAATAAACTAGAGGGATTTATTCTGACATCATCTACCAGAAAACTTATTTTCAACTTTTCAACGCGCAAATGCAACTTCTCGTTTTAACTTTTTTTGCTATTAAATTATTACGCTTGCGTTTTTAAAACTGCTAGAACGATGGAGTTTATCCTTTTACATACAATGCCCGCCTGTACGGGCAGACGGCGGATCAATCTAAAAATCCAATACATGTACATGCAAATAGTGGTTAAACCGTTGGGTTTACGAGGTACCCGCTGCTCAGTTCCCAGACGATTACAATCATTCGCCTGCCCCTGATGTATTTATTCAGTCAACTTTTCCACAGCCCTTACAACTTTTGCCGTTAGTTACTTCAAACAATTCATTCATAATACTTATAATAATTTTGAGTTAGTTAAAAAGTTTAAAGTTTAAATAAAATAAAAGGGTTTGGTTTTGTTATATATGTAAATATGAACTAAAAGTATATTTCCACTACGCTTATTAAATAATACTGAAATGCTCTCAGATGTGGCCACATCATCTCGCGCTGATTCGCTGCCCTTGCACTGTGACCACTAATAAAATATTAATTATTAATAAGCATTAACAGTTACATTATGTGAAACAACAATATAAGTTATTTGTAACAAAGTAAGAACTAAAGCTACACAGCAAAATTCTTTATAAGACATTATTTCTTGAAATATATCTATGACCCTCTCTCTTTCCCATATCTTCCTTATATTTTGATCTTGAGGCGGAATTTCTCCATCCTACCTCGAAGGGACAGGGGTGGATTAATAAAATAATTTTACCCTGACCCTAACCCTCAAAATAAATTTGTAGGCCTTTGCATATGTAATCTGAGTAGTTTAAATAGTCAGGCTTTAGGCCGATTCAAATGTTGTGGCGGGAACCAGTGCCGCTAAAAAAGAGCGCGCAATAAATTTGATTTTTTTTGCGCAAACCACGCCCCCTAATGCAATCACAAAATTTAATTCGTAAATTTCATTCGCATAAAAACTGGAAATATATAAAAAATAAATGAAAAAAATTGTAAAAGCCATATTTTCACAAGCAACTGTAGAAAAAGAGTAAACAATCAAGCATGCGATGTATGATATGTGCATGCAAAACAAACCGGTTTTCAATAAACGCAACGGACGCATGCAATGTGGAAAGATCTGCTTATTGCACCCTCTCTCTTAACGTTTAGCCTAATAAAGAACATATGCATTGAAGGGAAGCTTTATGTGCCGTATTGTCTCCGTATACAATGCGAAAAGTTGAAGCATCAAAAATATGCTTTTAGAAATGCAAATGTTTAATTAATGTTGAAAAAATCAATCAAACAATGCATCCTTATCGTTATGGAATCAAGATAAATAAGTAAAACAAAGTTTTTGAAAAAGCGTGAATTAGAAATCTATGATGCTACTTTATATGCAAAGTTGACATGAAACAAATAAGTAAACTAAGTAATTTAAAAAAATTAATAATAAAAAAATTATATGCAAAAATCATCAACGGTTGTCTGGCTATTTCCTCTCCACAGTGGTTTTTGCGGATGTTATGATAGGAAAATATGAAACCTTAGCCGGAGGAGCAAAAGGGTGTGTAAAATTACCAGATACTTTAAAGTATAAGCGAGGTTGCATTAACATAGTAACAAACTCTAATCTTTGTTTTCTGTACAGTGTAGCATGCAGTCTTTACCACGAAGAAATAAAACGTGGTAAAAAGAATGCTGCTAATTACGCTAAATACGTCGAACAGTTTTATACTAGCATGCTAACGTTTCCTGTCTCAATAGATCAAATTGAAGCTTTTGAATCCGCAAATCCAATTTCCGTTAGTGTATTTCAGCATGATGAAATGTCGATTTCGCCATTAAAGCTATCGTCTACCAATTTCAAAAACCATGCACTTTTGTTATTAACACAATACGAAGGCAATTCACACTTCATTGCTATTACTAATCTAGGGCAGTTAATTCGTGTTAAATCTACAAATTCAAGCATGGTTTGCCCGAAATGTTTTTCAAGGTTTCGAAACAAGATTGCTTTAAACGATCATTTATTAACGCATCATTTCAGTTCTGATGCTATATATTCATATCCTAAGAATAATTTCTTTACATTTACTAAATATTCTCATTTACAAAAATGTCCATATGTAATATTTTTTGATACAGAGAGTCTTATTTTACCCTGCAGTACTGATGATTTTTTCGAGAATCAAAAATCTAGGCAACAAAATAGTTTGCATTTTAAAAACGTAAAACGCCGAAAACTTACTCCTGTTAACGCTAACCATACTGAGTTTAAAAGTAAATTAGACATTTGTGGATACTGCGTAATACTACTTGGTTTAAACAATAAGGTTGTAAAACGAGAAACGTATTTTGGTCAAAACGCGGGGCCAAAATTAATTAGCTGTATTATTAATTTTGGTAATTATGCTTTACGTCAATTGAAAGAAACAAATTTAAAAGATAGGCTGCCATCACATGTTTTGCAAGAAATGAAAAACAAGCGATTGTGCCATTTTTGTGAGAAGGTAATATCCGATGAGGATTTTAAATCATGCCATCAAGATCATGACCACTACACTGGTCAAATCCGTGGGTACACACATTCAAAATGTAACATGTTGTCGCGAAGACCCAAGCTTGTACCCGTTCTGTCCCATTTTGCAAGTGGTCATGATTTCTCGCATATAATCAGAAATTTGGACACAACTCTTATCAAAACTATTAATGTTATTCCTAGAACTTCTAAAAAGTTTATTGGTTTCATTTTAAATGGCAAATTTAAATTTCTTGATACGTTTGCGTTTCTATCAGAAAGTCTTGACAAGCTAGTAAAAAATTTGAAATCGGGGGTAAGCGGAAACCAACTAGATGATAGATTTAAGTTACTAAAGGAATTTTATACAACAATTAATTCGGAATGTTTGCAATTGTTGCAACATAAAATGCCATACCCATATGAATTTGTAACATCAATGGACGTTTTTAAAAGTGATGTAACGCTACCAGCGATTTCGTACTTTAATAATTCCTTGAAAAATGAAAAATGTAGTTTGAGCGATTATGAAACTGCTATTAAAATTTTTCAAAAGTTTGGTTGTAATAATTTTTTGGATTTTAGTAAGTTGTACTGCGAAGTGGATACATTGTTATTAGCTTGTTGTTTCTTGAAGTATCGAGATAATATGATTGAATCGCATAGGTTGGATCCGCTTCATAGTTTCTCAACTGCAGGTTACAGTTGGAATGCAGCCTTGTATTCTCTTAAAGAAGGCGTCAAATATTTAAAATGCCCCAAAATGATTCAACTATTTGGTTCATTAACTCGTGGGGGAATTTGCGCTGTAACTGGTAGATACCTGAAAAGTAATCATGAAAGATGCGGAAATTATGATCCAAAAAAGCCTAGAATTTATGCAGCATGTCTTGATGTAAATTCTTTGTACGCACACTGTCTGATGAATTTTTTACCCACTAGAGATTTTCGATTTCAAAATGAGCAAGAAATTAAAGAAACTGCAAAATTGTTTTCGAAAGAAAATCTTAATAACTTTGATTATTCTGGTACACATGATAAAGGATATGTTTTGGTCGTTGATTTATATATTCCTGGTTATCTGCACGAATATTTTGATGATTATATTCCCATTACTGAAAAAAACTATAATAGATTTCAATAAATTTAGCGACTACCAAAAGAAATTAGCACAAAGCACTGGATTCAAAAAATCAGCTCTTGCGACAGAAAAGGTTGTTCAAACTTTTTTTAATAAGTATAGGTACCCTGTGTACTATAAAAATCTAGCACTTTACGTAAAACATGGGATAGTTTTGGAATTTACGGAAACCAAACTATTTGCTGACTATATTTCCCGCTATATTGAACTACGAAATGCTTCAACAGATATGTTCGAACGATCGCTTCATAAATTGAACAATAACTGCATTTTCGGGAGATCAATTTGTAACCCATTACATTATTCAGATGTAAAAGTAGTTCGGGATAGAGTTACTGCTAAAAAACTACTGTGCAAGCCTCAGTTTCAGAACTTTTACCCTGTCAGCGAAAATATTTCTGTATTCACTTCTGCAAGAACAAAACAAACATTTGACTCGTTCACGTTTATCGGCAGTGTAGTATTAGGTTGGTGTTTCTTTATTTATTCCTTAGGACATCAGAAAATGTAGAAATGCGTTCAAATATTTATGTTCCAAATGTTTTGTTTATGCTTAGAACTGAGTAAGCTGCACATGCTTCGACTGTGGTACGATGAACTCAAACCTGAATTCGGCACAAATATATACTGCAATTATACTGATACAGGTAAGCATTTAAATTCCGTAGTTACTATCAAACTTCATTAAATTATGTATTGAAAAGTATTTTCAAATTTATAGACAGCTTCATAGTGAGCATCAAAGATCCTGACAACAATTTGTGCCAAAAATTAAAGAACCTAAGTTGTATCTATAACGTTTCTGTAAACAAGTTAAGCTTCACAGCACTTGACACAAAGAGACACATTTTAAATTGTAAAGTTCACTCCAAGGCATATGGACACATAGACCTAGAAAATGGAAGCACTATTTTATGTCCATGCATAAAATTGCCTAAGCAGATGTTAGTTAAGATAAGTCGTAAACATGAGCTTGAGCGAAATGGAATCTAATACAGTTTCATTAAAACTGACACATCCTAGCAGGTAAATATTACAATTTTTAATTGTTCATTTTAGTTGTATATACTAAATAACCTAATGATTATATTTTGTTTCTACAGAATAATTGCGTTTGGTCCATCGCAATCAGGAAAATCTAGTCTGATAGCAGAACTGTTAACACGCCGGTTAGAGCTGTTTTCAGATGATTTTGAAAAAATTATCATACTTTATAAAGAACATCAAGAGCTGTATGCTGATTTAGAGCGCAAAATACCTCAGCTTATTCTAACAAAAAACTTTAAAGACATAGACAGTATAATGCTAAATTCAAAATCGAAATTTCTGATTATTGATGACTACGCTCAAGAGTTAGGAAGAGACTTACATTCTGAAATAGTGAGAATTTTTACAATTACGTCTCACCACAGAAACGCAACTGTAGCAATTTCATTACACAATCTATTTCACCCTTCTCTCCGAATCCTATCTTTAAATTCCACCTATCTATGCATCTTTCGTAATGTTAGAGACAAATCGTCACTAATAAAGCTAGGTTATCAGTTCAGCCCAGAATCTGTAAAATACTTATATTACTGTTATCAAGAAGCAATGAAATCTTCGCGCTATTTATTAATTGATTTAGATTGCAAAACGCCAGATAAATTTCGAGTGAGAAGTAGTTTTTTCCAACAAAATTGCGAAATTCACACACCTTTATCTCATTCAAACATTGTCGTTTGGGAGGGTAGCACGAATAAATAAATGCTACGCGTCGAATCAAATCTAGATTCTTTTGAAGAACTTCTAAAGCTAAAAAACAAATCTCATATTAAAAAGCTAATTAAAAACTTGAGTGAGGAACAACGGAAGACAATAATTGAAATTATATTTAACTTTGAGGAACACACTACGTCTGTATATAAAAAACACAAACTTGCAACCATAAAAAGTAATATTTTAAACTCCAAAAGGTTTTTGTCAACACTGGTTTCTAATTTTAATTTAATTCGTAGTATCGTTGCAGTTACACTGTGTTCTTTAATTAATAATTCGTTTTGCTAGTATGGAGGTCATGAAGGTTATTCCAATCGAGGAATACAGAGAGTTTGTAAACTATAAAAACAGTTTGGGAGAAACAGATAACATTAAGCCCACTTTAGTTCAGCCGCAATCTTTGAAAACGTAAATAATGAGCTTCTAAAAAGTAAGTAAAAAAACTTTGCAAGGAAAATGGCTTTCATTTGAGGATATAATAAAAATATATAAAATGAAAACTAGAAAACTAAAAGGTCAATACTGAAAATGGAATCAACAGCGCCGGACAGTTTTTATGCAGTTGTAAAAAGTGATAGTTGCACAAATTTTTATTCAAACAACAATTCAAGTTCGTTTATAAATAATATATGTCAATTTAAACGAAACCGCTGACCAGTATGATGTTGCGCTAGAGTCACTGATTTTACCGAGTGACCTTCTTAAAATCGTTTCCTTGCAATTAAAAAACAGTAATTGTTTTTGTTGAAACCCATCCCGCAGAAGAGGATATTATTTTGATTCCGAAAAGTAGCGAAAACAATTTAATTTCATGGATATCAACTGCCAATGAATACTTGGAAGGCGTTTTGCCTGAATACATCTGAATTTATTTTACAAACGAGGGACAACTACAAGTAATAATTGAAAATCAATCGGATTTTATTATTTCACTATCTCCAACAGTTTCCCAACTCTTGGGATTTAATAACCACATATTCAGCAAAGGACGTCATACAAATTCGCTTCCTATTGATAGAGACAAATTTGATTTAGTAAACGAGGATATAGAGATAACAATTGACAAACCTCCTCAAATGAAAAATGTTGACTTGTCATTTATATCTAGAAATGTTTCGACTCTTCAGAATCTGCAGTCTAACTTGAATTTGGGGTTATTGACAAGCGATTTAAATAATTATGCTCAATTTCTAGTTCAAGGTGATAAGCTGGTTCTAAGAAAAAGCAGTGCAACTAAAGCTAATCAAAGATTGATTTTCTCGACACATCTTCAAACGTTACTCAACTGTGAAAAAACTGTTAAATTTAATGCTAACTTGGACGACATAGAATTTAGCAATATTAATTTAGCAGCTAAAGTGAATTACATCTACGTTCATATGGATGGAATATCGCCAACCATGGTGGGGGAAGAAGCTTATAAGCTTATAAAAATTGTGCCAACGCAAATATTTACTGGCACTATAAAATATACGCAATCAGAAAGTTGGTATATACCAATTATAAACAAAAATATGACTTCAATTAGAATATATATAACTGACGAATACCAGCAACCAATTTCAGTTAGTAGCCAGCCTTCGACAGTAATACTTCACTTTATAAAACGCTGTCGTATGAGGAAACTTACTTGTGTAGATAATCAGTGTAAATTAGAACCAAAGAAATCTATGGACAGTGCTTCAAAAGCTATTAGGCTTCCACGTAAATCCTCTGAGCAAAACACGAAAACGTTGAGCGCATTTAAGAAAAAACGTACTGGGAAACCATCTGCAACTAAGAGACGGACAAATAAGAGAAGAACACCCGTGAAGACCAAAACCAGAAGAATTAAGAATGGAACTTGAAACAATACCCGGAAGTCAAGCGGGATTTCGATCCGAGCTTAATTACAGCTTAGAAGACAAAAACTCTGATATTTCCGTTGTCTCGTCGAGTGACCAAGTTTTATATCCAATTACCAACTACGAAAATCCGGAATCCAGCATTGAATTTGTTTATGAGAGTCCTAAATCTGCGTACATAGATTTTAAGAACTCTTATTTATCGTATCAGCTAAAAATTGTAAAACCAGATGGCAAAGCTTTCGTAGAGTCAGACGCACATTCAGTTGTTAACAATTTGGCTAATTCAATGTTTAAGCACCTCCAGATCAGTCTTAACAACACTGTCGTTTGGGACGCTCGATACAACTATGATTATTTGGCATACTTGCAAAGCTTTCTTGAAAATTAACAGCGAGTTGTTTGAATCCCAACTCTTTTATCTTGATTCGAACACAAGTCTTGGAAGTGATGTGAATACTGGTTATGCAAAACGACGTGCGTTTGTCAAGGAAAGTCAAATTACAGAATTGCGAACACAACTGCTATGTTCCTTGTGTAGTGCTCAACAGTACATTCCAGGGGGAATAACAATGAATCTTAAACTTGTGCGGAATGATCCGAGATTCGTTGTGTGGACATCGTCAGCTAACGAGGCTGGATATAAAATCATTATAGACAAAGTAAAATTGACGCTAAAGAAGCACATAGTATCTGACGAAATTATAATCTTCACCAAAGTATGATACAACAACAGCCCCTTCAACTTCCCGTCAAGTCGCACAAACTCAATAAGGTTTTGATACCAAGCGGTACATTTACCTTACCTGCAACTCAAATCCACAGTGGCGTTCTCCCAAATTATATTTGCGTCGGTCTGGTATCGCAAAGTGGTGCAAGCGGGGATTACACAAAAAATCCATATGACTTTTCTGAATTTAATCTCGAAAATATAGCAATCACTCTTGACAACAATGCAACCCTATCTTACAATCCGAACTTTAGTGGTAACGAGTTTTTGGAGCCATACAATGCTATCGTTGAATATCAGAAACAACTTAATGTACCCAATATAGTGTCGCGAGATGAATTTCCAAAAACAGGGCACAAGTTGTACCTATTCCCTATTCAAACCTCACCGGTCTTGGATGGATTTGCTGGAAGAAGAACAGGAACAATCCATTTGAGCCTTCGGTTCAGGTCAGCTCTTCAGGAAGCTATTACGGCTATTATTTATTTTGTAAATACCGACATAATAACATTCGACAAAAACCTTGAAGTAGCAGTTCTGTAATGTCGATTGAACAAGAATATCTCACTCCGGGTAATTCTGGTTCATTTTCTGGTTTACAAAGATTTTCAAAATATTCAAAAAACAAAAATAAAAATGAGATAGTAAAATCGCTTCAAAAAATTGATGCGTATAGGTTACACAAACCATCTAGACGTAAGTTTCCGAAACGTAGAGTCATGTTTGGATTTGTGGACGCGATTTGGTTTGCGGATCTGGCAATATTATCAAAGTATTCCAAATATAATAAAGGATTTCAACATTTACTTGTCTGTATAGACGGACTATCTAGATATATTTTTGTTCAAGAAATTAAAGACAAATCAGCAGCTGAAACCTTAAGAGGTTTTCAGAAAATATTAAAACGGAGTGGTAGGGTTCCAAAGCGATTGATGACAGATTCGGGATCAGAATTTAAGTCAAAGTTCCAAGTGTTTTTAAAAGAAAGGAATATTTTGTGGTATCCATCGTTATCAGCAGACAAAAATTCTTTGTGCGAACGAGCTATTCGAACTATTATGAGTAAAATATTTCGGTATTTTACCTTAACAAATTCATATCGATACATTGACGTCCTGCAAAAAATTGTGTCGGAATATAATTCAGAAACCCATTCAGCTACTAAAATGGCTCGGAATATTATCAATTCTGAAAACGAACATATTGCTTGGTACAACCAGTTTGGAGACACACTTTTCAAGGAGAATCCAATACCGAAACACAAAATTGGTGACAAAGTGCTAATATCCACATGGAAATTTGGTAAACTTGGAAGCAAAGGATATAGCCCTAACTATAATTCAGAAATGTTTGAAATCAGTGACATAAAATACACAAATCCGATCCATTACCAGCTAAAAGATACAAACAAGGAAATACTTTAAGGATACTTTTATGAGGAAGAACTTCAAAAAATTTCGTGATTATTGCAGGACGTAAGTATTTTCATTATTCAATGTTGTAAAATATTTTGTGCTTCAAGTTGCTATACCGTGTACAATAAGCCTTATTGAAAACATTTAGTTTAAATAAAACTGCCCACCCTGTACACATTTTTGGCTTTATTATAGCATGGAAGTAGGAACCCTTACCACCTCGGCCCGTAATGAGGGGGGATTTGGATCTACCGGATACTAATTGGAATGCTGAATATTCGATTGATTTGTATTTTGTTACTTAAAATATTTTGTAATTACTTATGTAAATTAATAAATGGAATTTTTAAAAATAATATTTTTGTGTAACATAATAATTGGATTTTTTAAATATTACTAAAAATAATATATGGATTTTGAAATAATATAAAAATACTTTTGTGTAAATTTATAATTGAATTGGTGTAAATTATAAAAGGTTGAAAAAAATTTTTGAATAAATAATTTTTTCTTCACAAAATAAATCTTGGCTTTTTATTTTTCATACTAATTTTTGCATATATTTTTTTATTATTAGTTTTTTTTAAAAATAACTTTAATGGCTGTAAACGTTAAGACAGAGGGTGCAAAAAAGCAGATCTTTGCACATTGCAGGCGTCGGTTGCGTTTAATCAAAAACCGTTTTGTTTTGCATTTGCACATATCATACATCGCATGCTTGACTGTTTACGCTTTTTCTACAGTTATTTGTGAAAATATGGCTTTTACTATTTTTCATTTTGCTTTTATATTTCCGTTTTTTTTTGCGAATGACATTTACGAACTAAATTTTATGATTGCATTAGGGGGCGTGGTTTGCGCGAAAAAAATTCAAATTTATTGCGCGCTCTTTTTTAGCGACACTGGTTCCCGCCACAACATTTGAATCGGCCTAAAGCCTGACTATTTAAACTACTATCTGAGGGCCTTAGTCAACATTATCCTGGCCCTAAATTTTTTACCCTAGCCGGGCCAGGGTGGGCCACCCTATAAATCCGAAGCGACATGTCAATTTTAATGGCACAAATTATGAAAAACTTGTAAAAGAAATTGGCAATGGGTAATAACATGTTTCAAACTTGCCTATATGTTAAGTATAGGACCAGTGCTCGGCACGGGTATGGGTAATACTCGGGTAAACGGGTATGGGTACTACCCGGGTACGGATTTTGTGTACCCGAACAATTACGGGTACTACCCGGGTACACTTTGGTCGGCTCAAAATTTCGGGTACGGATACGGGTATGGGTACGGGTACAAGGATTTCAAAATGGGTATATACCCACCGGGTACGGGTATAATGGTGTCATTTACCCGTACCCGCGACCATTGTACCCGAGTATTTGGATATGTTGAGATTTGAGACATTTTGATGAATTTTATGAAAATAATGGAACTTCCGTTGGAAAATTCTGTCGGTATTTTTAGTAATTCTAAATACATATAGCTTATTGTTAATACCCTTTTAACCTTACAACATGCAGTAACTGTATTTCAGACTGTTGCTAAAATATATATTTATATCTATAATATATATTTTTATGGAAACAGGATTTAGGAAGAATAATTAATAAACAGACGAGGAATAATATCAAAATAGAAGTGGAGAATAGGTTTCAACGAAATTTTATACAAAACGTCTTCATAATGTAGTAATTTGTTACTAATTGCATAAATAGTCTGATTGACACGTATGCACATGATACTTCATTAGCCACAATTAATTTAAAAATTAGAGTTCCGATGAGTTGGATGGCACGATATTTTTTTGTAATTAGTAGTTGATTAGGAAAAGGCGGATATTTGTAACAAGATATTAATGATTTACATGTACACAGAGCTACTGAGATGAGAAAATTAATGTAAAAGGCCGAATAAATCAAGAAATGAAAAATCGAGTCGCCAAGTCCCAAGCCAAAAATGCATGTACATATATGGACTGGGTGCTAAAAAATACTTCGCCCATCAGCCCATAAACAATCAAATGGGGATAATTTTACTTCTAATCAAAAACGCTCTACTCTTCAATAAAATATATAATGTCAAATACCTCTCTAGCTAGTCAAAATTACCCACTCAGGTGTCATACATTATTACATATAACGTACTATGTATTACATTAAAACAAATCTGGATAAAGTACCCGGGTACGAGTACGGGTACGACACTGAGATACCCGAGTATGGGTACAATTTTCGAGTATTTTCGGGTACGGGTACAATGCGGGTACAGGTACATGGATTGAGATAACATTGCGGGTACGGGAACGAAACATTTGTACCCGGATATTCGGGTATGGGTACGGGTATAGATACCAGTTATTGAAATACCCGCACTTCGGGTACGGATACGGGTACGGGTACCGATTTTTCGTACCCGTGCCGAGCACTGTATAGGACTATGTATTTATGGTAAGATATTTTCCATTTATTTTTGGTCAATCAATATTTTTTGAAATGAATTAAAATCCTGTTTACATTTAAATTCTGTTGTTGCCAATCGGTACAAAAATAAGGTAATGGTTTTGGGAAATGCCGTTAATATTAGGGTAAAATTGAGCTGCATGAGCGGTATATTATTAAGAAATATTACATAAAAATTTCGTGAATAATAAAAAACTATAAATACCCGAAATGACAATCGAAAACGTTTGTGTTTTGGAAGAAGACCGTTTGAAGCAGTGCTCGGACTGGGTACAGAAACCGTGTACCCGTACCCATACCCGTACCCGAATATCGGGTACTACAAAATGCTGTACCTATACCCGTACCCATACCCGAGTACCCGGGTAAATTATTTCAGTACCCGTACCCGTACCTGAAAATGCAATGTAGTACCTGTACCCACAATTTACCCGTACCCGTAATGTACCCAAAACCTGTACCCGTACCCGAGTATCTATTGTGTGTACCCGGGTATTACTCGGGTACTGGATGTTAGGGCGATTTAAAATCCCCGACGGCATTAGCCTGCCCAGCTGAAAAATTTTAATTTGTCAATTTTTTTACCTCCATTAAAAGTGTCCGGGATTTTGGGAATTTTCCCTAGGCGTTAAAGACATCCTATTTGAATTTAAAAAAAATTACTTAAGGCATTTTGGGATTTTTTTAATAAACACTGACGAAATTCAAATCCTACTACCCCAAAATAATAACTTGCTGAATGAAATGAAATGTGTTCTCGCTAATTGGAATTGGGACGGATTCTTTAATACTTAACTCTCCATAACTTGCTTTTCAGCTTGGAGAACAAGAAATAATTTTTTTTCCGGCTAATCGAACTCTGTGTATAGAAAATGTTATACGGAAAAATTTAGTTGATCATAATTTTTCCAAGCCAAATATTGCGGTTTCAGGAAATAAATGTGGGAGGCAATATTGAATATTCATTTTATATTACAGCTTAATAAAACAAACATTAACTGTCTCTCACATTTATGAAGCCCGAGACGGAGATTTTCGAAAGATGCAGGCAAAATAGGACTAAAATGCAACCCCATGGAAGTTTTGAACGCCAAGTTCAGATGTCTGTCAAGTTCTTTTAACATCAAAATTATCAAGATTAATCAAAGGGACTGAAATATAAATATTGCGTGCAAGGAATGCTATTTGTCATTCTAAAATGTTATAAATATTCACCTCAATAAATACTCAAAATGTCATAAATACCCAGAATTGAAAATGCTCAAATTGCCTGCATAAAATGCCTTGGCGTTTTCAAATGGGTGACCCTGGGTACTTGTAGCGTTAAGAAATGGATCTGCTAATAAATGTATATTTATTCCAATCTTATCTCGTCTTCAAATAATTGTAATGTTACACTCCCAATGAAGCTAATTAAATTGAATCCCAAGAACCTCCCTCTTGAAATTCTTTGTTGATGAGCTTCACTATTTAAGTCGATAAACAGATGATTTCACTGACTATTTCTTTATTAGATTCCTTGGATGAATTATTAGAAGCGTTAGATTGCAACTACCACGTAATCATAAATGAGAAGAAGCCGCTTGGCTCTGTCACTAACGCAAGTATCTGTATACTACGAAATAAGCAACTCCACGGTTGGTAGGTCTTTTTGTTAGCCATAGTAATCCATTTGAGCAGGAATCCTTGAAGTACCCAAAAATACTCGGGTACAGCACCCACGGGTACAGGAATTATACATAGTGATACCCGTACCCATTGGGTACTACCCGATTTCTACTGAGTGAGTACCCATACCCGTACCCGTACCTGTACCCACTTTATTGTCTAAAATCAAGAGTACCCGGGTAGTACCCGCGTACTTGCGAGTACGCAACTTCTGTACCCGGGTAGTACCCATACCTGTACCCGTACCCATTTACCCGAGTATTACCCGTACCCAGTCCGAGCACTGGTTTGAAGGAATTTGGATAAAAATGATTGCTGCTTATCAGTTTTTGAAAATAAATTGTAATGTAATAACAGATATAATTTGCTGTACTGTATTATTGTTATTTTGTAATTACGTTTCCTATAGTTTTTGAGCAATTAATAGCACATACGCTAAATTTTTATGAGTTTAGAAAAAATAACATTGATGTATGCCCAATAAAATATTTGGGATGTAGAGCCTGCATGCGAACTTGCTAAAAGTGTTTTTTTTTTAAATTATATTTTCATTGAAAATGAGTTTCAAAAACATTGCACAGAAAGCCGTAAAACCAACAGCTAGCAATAATTAATTATGTAACCGCAAATAAATAATCAGAAATAATCAGTAAGCTTATTGTATAGAAACAACGTATTCGTCAAATGCGTCGATATCCGATGTATTGAGAAACGAAAGAAAATAGGTTACATTTTGACCTTACAATAAGATTTGCTACCTGAGTAAGTTAACCATGAGAAACGAGCAACCGTCCCTAAATCAGGGGCGGTTGAAAATCCCTAGTCCAGGGACAAAATGCGGAAATCGGACTATCGGGCAGCATCGGACTACCAGAGATGTAAGTACTTAAAATAAGATACAGATACTTGATCAAAATACTTAAGTACTCAAACTTTTGAAATTAATGCAGTCGTGCTTGTTGAAAACTACTTGTGGCCCTTAACATATGGTATATGAACGTTTTTTAACGATTAAGAAACGTCGTATGGACTGGAAATATTAAAGGGGATAAATTCGCTGTCTTTCCACTGCTAAGTAACATCAGAGAGCATGGTTCTTCTGTTTAGCATGCTTTCAAAATTATAAAGTATACGCAATTGGTAGTTTAGAATACCCCTTTTTAGTACCCCATTGTCAGAGCTGTGGAATATTTTGAAATATTGTATTTAAAATAGTATTTGAAATACATTCCGTATCTTGTATTTGGTATTTTTCTCGCCGTAAATGTTTCCAGATATTTTGTATTTCGTACTTTGTCAGTACCAAAATTTTTACTGTATTTTGTATTTCGTGTTTTAAAGATCAACGAACGTTATGATATTTTGTATTTATTTATCTTCAAGCGCGTAGCCAGGAACTGGCCAAGGGGGGCAACATTAATTAGAACGTACACATGTAAAATCACACATTATATGGGAAATCCAATTCACGAATGTAAAACGCATCAAATTTTGCAAACTGAATTTCAGATTTTATTTCGAATGGGGGGGGCTGGTAATTTCCCCCTTTGACCCCCCCCCCTTGGCTACGTGCCTGTTTATCTTGTAACGTTATCCAACCCGTGTTCCAAATAGTATCTGTATTTTATGTTTGTATTTTAATTTTTAATGCATCTGGAAATGTAGTTGTATATTGTATTTTAATAATAAATTTTATGTATTTTTCACACCGCTGCCCATTGCCATCTTCATCTCCTGTGGAACAATTGCAGGACTAATTTTTTAGTACGCGTAGATCTAGATTGTCGCATAAAATGTTCAAAAAGCTTGTATTTTTGAAATTCCGTAATCCATTTCCAAAACAATAATATTGTGTATTTCCTGATTTTGAAGTATTTCAGATAGTATTTTCTGCTGAAGTATTTTGGAAGCAGTTTTTTACTTATATTTTACGTAGGTATTTTAGAAAAACCAGTTGCTGGTATCTTATTTAGTATTTAGTATTTTATGATACGAAAAAAAAGTATTTCTTAAACAAAAATGAGGTAGTTTACACCGTACTTACTGTTAAACTCAGCTCCATACACATCCCCAAATTTTTCGTGCGGTTCAGTTCAGTTCCCGTTGTAGAAAGCCTGTCGTAGTTCAGTTCAATTCACTGCGTACTTTCCAGTCGTTACGTTCAGTTCGGTTCACCCTTGCAGTATTTTTTCAAAGTTCAATTCAATTCATTATATATACTTTTCGGTCGTTCAGTTCAGTTAGCTTAATCTGTCATTAGCGAGCCAATTAGTTTAAGCAATTTATCATATATTTACGTGACATTTAGTTTGATTTTTACAACTGACTTTGAACTTTGAATAAAAAACTATTTTTGGCTAAATGACTGATTAAATAACTGCTTTCAAAACATCGGAGTTTTGAATCAGTATTAATTTTGAGCTTTCTGGTAAACAAGTTAATAAATCATGTAAATATGCTTGCAATTATTGCGCGTTTTAATTCATACGATTTCGCCCAAAATGTGCCAAATAAATGCGTTATTAAATACATATAAGAAACCAGCTTGCTTGTAAGTAACTATTTTTTTGATTTGTAATTTAATGTCACTCAAATTAATAGTCAAAAGCCAGCGTGCTAGCTTTTGAGATTATAACTATAAAATACATATATGGTCATGCAGCTTATAGACACATAGTTAATATTCGTGTTGCGTTCACGAATATACAAGTTTTTATATTCAAACCTGGACTCTTAAGTTCAACTCAGTTCAGTTTGTGTTACTTAAACGTACGATGAACGTTCGTTCACATTCATAATAAGTTCTGCTGAGTTCAATTCAAATTCATTCAATCATAATTTTGCAATATTTTGCATTTAACTAGTTCGTTCAAGTTCATTCAAAAACACTGAAAATAAGGACTAGATCAGTTCAGTTCACCACTTTATGAACTGCACGGCTGCAAGTATGTTTTACAGATCTCTGCGGACTACTACAGTGCATTCACCATTAATTGAATTTTCATAGAAGTACATTTGCTAATCTGGCATTTTATAAATTAATAATAGTAGTAATATTGACAATTCAGTCATTTCACCTAACCAATATAATTATTTTCAATGGTAAACATGGGACCAAACAGACTACTCTATGATGACGTGTGTATAAATGACAAAGTGCAGCAGGATGATTGCAATATTTCTAGGTTTGTATCACACGTGTTTAAATAACTTATGCAGAAAAATTCCGAGGGCCAGAAGATTTGTTCCGATAGAATAACGTATATAGAAGAACGTTTAAAAAAGTTAATTTGTGCCTCAATCAATGATATACACTGACAATGAGCTACTGAGCTAAGCAGTGCTCGGTTGGAAAGCTGAACAGAGAGTGGATTTGTTCTTAGAAGTTAGGTTTCAGGTTCATTTGTGACAATAGTTCATACAATTGAATAGAATCCACAGTACCAAAGTTAAGCTACTGCAATTAAAACAGAAGAAGGGAAATTAATTATTATTATTATCAATATTTTTAGTGTTGTAAAATTTTAGGTAGGAAAAACATGAGGGTTAATTATTGTATTATTTAAGAATTGAAACTCATATGTGGAAGGTATATAGCATGTAGTGCGTTAATACTGGTTAGAAACTTTATATTGTTTGCAAGTCAAAATGTCAAACTAAGAAATTATTGAACAGAAATATCAGTTTTGAGTGTAAGCGATACTATTTATAATATACTCAACATACTTTTGTGCACATTATCTAGTGCTTATTGATTTCGATTTGTTTACACATGCAGTAGCCGGTTCTAAACAGTAAACCCGTTTAAAGCGTAGCTGTATTATTATACGACCCACGTGGGGTGAGTGGGCGTCTCCTACTCAAAATATTACTCCAAAAGATCCTCGGGAGGGATCACATGTTTTCAGGTCGATCAATAGTCGGAACTCAACACATCCTTAGTCTTATGGGTATCGTGGGGGCGGAATAAAGTCTCGGTTGCAGACAACGACGTCTGCAGCGCTGGTTACATCGTTACACAGGGATGCCAACATGGAAGATGTGGAGGGAGGCAACATGACATCGCACCCGTCGAGTAACTTCTTCAACAAATGAGATACGAGGTAGGGATTTCGGTTCACAAAAACAAACAATTTGTAAGTATCAATTTAAGTCGCGGGAATCAAAACAAGACGATGCACAGGTCTTCCGCTTTAGGCCGTTTATTCTCTCCTGCCTCCGATTCTTGAAAGCAGCAAGAGTGTCAACACCTAGGAGAAAAATCCATATTTAAAAGGTTTCCGAAAGTACTTGACGATATCCATATTTGTTACGTTGGCCGTCGTTTTTGATTATGCCGTGTTCCTTCGTTCAGTTCACCATACGAACAATAAGGATTATTTTTTGTCGGTCGTTATAACGAATACAAAGGGAACATCGCACGTTATTACCGAAGCAAAGATATTTTAAAAACTCGTCTAGCATGAAAAACTCCCGAAAGGAAAGTGGCACCACTGACCAAAATAAGCAGATTAATCACTGTTGAAGTTTTTTTCAAAACACTTGGGAAGAGCAATGAAATCGAGTTTTAGCATCAATTGCATCGCGGATAGCGGCTCTAAGTACTATTTGATGTACCAATAATCATAGGGGGACGCCAGCATAGGAACAAAAATCTTGGAAGTTCTTGAATACTTGTACTATGGAAAACGCTATGATTCTTTCAGCAGTTTATGACTAAAGTCTAGGTTTTCGGCGTTTTTTGGAAAGCTTCAAATACAACAATCGCTCAATAGTGATGCAACTATTGACTCCATCAACTGTGTAAAACTTGACCGGTTTACGAATGGAGTCATTTGCATGTGTGCAATTTGTTGATTAATTGCTTCAATTACACTTGTTGCAACGATTGTTTACTGAGTTTCTCAAAATGTTCAGAAATTGTTTCATTTTCTTGGTTTTCGGAGAGAACATATTCAGAATGTTCTCTGCGAAAGTCCTCACTTGATTTGATTTCAGTTAATTAGTTCGAATTGTGAAAATTATTCATCGAACTGAATCAATGGTTTGCAATAATGGACAATAGATCAAATAAAAACTAATTTAAGGTTATAAGCGTGATAGACTTATAAAGTCAAGTACTCGCATATAACAATTATTTCCTGTTTAGAATTATCCACTCAAGAAGAAGAAGTTCCACTCCATTTTTGCAGAAGTTTACATTGTCAAGGCCTCGGAGTGTTGGTGGAAGTTTGTTCTACAACATAATCATTCTATATTTTTCTTATTGTACATGATACTTTCGCTTTAAGAGGCCTCCGTATGAGCGGGTTCTGTATAAGAGCACTCCCAGGTCCCCCCAATGGGATTGTGGTGCTGTAATTATTCCCTATAAGAGCACCGTTTATAAGAGCATTTTCGATGTAAGAGCTGGCATTTTACTTCCTCCCGTTAAAAAATCCTTTATAAGAGCATATGAGCAGGCATAAACGATTACGAAACGTTTGCACAAAAACACCAAGAGTGCCAATGTCTACAGTGTTGTGGAATAGGTGGCGACGGCGTAATATACGCAACCTCATATGTATAGCAAAAGAGGCTCATTTGTAAAGATTCATATGAACCTGCATTAATCGATTCTTTGGATGCAAATAAAAATATTGTAGGCAAAAATATTGCAAAGATTTCTCTACATACCCAAATTACTATTTCATTCCAACCAAAACTTAATAGTATAATAACAGACTATTTACAAATAAAAATTGGTTACCCTGGAATCTTGTGTATTGTTTAGTGATGTCTTATTTAGCGCACTATGTATCAGGGACGGGATATCGGAAACATACGGATTTAAATTCGGATTCGAATACTTTCTAATTTCGATTTCAATTTTAATTACTTATTTTAGTACTTAAAAATTTGAATTATGATACGG
The DNA here is from genome assembly GCA_947179485.1 of Allacma fusca. NCBI lineage: Eukaryota > Metazoa > Arthropoda > Collembola > Symphypleona > Sminthuridae > Allacma > Allacma fusca. Next base: position 52,833,574 of record OX359249.1, on the reverse strand, counting down.
ATTCTAATATATTTGAATACTTCCGGAATTTGGATTCCGATTCAAATACTTTTCGGATATTCTTATAAAAAATGGGAATTTATTCAACGGAACAATTTAATCGCAAAAACATAAGCGATACATAACGCATTAAGCGTTTCTAAGCTAAATATATACTTTTCCTTTGCCAAACGTTTGTTACTTTGTCTTTGGATTTTATAATATTATGTGTGCGGCTTTTAAAAATGCTTCCTATGAACATTTTCTCGCACGTGGCAGTATAAACCCCAATGAAATTGACTATTTATTGGAATCGGAATTCATAAAAAAATATTCGAATACCGATTCGAATACTCTTGTTTTTATTCGAATCCGATTTTGGATACAAATACCTTAATGAATTTTTTTACGATTCCAATATCGATTCGGATACCCGAATTTTTTGAATATAATTCCGATTTGAATTCGAATTCCCGTCCCTGCTATGTATAGCCAGTATTGTGATGTATTTAGATACATATTCCTTATAAGAGCATACCGTTGTAAGAGCGCTTGTGAAGTGCTTTTAGGGGGCTCTTATAGAGAGAGTGCACTGTATATGAAAATAAGACGGCAAGCGTAGTTATTTGTGAGATTGGTTGTAAGGGCACAGGCCAAGAAATCGACCGAATAAATATATTATTATTATTATTTGTGAGATTGTGTCGGAAATCACTTATAAAACTTATAGAGCATAAAAATTGAAAGTGACGTCAGTTTCCATATTTTATTCGGTAAACACAGCTGCGTCCTTACAGAAGTTAAGATTTCTGTGTGGAATTTGCATTACTAATTCCAATTAATTACTATAAATAGCTATACAGCGCAAGAAACGTTTTACATTTAAGGTGACAAGGGACGTTTTGCTACTAAAGACACTCAAATCTAAATCCTTGGCAATACGGGGATAGTCAATGGAAGGAAGCTGTCAAAGTATTCCAGACAACGAGCTTCTGCCAGGACACTTAAGGATCGGCTAGCCACTAGCCAGAAGGCCATAAATCGCAAACATTACGCAAGTAAATGGAATTCATGGATTTTTCATGGAAAGAAGTCTTTAAAACGGGCAACAATAGAGATGCAGATTCTGACAAGCCAGCCTACAAAAACCTCTTCTGGAAGAAATACGTGAAGCTTATTAGGCTCATTAATCTGCTCCACAAAAAATTATCGCTGGTAAACACATTTACAACTAAACATTCTATAGGTTCAGGGGTCGGATTTATGTGGGAAGACGGGAAGAATCTTCCCAGGGAAAAAACATTTTCAGCAGGGAAATTTTCAAACGGGATTGCCAACAGGGATTTTCGCAATTGTTGAGGTGATTTACGAAAATGATTTTTTGTCAGCAGGGATTTTCAAATTTGTTGACCTGGGGTGTTTCACGAAAATTATTTTTTCAACAGGGAGTTTTAAACTTGCTTCTAACAGGGAAATCATGACCAGCAGGGAAAATGAAAAAAATCTTCCAGGGAGATTTACAAAAATCGGACCCCTGTATAGGTTATAATAGCTTTTTGTGGCCAGTTATTTGTTTATTTTTATTCTCTTCCTGATCCGAATGGAAGTCAAGGAGAGCGTAGAAAATAGATAAAAGGCGGACTGCATTAGAAGAAAAGGAAAGAAGGTTATATGAAGAAGACAAAAAACGTGACGAATGATCTGCTAAACAGCTGGATCTTTAGAAGGAACAGATGCAATTACAGCAACAGCAGCTGGAGCAGCAAAATCTGTTCCTTGAAATACTGGCTCAAAATAAATATCAAAACTAATATGTCAAGTGTTTAATAATAATAAATTACTATTGTGTTAGATTCAATATATTTTTTTATTAATTACTATTTTTTTTCGATTTTCCTACATGAAAGCTCACGTTGTTCCATGGGACTTCCTTTTTGCTTTAGTTATTTCTCATTTTCTTGTTCAACTCTATAACGTTACTGGTTCTCAATTCTGAGACAAAACTTAGATGTATTTTTGATCTATAATAAATTATATTCAAAGATGACATCTTGGATAACAGAATAATTGTGCAGATAATTATTAAATTAAATTCTGATTTTATAGTTTATTCTACCCGGGATCTCCAGCGATTCTTTGTAGATCCCAATTGAATATCTCATCTAGGATCAAAACTTAGTCCATGCTATTAGGCAAGGAAACATTTTATACGGATGAATAACAATAATAATCCGAAAAAAGAACGCACTTTCTCCCTCCGTAAAATTGTCGAGACAGAAAGCTTTTCTTTTGCAAGTTTTCACGCGCTCTTTCCCCTCATTCTCCTTTAGAATCTAGAAGGATTCACGTGAGACAACCCACTCAGGACAAATTCTCTTGAGTCATGAAGTGTTTGAGGTTTGAGTAGATTTAATTTCCAAACCTTTCCAACTGCTGTTCAAACATTTGAAAAAAACTGATTTTTGAGATTCTCACAAAATCTCTATAACTGTTGAATGAGATGCTATATCTCTATACGATTCCCCTCTGAAAGTTACTTATACGTGCTCTAAAAGCTAAAATAATGCCAACCCAAATTTTGTAATCCTAGTCACAATTTTGGTGGGTTATTGAAATTCATCATTTAGTGAAATTCGAAAAACAATTCATTTTGATCTTGATGTCGCCTAAAATGATGTTAATAGAATGTCATTAAAAAATGCTTAATTACTTTAAACACTAAAAAATAATAGCGACCGGAATTTCAAAATCCTAGTCCAAAATTACCTCGGGTTGGAAAATTTCAACAAGGCTTACAGTCGTACAACCATATACATACATGACTATACTGAAAATCACAATATTTCTGTTCTCCCTGCTGAGTAATTCATGATTGTCCGGGAATTGATTTTGGGCTGTAAATTTAAGGAATCTTACAAGGTAAGATTTTGGGATGGTACAAGCCGATTCAAAAAAGGCATAGCACATGTTTTAGTACTCACCTAGTATGTTTCAAAACTCATGTAACTCGAGTGCTTTGTGTCCCGTTCTCTTAGGACACGTCACCAAAGTTTCAAAATTTAAAACGATACCACAGGTGGGGGACCTGTCTTTTCAAAACAAGTCAATGTTAAATCCCATAAGGATCTTCAGTTTTTGAAAGTCGATGTTTGTATTTTTACAATTTCAAGTAAATTCCAGTTTTAACGTATACACATTTATATATCCTTCAACAAAATTGCAGGAGGGAATACCTTCAGAGAAAATTTGAATATATTTGTATGGGGTGCTAATTATGGATGTTGTACACACTGTACATAGGTGTACAATATGCATTTGCACAATTGAAAATTACTTGACATTTTCGGGTTTATGCCTACACAAAATGCCCTGGCATTTTCATGTGATGGCATTTTTTGCACCTATGGTACTTTGGGTATATTCAGACTAAGGCAGGCATTTTTGCTATATTCACTCCAATTTTTTCAATCTGTAGCTTTAGCTATGGATCTACTAATTTTGCATACTAAATCACAACGCAGTATGTCGCTAGTTGAAATAAACAACTTCATGGACAATATAGTAATTTATTATTTTTTTTGGTGTAAGAATTCGTTTGCACAAATGCCTAATCAGTTAGAGTGAAAACATATTTTTGCAAAAATGTGTCACACAAACATTAAAACTGCTAAAAACACTACAGTTAATAAGCTGTAAAACTGGTCATCAGCTATATGCAATTTTTGCATTGTCATATTTTTGACTCTTAGGTTTACTTTGGGCGCTAAAATTCAATTTTAAAAGTCGACCCAAAATTTGCTACGTTAGCTCCAAGCAGTGCTACCCGTTCACTTTCCAGTCTAGTCAATTTTAGTCCACCACGTACTCAAGCTGTACTATTCTATTCCTATTCTAATCATATCTCCTTGTGACTTGGCTATTCTAGTCTATTCCAATTCCGTCCAAGTCAAAAAAATCCTAGTCTATTCCAAGTCTATTCACCTATTCATAATACACCACAAACAAAAGCAGCTTCAAAGAATGTAACGTTGCTGAGAAAGGAAAACTGCGTTTCTTTGAGTTTCCATGTAAAAATCGAAAGGAACTTGCATCACGCGTGTTAGGTACACTTAAAAAGCATCATTATTACCCAGGTAGTTGATTTGGAAACAGCACTAAAAGCTGCTCGTTTTGAATCGGAGTCTGGCTGTTGAAGGAAATAAACATATATATAAAAAAAATATATATATATTATATATATATATATATATAAATTATATATTTGTAATATATATTATGTATTTTATATGAATATTTAACTGAAGTTTTTTCGATGAGCTTGATATCGTCGAAGTACTGGGAGTAGCATCTTGTTCCGTGACAAGGTTTGGTTCATCCGGCTGTGGCTTGGGATCTGCGTTACTCAATTTTTTCGTCTTTGGTTTTGAAAAATTCGACAGAGGATTGTTAAGTTCATATCTTTTTTGAAAATTACTGCTGGCTTGCAAAAGGTTATGTGGTTTTAATGGCGACTGGCGACATTACAGCTTTAATCGTGAAATATTTTTCGCGATCGTTGGGGGGTTTCTCCCCGTTTTGAGGGATATTAATAATTAAAATATTGTCTTTTCAGTTTTGAAATCCCCCAACTTTGATCGTGTAACGAAAATCTAGTTCTTTGTTAAAGTTCTGGTTAAATCAAAGGAAGTAAGGGGATAGCGATGAAACTTAAAGGATAATCTGGTTAAAAGTGTCATAATAAACACTAGGTATTTACTGAAATGGCAAGTGTGAGAAGAATTTTCAAATAAAAAGAAATAGCACAGCACCGCAATATGATTTTGGCATGCATTACATAAGTAGGCAGAACTGACAAAATGGGAAACGGATTCCTACTTGATAAACGCAAATTTTAGTCATGTCTGATGGTGCCCATAGTGCAGTTGAAAGGTTCACAATCCTCCTTAAACGAGGGAATAGTGCTATCGCACTAGTCAATTCTAGTCTATTCCCTCTATGTTAACATTCTGACTATTCTAGTCAAGTCTATTTCTTTTTAATTTGCAGCAAGGCTATTCAAGTCTAGTCCATTCAATTTGCTCCTACACGCGGGCTATTCTATTCAATTCCCTAGTTTCCTAGTCTAGTCGGACTAGACTAGGGCAGCACTGGCTCTAGGGAATGTCGATTGAAAATGCCCTTGCATATATGCCTGCCAAGCTGAATACGCCCAATATGCCCGCCAACGTGCCATATTTTTGGGCATATTGGCACATTGGGAAAATGCCCTGAATTTGGGCATTTTGGACAGGGCATATTCGGCATTTTGGGCATATTCGACATTTTAGGCATTTTCAGCCGGGAATATTCTGCATTTCTGTCATAAATTTATAATAATAAATCATTAATGACATCATAAATAATAAATGTCACTATTAAAATGAAATCCTATTAAAGGCGTACGTGGCAATTTTGTTTAAATGTATTATATTTCAAAAGATACTCGCTGTGTATCATACAGACAATTTATATTGAATTATTGACGAATGCAATTTTGTTGGATTTTGTATAAAAATAATGAGAAGACTAAAAGTGATAAATACGTCATCAACAAATCCTCCCCATCAGAGCTTTGATTTGTATAACTTTCATCCACCTCCAGCGTAAATAAAACTTCTCAAATTTTATGACCAGTGCTTCGAGGTTGGCATAGTTTATTACATTCCAAAATGTGAGTTTTGTCCAGTAGTAACAATGGTTGATGGTTAGACGTTTAAAAACTACAACTCCTACAATTGTCTACTGACCAGATTTATTTACCTGTGCTAAAACCGTCGAGTAATAGTTTTGTTATACCGATTGAGCGGGGTAGTTTGCGGTAGTAGCAAGTGGAAGTAGTAGCAGGGACCAATAATGTCTGGAAAAGGTAATCGACCCGAAAATTTGAACTGAATATGCCCAAAATGCCGAATATGCCCAGGAATGAAAATGCCGAAAATGTCCGTGCCGAATATGCCCAAAATCAACGTATTTGCCCAAAGTTGAAAATGCCCAAAATGCCCTGGCATTTTGGGCAGGCATGATGCCCAATATGCCATGGCATTTTCAAATCGATAATCCCTAACTGGCTCCAAGTTTTGAATTGTTTATAAAATTTATACATTTTTGTTAAAAACTAGTAGCAGCCCTGTGCTTCACAGGAATAATTACTTGGAGAGGAGTGTAGAGGTTTAACCGCTTACAAATCAAGCCCAGTCGCGCAAACTTACTGTATGTCTAAATCTTGCGCGCTGATCTTTAGAGTAGAGCGCGAAATTTTAATTGCCACAAACTCCATACCTAGGCATTAATTTATAAGGACTAGTAGCAGCCCTGTGCTTCACAGGAACAATTACTTGGAGAGGTGGTAGTGTGAGTGTAGAGGCTTAATCGCTTACAAATCAAGCCCAGTCGTGGAGACTTACTGTGTGCCTAAATCTTAAGAGTAGAGCGCGAAATTTTAATAGTCACAAACTCCATTCCTAGGCGCTTAATTTATAAGGATACTAGACCGGAAAGCCAGCAACATTGCTGGCAAGAGAGGTCGAGGGCAGCAAATATTATGTTTGCTTGAGTTCGCTTGATGTTATAATTTTGTTGGTTCATAATGAATACGATTCCAAAATGTATGATTGATGAAAGTTTCATCCATTATAATATTTCCGGATACACACAATTAACTGTGTACATACCATTGCCTTCACCCTGTATTTGGCCTTGTACGCCATTATTTTCCACAAATACTTTAACGTTTTCTTACGAAGTGGCTCTGGAAATACCACATACAGCTGACCATAAGTAAACAGGTTTTGATAACCAAATGCCTACTTTACTAAAATTTTGACCCTGCGAGTTATTTATGGTCATGGAGAAGCTTAATTTGACAGGAAATTGTCTCCTTTGGGACAATTGGGACATTGGACAAATGGGTATTCTTCTAAGTTAGAACTGTGGTAAATTTGCCCGAAAATCTAACCACAATCTTTATTGCAGGCATTTCACGGAATTTTGGTTGATTTAGTGCTTCTTCTCAATTTTTTGATCTTGAAAATTCGTGAAAAGCCTGCAATGGATATGTGTTGGTGAAAAAACTATCAACACATCTCCATTGCAGGCTTTTTAGGTAATTTCAAACTCACAATAATTCAAAGAAGATCGAAATAAAGCATCACAATTTGGTGAAATGCCTGCGACCGTGGTAAAATTACAGGACAATCTAACAAAAATCTGTCGCACGCATTTCACCAATTGGGGTTTATTTTGTGCTTCTTCTGAATTACTTTGACCGTGGAAATTCTTGAAAAACCTGCAATGGATATGTGTTTGTGAAAACACTACCGAGACATCTCCATTACAGGCTTTTGCATATACAATTTACACAATAATAACAGAATAATACAAAGGTGTCCGCCTATCCTACATATAGGCCTATTTGTAGGCTATTTATAGGGTGCGAGGATTTTATTAAAGAGGCTTGTAGGCAAAATAGGGTGCAAGATTATACACTTAAAACCTAGCTACAAAATAGGTAGGCTCAGCCGTCATAGAATTATAGGCATATACATATGTAGACTATTGAAGCATATCATTTTCATTCAATGGTATATGGAATGGACAAAATGAAAATTAAAGAATAGTCGGCGCCGGGTACTTGCAAATTGTTTTATGGAGTGGTTCAAGCGTGAAAAGTACGTGCTCGCCTTGATATACGCTGAAACCTCACGGAAATCAAAACTTCTAAATATTCGGTAAAGTGGGAATTTAAGGAAATCTTAAGTGTGACATCCCTTTTGACCAATGTTGTAAAATTTGCATACTATTTCCGGCGTAAACCAAATCAAGATCCATACTATTTTGCTCTTAGGGCTTTGGTGAAGGTGTCTAAACTTAAACAATTTTATTTCAACCCCATTTACTTGAGACAGGATTTTTAATTTATTAGAGTAGAATTGTCTTAAATAATCTGTCAGTTATGAAAAGCACATAAGATTTAGGAAGGGTGTAGAATTCGTTGAGCTATTTTTTTAGTGAAATGTAGGCTAATATGTAGGCTTGCTGGACCCCATATAGGAAGGATGTAGGATAGGCTGATCTATCCAGCGGTTAAAATGTAGGCATATATGTAGGCTCGGTTCAAATTTTATAAATAGGAAGGATATAGGATAGGCTGAGTCATTTGGACACCTTTGGAATAATATATATATATATATATATATACAATATACATACATATCGCCTTCTTAAGAAATTTTAAACTCACAATAATTCAAAGCACGAAATAAGATACAATTTGGTGAAAAACTTGCGATGGAGACAGTACTGGCGGAAGTTCTCTCCAACCTCCAAAAAAGAACCAGAAACTGAGAGAACGAGTGAGAGTGAGGAGTTGGACATGGTTTCACATTGGAAATGCACACCGACTTCGCCGTGAAATTCCGATGCGAAACCATTCCCAAGCGCGATCGTCTCACTCAATGACGTACAGTCAACTCTTACTATGAACGATGCTCAAGGGGCCGGCAAAATTTGACCCTTATAAACATTATCCCTTAGGAGTATAGTGTTATACATTGTGTAAATGTGAATCGGGACGGCTAATCCCAGACCCTTATAAGGGTATCCCTTATAGTGGGAGTCCACTGTACAGTCCGCTTTACGGTGAACGGTACGGTATGCTGTTGGCGAATCATTGCGGCGAGGATCGACGACTTCCCGTTCTCTGTTGCTACTTGGTTCGCCTCAGTTAGTGCATGTCACGTGGGGCGTTACGCGCGGAACTTCAAATATATCATAACGACGGGCCACTCTTTCAAATTAGTAAAGAGTTAGATTTAACTCATTTTTGGCCGCACGCACACTTTTTATAATTTACAATCGTGGAATGCAGAGGTAGGTATGTACAGTTCTTGGCCAATAATTTGCATTATAAGCAGGCATGAGCAACTGCTGGCAGGATTGAGCCCCATTGACGTCCCGAGATGAATGGAGGTGGTACGCCCCAGGCTATTTCTTAAATACGGGCTTTAGAGGCTCGGAATTGATGCAAACTTGTTCACTGGCATGCTAAGACCTTAAATTAATTTTTTTAAACCGATCTGGTAACATGATACCAGGACTGGTTTTGGCCACTTAGAAATGCATTACTAGTGTTGTTGTATGCCGATTTGTACGAAATAAAATGCTTTCGTGCTTAAAATCAAATCCCGATTCCAATTTTGGTAACTAATGTTTCACTCAGGCATCCGAAACGGGCACCATGATGCCCGGAATGACCAAGCGTTTAGAATTTGTACCAAATGAATGCAGTTTTTTATTTTGGGGCACGGTTTCAATATAAATCTGTTATTATTGCTGTGTCGCTATGTCTGTATCCGGGTAGAATGATACCCGGACCTTGACAAAAACAACCAAAATCTTGAATAAATTAAAAAAAGGGAATTCTCACGATACTAGATGGATCTACCTGTAATTCTGATGAACGATCCATACCGGGTAATAGGTTCAAGTAAAATATTTTAAATTGAACGCGAACTTAGCTTGAGACACGAAGTCCTGTTCAAAACCATGAAATATACCGAATATGGCAACAGTTCATGGTTGTGAAATTAATTACTTGACCATGACCCAAACCGTTTATGGTTGAAATTATTTACTCGGACATGAGCTGAACCCGAACTTGACTGAAAATACTCATGGTCTACTTGTAAGTACTACAGGGCTGGAGTATTCTAAAAATACGGATACAATTCTGATTAAAATTAATCCTAACAGATTCCAATCCCAGTTCAAATGTATTTTTTTCATAAAATGAAAATTCCAATTCAATTTATTCAAATATGTTTTATGAATTCAAATTCAATTTATTCAAATATGTTTTATGAATTCAAATTCAATTTATTCAAATATGTTTTATGAATTCAAATTCAATTTATTCAAATATGTTTTATGAATTCAAATTCAATTTATTCAAATATGTTTTATGAATTCAAATTCAATTTATTCAAATATGTTTTATGAATTCAAATTCAATTTATTCAAATATTTTTTATGAATTCCAATATAATTCAAAAACTTTAGTTATTAAATATTAATACCCGGAGGTGCTAGAGTCCCGCAATATATCTTAACTGTACAACTAAAAAGCCAGAAAGAGTCTAAATTCGCCAGGTATGAATGCAAAGAAGACGGGATATGCCATACCATTTTATAAAGGCATTACTGCTTAATCTACACAAGTAGCATAACCGTAAATTACGTGTTGATTCACCTTGTTGTCAAAATAAGTGAGCTGCATGCTCTTTCCCCTGAAATAGACCCCTTTCCCAAATCTGAAATTTACTAACAAATCAATTAATTTCCTATAGATTGCAGCGAATTCATTTCCGTAAAAAAATAAAGTCGTTGCTTTGCGTCATTTTGTAGAGTCAAACGTAATCCCAAATTTTGTATTCCATCAAGTAGTTTAAAAAAATGTAATGGCTGAGAAAGAACTTCTTTGTTTTTTAAATTTACGAGACACACTTCAAGATTTCACGTAATTTTTGGATATCTAATCATTGGATACAGTAATTCAAATATATTTTGAATACTAATTCGAATACAGATATTTTTTTTCGATTCAATATAGATTTCAATACTTGAAAAAACATATTTAAGAATACCAATTCCGATAAAAATATCACAAAATAGGAATGAAATACCGATTCCAATTCTGATTCCGATTCGAATGACCAGCCCTGAAGTACTAGTAAGCAGCTCGTTTTAATTTTAATTAATATAGGCTTAAAGACTTCACCAACGATGTGCCTACAGCAGCTGAATGGTCACGTAAAAGAGCCACTATCTCTACAAATGTTGTAAAAATTCATTTAAGAATTCATTTCAGTCGATTCCATTTATTCCAATTCTAACAAGTTTTTTTTTCAGTGAAACTACTTACAAGTCATTTTACTTTTAACGGAAATTGAGCTTGTATGTATCAATGGGTCGGGCCTGCGTGATGTACTTTCAACCATGTTATTCTCCACGCGTTTGTGTTGTAATCGTATTTTAAATTGGCACATAAGTTATGGCATACATTCTAACACTAGTGAGCATGGCTACCCCCACCCCCAAGTAAGTGCACCTGCAAACTAGGGCTTTCTGCTAGTGTTACCTTTTGCAGTGGGTTTTCACTTCAAAACAGAATTGATATGACAATTTGTATGACTGAATATCTTCATTCCTGTTATTAATTTTTTCGGGCATGATAGACTTTGCAAGTATTATTTATGGAATCAAAAATGGTAGAATCAACTGCTGGAGGACAAGCAAATTATCTGTGAACTTATTTTACTATAATTTTGATTCTTGCTTTCATGCTTTCCGCTATTATTTTGTAGCATGGTTCAGTTTATGGGTGATAACGAAGAAGTCTTTGTGATCACAAGGTTCCTAGTTCCTAAGGAGCATAAACTTCCCTTTGCCCCTAAAAAATAATTCATATGTAATATTTTTGGTATCTATCAATTACTGTGGATGTATCTACGCACTTGGAAAGAAAAGTACAACTGGGTTGAGAATATAAGGTGGAGGGATAATTGAGAGTGTGCCCGATGCCGAGCTGTGGCTACTTGTGATGCGAATGTAGGAGTTTATGTAGAGCTGATTGTGAGAGTGAGCGGTTGGCGTTTGGCGTTGCCGAAGTGTGTTTGGACAGGAGACGGAGAGTACGGAGAGTACGGAGACGGTGAGACAGGACGTGTGTGGAGTCTGTGGAGAGAACTGTTAAAGCCAACTTGCGTTTGTAGTTTTCTAGGGGAGGAGTCCCTCAACTCATAGTCAGCAACTCTGCACTCGCTCTAGATCCAAGCAGACCGCCAGATTTGAGTCAAGACCAACATCTTGCCTTGCGCTTTGCTTTGTACTCAAACAGTTTCGTAGTATTTGTCGTGGAATCCCTGTTTCATTTTATCACAGGTGACGACTGTGGCTAGAGGAAAGACCCATACCCGTGGCTGGAGCCGTGACTCCTTGCAAAATGATTGGGAACTATTAGGAAGTGGAAGTTGATTGGAGTGAATTGACGAGAGAATTGAGGTACATGGTAGACGTTATAAAGACGGGAGTCCGCAACTGAGAGAGATAAGGACAAGGATCGGACGTCCGACCTACGGCCTGTTTCGAGGCGGAGTTGTTTTGAGGAGGAAAATAAAGTTGCTTCGGATGGACTGATTGTGACTTGTGACTGTTGTTGGGGCTAAAGCATCCACATAAAGGGAAATCTCCTGCTCCCGTGCGAGCTGCTTCCTAGCCTCATGGACTCACGGGGAAAGCTTCGTCGTAATATTTAGAAGAAACCCTCAGCCCGGTTGACTCTTCAAAGTTCGCGTCTCGTTTCCTTGTTCCAAATAGTGTAACTATTTGAGTATTATAGTTTGAATAATTAGTGTTGGGAATTAAATAAATATTCCGAGTGTGTGGTCCGCGTACAATTAATTTAATTATTTAATCCTCTCACCTTCTCATCTTGGGGTTAGTAGCTATCATCATGTCAGTTCACTACAAGTTTAAAGCAGCGTTGGAATACTCAACCATCACTTTTGACGGGATCCACATAACGGTTGCTGACCTCAAGAAGGAAATAATTGATCAAAAACATTTGAAACAAAATGACTTCGACTTACAGATAATGAATGCGCAAACGGAAGAAGTTTATGAAGATGATAACACTCTAATACCGAAAAATACCTCCGTAATAGTAGCTCGACTCCCAGGAGTGAACAAACGAAATGCAGCAAATGGACCTGGACTAAGTGGTCCACCTTTCCACCAGCGTCAATATTATGGTAGGAATCACCCCCCAACTTTACTCCAACCAACGGCTACCAGTATCGATCTGGTTTCTATGGATGCAACTGAAGAAGAAAAGATAAAAGCTATGATGAAGCAATCTACGGATGATTATGACCCATCTCGATATCTTAGGATTCGAGGATCTGGTCAGCACGGAAGAGTCCCGGCTTCTTACAGATGCAACAAATGTAAAAGTGAAGGTCATTGGATAAAAGACTGTCCTATGTTGTCTGAACACACGGATATTAAAAAGAGCACTGGAATTCCCAGAAGCTCTATGGTTCATGTCGACAGTCCAGATGTACCTGGTGCCAAGATGACACCCGAAGGTCGCTTCGCAGTTCCTGCAGTAGACCACGCAGCGTACATGGAAAAGGATAAACCAGTTGCAAAACCTCCACCCCCGAAGCCAAAAATTCCAGACGAATTAGTTTGTACACTTTGTGATGATTTAATGACAGATGCACTCATGGTTTCTTGTTGTGCTACATCATATTGTGACGATTGTATTCGAAAAGTTTTGCTTGAGTCTGATGACCAAGAATGTCCAGGGTGTCATGAAAAGGATATTTCGCCCACTTCACTGATTCCTAATCGTTTCTTAAGATCTCAAGTGAACGCCTTTAAAAATAAAACAGGGTATTCAAAACCACAACCATCTTCAGACACAGCAAAAAGAGATCCCCCAGTCGTAATGGTAGATCTTACAGAGAAAAAGGCGGACGAACCTGAAAGAAGGAAATTATCGCTTGATGAATTACCTGACGATTTGTTTCCACACTCACCGAGGAAAATCGACCCAGAGACGGAAACTAAAGAAAAGGAAAAGGAAGCTGCGATTACTGAGGACGAAGAGAAAACGGATCTATATGACTTCAATGATGGCTCTATACCCTCACCGTTTGCTTCGCCACAAACCCTAGAAACACAGGATAATGAACAAGCAATAAGGACAATCGGTACCGTCAACAACTTCTATGGCAATCAGCAGCCCCACGTTTCTAGACACCACCAACAGTCCAATCTACCGAGTCACCATATTCCACCACAGCATCACCATGGCCAGGCTAAAGAGCAATACCGTCCTCCCCGGACTCCCCTTCACAGTGGGTTGCCACCTCTTCCTTCCATTCATCATAAACCTCTTCCTCCCGCTCGACGACAGCAGTCTGGTTCAAATGTGGGAGTAAATACAACCCAAGATGGGCATGAACCTCCTCCTCCTGGATTTGGTGATATTCTACCTCTACCTCCAGGCGAGGATAGAGTTCCCACGCCAACGGGCCGTGTCAGGGACGATAGTATGCACCGAAGAGACAGAAATGAGAGAGACTTAGGAAACTCAGATGGACCCAATAGGGGTAGTTTGCTGCCACTACCGGGAATCCCGCCATTTAATCCCACCCAACCACCTCCTGGGTTTAACCCCGCGCCTTCGTCAACCCCAGCACAACAGAAAGGCCCGCACGGACTTCCTCCACCATCCATGTATTCTGGACCTCCTCCTGGGTCTGGACCTCCACCTACAATGAACATGGCGCCACCAAATCAAAATTTCCCCCCTCCAGCATACCATGGCAGTTACAGACTTCCACCTCCTGGAAATGTCGGTCATCCTCCAATGTTTCATCCAGGAGGAGGACATCATATGAGAGGTCCTCATCCACGTGAAAGGGAAAGGGATGGTCGTTATGGCTCGAGGGATAGAAGTATACGAAAACCTGCACCACGAGAAGCTCGCCTGAGGGACCGCGATCGACCCGAAGAAATGAGACCAGTTGTTCCGATTGATGACCCTTTGCTGGAATTTGAAAGATTAATGAGGGAGAAAGATAGACGAAAAAAGCTACAGAAGCAGCAACAGCAGCCACTAATGGGAAAACGATCGCGATCCAGGTCTTATTCTCCAGCCCGAAGAACACCTCCATCACCATTTGTCAAAAGATCACGTTCACGTTCATTTTCTCGTTCGCCGTCACCTAAAAGGAAAAGGCCTGCCCCTGTCCGTCGCAGAAAATCATACTCAAGAACACCATCCAGAAGTCCTCCGCCTCCGAGGAGGCATATCAGATCTAGGTCAAGGTCACGAAATCGTTCATTAACCCCATCTGCGCCCACCTCTAAGCGTCGTTCGCCTAGAAGGGCTCCGCCTTTCTCTCCTTCACCACCTCCATCCAGATTTCCTGTGAGCCGGAAAGACAAAGAAGATTTTTACGACCGATCGTCGAGGTATGATGGTAATCAAAGTGCGGGAGTTCGATACTATCCTCCTGGCGCTTCTGCGAGTGGGTCAAACAGCACCAAGCCTTATTTGCCGACTCCAAGAGATTACAGTGAATCATCGTCAAAGTACGAACCAAGTGGTGCAAACAAGTATCTGGAGTCACAAAAATATGACCAGATTCCGCCTCCCATTTCAGGTGGGCCGAACAAGTACGAGTCGCGTGGTTCTTCTATCCGAGAAAGGGATGCGTACCATCATCACACTGGATCCACACCCGCCAGTTCCAGTACCTCCTTTCGTGACCGAGGTAGAGATATACGAGATCGGGATCGCGAGTTGCATCGACAAGTGCAATATGACTTCGATCCGGGAATCATTCCTCCTGGGACAGAGTCACACATCCAGCAAAGCAATCTTGCAGCCGTACCATCACTTTTCGAACTAGACATAGCCCCACCGTCAAATTTTATTCAGAAGGGGCCAGCCCAGAACGCAACTCCTCAAGACTCTTTCTACTCTTATCACCAACATCATCAGAATCAGTCTCGCCATCAGCAGCCAGCTGTATCTCAGAATGCGAAAGACCGACGATCTCACGTTCCTTCTGATAAAGAAGGTGATCTGGAAAGCTTAAGCGTCAGTTTAACTCCTGATAGTGAAATTGATGCAGGATCTCACAACGACCGTGACAGTAAGAAGCGACACAGGAAAAAGTCCCGAGAAGGTTCTAGTGAGAAATCTGATAAGAAGAAAGATCGTAAGGAGAAGAAAAGGCATAAGCGAAAGAAGGAGAAGGAGGAAAAAAAGTTGAAGAAGAATAAAAGGACAAGACCGACTGATAAACAAGGGAAGGAGGTTTCTGATGACGAGCACACCACAACAACGGCGGATGAGACAGGTCCTTCGAGGAGGAGTTCCATCACGGAAACCAATGCCGTCAATGTGTCAAGTAAAGAATTCCTTGGACAATGTCAACACGAAAGTGGAAAGTTTGATAGTAAGTCTAACGTGTTATCTGGGGAAGTGGAAAAAATAACACACGAGTTAGATACAAAGAACTCTAACCTAACAGTCATTGTATGCGACTCGACTGTGAAATCTCCCGAAAGAATACTGCACCAGAGCAAAGGCAAGGAATCGGACTTGAATATTGATAAGGTTGAGTTTGCCTTGTCTTGTCAGACAGAGAAAGAACAAGAAGATGCCTATGATAGTTCTGTTTTAATCCAAAGTATTCTCAATGAATCGGTTCAAGAACTCGCAAGTGCAGTTGGCCATAATCAAGACTACCTCGACACGAAGGAGGCGATTTGCGACGTTACTGCCGCAGAAGGTGTGTTTATGTATATAATTTTATTAAAAATTTCCGCTAACAGTACAACTAATGTATGTTCTGGATATATTTTGGTCTTACAATAAATGGAATCGGTAATGTTACTACACGTATCTGTAGTGACAAAATTGGAAAAGTTTACGGCAAGGTTGCACCCCATTGCAACCTAATTGAATGGTGCATTTTCCTTCGAATGACTACAGTCAACTCTTGATGTAAGGGATGCTCACGGGACTGGAAAATTTTGTTCCTTGTAAAAGTTAGCCCTTAAATGCACTGTCGGAAGCATTGTGTATGAGTGTTCGGACTGGGACTGTCTGTTCCGACCTGTTGTAGTCGAAATTCCTTAGCGAGAGTGTGTAACAGTTTTTCGTATAACAATTTTTCTCGGTGAACAATATAAAATCATATAATAAATAATCAAAATAATGTACTCATAAACATGCTAGGTACGACAGTCTAGGTTTTGGTTACTTTATCGTCGTATTGTATTAACTATAAAACTACATTTTGAGTTTAAACGTCTGCCTTGCAAAAGAATTATAGCGACAAGCCAGTTCCAATTTTTCAAGTTAGCTTTTGTGATCTAACTCCTTGCTTAACACCGCGTTAGCCATCGATCATAACTTTACATTGATAAGTAATGGGAAGTGTATTACGATATTAAACCAAGGGTTGGGACGCGTTGACGGGATATTGAACCAAACACTTAACAACTAAACCCATTGGACGGGATGAAAGGTTGAATTTGGGTCAAGTTTTGACGGGATGGGACAAATGTTTGATGTGTCAGGACGGTACAAATTTCCAACTTCTTAAAGAATATTCCAAGGTTTGCTAAGATTGATATTCCAAAAGTTTTCAATTTTTTACTCAAATTTCAAAATAAATTTGAAGCAGTCCAGTGCTTCAATGGTTGTTTTCAAAATTTAAGTTTCTCCATAAATTCTTAACACTTTTGTTACCTTTAAACATACCTTTAAGGTCCCGCCTGACAGTACTACTTAGCCGTCCAGTCAAAATTCGTCATGTCCCGTCCCATCGTTTAATGTTTGGTTTCAAAGTCTCGTCCCTTAGTTTAGTATCACCTCCTATAAGGAAAGTTCAGGAAGCCGATTGACTTTATTTTTTGGTGACATATAAAATGTAATGAGATTACTATCCAACGGTAGATATGTAACAATTATCCTTAAGTGTCTTGGGAAATTTATTATTGCTGTAATTCTTCATTCAGTTTCAATAAAATATCAATTTTCACGGAACATGAAAACTATGTTTAACGATGGCCGATGTGTTTTGGGTTTCAGCGAGTATGGACGAATCAAACGAATGCAATTTGACGGCATCCTCTTTTGTAGAATCAGACGATGTACGTCCAGAACAAAATAAGATGGATGAAATTCCCATGGTAGTTTCCAAATGGGATCAGTTTGGTGAAGAAGACGAAACAGAAGATTTATTGGATTTGGCAGGGGGTGATGCTATCATTGCCCCGAAAGACTACACAACTTCAGTAGAGGGAAATGCAAAAGGCACCGCATATAAAGAATCTGCAGACAAGAAAGTAACGTCGGAGGTGTTGAAAAGAGCTGAAAATGCAATTTTTGCGAAAGCCATTAGCGCAATATCTATCGGTTCTAGTCGATCATCTAGTGATCAGAAGAGGTCCTCTCCACCTCTGCCGGTTTCTTCCAAACGTAAAGTTTATTTAGAAACGGTGGAAATACCTGAAGTTGAAAAAAGAGATAAATCTAACAATAAGTGTACGGCTATCTGCTTTATTTGATATTTGCGATATTTTCTGTTTTGTATTTAGTAATCATTTGGCAACGATATATTAAAATTTTAATTAAATGCTAAAAATCCTTTTTCACATGTGAACCCTATTTGTATGCTGATGATTTGAATGTATGTATGAGTAAGATTTTTCTATTAGTCGATTTTCCTTTGTGTCGGATGAAATAATCTGGTTTTTTATGATATAGCTGTGGAAGGAATGGACAAAAGTGGTCAAAGTACTGTAGGAACCGATGGAGAAATTGATTCAAAACCGGGATCAATGCAAACATTCTCAGTTAAAAGATCTGTTCGTGATCGTCTAGGATCCAAAGTTACTGAAGAAGCACCACCACAGTTCAGAAAAGACCGTTCCTCTCCTTCCCGGGACCGAGATAAAGAGCGCCAGATCAAGTCTCAAGTCGGAAGTGCCCCTGCAAGAGACCGTACTAGAGATCGAGATAGAGTTCGCAAAGGGCATTCAAGAAGCCGAAGTCGAACACCGCTACGTCTTCGCAAGGATCGTATCAGCCGGTCAAAGTCCAAAGATAAAGGTCGGTTGGATAGAGAACGTTGTAGAGACAGATATAAACTGGGTGGATTTAGGTCTAGAAGTCGGAGTTTAAAACGTTCGGTTTCCAAGTGAGTTACTGTTATTATTAATTGCACAATTTCAGTATCATGAGGATCAAAATACTAGTCTTGTAGCCTTTCAAGTTATAACAATACACTTGGTATTTGTTTTTCATGTTAAATTATGAAATGCACGTATCTAAGTATTGTCTGTGTCAATGCTTAAGATGGATAGTTTTTTATGTGTAGTGTGAAACACTTGGTTTAATGTGCATACTTGTACGTAGATCTAAAAGAGAGAGAACGGGTGTGAGCCGAAGTTCGAGATCTGCTTCACGTAGTAACAGAAGACACATAAATCGAAAGAGGACTCCTTTGAAATTGGGTCGCAGGTCTAGATCCACATCCTCTCACCTTGGTAACCGTGAGCGACTCAGAGATAGCAATGCAAGAAGTAATGCGCAAGAACAGACTCGTTTGACCCGCAATCGTGCATTCGAGAGGGAGTCAGCTCATCCCAAAGACATAGAAGAACGTGAACCCAGTCCTCCTGGAGAAAGTGGAAGATCATTTACGCCACCGGTTCTGAGTAAAACAAAAAAGACTGAAGAAGAAGAAGCATGGAAGAAACAAGCAAATAAGTTTGTTCCGATTGGTGGTGCTGAATTTGGTGATAACCAGCGGGAAGTGTTCCTGAAAAACGACGTGAATTCAGTAAAAGAAATTGACAATGCATGGACATTGGCTTCATCATCTGGAAGTAATCCCGTCTCCCTTGCAATGAGAAAGCAGAAGGGACGAATTAATATTAAGTTGTCATCCACAACGACTTCCAAAAACGAGCACGGCAAGAGCAGCTCTTCTTCATCCGACGAAGACGACCATACGAAACAGGAATCTATCGGCAAAGAGAGATCGTCAGGAGATTCTGAAGACAGTCGACGTGACGATAAGAAGCGAAAGAGAGATAGGAAAAAGACCAAGAGAAGACGCAGCGAATCCTCAACATCTTCAAGTTCAGACGACTCTGCTCGAAGAAAATCAAAGAAATCTAAAAAGAAAAAGAAAAAGAGCAAGAAAAAGAAGAAGGTCAAATAAATAACAAGATGAGTGTGAGAATATTATGTCATTACCAGTTTCTGTTATTACTTCGGCTCTTGTAGTCTTTAATCATAAATGTACATTTACAATGAGTTGCAGTAAGTTATTCTTCATGAATTTTTCATCAAAGTATATTGTTGTGAAAATGACTTGATTCATTATTTAATAAAAAGGCATGTGAAGAAAACAGTTTATCACGAAGTTAATATACAATGGGCATTATGACCTGCGTCAATGATGGGCGCCCCGCCTACCGATGGATGTTGATTTACACATTGATTTGAGCACATTTATTGAACAAACAAGTTTTCCATAAGTAGCAATCAAAATTGTATTAGTTTGATATTTTTAAGGCGTCAAGCAGTACTTTATAGCATCAAAAGAAGTCCCGTTTCCTTTTAAAAAATTTGTTAGGTGTTTTTCAGGCATTGTTCTTTGACCCCATTTATTAAAAATGTACCAAAACCGTTGAATTTTTTTAACTCCTGTGGTATAAAATTGCTATTTGCAGAAACCGAAACGTCTAAATTTTGAGGGAATTAACTGACGCAGTGGAATTATATGATTTGAGAATTCACATTACTCCAATACAGTCAAATCTCTCTATAAGGGAGTACTCTATAAGGGACATCATTGGTTGGTCCCGGCAAAATGCCCATATAACTACATGTATAAGACTCGGCTTATAAGGGATATGTTTATAAGGGAAAACTCCCTATAAGGGAACATATTTCAAGGTACGGTGGAGTGGTACACACATTCTATAACGGATTTTCAAAAAATAATTGGTATGTATGCAGTCGCTTCCACCAGAATTTGGAAACAAAACGTGCAAACTGCATACTATGCTAATTTTTGCACTTCAGTTTCCTTCATGCTTGAGTAACCACGATGTCTCGGGAGATTGAATGTGAACTATAACCGACAATATTGTATAAATTTATTAATATTTATTGACCACTAATTAAAATCAAGGAATACGTGACTCTAAAATGTGCAGCACTAAACGCAAAACCTTGAATAATTTTTGAAATACAATCCGGCAAATAGGAGAGTAAAAAGTATTGAGAAAAGAATTTGTCAAGTTCTTTTTCAAGATTTTTGGAGTTGGATTTCAAGAATTGAAGTGGTAACAACCGTTCAATCGATTTTTGGAGTTGGATTTCAAGAATTGAAGTGGTTACATTGCTACATACCAAAAATTAACAAATCTACCAACTAAATGTATTTTTAGTGATTTTTCAATTTTTCATAAGCATGTGTAGTTACTTTTTGGATAAGTTAGTGTGCCTTCTTCATAGTGGATTTAATTCCGTTATAAGCCAATAAGGAACAATCTTTATAGCGGACAAACTATGACAGTCCCCAGAATATCCGTTATAGACACGTTTACGTACATTTCGAATATAGGTTTTTAAAGTAACTTTACTGTTGTATTGAGTTTATCTGTAGCCACAATTAAACATCGAATGGAACTGGCATAGTATGTAGATAGATAAAAAACCTACTCCTAGGAAAACTAAAAGCATCATATTTATGTTAGCAACATTGCCAGACTTTGGTCAAAATTGGATTAGCTGATTTTAAAAAACTGAAGCCTGTCCTTTTACTATACGTGAAGTCGTTACTCAAAGAATAAGTTTTAAAATTGTTCTCAAACTTTTCCGTGGCATAAATGTTTTTTGAAAATATTTAAATGCTGTTTACTAAATAGGTGATGTACAGGGTAGTACTTATAAAATGGTAATTAAATTATTTAACCTGAGCAAATGTTTGCAATAATAAATTGTCCTTGTTTGCATTCATTTTGCTGGAACCCATTATTACAATTATAAGAATTGACCACAAAGTATTAGATATCAAAGACCCTAATTTTGAAAGGATGATTAAACAAAATCGATCTTGACGTTTAATCCTATAAATACGAACAATTTGTCTTCGCAGTTTTTAATGAATTTTGAATTTTCAAAATAAGGCTTTCAAATAAGGCTTCAAATTATGAAATTTTTCGAAAGCTGCAGTTTTCAAGTTTCAGGGTGACTACATATTATCAGGGTTGGGGAAAATAAAAGGGAAGAGGAGATAAAATTATATCGAAGATTAGTACCATGTACCAGAGACTTTATTCAATAAATGAAAAGAGCAGGAGGCAAGAGACAGAACGAGGCGGACCACGTTTGTTAAAATATAAAAGTAGAATGATCCTTAACAATAATTGTCTCCTTTTATAAGAGATCGGCCTTCCTATAGTTAGCATTAGCTAACTATATAAATTTAAAAGGAAATTAAATTATAGATTTAATTTCAACAATTATTATTGAATAACTAAAATAAATATTTTAGTTAAACCAAACATGGCCAGTCGATCATCCTTGCAGCGGAGACGACCATGACAATATATTCAAAGAAATTATATAAATGTGAAAAGGGATTAAACGAAATTAAGGCATGAATTAGAAATGTAGTTTTTAAAAATCGTTTTACCATCGTAACGCTTCCAAATTGTAGATTTTTTTTAAATTAAGAATTCTTTAAATTCATTAAAAACGACATTCTTAGCTTTCTACATCAGAATCAAGAGATACTGTCGAAATCGCTGGTGTTGCCAGATCTTCTGAAAACAGTATTTTCGTAATAATCTCCGGTTACGCGGTCAGTAGCATTATATTAATGCCACGCACAGATGCAAGTCTTATACAACAATGAAACTCAATATGGTCACATTTGTTATAAGTGTGATTTTACTTTTACAGGATGCTAATAAACCGTTGTGAAGTTGTGATCTTTATATATATATATATATATATATACGAAAAACGAGAAAATAACTGACGGCAAAAAAGAAATAAAATGACTTATGAGTGAAAAGCGTTTGACGGAATAGCTTTGGGATATCCAATATCTAGTTTAGAGTGGTATGGTTAATTAGTAAATTGTTAATCAAATTATAAAAACAAAAAGAAGTTTTTGATATATTTATATTTTGAGTATAGTGGTATGACTGAAGATTTTATTTTTATTTATACTAGATCATGTTTCGTCCACTGCAGTCTTCCTCTGGTTAATTATAAGTAAGTACCAGAATTAGCAGGTTTTATTTACAACAAAAATAACGATACACGCACTACTATAACTAATGAAAGATAAAATGCAAAAATTACTTAAACGAGTTAAAAATCTTACATAAAAATAACGATCTCAATGTAAACACAATATATTGAGTTAAAATAAAATACCCTACACCATTTTCTTCAAAAATTATCATTTTCAAAATGACTCCACGCCTCGTTCAACTCTATAAATATCAACTTGGCTAGTTCTTCCCACTGGTGTCCACATTGCTGCAATTGTGAATATAAAAGTGTAAACCCAGAAATGAAAGAAAGTTTACGTAAAGTTGGAAACATTGATCTCACTTTATCAGGATGGATGGCGAGACAAGCTTTTCGGTACACTTTCTTAACGTCATTCGCTTCGACCATAGTGCTCATACTAGTAGCTTTCCAGGAACAACTTTCCCAAACAACAGTATGCAGGGTTGACAAGAGCGCTCTGATATTTTTGCGCTTGCCTTCCACCCAGTCGTTTACCTAGAACAGAAAGAAATATTTGAATAATGTTTTACATTAGATTTTGCCGATGTCTACGATCAAATTCACAAGATTTTAAAAACCCTGATACCGGTCTTAGAAAAAATACAGTATTTATTTTAACAAGTTTAAAATATTCTGGCTTAATATCTGCGTGAAGGTGAGGTAGGAATATGTTAGAGACACGTAATATGCTGTATAAAATAAAATATAAGGTTTTGGATAGAATCATATGAAGCAATTCAAAGGTGTCCAAATGACTCCGTCAATCCTAAATCGTTCCTATATTTAAAATTTGGACAAATCCTACATTTTTAACGGCTGAATGGTTCAGCCTGTCCTACATCCTTCCTGTATATGAAAGACTAAGCCTAAAGCCTACATATTAGGCATGAGCATATCGAGACATCAAATCGAGATTCTCGATCTTTTTTTTACCATCGAGATTAATCGAGACATCTCGATAATATATCGAGAATCTTGTTAATTTTTCGTCTCGATAAAATGCGCATACACGTCAAAAAAGCGGATACTCTGTATAAGAATGCTGAAATCATAGAGTCTGAACAATGGCGGAAAAAAATTACCGAATTCAAATGTTAACTCTTCAATGAAAAAAATATTGCTGCAGTGATTTTTAAAATAATTGGGTGGAGAAAATAATTTCATATCACATCCAAGAGGATCAAGAGAAAATTATATCGAGAGAACTACATTAATATTATAGTTTTAAATAAGTTGTGGCTTTAATGATTACGGGGACTTACAAAATTAACCACGATGTACATTATTGTCCCCTTATTCAATAATTTTGGGATATCTCGATTGTCTCGATATGACTGTGTTCTCGATGTCTCGATTTATAAAATTCTCGATCTAGATATTTTGTTCTAAAACAAGAACAAGACTATCGAGAATTTTAAATGATTCGAGACACTCATGCCTACTACATATAAGCCTACATTTCATTACCAAAATAGCTCATGTTATTCTAACATCATTCCTATATTTCTTATCTTATACAGTTTCCTTTACCGAAAGGAAACTTGAAGGCAATCTAAGGTTCTTTAATTAGAAACCCTGCTTCAAACACGAATGTTAAGTCGAATTTAAAATTCGGGTTTTTTCCCTCACGTGAAATCAATCTATCCAATGCTCAGGGGTCGGATTTTGATAATCTCGCTGGAAGATCATTTCTAAATTTTCCTGCTGAATCTTAGGTTCCTGCAGGGAAGTCCTCTCAACAATTTCAAAAATCCCTGTTGGCAAAATTAATTTCCCTACAGCATGCCAACACCTTATTAAAATAGGTCAACCAATATAAAAATAACTGCTTATGTTTGCACAGCAAATTTTCGTGGAACACGACTAACAAATTTAAAATCCTTGCCAATAAAAGGTCAACGAATTTAAAAATCCCTGTTCACAAAAAAGAACCCCTTCCCTCTGAGATTTTCCCTGCAATACTTTTTCCCTGGGAAGAATCTTCCCATCTTCCCACAAAAAACCGACCTCTGCAGTGTTTGTCAAACTGGCCTACTTGGATTCAACTTCAACCTATGCATAGAAAGTGAAACTTTCTTATAAATCCATGCAATCCGTCTGTCCGTCCAGGCATTATTAACCGAGATGCGACAACGAAATGTACTGCGGTTTTTCGAATTTTTGAAGACCAATGACCACGAATTTGATTGTTTTAAATTGCTTCAACAACTTTTTCGAAGGACAATTTGTTCTGAGGGAGAAGTATCAAGTCTCATAATTCTTTCTTGACGAAAAAATTGTTTTGGTTGGAAATTAATGAATTTGAATATCACGCCAAAATTTCGACTAGGATTTCGAAATTTTGGTTGGCATTAATTTAGACTGAATGGTCATGTAAGCATCTTTTATTTGAGGAAAAATTGGTGAATTTGAATATCATGCCAAAATTGTGTCAAGGATTTCGAAATTTTGACTGATATGACTGTATCTTTTAAACAATTAAATACATTTTCAATGAGCTAGCATCGACCGAGATGTGCCTTTTGAAACCAAAATTATCAAAGTTTTTACTTCGAAAGTACTTCGAGGCCTCAAAACTAGTTTCTTTTTTAAATTTTGAATTCCAGTCGACATGAATTAATTTTTTTTTAATTATTTAAAAGCTCCATCATAAGACGATTAGTCCTGAGTTTTTGAACTACAAATTAAAATAATAAAATAAATTTTTAACAACTCGCCTTCAATTGTTCAGGTGTTTTCGTCTGCATAAGTTCAGTTCTTCTCATTTCGTTGATTGTTCTCGTAACATTAGTAGTAGTACTACTTCCACAGAAACCTTGCTCGTTTAAAAGTTCTCCAAACGCAGCATTTAGGTCCAACTTTTTATTTATTCCAGGAAAAGGTTGGCTTTTCGTGTCATTAAATGTACTAGTACCAGTGACTGGTACACCTTTAGCAGTATTATCATGACTTTGGTAGGATGTTCTATCACTACTAACATTTAAAGGTGTCGTATTAGACGTAAAGGGAGGAAAATCATTTCTTCCGCCAATAGTGCTATTACTAATACTATTATTCGCATTACTGTTTACTGCTTGAGCCTTCCCAGTTGTAAACTGGGTGTTGCTGCAAGTAGGACCCACACCAAAACTAGGCTTCACCGAGGTACCAAATGCAATGCTACTCCCATAGCTAGAGCTACTCTTCTGTCCACTCACACCACTTTGATCAAGTAATAGGTCACCAAATAAATCATTTAAATTCGGGGTGGATTTAACTAAATCATTCTTGTTTTCAACTTTAAGAGAACCAAGATGATGAAAACTCGAGCTAGTTGGTAGAAGCGGCTTTTCTGTTGTCGAAGGCTGTTCCGAAAATAGCGAATCAAACAAGTCCTTCTTAATATCTGGCTTGGTCCTTTAAAATCAAAAGAATTTAATTACTTAAATACAACCGAAATAACATGCCTGTAAACATAAAAGTAACAAACAAGGAAAATATAAATTGAAATAGCATAAGTTGAATATAATCGGCATAAATTTTTAGATAACAACATTACTCTGTATAAATGCAACTATCTTTCCAACCTAACTGCTAGTTAAAGGAGTTCTTAGGCAACTTACTGAGTGGTAGTCTGTGACCTAGACTGGTTTAGGTCGAACAAGTCGCCTAACAAGTTATCAGTTTTTTTCGTGATAGAACCACTTCGTTGAGAATTATTCTGAGATGGTCCACCCACAAAACCAATATCATCTTTGAAACCTCCCAATAAGTCCACCGAGTCCATTGGTTTCAAACGTGGTGAACTATTAGCGGGATCGGACTTGACCTGACTTTCAAACCCACTGAGTAAATCAAAGGTAGTAGCTTCAGCCTGGACTTGGTTATAATCCAAAGAAGATGATTCCAGTTTAGCTACGTTAGCAGTATCCTCTCCCGTGAGTTGCTTTCTTGGCGTCTCTGGAGTAATTTTGGGCGGAGGAGGTCGTTTGGGAGCAGCGTGCTCTTTCGGTAAAGTTGGTGGATGTTGGGCTTGATGCTGCTGGGGTTGAGTTGAATAAATTCTGCTACCACTTTCTTTGAGATTTTTTAACAAATTCTCTGCACCACCTTCACAAAATCAAGCAGTCTGGCTAAAATGTACCCCAACCATAAAATAATGGTTCACTCATGGTCTACTTTAACAACAAAAATACCTCGTATAGAATGAAGAAGTGATGCAGATGAAGTGACAGGAATGATACTTGGACCAATATGGAAATCTTCGAATGGGATTGGAATCGGTGAAGTATAATCTATGCGTAAATATTCTAATTGTTGTAAAACGTTATCCAATGATGTTCGATCCAAAGGGTTTATCACGAGAAGTCCCTCTAGAAATCGTTAATAAATATAGAAGTATATTAGTTACTGGACTTCATTTTGTCTTGGGATAATTTTGTCGAGCATACCTATGAGGTTTTCGTATGACGACGACTTCCGTGCATACTTACAATTAATAATTGCAAGTTTATTCGAATCGGAAAAGGGATGCTCAGAACAAACTAAATAGTAAAGAACGCACCCCAGCGCCCATATATCCACGTGGAAGTCTATGATCATTCCAGACCATAAATCAAGAATCTCAGGAGGACGATACCTGCACGGCATCCAACAACAAATCAGCTGCTTTCATTAATTAACTATGCAATTCTGTAAATACTGCCAAAATAAAAGTATTCCCGTCTGCATGATACTCACATAGGAGTCGTAAGCTGAAATAGCTGATCTTCCAGTTGGTTTCTTTGCATTGTTGTGAGATGACTTGTAATGTAAGTTTTCGTGCTGGCAGATCCGAAATCAATCAACTTGATCATTTGATCTCTTCCGAGCATACAATTTTCCACCTAAATTTAAGCGAAAATTTTTGATTCCAATCCCAATAACCAAAACACCAGAACACGAATTAGTTAGTTCGTGAATGATTTCATGTGTCGCAACAATGTACAGAAAATGATAAGAGAACAAATATATTACTTTCAGATCCCAGTGAGTGATTCCGAGTTTATGCAAATACTCAACTCCCGAAACGATCTGCCCAAACACAGGTCCAACATATTCGGGCGGTAAAGGAAGTGGAACTGTGCTGCAATATTCAAGGCCAATCCAGTAAACTCCAGAAATTTTGTTGTAGCCAAAGTATTTTGCAATGTTTGCGTGGTTAAAACTGCTCATAAATTTAATTTCACTCAGAATTTTATCCTCATTGTCGTGTTGACATGGAATTTTCTGGAATAGTTAAAAGGAAATATTGTTTGAAAATAATATGTACTTTAACGGTTATTTAACAGCTGCGAGACATACTACTCGTTGTATAGTTATGT
Organism: Allacma fusca; assembly: GCA_947179485.1. Lineage (NCBI taxonomy): Eukaryota > Metazoa > Arthropoda > Collembola > Symphypleona > Sminthuridae > Allacma > Allacma fusca. The sequence goes on along the minus strand of OX359249.1, from coordinate 52,805,299 downwards.
AAAATATTTTCCTCTAAGATTGACTTCGCTTCGGGGATAATTAGGTTAATACAAGAAAGTAATAATAACATTGTCAAAGAACGAATAGAGGTAGCATTAAATGGTTACTAATTTGATAAAATGCGCAACTTACTTTGATGGCTAAAATATCATTAGTCTGTACAAACTGTCCTCCGTAAATGTAACTCGATCCCCCTTAAATTTTGACGTAATAAATCCAGTATTAATAAATTAGCACAAGACACCAATGAATGATAGTGGTAATAACGAATACGTAATATGTATGTAAGTTTCTGTATTCTTAGCAGTCTGATTTACATGGAACTCCGAAGTGTTGTAATCAATTGAACAAACATTTATGGAACAAGCTGCACGATTCTTATTTAATTTTCCCAAGAATGACTAGATTATCATTACAAATCTCGAATAACAACAATAATTTACTGACGACTCAATCTCAAGCACTGATTCCCACATGTCTCAGCCCTGATACACATTACTTATCATCTATACTAGAATAGAGTAATATATATCAGCCCCTAACCAACTTTATCTTCTTTTCCATTCACTTTTTGCTTCCTCTTTTTCAAAACAACAAAAAATTCCAGCACACAGCAAGAAACTAGGTGCAGGTAAGTTCTTGAAATGGTCAGGTCAATCATACTGCAGATATTTAATGAACTTTGGGCTAAGCAGTAGCCCGACAGTGGGTTGAAATTCAAAATATTTCGTGGAAGTAAACGAAAAGAATATGATACTCACCTTCAGCGATGACTTTAAGAAGTTTAACATTTTCTCCTGCCAACTTAATTATTTCAGATGTGACAGGATAACTATTGCCTGAGTTAGACGTCGACGCTGATCCAATATAACTAAGAGCAGACTTGAGCAGGTCAGACATGGTAAATTGGTAAAACACCTGCTAAGCTCAACGGATGAGCAAAATATCTTCGGGAAAGATGCACAAAAACCCCTAAACTTTACCAATATCACCTAACCAACCGAAAATAATTTATTTAAGGTTGTTTTGAATACACTGGAGAAATGTGGGTCTGTCAGTATCAATGTTCGACCGTGCTGACGTTGACAGTGGTGACTGCTGATTGCGAGTGCAGAACAAGTTTTAACACTTTTAACGATGATTGATTTGCAGCTAACGAGTAAATACATTTAAACGCACAGATACCCGTAGGCCGTAGGTAGTCCAAACTACCCTTTACATACTATATACCACATCCCATCCCATAGGGGGCCGTACTTTATTTACGTCATGCGATTTATGTCTATTTTTTAACCATACCCGCTTTTAAAGCATGTATTTTATGCGTACAACCTATGTCCAAGCTCTTGTACGTTATATTTTTCTGACCCCTACCTCCCCGGTCACTCGTATTATTATTAATATACGACCCCTAAACAAGACCAAGTCTGATCTCTTGTCTACAGTACTCCACATGGGCAGCTGCGTATATGCACTTTTCTACATATACACATCAAGACAGACAGCACCCAGTTGGTCCCGACCTCTCCTCTATCCATTGACTAGTCGGCCACAGAAACATTCGGCTCAACGTGTGCAAGCTTAATAACTTCAAAGGAAGAAGGACGTCTGTGAAAGGCAGAAAGGATAAGGGAGTGTGCACATATTACGCTTCATTTTTTTCACGATTTTTGGACACTACCCCCCCTATCGTCATCCTAAAGTCATTTTACCATGACCCCCCTCCCCTGTAAACGTCATCAAAGCAAAAACACAAAAATCCGTGCACTGCACTGATTTGGGCAAACTTTGTTTGCATGTGCAGGAAAGTGAAACTTAAATTTACAGAGTTATAGTAGGGTAGGGGAAAAGAGCTGGATTGCTATCTGTAAAGGATGCATATCCATACGTCAATCCGTTGGAAAGATATAGTAAATGCAAGATTTTTTGATAATTGTATCCAGAAAATAATTTTCTGAGGTCAAACGGTTGACCCTAGGTCACGGAAAATACCAAAAGGCACATCTAGAATGCATGACTTTGGGACAAGTCCCATGTCCGTACGTCATTCCGTTGTTGAGTTGTGCGACTCAGAAGACCAGTAGACGGACGGACGTAACAGACTCGTCTATAAGAAAGTTTCACTTTCTAAAAACTACTTGATGGATTTCGTTAAACAATTTTTCTATCTTTGTTTGTGTCGAAAACTCGTTAGAGTTAGTTATTGATTGAAATCGGTTGACGTGTTCGTGCGAAAAACAAATTTACAAGGAAGAAAAGATAAATAATAAAAAAGATCAACAAATGATTACCGGTGGGGAAACTTGAGATCTTGGCTATATTATTTTGGTTTTCCGTTCGCGGACAAACGCAAAATAGCAATTGCTGTTTTTCCAAAGATCCTATTATTATTTTTAAAAACTTTTAACGTCAGTAGTGTGGGCAAATTCGCTCTGATTCCAGTCAGCCATATTTTCAATAACTTCCACCGGTGATTCCGACGAATACTCAGCCACACATGCTGTCTAAAACTACATTTTATAACTTTGAGCAACACATTCAATCTTTTCGAGATGTTTTCTAACGAACTTCTATGAGCAGCTCTTTTGTGGGATTCATATGCAACAAAATACAAAATAGTAATTGCATATATGGCAGGTTTTGCTTTCAAGGTTGTCTTGAATGTTCGGGCAGTAGTAGATCCAGCCTTCGTTCTGCTTCTAGCATTACTCTCTACCATCCAGTTGCTAAATGTAGCATCACCCAAAGGAATATAATGTATAATTGCGTAAAGCTTCGGAACTCGTTGCCAAGTGAACTACGTGCACACAATGGTATTTTCAGTGTATTTCTGGGAATTTTAATTAAGCAAATCTTATTGAAATGTAAGGAAAACTTGACTTGAACGTGAACTTGAACTTGATTACTCAAGGTTTTTTTACAGGAATAAACCATACTAGACATTTCGTCCACAAACATTATAGCTGATAATGTTTACGCCGTAATTAGGATAAACTAAACGGCATGCGGATGATATTCTTTACTTTAAAATTGCTAAAAAGTTTAAAATATTTGATCAAATAACTGTAAACAGTAGTCTAATTTACTAATTTCCAGAATTAAGAGGGTAGCTATCATATTATTAGCTTGTCGACATTAGTGTTGCACTTATCTTATGAGTGCAGAGCTGTCCAAAATACATGCTCACCAAATACAAATTACAAAATACTAAATACATTCTTCCGGCGTCGAAAATACAAACTACAAAATACATTCTTCAGGCGTCGAAAATACAAACTAAAAAATACAAAATACATACTCAAAACGTAGAAAATACAAATTACAAAATACTAAATACATTCTTCAGGCGACGAAAATACAAACTACAAAATACAAAATACATACTTGAAACGTAGAACAGCCAAAATCTGAAATTTAGTTTTATGGGATGCAAATACAAATTACTAAATACATTCTTCCGGCGTCGAAAATACAAACTACAAAATACATTCTTCAGGCGTCGAAAATACAAAATACAAAATACATACTCAAAACGTAGAACATCCAAACTACAAAATACTAAATACATTCTTCAGGTGACGAAAATACAAACTACAAAATACTAAATACATTCTTCAGGCGACGAAAATACAAACTACAAAATACTAAATACATTCTTCAGGCGACGAAAATACAAACTACAAAATACTAAATACATTCTTCAGGCGACGAAAATACAAACTACAAAATACTAAATACATTCTTCAGGCGACGAAAATACAAACTACAAAATACATACTTAAAACGTAGAACATCCAAAATCTGAAATTTAGTTTTATGGGATGCTAAAACGAATTTAATTCATTGATGTGATTGGTTTTTGGCATAAATGGAATTTTCAAACACCGAAAGTGCGCCAACAAAACACAAGTAGCTTATATAGCGAACAAAATACAAACTACAAAATACATTGCTTACTTTACTTAAGGAAGACAAAATACAAACTACAAAATACATTGCTTCGTAAGACAAAATACAAACTACAAAATACATTGCTTCGTAAGACAAAATACAAACTACAAAATACATTGCTTTGTAAGACAAAATACAAACTACAAAATACATTGCTTTGTAAGACAAAATACAAACTACAAAATACAAAATACATACCTAGCCACGAAAATACACAATACAAAAATGTATTTGAAATACACGTATTTAAAATACCATGTATTTTGGACAGCTCTGGATGAGTGTAACCAGCAGTTATATTCATGAGTATTTGTCATCATTAATTTTGCTTAACAAATATTGATTTATAAGATATTGTTCATCTGCGCCATCATCATTAATATCAGCATAAATTATTCTTGCAGGGAATAATAAATTTTTCTTGAACTTATTCAAGAAGAAGATAAGAGCTATTTAATTATTTATTATTTATGCTCTGAAGCTAATCTTAGCTTCAGAGCAGGTGAACTGAACAATAACTTGATTTTTATAATGGAACAAGAATCCCAAGTATCAAGAACATCCTTATAAAACAATAAGTCGGAACTTTTAATTATTCTTTACTTATTAATCTTAGCTTCAGAGCAGGTGAACTGAACAATAACTTGATTTTTATAATGGAACAAGAATCCCAAGTATCAAGAACATCCTTATAAAACAATAAGTCGGAACTTTTAATTATTCAAAGTATGGAAACAGGACTCAAGAATTATTCTCGATCTCGACCCCTAGGCATCGTGGAGGCAACTTAAATGTCGATGGCATGAAAACAAACACAAAGCTGTCATTATTATGATAATTCACGAACAACATTATTTTTAGTGGGATGCAATGATTCAACTAAATTACGCAATGCTTACATTGCTTTTCAGTGACAAAAACTCAAGTTTTATTCAGGTACTTCCATTCAGTGTACTTGAACTTGCCTTTATTTTGCAATCAATTAATAAATTATTAACTTGAACTTGAAAATTCAGGTTAAAATTATAATTTCACTTGTACTTGATTTTCAAGTATCATATTACAAAATTTTCTGCACTTAGCTTGACTTGAACTTGATACGCACTTGAACTGTTCAAGTTATACTTGAACTTGAACGCAGCTCTGATTTCAACACTGCCTATAATGTTACCAGCATGTTCACAGTTGACACTGTCAGCGCTTGTAGTATTTTTATGACCAAGGGCGACAGCAACTGGGATCGTGAGAACGAATTATTTGCAAAACATACTGAGACTGACGGACGTTATTTTGTAGACATTCCTACGAGTTTTCAGAATGCTCATGGTTGTCAGAGATTTGTACTAATGTATCACTTATGTATGCATATAAAATGTATGTGGTCTTTCAGCAATAAAAGTTTGCTACGAAAAACACTGAGTCTAATAATTATCGCTGTTTATTCCTTACATTTTTCTGAGAATATGTAAAACATCATCAGCAAGGTTGCCCCCGCCCCCCTTGGTATACACAAAATCATCAGCTTCAAGACGCCCTCCCACCCCCAAAATTGAAACGTAATATGTGCACACTGCCTAAGTAAAAGCATTACGTCATGATTTCTCATGCATAGGAGTTGGGAGAGTGGTATTGCATAATTCAGGGATGACCACATCATATGGCCTTACTTCACGGGTTTAAAGTGAAATTTTTAAAAAACATCCTTCCTTCTTCCAATGAATGAAGCCTCCCTTCAATTTTCAAATTAATTCACCCTTCCTTCACCCTTTCTCCAAAAACAACCCTCCTTCATTTCGAGCCTTCATTTATTCCAAAGAGGTGGTATCAAAACGTGCGCGAATTTGGAAAACTAAGCAGGTTGGGTCAACAGTATCGTCGCATATGAAAGTAATGAATAGAAGTCCATTCGTTGGGTCTGAATTTGTACGTTATAAAATGTTCAGTATTCAGGAAGCTGATACCTTAAACCGGTATCTGTACATGCAATGAATGCGATTTTTTTTGGGTGGTGAGACAAGAATTTAGTGATATGAATGATTATGAAAAATATGCAGCCGTGTAGGCCTGTCGGACTGATCGGAACCAAAATTTACAGCCTCACTACTTGCCTACACATTCAGCTGTCATTATGTACACCCTACCCTATTTTCGCCTACTTACTTCTAGTATTATTGATCCTACTTTATAGTGCCTTCAGATTTCATAAATTTCTAAGGGTAGCCTACATTTTACGAACTTGTAGGATCTACATGTATGCAAGGTGCCCACCTTTTCCTTATCCTCAATCCCGGTCCAGTGAATTCACTTTATCCATAATCCTAATCCAATTTAGTTGCATTCTATGAATCAATACCAATCCTGTTATTGGTAAACAATATAGTCAATCCTAACTCCAAAATCCACTTCAGTTAGTAGTTTGGAATATGGATTGAGATTGTTGTACTGTCATTATGTTTTACATATTAATGTAACCAATAATTGCAACCCATAATTACTAGCTCCATTATTCTACATTGCATTGAACTAGCTTCTTGTATCACAGTTTGTACTTGCAAAGTTAACGGTTTAAATTTCGACTAATGACACGACGGTCGTTTCTAGGCCTATGTTTAATAAATATAAACTGAAGAACAAGGTAATTTAGTATGACAAGCCAGTTATCCCCGAAAAAATACACAATAAAACTATAGAAATATTTATAAACTAACTGCACAGGCGTCAAGGCCTTGCAATACTCTAGCAGGACAAACTCGAGTTTAAGGGAATTCGGAGGAAAACTCTAAAAGTTAGGGTAATATTCCATATGTACATGGATACATTTTTTTTGTACATAGACATACTGATTAGAAGTTTTTGCTTGAGATTTGTCGACTCGACTTTTCAATTTCTAATTTAGTCTGCCTATTCAACTCATTTTCTCATCTCGATAGCTCTGTCTACATATAACTATTAATATCTTACAAATGTCCACCTTCTCCTCATCAGCTACGAATAATACAAACCGTCAATCAAGTTAGCCCGAGTTAAATTCCAGCCTGAATTAATCATATACATCATTGAAATACATACTAATGAGTTTCCCTAGACACTAAAACACGCGTAAAGCGTAACTTGGCAAAACCTTCGAGGATTTGAACAAACTAATCTTTTAGCTGTACCGACTTGTTGTTTCATTGAATTTTTTTAATGACGTAATTATTATTAACCCGAGCTGCTAGCAACTCCAGGGTAAATGAGGGTACACCCGGTTTTATTTCTTACTCGATTGGCCAGCTTCAATTCTGACTTCAAAATCGGACTCCCTATGTTCGATTTCTTCTGCCTTCGTCAATTTTTTTGAATTTGGGCCAATCTGAGGTTTTTAATAATCTTTGAGTTTCTGAAACCCAGGGGTAAACGAGGGCACCCCATTTTTATTTCTAACTCCATTGGCCGGATTCAAATCTGACTTCAGAATCGGACTCCCTATGGTCGATTAGTTCTGCCTTCATCAATTTTATTTGAATTTGGGCAAATTTGAGTTTTTTAACAATCTTTGAGTTTCTGAAACCCAGGGGTAAATGACAGTACCCCCCATTTTAATTTCTAAGTCCGTTGGCCGGATTCATATCTGACTTCAGAATCGGCCTCCCTATGGTCGATTCCTTCTGCCTTCATCAATTTTATTTGAATTTGGGCAAATCTGAGGTTTTTAATAATCTTTGAATTTCTGAAACCCAGAGGTAAATGAGGGCACCCCCGGTTCTATTTCTAAGCCAATTGGACGGATTCAATTTTGACTTCGGAATCGGACTCCCTATGGTTGATTTCTTTTGCCTTCAATTTTGTTTGGGTGCCTGTGAATTTTTGAAACAAATTTCAGTGGTTTGTTTGACGAAACAATTTTTACCTTTTCTTATTTTAACTATCAACAATAATTACCTCGTGCGTTATGAAATTATAAAGACAAATAATGATATTATTGTCCCTTGAGCATAAATTGTGATTTAATCTGGTAGCGGTCTGGGTCCAGTCTATTACTGTTGCCTATGACTTGACCTGCGGTGGTAAGTACTGTATACAGGTGGATAAGACATATTTCTTATCCAGATCTTTAAACGAGATGCGTTTGTTTCTTATCTCTGTTTGTATCCTTTGATACAAAAATAGCAGTTCAATCATTCCAATAGAAAAAGTTTTAAAATCTCGGCCCGTGATGTCATTGTCACGTCAAACGAAAACTTTAATGATGCCAGGTATTTTGAATACAGGTTTTAAATCAGTGCAAGTACGATCAAACATCGAGAACGGGTCTACGAAAAGTGTAAAAATGTGGATCAAGTAGATCATTCCTGCAGTAAAAATTTTCTTTTAGGACCGAGGTAGCAAAAATCCGGATTTTGGATAGTACGGTAGTGACCAGAACAATATGATTACCAAGATAGGAATGGTTGTTGCTGAACTTAGCCTCCACAGCCATTTCCTTTCGCTCTTCTAAATGTCGCATGAGGAAGTCAAATTTTGTAAGTGTATTTATACATTTAGCGTTCTTTTTGGGTAGTTGTAACGACAGCGAATTTTCGGCGGCTGGAGAGTAAAGTAGAGGAAACCATTCAATTATTTTCTCACAATTATGGTTTTGCATTTTGTACCCAGCTACCGTGCAATTCGAGCGTCTTCGTTTTAGCAAATACGTTTTGAACTGCTGCTGATGGTTGTCATCAGCATGTCCGAATCTTTCTATTTCTAGTTTCTTCCTCTGAAAATAAGCTTCAATTGGTTATCCATTTTAATGAATAAATTTCAATTCACGGAAGAAGTTATTTAAACCAAAGCCGGTTTTTTAGATTTATTAACTCGTATTCAAAATCAAAAAGCCTTGGACGAAGTAATATGAATTAATGAAATGTTAATAATTTAATGTGTTGAAATAGGACACATTAATTTAAAGTAACTTGGTTTGCTTACCGTGACCGTTTACGGAGCTCAAACTACATTTTGCTTGCAAAACACCAAAACACGTTTTGAAAGATATTAAATGAGTTATTTTTCTGAAAATCGTGGTTTAGTTTAAATTCAAAGTCAGATGTCAAAAATAAAGTAAGCTCTACTCATATAAACATGTCACTCAAAATTGCTACAATCAAGAAAGATGTATTCTGCTGCTGTGAAACATGGACTAAAGAAAATAATGTAGCTGAGTCGCTACTACATGAATATGACTGTAAAACTATCCTCCCGATTACTAATTACAAGAAGGGGAGGCCAGGCGGAGGGATGCTGATAGGAGTTAATAAACAATTGAAAAACAAGATAAATTTCGGACACTTAGCAGCAAATAACGCCACTCTCATCATAAATGAAGAACCCAAGTTAAGAGTAACCTTCGGTTTTTACCCACCCACCAAAGACCAGGAAGAAAACATGCAACACTTCATAAGAAATATACAATCATTCAACACAATAATAATTGCGGACATGAACGCCAGGGTTTGATAGGATTCAAATGGAATCTGCACACTGAAGGACTGCATTAGAGAAAATAGAAACATCCGACAAAATAGTGTACCACAGAGGACGGAAACTGAAAAAGATGCTACGTAACCATAACCTGACAATAATTAATGGTAGAACAAAGGGGGACATGGCGGGTAATTCAACATATCATGGAAAACCAGGAACGTCAGTCATTGACATATGTATAGCAGATGAGGGTTGCAACTGAATCCATTAAAGACTTAAATGTCCTAACAACTCATGAATCCGATCATCTCCCGATTATCTTGGAAAGACACGAATATGACATGAAGCAGAGTACGCAGATAGAGACCAAGAGAATTACATGTTGGAACGAAGCAAGGCAGAAATTTCAAAACCACTTACAACTGGGTCATGAAAATATCAGAGAAAATGTGAATGGGGATATGAAAAAACTCGTAGGTAACATATACTACTACGTACAACTATCTGGCATGAAGACCATGACAGTAATCAACGGGAAAAAATCCAGCGCACCCAGATTTTTCACGGCAAAATGCAAAGAAATGAAAAAAACCTGCAGCAAATATCTCAGACTTCTCCGGAAAAATAAAACGAACACAAATCAACATGCGTACATACACCACAAAAACAATATAAAGAAATATGCCACAAATCTAAGCAGGACTACTATGACCTCCTGAGGAAATAGTTTAATTAATTGAATTTGCAATTTGTTGTAGCGAATTTACTATGGGGAACTCCATAACGAGGTTTTATGGGGATGCACGCAACTGACCGGGATTTTAGTAGTGCTCCGTCTACGCCGTTTGCGCCTCGGCAAATAGATCCGGAAGAGGGGATACTTTGTGTTGGTGCCGCTAAGACTGCAAATCCTGGAGATATGGAACCAGTGGATGACGACCATCAAATTGTCCAGGTTATTATAAAATATGAATAAACCTTTTGTTTGAAAGAAATAGTAAACATTTTGTGCCTAATTAAAAAACCAACTACTAATATATATATATATATATAATATAATATATTATAATATAATATATATAAATATATATAATATATTTATTATTTAATATATATATATTTATATAAATATATTTATGATGCGAAGATTCTGTTCTTTGTTTAACAATCTAACTCGAGAAGGAAGTTGGGTGTACAGCGAAAGCGGAAGGCAGTAGTGGGAAAGCAGAAGGAGAAAGATCGGCTTGAGGAGCAAACAAATATTCGCAATTTCCTTCGAGTTAGTGGAACTTACCGTGGAAACAAATGATTTTAATAAAAATAGCACGTGTTGAATACGGCTGAACTATTAAATATTGCTTATTTGTATCTTTCATGAATCCGGTCAGTTATAGCAGGTTTCACAAAATGATGAACCTAGTGATTTAGAAACTGACTGCAATCTGATTAGTGTTACTACAAGCACAACATAAATAACTACAGAATACTGGTTCAGGTAGAACGTGGGTGCATAAATTTTGGATCTAAATTTACTGTGTACTTTGTGGGTACCAGTGCATCGCATGGGTACGGGTAGTACCTGAGTATTTGGGTACAGGTGCAGGTCCGAATTGGGTACTCTGTTTAAGTACCCAAACTGAATGGGTATTTTACGGGTACTAGCTATATTCACCCAAATTTAGGATACAAAGTCAGGTGTTGGGCACAAGCACAAACTTGGAAGTTTTTGGGTTGTACATGACAGGAACAGGTGCAAGCTTCCAATGTATGTGGACCTGATGAATTAGTACCTGCAAATGTGGGTAATTTTACGAACAGAAATCTATCTTACGAGGCATCTAGTGTAATGTGTGGCTCCCTCCGATCTAAAGATTTATTTTGCTATCCAGCGTGTTTTCAGGAGTGTATAGTAATTTTTGAAAAAGCATACGTTTAAGCAATAGTGGACTGGCGCCGCCCTAAAAATGGATAATTTGCTACAACATTAGGAAACCACATATTTTACTCAACTCATTTGTACACAGCTTACAGTATCTGTGGATTAATTTTCTTACTGTTTGGATTATTAGTTACAACAAATTCTTGTAATCTCAAAACAAGGATCCGGATTCAGTTTCAGGTAATGTCAGATACCTGTGCCCATGGACAATTTCTTTGGTTCCTTTTCGGTACAGGTACATGGCGTACAGGGCTTACTACTTGTAGTAAAGTTTGAGCTGAAAACATGATTGTGTCGTGTGCCATACGTACTCTGAAAGTAACCCTGAGTACAACTTTAAATCATATCTGCCACCTGAAAAATCCTTCGTAGTTTTTTTAAAAAAAATTGGCGCGAAGTCAGTTTGTCTCGAAATTCAAAACTGCAAAATTTAACATGGGAAATTACAAGTTTCACGTACCCCAACCTTCAAAAAGTTGACGGCTTTTCGTACCGTAGTACTAATATTTTTCTGCCAACAATATAATAAGCTAAGTGCGTATATTAACGACATTAAGGTTAGGAATTGACCATTGTAGGGTTAACAGTAACCAATGCTGCAATTAGTTGGCCATTGTACATTTGTAACCAGACCGGAAAAACCGCTCGTTCAATTTTCAGCTGAAAATGAATATTCGAAATACATTATTTTCAGGGGTATGGAATGTTTTGAAATATTGTATTTAAAATAATATTTGAAATACATTTCGTATTTTGTAGTTGGTATTTTTATCACCTCAAATGTTTAAGGTATTTTGTGTTTGGTATTTTGTCAGGACCATAATCTATATTGAATTTCATATTTTGAAAATATATTAACGCCATGTTATTTTCTATTTATTTATCTTGTTACTTTTGCCCACCCCGTATTTCAACTACAAATTACAATTTTAAAATACAAAGCTCCGACCACTGTCCAGGTTGGCTGTTAAACATGCTGAATAAACATTTTCAAAGGTAAAATAACAATTTGAAAAATTGTGAAACCAATTATCTAAAATTTGTGACTCCTTTGTAGTACTTGCTTATGGAATATTCGTGTATTATAATTTAATGTGTATTGGATATTTTGTTTATATATTAAATACAATTCAAATTCAGGGATATCAGTTTAGCTAAATTAATGTCGCGACCGCCATAAAAATGCCATTTAAATTTTGCAGTTTTGAATTTCGACACAAACTGACTTCGCGCCAAATTTTAAAAAAACTACGAAGGATTTTTCAAGTGGCAGATATAAAGTTGTACTCAGGGTAGGAGGAAATTAATTTTGGTGGAATTTCGAAAATCTGAAGGGGGCACCAAAAAATGTTTACTGGTTAGTGACAGACGCCGTGTTTATTTACGTGCCGTCAGTCATTACCAGTCTTTATATAAAATCGTACTTCTCAGTCAGTCAAAGTCTGCTGATTATGGTTACTCCGGCTCATATGTACGTATTTCAATGGTTTGTCTGCTTACTTTTGGCTAACTTGACGGACACTACAAAAAAAGCTTACCACCCAATTCACCAGCACTCTACTTTGTACATTGTATTCATCGTGGCTAATGAAGCATAAAGCGTGTATGTTACACAAACTTTATGTAATTTAATGACAAAATATAACATTACGACAAAATTTTGTATAAAATTGCGTGAATCCTTTTCTCCACTTCTATTTTGTTATAAAAGTTCCTCACCAATGTTTATTTATTTATACTTCCTAAAAACTGTTTCCCTAAAAGCAAATATTTTAGCAACGCAGTACTAAATACACGTACTCCAGGTATAGTAAGACTAAAAGGGTATTAACCAGAGGTGTGAAAATGCATGAAATTTACAATTAAAATACAAAATACAAATACCTTTTCAGAAAAGTTAAAACACAAATATAAAATACAAATACCATGTGCATTTTGGGAATGTTCATTTCATGGCATTTTGGGCATCTTTGGCACTTTGGGCATATTCAGCCCAGGGCAGGCATTTTCGGCATATTCACTCCAATTTTTTAAATACATGAATTTAGCTACCTGCTAATTTTGCAAAATAAGTCACAAAACAGTATGTTGCAGATAATTTTAATATTCAACTGGATTACGTGATAAAATTATAGAAACAAACTGTTTCCAAAAAGGTTGAAACCTGGAGACAGTTGATACAGACATATCTATGGAAAAATAATAATAATTCTATTTTCCTTATTTTGTTGTAAAAATTCGCGTGTATTTATATAATCTATAATTTTGATGCTAATCAAAAATTCACGTAGATAAATTTGCCTCGTCACCAACGGAATTGTACAGTCAGTACAATAATTAATATTCGTTGAGACAATGCTCTTGATTATTATGTACATTAGCTATTAGAGGCAATTTGTGGAATTTTGCGCTCAAATTCGAAATGGTTGCAGTAGATATCGTGGTGGAGGTGGAGATGCTGATGTTATAGCTGCCCATGTTAATTAAACGGGGGTCGATGCTGACCAAAATTACATGGGAGTACATGTTGCATGTTAAGTAAATGGGAGTAGATGCTGATGTTATCATACGGAGGGAGATGCTCGTTTTTGACGTCACCTATCTCCCTCTCGTATTACCATCCGACGTACTCACAGTATTCCATGTGCAAGCATTCGTGCATATGTTAGAGCCACACGGGCGATTTGCAGCTCAACTGTCAGCGTCTCACTCACACAAAAATTCTATCACGTATGTCGCTAATGTTAACTATGCGGGGGGAGATGCTCATATTAGGCTACACAACTCCGGGCCGTATCCCCAGCCAACGCACTCTACTCACCATACTCCATGCATATAATTTACTCATGCTGAACATTCCATGAACGTTTTGAAACGGCATAAATACTTTCGTGTGTAACAGTGTAAACTTTCGTAATTAACGATTATGTGTATACATAATGTGTAAATAAAATTAATCAGAATTAAAAACTTATGCGTATACATATCCTTAAAAAGAAACTGAATAACAGGCTTCCCAATTAGCAGGAACGACAGAGCAACGTATACGTTTCGGAAGGTAAGTAATCAAATATATGTAGACAAAAATAATACGTCAAAGGATTAGTAATTATAAGCAGACAAGAATGATTTAATATGAGTGATAGAATAAAAAGGGGCCGTTAAATTTTGGTGAATTTAGTACAGATTTGGCAATTTAAGCGGAAAAATGTCTCAGTTTTTTGCGTCTCTTCAGTCCAATGCGAGTTTAAATATTTTCCCTGAAAACACTGTTGGAAATTTTAAAAACAAGCTAAGTGGAGTAATACGATTAAATTCAGACCAATGGGAAGCTGCTCTAGTAGACTGTTCATACATTTAAGGCCATGTTATTATAAAGAAGGATGAAAAACTCGGGAGTGTACAGTTTTTGTGGTTTGATAAAGAAAGTGGGGAAGCTCATTTTATTGAGTTTGGTTTCCTATCTACAGCGGACATAAGAACTGCGCGAATCATTGGACATGTTACCAGAGATATGTCCAATTACGAATATAGTTATTGAGGGCCGTATATTTCGCTGTGAAATTTATCAAGAGACCAAATCTTTGCACAAGATATGTTTTAGCCCCAGATTAAGTGCAATATTAGGAATAGATGATTATGATACGGGATTAATTCGCGACGCATTTCCTAAATTGACGTATAATCCTGGAGCGGATAATAAAATGCTGTCTATCGGCTTGGAGCAACATGAAAATTTCTATAAAATATCATTCGGCAGCGGACAGAAAACACAAGATTTTGGCGTTGCTGTATCAAAGGATTATAGTTCCGAGACAAGACATGAAAAAACAATTGTTCCGAAGGAATTAAGGGAAAAGGTTGCAAGTACCATAGAAAATTACAGAAAAGATACCACTCCGGTAATAATTAAGGGAACTCAGCCCGTATATGCTAATGCGGGGAATACTAAGCTGTTTTTATATTGTAATATCATTCAGCCACAGTATCTCGCAGATGTACAAGCTCCATGCTTAAGGATTATACTATATAAAGGAACATATGGTTAAATTACTCATAATTCCTTCGCGCCT
The DNA here is from genome assembly GCA_947179485.1 of Allacma fusca. Classification (NCBI taxonomy): domain Eukaryota; kingdom Metazoa; phylum Arthropoda; class Collembola; order Symphypleona; family Sminthuridae; genus Allacma; species Allacma fusca. The sequence continues at coordinate 52,789,893 of OX359249.1, read as the reverse complement.
CACTTTTTAAACCTAAGCGTTTCCGATTTTGACATGATTCACGTTTGGGTACTCACGGAGACAGGTAAACCCGTAAACTTTGACTTTTCTTCTTTTTTGGTGACAAAATTTCCGGAAAAGAGAATTTTAAAATGAATACTAGACCTTTTAATTGTAATGACAACTTGGACTTGTTTTATCGTCGCCTACCGCATCAAATTGGAGGCGCAATGATGCCTGACGGTCAGTTCTACTTTGCTGGCGCGCGGAGGCAAAGAGTTGCGGGAATTGGTGGAATCTTTGGCACCATTGCAAAATCAATTTTACCTTTTGCAAAAAAATATTAACTTCCGCACGCGTTAAGTGCTATACAAAATACTGTAGCCGATGTTAGAAATGGAAGAGATTTAAAGGATGCATTGAGGATAAATTCTGTACAGTCAGTAAAAGCTATGGGACGAGATTACTTGGACCAGACTGGTTCAGGACGTCGTAAGAGGAAGGTTACCCAAAAGCGTAAAGTAGGTAAAGCAAAATAAGCTCGAAAGAATACCAAAACGAGATCAAAAACTTAAAAGAAAAGAAATTCTGTAGTAGGACGTCAGCGGAGGAGAAAGCGTGTTAAAAAATCCCCTGTCTACCCAACAATATTCCATTAAATTCAGATAAGTAGAAAATTATGGCAGCGGCAAACAGTAAAACACATAAAAATAATTCCCCATACACTTATGTAAGAGGTGAGACGTCCTTATTCCCTGATCCTGGGTACGACGTCACAAGATTGGGCACTCAAATTCAAACAGTTTTAGCTGTCACGAGCTTTCAAGATAGACTTGAACCGATTCAGTTTTTTGTCAAGTCAAATGATACACAATATATAGACCTTCGATCAACAAACCTAAAATTGAAATGTAGGATACTCGAACCTGATAATGTTGCTATAAAAAGTTACGAAATCGTCGCTCCCGTTAATAACTGCTTGCACAGTTTATTTTCGCAAGCTTCGTGCTATCCTAATGAGGTATTAATTACTCCTCAGAGCAACTTATATCCCTACAAGAGTTATTTGGAGACCATATTGGGATATGGGTAGGAGTATAAGAAATCTCAACTGTCTTGCGCAATGTGCGCAATGACCCAGCAGTTATTGACACAGATATTGATGATGGTTACACTAAAAGATACAAGAAATGCCTCAACAGTAAGGTATTCGAATTAATAGGACGCCAGTTTATGGACATTTGTTCACAAACAAGTTATTTGTTACCTGGTGTTGACATTCGATTTGTCTTCACGAGATCTCCAGATGAATTTTGTCTCTACAAAAAATGAACTCACTCTTCAGACGGTTCACTATTACTTACATAAATATCTCGTCTTGATGGAACTGACGAAACTAATATTGGCTTTGAAGATTCAAGTGCACGCTGTTTTGAAAGTCTCCTGGCTGCATCGTTATACAATATAGCTCGTATATCATCGGAAATTCTCTCATTTTCAGATAAGACTTTCATTTTATGTTCTTCCAAGTTCACAGACCCGTGCTCCATCTTCGCTCGTTTCATGTTCATTAATAGTTCATAGTCTGACTCTGAGATTAACTTCATTTTTCTGGCCATTGTGTATATCAGTTGCTCACTAACTTTGAGATGAGTGTAAGGAAAACAGAGGCAATAATTAACGTTATGAATGCACCTCCCCCTTTCTGAACAATAATTTTAATTTTCTTTCTTGGAATATTGTTTATGTTTTTAGATGCAATTCTGTTTAAAATATTCTTGTAAGGAACTAGTTTAGCACTGTTTGGTTTGGGGATAATGACGTTTCCCTTATAAACGTTCAACATGCCTTCGAACAGTGCCTTTATTTCTGATTTTTCGGCATTTTTGATACACTTAATTCGTTGTTGCTTCCCTCAATTAGCAATGGACTGCAAAAAATACCTATGCTTTTTTATTCTTGGAATCATGTTGGTGATAATATACTACTGTTGATGTTATCAGTTTCGTCAATTAAAGTAATCTGACGGTGTGACGTTGATATCATTATTATTTAGGCTGCATAAGATGGAAGAACCGACTGTTGGACAGTAGTATTTAAATATAAACAAGAATGGAAGTTTCGGCGGCATTAAACATTTCCTAGAAAATAACAAGTCAAGTAAAAACTTTAACAGTAAGGAAGTCGAAAAAGTCTTTCTGCTTTAAAGTCCTACACTTACCACAAACCCATCAAAAGAAAATTTCCACGGAGACAAGTTTACATTCCGTGCATGAATTATCAATATGTGATTGATTTAGTTGACGTACGGAAATATAAGTGACAAAATAGTTTTATAACTTATTTATTATCTTGCACTGATGGATTTTCAAAGTATGCCTACTTTGTGCCACCGAAAAACAAGAAGACAGACTGTTATAAACGGACTTGAAACAATTTTTCAAACTTCTAAAGTATGTACTAAAAAAAATCAGAGTGACGCACAACTAGAGTTTACATCAAAGCAAACTCAAAATTATTTTCAAAAGCACGGAATTAAACATTTCAGTACCAGCTTAAAAAGAACTAAAGCATGCCTAGTTGAAAGATTACACCGTACAATTTTCGAAAGGATCTCATGATATCTAACGCATATGAAAACCAAAAAATATCTAAAGATTTTGCCTCAAGTTGTACATAATTATAACAGATCAAAACACTCCAGTATAGGCATGGCACCCGCTGAGGTTACAAAGGATAACGAGGCTGATGTATATCGTAAATTGTACGGGGATCGTGGACAGACAAAATCGAAATCAAAACCAAAATTCAAGGTTGGTGACAAAGTTTTACGTGTGGAATCTCGTAAGCTTTTTCATAAGGGGTATCTTGGTTCATGGGTAAAAAATATTTACACCGTTACTAGGATTGCCAGCACTCAGCCGTGGACATTTTATTTAGAGACGTCTGATAAAGTCCCCGTGAATGGGTGATATTACTCCCCAAAAACTGCTAAAAGTTTACCTGTCAGTTACCTGCTGTCTTTGTAATTTACCTTTTGAGGTATAATGTGCCTGTTTACATATTGTGTAGATATTTTTGAAGAATTTCGCAAAACTCTTTGTTTAAAGTCTTCGCCAGACATTTGCGAATCAGTTTCATATAAGTGTAATTGTATTGTGTGTAACTCTGGCAAGGCGCAAGCGCAAGTTGATATGAGCCTAAAAGGTTCAGTCAAGAGTTCAAAACCGTCTTTAAAACAAGAAAGGTCTAATTGTGTCAAACAATTATCGCTACAACGCTTATATTTTTCAACAAGGAGAGTCTTTGTGTGGGTGTTCCCTTTAATTTGGGTGCGTGTTTGTCGTCCCCTGCTTGGAGCTCACTGGTTGAACTGGTGAATGATAAAGCCCCACGACCAATCACTGCTAAATTTTCAACTTTCTTTCCCGCTGTTGCTGCCGTCATTAGGTCGTCAATTATTACAAGGACTGGGGATGTGTTCCCTTCGTCGACATCATACTCAAGCCCACGTACAAATTTAATTTTATTGTTTGCGTATTTCTGCATATCCGCGAATAAAATCGGTTGGTTTTCAGAAAAACAGTAAATTATTCTCTCCACCTTAGGTTTAAAAATTTCGTCTCGTCATTTTATAATTTCACTCACAAGGACTGATTTCCCTGATTGACTTGGACCCGCAATAATTAAATTACCAGGAACCCTTAATTTGTAGTCAAAATCATCCCCACTAGACTTTTTTTTTGATTTTTTAAAATTTGTCAATTGTATTTACTCAAATCTAATAAAGATAAGGAGTAACAATAACATGTACAATGTTATTGTAAGGCAACAGAAAACTGAATAATTGTCTGAATTTAAAAAAATATTATATGCATTATTATTACTCCTATTTTATTTTCAAAGGACATGTTCAATCGCAACTCAAGCTCTAAAGTGAAATTTGAAATCAATGATGCAAGTTGAACACTGTATTGTATTTCTTCAATTTATTCATTCAAGTTAAAATCAACAACAACAACATTTGCAGCAGCATTTTTATACATTCCATTGAAGTACTTAACAGAACTGAATGATTAACTTATTTTAAAACTAGTTATAAGATATACTAGCATTACATCTATTCATACATTACTAAATATTTATGCCCAAACGACAAACTGTTATACTTACTAATCCAATACTTTTTAGAATCAAAGCCACTTAATGCCTTTTTATTTAGTGTAATTGTGTATAACTCATGTTTAAGACTGCGGATAGATGTCATGGGTATGTTCCAAGTCACATCCTATTCTAAAGACTTTACAAACATTTCGTATTTCAATCTGTTCTTAATTGCTGTCTTAATAATACCTTTAGCTCTAACAGAAGAGACATGTTCATGCCGTAAATCGTCTAATCTAAGTAGACAGTATAATTTGGTCGCTAAGAATATACCTTTAACCAAAATACTATTAGGTATTTCATCTTTCATTAAGCCTAGTATGCCTTTTTGTTCATTAGTGTATAATAATTCTTTCCGTTTGTCCTTACAGTCTACATATACACTGAAATCAAACATTTTGTCATTGCATTCATATAGTAGTACTTTTGCAAACCCTCATATAAGTCCGAGTTTTAATTTAATACACAAATGAATCGATGTCCATCATACATATTTGTGATTAAGGGCCTGGATAGTATTTTTTTGTAAACTCATAATGAAATTGGTACATGTGTGCTTTCGATATGTCCAGCACAGTACTCACATGTAGTAAAGCTAGTAAAATACTAATAATGAGTTCTAATAAAAGGTTTAATGATATACATACCCAAGACTGGCAAGTCTTGATGTTCTGAACATGAGCCTCACCAGCAGCAGTACACGCGATTGGGAAATCCACACATTCCACATCAACCTGAGCTGCACCACCAGCTACATTCATACTTTCACGTAAGTCTCTTGTAATCGCATAAAAGCATATCTTAGCATAGCACATTAAATTTATTATCCATAATGTATACCACAACTTATTTAATTTCAAAAAATGAATGTAAAATCACCCGCTGTAGTTCCGGATGAACTGTTTTCCATCTCATTTTCCTTATCTATACCATTCGCATTACTCTAAAAATGATTCTAAAATAAATAATGTTATAATAAAATTATTGGAACCAGAAACACTGAACACATAATTATGCCTAAAAATAGCCATACATATTAACTATAGACAGACTCAAATTAAAAATGTATTAATTGTACCTATAGACAGATCTTGTTCAAAAATCTCGGCCCAGTTGGTGTGGAATTGATCATTATGATCTTCCAAATTGGTATACAATCTCCCACAGACACAACACAATTCCATTTTATAATATCGCTTTCATTTAAAACCCACTAATTACTAAGTCGGAAATTTTCAAAGGCACAGGGAAAATAATTCAATGGATTATCTCACTGACTATGACGAAACGACTGAGACAAGGAAACGATAATTGTCCTGTAGAGCAGTGTCATTGTGTAATAAATGGTTTCAAATTTCTAGAATGAAAGGCTAATGATAAAGCTAGCAGACCTCTCCAGCTCCTAATAATCCCATATTTCTGCTCACTTGACTTGTCCCTTCATTTTATTTTCTGTTTGCACTGCAATCTGTTCTTTTTCGGTTCATTTCATATCCAAGCTGAAAAATCTTCACCATGGTTAACTACGTTACTATGCAGGCTTTGAAAGCGAATTTAGTGAGTCGGGTTGTTGGCTTTAAACCCAGTTTTGTCATCAGTGTTAACGACCCGCCAAATCGGGATCGTTATAATTTACAGGTGGAGGATCTGCTTATAAACTGTAAGCACTTCATTTATCAAGAAACTAAAAGTCATCCGTCCTCATTCTGTATTCTTCCTACGGCGTTCACCGGAGTCCGGGAACTCGGCCGCAAAAGATTCAAGCCCAAGGCACCAGCTTTTCCTTTCATTTTCCCCCATGGACCACACTGGGAGATAATGCTTCACCATTTTGAATACTGGATTTTTCGAAGATGATGCAAGTTACTTTCGACCAGACTTCCATTTCGAAAATCCTACAATAAAGTTGTTGACAGCATCTTTAAGTGTGAACGAATTGTAAGCCTAAATTGGTCTATTCTAATTTAATCCAAATTTTGTTTGCAACGAACGATCATGTCTTACACAAGGGCTTATTGTCCATTTTAAAATTTATTGCAGTCGGTGTATTGTCCCCGAAGACATACATGCCCCGTTTCTGCAAATGTGTAACACGATAAATCTGTGCCAGTTCTGTCAAGAGATGCCAAATCCGAGTTAGGAAATCCCGCCAGATAATGTTCCATTGAAGTGCCGAAGAAGCAAACTGTTCGAATTGGCTCATCATGGCGATATGAATTATCAGCGATGCTTCACTTCCTACAGGAGCCTCATGACCGGAGCGGAATTTGCTATTCTACGGGTCTCCTCACTACCGGAAGAGGTATTAAGAGCCAACATGATAGAAGTCATGTATGCAGCAGCCCATATCGTAAGATTCATGCAGGCCGATTACACCTAAATTGGGAAGCTTCGTTTCATTTTTCAGTGTGACGTACGTGGGCTTGATGGATCTTTCCTGCCACAAATCACCATTGCTGATGGAACATACACACCTATAAGCAACGGGATCCCTGTATATTACATCCTGGCCTACCTGTATAGGTTCATCTACAGTATTCTACATGAAACACCGCGTGTACATAACCCTGAGTGAAATTTGGACAAGCCAGGCGTATTGCTTACTTGGGCTCCTTCAGATCGGATGTAAATCATAACTGAAATCTGTATTTTGCAATGACACCTGTGTGTGGAGGTAATACTATAAAACTTCAGAAAGTACACCGGATTCACATGTACTTGGTGAAGAAGCTCACCTCGTATGCTTGTGTTTGGTTAAAAGCATGTACAATCCTAATGAATTGGTACAGTTGTTTTTGATTTTTTAGACGTATGCATAGCAGTAAACTAAAACCTTTGGATTAGTGCCCCTCATGGGTACAGGTTTTACCCGTGTATTTGGGTACAGGTTCAGGTTCAGGTACGTATCAGGTACACACTTTTTGTACCCATCAAATTTGGGTACAGGTTCAGGTTCAGTCGTTAGATACCTGAAAATTCAGGTTCAGGTTCAGGTATGGGTACAGGTTCAAAAACCAATCTTTTGGGTATAAACCCATCAGGTACGGGTACGCACTGGGTAAATACCTGAACCTGAATGTAAAATACCTGAACTTTCAGGTACTTCTCAGTCAATCATAATTTCCAAGTAACGCCTGTAAAGGTATTGTTGAGTTTTAAAAATTCATCCGAATTTTTGACCTTGAAACATGTTACATTAAAATTTATATTCTATATAACCTCAGTCATGAAAACTAATTCCACCATATAGGAACACGTGACCAGTTACCCAGCATTAGCTGGAATGACCAGAGATTTTTAGCAGTTCCTGGAACTGGAGTACAGATAGAGCGAGCCTTCTCCGATGGCGCAGTTTTTCTGACGTATAAACGCTTATACATATAAGAGTGGAGATACGGTAGGAAATGTTTTTTTCTCAGAGCTTGGCTGAAGTTAAAATCTGGGGAGTTTGAATCGAAAAAAATGTTTTCCATTGCGAAAGCAATTTCAGGTTGCAAAACAAATTCTCAATCGTTTCATTTCTTGGCTTTATTGAACGTTTAAAAAATATTACACTGCGTTTGCATTGTTGCACTGAACTTCTTCATATCGTAGATTTTTTCCATCTGTTACCTTTTCAACCTTTATGTAATCATTTATATCTACTGATAATTCCAGTACTTATATATTCATGCTTTGGAAGAATACAAAATATAAGTAAATCTAATATGATTAATTAATTAATTAAGTCAAAATGTCTTGGTGGCAGATATTTTAATTTTTTATTTCGTGTAATATCTTTGGTAATCTTTTAAATTAGTGCAATCGAAAATACCCGGGTAGGTTCAGGTACTTTTAAAATATACCCGGGTACAGGTACTTTTTTGGGTACTTTTTGGGTACAGGTACTTTTCAGGTACAGGTACTCCTGATTTAGTTTGAGTACAGGTACAGGTTCAGGAAAATTGAACCCAGGTATTCAGGTACAGGTACGGGTATAGGTTCAAAAAATCCATGTACCCATGATTCAGGTACAGGTACAGGTTCATTTACAACATTTTTGTACCCATGCGGAGCACTACTTTGGATAGAATATATCGCGACAACTCAGTGCTTGAATTCACCAAATCCTGAGAAGATTGCTTGCAAGCTGCCAATAGTGTAGCGATATAAAGGTACCTGTTCCAACTGGGAACGGGTTCTATATTATAAGAAAACAGGAAAACCAAATAAACCGTTGATTCACCAAATACTAAATTCTCAAGTCGTCTTGAATTTATTTAAGAGCAAATAAATCACAATCCGATACACAACATTCGAGAAGGGCGAATAATCACTCCGATTTTTTTGTCTCATAATAATCCTAGGCACAATTTTCTTAACCAATAAATTTAGGTCGCTAGGACGCTATGAGAACATTACACGTACCGATTACCAATCAATTCAAATAAGCACTGTCACATGATGAACTTGATAACTCAACAATATCAACAGAATTAATAACTTACTGAGCTATTTGGTAATAATAAGAGAACAGAGTACAAACTATAGTAACACCATACAATTCAATCACCACTCACAACCATACGATTCAAATTCTCCACGATGTGAACAGTCACGTGATTATAGTTGGCTACACTCTACAGTTCTAACAGTACCATTGTGAAGGATAGCAGCTTAGTATGTATACGCATGTTAAAAAATGAACTGGTTTTTAGGCCACACTTTGAGCGCACATTTTTTTAGAATTTTTGTGCGCCTCATTTATTATTTGTAAAGCTAACAGTGACAACTCCCTCCGAGGATTCGGTAATTTTCGCAAAGGGTGTGATTTCCTAACGTTTAATTGCATGCACATAGTCAAAATAGCCGGATGGAGTAATCCACTTGCTCATGTGGATTTAAACTTCGGGGACGTTAGCACGACCCTGCGTATGACGTTAGTGACGTGAGCAGAGAAAAGGGAAATACACGGGCTTCACATGTACTTGGTGAAGCAGCTCAGCTCGTATGCTTGTACCTGGGCATCGCAAGCCCTATCCTTTAACATGTGTTTTTATGGAGTGAGTCAGTTGCACGGCAATTCGCCCGTGTGGATCTAGCATAAGCACGTATGCTTGAAGTATGCGCGTTACATGTATGGGCTTCACATGTACTTGGTGAAGCAGCTCAGCTCGTATGGTTGTACCTGGGCATCGCAAGCCCTATCCTTTAACATGTGTTTTTATGGAGTGAGTCAGTTGCACGGCAATTCGCCCGTGTGGATCTAGCATAAGCACGTATGCTTGAAGTATGCGCATGGAATATTGTACGTCGGATGGTAATACAAGAGGGAGATTGGTGACGTGAAATACGAGCATCTCCCTCAGTATGATTAACATCAGCATCTACTCCCATTTACTTAACATGCAATATGTACCCCCATATAATTAAGGTCAGCATCTACCCCGTTTACTTAACATGCAACATGTACTGCCATATAATTATGGTCAGCATCTACCCCCGTTTAATTAACATGGGCAGCTATAACATCAGCATCTCCACCACGATATCTACTGGTTGCAAGTTGCAATTAACTTGGTAAATATTTTTAAAATTGCAACTTTTTGCAGTGCAAGCACTTGTAATTGCAATTGAATTTCGTGCAATTTCAGTTGTGCTTAACCGGTAATTGTGAGTATTTAAGGTATTTTAATTGTAATTTAAGTACACAGAAATTGCACTTGCATCGGTAATTGCAATTCCCTGGTGTAAAATAACCATAATTGAACCGAACTTGCAAGTGCAATTAGTAATTGCGGTTAACTTGCAATTGACACGAAACACTATACCTGACCTCCAAGTACCTTAAATATTTGGGTTCTTTTATGCAAATGTAAAATCGAGAAAACAGCCTACTATACAATATATTGATCTGTGATGAACACAGCATGAATTTATTATTTCGTGAACCACTGTTCAACTTTGTTCACAGCATCCTTTTATTTCTTATTGCCCCATGGGTCGTAGACTTTTCATTCTCCTAGAGATGTTAGTATTTGTTTTACAGGAATTTGAAGTAATTTACTTGCCAAGCCATTCCACAACCTTAACTAAATTTGTATAAAAGTAATAATTAGTAGATCACGAATCCAAAGTAACTGCTTACAAGTATCTAACCCTCTCCCCATGCCCACTCGGGATCGGAATGAAATTTTGTGGAAGCTTAGGTACCTGGCACAATGAAACCGGATTTACGTTAGAAATTTTTAAAAATAGATAAAAGGTTTGCTTTAAAATTTTGCATGCTGTATTCCATAAGAAAACTGTGATTATCTCATTTAAAATGGAATTGTCCAGAAATTCAACAATTGTATCAGGTCGAGAGTTGCCAACACAGTCATCAACAACGTGGTGTAGAGACAAATGTTTTGTTTCAGTCAGAATCCTTCGTTCCACCGGAAACGAGGGCAAGATGGCACAAACAGTTTGCAAACATGCTAATATTGTGTTATCAAGGATATTAAATAACTTTTACACATTTTTTTGTGAAATGTGAAAATGAAGTTCCTTATGGGATTTAACATTTCCGATTTTCCGCGGATATACAAACCCGCGCAGATACAAATTATTTGGACCTGTTAATATGATTTAATGTTAATATGATATGATAATTAATATAACGAATCTGAAAGGATTTTTCAAGGAGACTTAGTCTTGGAGATATGACAGGTCAAAGGTTGAGGTCACCTATTAGGGGGTTTGTACAACAATTGCCGCGCCAATACCTACAGAACTTATAGCATCAGAGTGACGTCAATTTCGCTGGTCACGTGACAGCTATGTCACTTTGACTCACGCATAAAACTTATAATGGACCCTTGACTCGATGAAATATCTTGACCTGAATGACTGGACCCTTGACTCGATGAAATCACTTGACCTGAATGACTGGACCCTTGACTCGATGAAATCACTTGACCTGAATGACTGGACCCTTGACTCGATGAAATCACTTGACCTGAATGACTGGACCCTTGACTCGATGAAATCACTTGACCTGAATGACTGGACCCTTGACTCGATGAAATCACTTGACCTGAATGACTGGACCCTTGACTCGATGAAATCACTTGACCTGAATGACTGGACCCTTGACTCGATGAAATCACTTGACCTGAATGACTGGACCCTTGACTCGATGAAATCACTTGACCTGAATGACTGGACCCTTGACTCGATGAAATATCTTGACCTGAATGACTGGACCCTTGACTCGATGAAATATCTTGACCTGAATGACTGGACCCTTGACTCGATGAAATATCTTGACCTGAATGACTGGACCCTTGACTCGATGAAATATCTTGACCTGAATGACTGGACCCTTGACTCGATGAAATCACTTGACCTGAATGACTGGACCCTTGAATCGATGAAATCACTTGACCTGAATGACTGGACCCTTGACTCGACGAAATCTCTTGACCTGAATGACTGGACCCTTGACTCGACGAAATCTCTTGACCTGAATGACTGGACCCTTGAATCGACGAAATCTCTTGACCTGAATGACTGGACCCTTGACTCGACGAAATCTCTTGACCTGAATGACTGGACCCTTGACTCGACGAAATCTCTTGACCTGAATGACTGGACCCTTGACTCGACGAAATCTCTTGACCTGAATGACTTGACCCTTGAATCGACGAAATCTCTTGACCTGAATGACTTGATCCTGGCTCGATCAAAGATGTAAAGTAAAATCGTCTGATTTTGCAATGCATTCGAATCACCACTAAGCAAGCATGAACGCAATAAAAATGGACTCTAGGATCACCCAAAAGTTTATCATCATTATAGTTTTCTCGTTAATTAACTTTTTATTAACCACGCCCCCTCCCGTCAAATGTTGACGCATCCACACGCGCGAAAGTTGCATTGCAATGTTTGTCCATTGTGAGAGCAAGGGATTTCTAGATCAATAAATTTCTATGGCAAAGGAAAAGCACGCAATGGTCGCGCGAATGAATGGAACAACTTTTGACAGGAGGAGCCGTGGGTAATAAATCATTCACTAACGAAACATGCAAACTGTGCGGGTGATTCGAGATACATGCTGTTTATACAAATGTATTTACATGGGCTACTGCATATGTTTTTTGCAGTGATTTTGTTGTTTACAAATAAAAAAAAGTATTTTGTTTCGAATGGGGGCGATTGCCCGACGGCTACGCGCCTGTGGAAAGTAGTACAGACAGACCAAAGTGTCTGGCAAGCAAACATTTTCTTGCGTACACTTTGTGGTGGGACATGGGCGAAAGCCTATAGGCCCTCAAATAAATAACTACAATAATTTGTTCGTGGGTTTGCTTTGCATTTATATGGTGATGCTGATGGTCTGTCTGATTCAGATTTTGTGAAACTGGTCTGATCCAAAGGTCAGACCAGACAAATGATCTAATCCAGCCGTTCGGACCAAACTAGATCATGATCCGGACTATTGCCTCTCGTGGGTACAACAAGCCATTACCTGGGCCTGTTCCTGGACCCATATAACGGGTACTTGTTACATGTTGTGCGATGATACAGTTTAATTCAGTACACTCATGCAATTGTCAGTTTTTGTGGAGTGTAGCTTTGTATATATGTTCTTCATTAGTGTTTATGTCCATGCTAGTTAAAACCATATTGCATATTCTGTGTTCTATCGGTTGTTCCCTGTTAGAAAAATGTCAAGTGACTAGTATCTCTACATTCAAATTGGACCTTAGTACTAAATGTATCACTATGTGAAGAACCCAGATCTTCGATTCCTTCTAAAATTTGAAGTTGTTTATTTAAATTATGTTTAAAATGTTATTGGAGCTATTTTCCTTGATTAAAGAAAATCACTACCAGCCAGCAGTTTGACAGGCACAGATCTTCGTCATCTCTCTAGCCCATTATTGCACATGAGTAAACGAGCATTGCAACCATACTAATTGTATCTTCTCATTCCCCCCAGCCCGGTTACAGTTAGCTTACGTAGCCTACCTCCACAAGACGAGGCAAGGTAGTAAGAATATCTGTAGCTATCCTTCCCTATTCCGTTCCTGGCATTTTCACCAGTACTTCGGTCATACCGTACGTACACATGTTTACCTTACCTGTGCCCATATTAACAAGTTCAAATATTTTGTGCGTGTACCTGGTCTCAATTTAAATAATTGTATCCACACCTAAAATGCTCATATACCCAAATACTGGACCTATGAGCACGGGTACCTCGCTATACCTGGTAGAGTTTCTTATCAGGACGGGAATACCGACGGTATCGGTAACGGAATCGGAACGGGACGTTACCGGTACCACGAAAATGTTCCGTCTGCACTACCGGGACGGAAACGGGAAAACTGAATCAGATCCGATAAAATCGGAACGTATTCGTTTTAGGTTTCGGCACCGAAAATGAAGCCGGTAATGTAGTACCGATCGGGAAAGGTATGACCAGCTAAATTTCCGGAAACCGAAGTGTTCGTACCGATAGTCCCGAACAATTAACATAGCCTGGCTGAAAAAATGTTTAGCAGAAAATGTGAAACCAAAATATGCATGGTTCTAATTACTTATCATGTGCGCTTTGCATTCAGCAAAGATGTGAACTCTTCTTTACTTCCTCTTATCTAGTATTTTTTTTGCATGACTCATAAATTAGGATTTTAATTAAGATGAAACGAATTCTGCTTTGTCATGGAAACCCAAGACCCAACGAAACAACATAATAGTACGAACATGATACCGATACCAAGGTATTATATGAAAGCATGGCTGGGTCGAAAAACGAGGATTCGGCCTTGTAAAATAAGTTGCTTAGAGCACCTGGGAATTGTAGATTAAACTACTGCGTAGAAAGTGTGAATTGTGTTTTTGTTTGTGTAATTAGGACTTGAGCGTAAACCTATGAATATATAAAATGTGAACTGATACTTAAAATCTGTTATCGGTACTGATTCGGAACGGCTCGGGAAAAAATCGGTTCAGGATAAACCAATATTGGGTCATTCGGTTTCGGGATAGTATCGGTAAATATTTTTCCCCGTTTCGGGATAATAATTTCCCGAACCGAAATTTCCGGTACCGGAACGGTACCAGTTCCTGATTTTAAAGATTTCATTCGGTTCGGAACGGTACTGTGGTCGGGACCGTTTGTTTAAGAAACACTAGTACCTGGACCAAAGGTGTCCGCCTATCCTACATATAGGCATATTTGTAGGCTATTTATAATGTGCGAGGATTTTATTAAAGAGGCTTGTAGGCAAAATAGGGTGCAAGAATATACACTTAAAACCTAGCCTAGAAAATAGGTAGGCTCAGCCTTCATAGAATTATAGGCATATACATATGTAGGCTATAGAAGCACATCGTTTTCATTTAATGGTTTATGGAACGGGCAAAATGAAAATTAAAGAATAGTAATCCGCGACTGGTATTTGCAGATTGTATACCACTGAAATAAATAATTGCGTTTGAACACAATTCACATTTCAAACACGATTTACTGAGATATGTTGTCAGTCAGCTTATAGATTTCCGTTGTCATAATTGTCTTATTGTTCAGCTGACTTTGGAAATGTTTCTTGTCGTATTTAATTTGTGAAATCTTAAGTGTGACATCCATTTTGACCAATGTTGCAAAATTTAGGCACTATTTCTGGTGCAATCCAAAGCGAGGTCGACACTGTTCCACTCTTAGGGACTTTGGCCAAGGTGACTAAACTATTTTATTCCGATTCCATTGACTTGAGACATTGTTTTTAATTATAGTGGATTGCCCTTATATATAGTCTGTCAGTAACGGAAAGCATATAAAATGTAGGAAAGGTGTAGAATTTGTTAATATAATTTATCAATGAAATGTAGGCAAACATGTAGGCTTGGTGCTCCCCATATAGGAAGGATGTAGGATAGGCTGGCCTATTCGGCAGTTAAAATGTAGGCATATATGTAGGCTTGGTTCAAATTTTATAAATAGGAAGGATCTAGGACAGGCTGAGGCATTTGGACACCTTTGACCTGGACCTTTACCCAGGTCCTTCTTTTAAGATACTCAGAATTTGTAACAATTAATATTCCACACTGTAGCCAAATTAATCGTTGCAATCAAACTTCACCACTTACACGATTATTACGGATACAGTAAACTTGAAAACCGATATTAAATAATGCTACAAAATATAGTTGCGAACATGTTTAATTACTGGGTGTTTTTGTTTACCTACTATTTTGGCTTTCATGAACAATTTGTTCAAAAATGATTCAAAAAGATCACGAGCCTAATTTTATTTCAAATTCTTATGCAGTTTTTGTAATATAATATTTGAAGTATATTACACTTATGATTTTTGAAATTTTGTATTTCTTATATTACATCATCCTAAATAAAGTTACTTTTGATTCGTGATCTACTCTATCTACTCATTGCAACAAATTTCATCAATACGGAGTATTAACTTGTCAAGTAAATTTTTTCAAAAATTCTTGTAAAACAAAGAATAACATACCTAGGAGAATGAAAAGTAAGACCCATGGGCAATGTAAAATAAATGAAAGCTTCGCGCATAACAACAACTCAACTGGGGTGCATGAAATAATAACTGTGTTGTGCACAACACAGAACATGTTGTAGAGTAGGATACTTTCTTGATTTTACGTTTTCATAAAAGTATCCAAATATTTAAGTTACTTGGAGATCGGGTTCAGGTATTTAAAGCACTCGTAACTGTACCGGATGGAACCGACTCAAAAAGGCATTCTTGCTTACCAGTTCCCATACCTGTACACGACTTTGCAGGTACAAATTGTGTGTACCCATAACGTATCTAAAATGCTTGGGTATATAATTTATGATCTGAAAGGTTCGATTTGTTGAGTGATTAAAGTTGTTTCAAGGATGGGAAATCCGAAAAATATGCATTTTAATTCGTTTAAAATACCTATAGCAATACTGAAAAATATAAATTCTAATACGAATTTAAATATCCTCGAGTATTCGTTCATTATGAATTCCGATTTGAATATTTATTTGAATACTACTAGTATACTGAAAATACAAAGAATATAATTACGAAAAAAAGTTGAAGCTTAGAAACATGGTAGCATCAATGTTTTGGGAAGCTAGTTTTCCCCGCATGCCATTAAGTATCAATTTAAGCGCTGAAAAAATACGTTTAACTGATACCTGAAATGCACTGAAACTCCCTGAACATTACTAATTTTCTTTCGGCCCATTTTTAGTTACCTAAAAAAATCTTTAAATTACTGGAGTAATTAACTTGTACGACAAACAATCGTTTTGAGCACAACCGTTAAAAGCCTACGACAAGTGCTAATATTCTACTCTATTTTACGTAGAATGCGGAAGCATGTTCATTTCGGATGAAGAAAACGATCGTCAATGCGCTTTGATTAGCTTTACTTTGTAAGTAAAAAATTGCGACAATTTTAAATTTATATTTAAGTATGTACACTTTAAGAAATATGCCATTGAAACAATAATTTATTTTAATCGGAAGTCAGTAAAAAATATTTGAATACCGAATCCGATTCCAAATTTTTTTTAATGCAATTTTGAATTAAAATACGTCCTGGGAATTATTTGGGATTCCAATATGAATTAAAATCCTCAAATTTTCGAATATAATTCCGATTCCGATTCCCATCCTTGTTGTTTTCATAAGCATTACAACCGTGCACTCATAATCATGAGTGCGAGTGCATACCACAGGTATGTTTATTAATGAGTGCGAGGACGAGAAAGCAAAAATATACTCATTTTTTAAAAAAATGCAATACCCTGCACTCTAGTGTGAAAAATGGAATTTAATGTCAGGTTTGTATATATCGTATATAGAATTTTGTACAATTACACAAAATAGTAACGAAACAAAATCGTTCAGTGAGTATGATTGAGAATTGCATCCGTTCTTTTTTAGTCATAATAATCTTATGTCAATCTTGTGATTTCCAAAATGAGTGAGAACAATGTCAGACAAAAAAGCGAAAAACTATGTTTGAAACCATGGAGACTCCAAATAAACACAATCTAGGCTTAAAAGGTCTGCAATTGAAAATATTTTGTGTTAACTTGATTTTCGCATCGTTGAACTAAACCTTTACAAGCAACAATTCGCAACATTTAGCCTTTATCGTCTTCGTAGTAAGCATTTGTTATTTACTCACGGGTGTTAAATATTTCAAACTGAACATTTTCTGTTCGTAAAAATATTCCAACTTGAAAAAGCCTTTTGAAAGTGGTACATGTTGTTTTATTTGCTTATTAACATAATAAAATTACATGTAAAAATAAATACGGTACAAAATTATTTGAATATATTTCAAACCGATACGTCAGGTATGCATACATACATTCATATCAAATGCACTCATGAGTGCGAGTGCAAGGATCAAATTTTAGTCTTGTCCACATGAGGACGAGTGTGACTGCAGACTAGACAATGTTTAGCATATCAGTGTGACGATGAGTGTAGGTCATTCAATTTGTACTGAGTGCGAGTGGAGTGAGAGTGGATTGCGAGTGGGAAAGAAAATGTGAATCTATCCTGTAGAGTCTCTTATTAGCCTGATTCTTATTCTCTCGACTTTCTAACGTAACTATCTTTACGCTAACGCGACTCATATACATTTCTTGTTCTCTTGTCGAGTTTTAGATTAGCTTTAGGACGCTGGAAATCATGCCTTCATAAATTAAATCCGAACATACCCCATATCTACGGAAAATTTCGACCTAGAAATGTTAGATACATAAGTACCCATTTTACAGTAGTACATGTAAGGAATATTAACACAAATTGTAAGTATTAATTTAAGTATTTCATAATGCTTGATTTCAAGAACACACACTTCCCTACCATGGACAGAAAACATTAAATGCAAAAATGAAATGATTTTTCACATTAATATTGGTTTCAGAGGAATCCATTTTTGTTATAAATAGCAAGCTTTTGAACAACAGTTGTGTTCATCTTCGGGCTATCTACAACTAATTCCTAAAACCATACTTGCAGTTTTGCTCCAAAGTTCAAATTCAGTTCCATTCATATCCCTCAATTTTTCGTGCCGTTCAGTTGAGTTCAGTTCCTCTTGTCTAAAGCCTGTCGTAGTTCAGTTCAATTCACTGCGTACTTTCCAGTTGTTACGTTCAGTTCAATTCACCCTTGCAGTATTTTTCAAAGTTCACTTCAATTCATTATATACTTTTCGGTCGTTCAGTTCAGTTCATATTCATTCATATTCATATTCTTTATTGATTCTGGATTCTTCTCGGGCGACGCCCATATCATCCATACATGTAAATTAATAATCTTCCAGAAAGTGAAGAAAATTATTCCTAATAGAACAATTGTGTATAAATCTAAATATATCACATATAAAATTGCTACCCGGATTTTTAAAGAGTAAAAGCAGAGGTATTTCAGAGTTGTATTTTTCTATACCATATTTCCCCAGGAGGGTGCGTCTGGTGGTTTCGTAAACCCGGCACTTCGATAACAGATGCAGAAGGAGGTGCTGCTCCTGGAGGTTACATTTAGTGCAAGTGTCAGGGAAAGGAAATTTAATCAAAGTGTAGATTGACGACATTTTTGTAAGTCCTCCTCCAAAAATGTATCATGAATTGTAGCAATAATAACCGTAAAGAAACCCGTGAGATATTCTGCAGACTGGAATTCCCAAACAGAGGCAAAACAGTGCTTATAGAGCGTATCGCGTATAAAGTTCGGCCAGGTGGGCTTGGCAGAGTTTTGTTGGTCGTAGTGACAAATGCTTTTCAGCCTTTCATAACATATTCTGATTAACCTGTGCGGAGGCAATAATAAAATCTTGAACCAAAGCCGCAAGGCCCATTTGATTACGCGGCAAAAAACTCGAACCCTACCGGTCTCGATCCTAAGTATATGCGAGGGAGTGTCCTGTGGCAACCACAAACGTTTTTTAAGGAATTGATTCTGTACAATTTCTAAAGGGGTGGTGATATTGTACGCCCATATTTCTGCACCATATGTCAAAGATGGTAAAACAACTGAGTCGAGGAGCTTCATGCGTGATTCCCATGAATCCGTTCTGGTTGCACTAATTACCTCAAGAGTGGGGCCAATGGTGGCAAGGGCTTTTCGTTTAAGACACTGGGCTGCGCAACTGAAAGAGGCAAATGCAGAGAATTTAATACCTAGATGTGTATTCTGATACAATGTTAATTTCCTGCCCCTTTAAATGCCACCTCCATGACTTGTGGTGGTTACCACCATTCCGAAAGAACATTGGTTTGGATAAGTTAATAGCGAGAAAGTTACTATCACAGTATTCGCCAAGAATTGTAATTTTGTTTTGTAAGCTCAGTTTTGAATCCGCCAGTGAAATTATCATCAGCAATTAGGAGGTGATTCACTGAGTTTTTGCTGCCTAGACCTACGGGAGTAGCTCCTCTCGAGTCAAGGAACTGGTCTAAATCCGAAATATATAGCGCAAATAATAAGTGACTTAGAATGTCTCCCTGAAGTACGCCTTGGGAAACATAAAATGCAGAGGTGTGGGTATTACCAACCCGTACTTTAATTACAGCATTCTTATACAGGCTAATCAAAACATTTATAAATTGAGGGCTCGCACCGAAGCCGTGTAATTTCTTCCACAAAATCTCATGGTTCAAGGAGTCAAAAGCCCTAGCGAGGTCTACGAATAAAGCAAATAATTTACCGCCCGGGGAATGAATAATTGTTGTAATTTCGATTGTATAATTGTTAACAGTGTAAAGATTTGATCAGTACAGCCTCGATTTTTTCGAAAGCCCGCTTGGGATTATGGCAGAATATTATTGGTTTCACACCAAGCACTCAGTCTGTTGTATAAAATTCTCGTAAACACCTTGGTGATCGTGTTAATCAGAGCGATCCCCCCGATAGTTATTGGGTATATATTTCCCCCCTTCTTATAAAGCACGAAGAGTTCTATCTCGGATCAAGCTGCAGGGGTTATACCACTGAGTAAAATTGAGTTAAACAGAGATAGCAACTTTTGACTAAGAGCTGTAGTACCAAATCTCCAGAATTCATTGGAGAGACCGTCCATACCTGCTGAAGTTTTGCGTTTCAGGGATTTAAGGGCTATTTCTAGCTCACCTAAATCAATCTCCATATCCAACGCTTCAATGGTATGCAGCGGAGTGTCCATATCAATATGAATATTGATTGAGGTAGCATGCTTGACCGGCATAATCTCGGAATAAAATCTCTGCCACTCATTAATTGAGATAGGGTTCACATTCACTGAACTAGCTTTGTAAAGGTTGAATATTTTCCAGAAAGAAGAGGTTGATTTGGGACTACGCATGCAGGTCTTTATGAATTCCGTGTGATGTCGTTTCTTGGATTTTATTAGATCGTTGTGGGACTTCCTTGCCTCATGATACTCAACTAACGGGGTGCCCAGAGAGAAATTTTTACGGAGGAGTTTTAATTGGGCAAGTACATTAGCTCTCAAATCTCTGCACGCCTTGTCGAACCAGGACTTATCACGAGAGTGAAAAGTCTTCAAACAGATACTACGTTCCATTCCTGAGCTGCTAGCTGCTTATTTTACCGCGCTAATGATTTGCGTGTTAAGTGTACTCGGATCTAGGTTACTGGGTATTGCAGATAAAAAAGTATTCAAAAGTTTATCGTACTTTGCAGAGGTGCCCTGCCATTTAAAAATTATTTTCTCTCCCAAGATAACTGAAGTATTGGGAGCTGAGGTATCAGTTATTGAAGAGAAATAGGAAGGTGGGGTCAGGAGATTATTGGAAGAGTTGTAAGGTTAATTACCGACTTTAGACTGATTAAGTTCGTCCAGCATAAGTCAATGACGCTAGCTCCATTGTGTGCAAGGAATGTATAACTTCCGGGGGTGTCCCCTGGGCAACGGCCATTTAAAAGAATGAAGTCTAGATCCGAAAGTTTCCGAAATAAAAGGTTCCCACGAGAATTACAAACGTGATCATGACTGCTGCGGATACTATTTAGAGTTGGAAGACTAGCATCAGGGAAATAATTGTTCAGACCCACCCTTGCATTAAAGTCTCCAATAATAATTGAATGGCTCCGGGGAACTCTGTAGACACTTCTTGAATTACCTCCACTACCTTGTTAAAACAACAGTTGTTTGAAATTCCTGGTTTAATATAAGAGCAAAATACAATTGTTGTACATTTGTACGCTTATGTTTAGTTATAAAAGTGCATAAAAAATCATAAGTATTAAAATGTTTAATTATGTGATACTTTTTGTTAATAAACGTTAATAAACATCCACTTGGCCTCCCCACCGAGTGGTGTTTTGAGGCTGGATTGACGAAGATATAGAAATCTTTGTTATAGGTTTTAAATTCTGGGTGGAGGAGCCAGACAAAAAAATCGGCGCTTAAAAATTTCATTTTGTCAATATTACATAAGATGAAAAAGTTTTTTATACCATTACAATTCCAGAAAATAAAGTAGCGGGAAGAAACATTTGCTATGGGGTCGCCTGAATCCTATTGTGAACTTATTTGACTTGGTGTTTTTCGTGGTTTGTAATTGGGGATCTGGTAAATTTGAACTAAGCAGGAACCATCTGACTCGAAGTAATCCTCTTCTGAAGACTTCCGTACTATGATGTACCTATTTGCGTAGATAGAGCTGGCGATACCTCGGTCTTTCAATTCTTTCGTTTTGAGTAACAAGTGAGTCCGAATTTTCTGTTGGACGAAGGTAAGGTCATCAGAGACCAAGAGTCCGGAATTCTTGAGGTGACCGCACCTGGATTTAAAGAGAGATACATTTTTAAAGACTTTAAAATAAGTTTGTAGATGGCTGCGTTTTGAGATGCCGGGAAGGTGTGATTGGGCTTTACGAAGAACGCTACCACATCAAACTAAGTATCGCAAGTGCTGATGTCCTGAGGGGTATCCCATAATTTTGGTAGGAGTTGATTTCGGAGAATCGTCAGTATTACAATTACTAGTGGGAGATGGTAGGCCTCTTATTATGAGGTTATGAGAGCGGTCGGTATTCTGGAATTTAAGGTTGTAAGAGCCACGGCCAGAAATCGACCTGAATAAATATCTATCTATCTATTCTGGAATTTAGTGTTGTTTTCAGGGTGAAAGATGTCCTTTTAGGGAAGCTAGGGTCTCGTCTTGCGTGGCTATTCTGGACTGGAGCTCCGTTATGATATTTTACTCAGCGTCTAGGTTGTCTTGCATTCTAGCACATTTTCCTTCCAGAGCCTAAAATTTGGTTTCGAAAAGTATGGATAGGTTGGATTCTACTCGTTTGATCTCCCCTTTGATTCCCTTGATTTCATCCTTTAAGTCTGCACTGAAGTTCTTGACCTCTATGGAGTTCGATTTGATTAGGATAGCTAGTTGATTGAGATCCATAGTTACCATGGTTGAGGTGTTAGGCTGGGCTTGATTTATTTCCGCTGACGTCTGGGACATGACTTCTGGTTTGTGTAATTTAAAGGGAGCCGAAGGGTGAGCTTTGTCTTCATTGTCTTCCATTGCCTTCCGCTTAGTTGAGGTGCCCATTTTTGCGTGAGTCGGTGATTTTGTGATCACCATAATGAGTACACAAGTAGGTTCAGATTAGAACAGTTACGAAAGTTCAATCGAGTTTATAACGAGAGTTCAGGGAGTATAATAATTCGGACTTACTTTAATGTTCCCCCAGGTCTGCCTCCTAATTTGGAGTTCCAAAAATAATTTGCAAACTGAATTGCCTGGCTTAACCTGGGGTTCCACTGAGGTCACACTTCTTCATATGCTAAGTACGCTCGAAGGATTCGGTATAGTAACGTGGAGCTGAATAGAATTGATTCCAAGGGATGATAAAAAGGATCACCTGGTTACTTTTTGCTTTTTAAGGGGGTAAATGCGTCTTGGGAACAGTCTGTCACAAGATGAATAATAGGTTGAGACTAAAAACCACTGATTTCGTAAATAATTTTTCCAAATTATTTGGAATTGAAAAAAGTACGTGTGTTCAAACTTGGCGCCTCGCAAGGATTCAATTCAGTTCAGTTAGTGGTGGTTGAACGTACGATGAACGTTCGTTCACATTCATAATAAGTTCTGCTGAGGTCAATTCAAATTCATTCAGTCAAAATTTTGCATTCAGCTAGATCGTTCAAGTTCATTCAAAAACAAAGAAAATATGGCTAGTTCAGTTCACCACTTTATGAACTGAACGACTGAAAGTATGCCTAAAACTATTACAGTTATACTTTCTTTTACATTGTATTACTTTCTTTTACAAAAAATTGAATTATGAATTTATAATTATTTTTTCAACAATGAAAATTCTAATATTACATTCCTTCAAAAAATGTGTGTATTTTTGTAAATCCTTAAAGACATTTGTCAAGAATCTAAATGAAATCTCCAACAATGTTGTTCGAAATTGCTCAAGCATCTTAGATGGTCAATATAGGAGAATTCTTCGAAGATTCTGGTTCTTCCTTAATTTCCTGAGGGAACCACATGGATCGATATCTTTCAAGAGTACCAATAATTCTGTTGAGCTCCAAGGCATCTTCTATAGATCTCTCACTCATAAAATTAGGGGAGCTGACTTCATTAGTTTGTTGGGTTTTTCCTGTCCTTAAGTCGCCCATTATTATAGTATCTAATGTTTATAATCGTTTGCTGTGTCATGTTCACAGTATCTACACCCAATTCATTACGTGGGGAAACAAACGAAGACAAAGTATATGGATCTAAGAGCCATGGATTTTATTACACATAAATGTTACAATTCTACAGTTCTTGTCTCGTTTGAATCCTACGACCATGCCTCCACGGTCCTTTCTGTGGTTGGTTTTCCATAAATAAAGGTTACATCATACAACTCACTTAAGTTATTCATACAAAATGACTTTGAAGCATTGGAGGCCGGTCCGGATTTATGTATAACTGGATTTTCTTCTCCTTTAGTTCAAAACGTTTCACATATACATCGCCATGTTGGGACCTTGTGACAAACCTGACGTGAATCTTCCTGTTCCATCCTTGTGCCGCTGTTCCCATTCTCATTGTTGTATCAATGACTATGTGCTTAAGGCTGAGTTCATTCTCATTTGAAATTTGTATAGATGTCTTTCCAACATCCGAGGTTTCATGATGTGCCTCCTTCAGGTTCCAGAGAACTGGGTTGTTGCGTCGGATTTATGAATATAGCTTCTCGTTTTCTTTTTTCAACTCTTCATTTTGTGTCTTCAGCTCGTCGTATTTCCCCCGAGGGCCTGCAGTTTGGTTGAGAAGGCGCTCAATTGGCTATGAATGTTCTTGTTTCAGTATTTGTCTCAGCATCATTTTCTCATCCGCCGTACTTTCATCTATGTCTTCCTGGTAGGTAAGGCTTCCATCCGATCGGATGATCCTCGGATATCCGAAGATCGCATATCCGAAATTTCGGATCGGATACATAGTTATCCGATCCGAACACAATCCGATCGGATCGGATACGTACCCCTTATCCGGTCATCGGATTCGGATCGGATCGGATTTGGAAACCACTTTATCCGATCGGTTCGGATCACAAATAATAAATATCGGATAATCCGACGGATATCCGAAAATCAAATTTTTAGCGCGTTCGAGCGACCAATAATAACGAAGTGTGTAACAACAGTTTGTCCAAGGAGTAACTGTGCCGCTTTTTACTTGTTTCCTTCTTAATTCTGTGCTTCACATTTACAGCGGTGTTTGTAAAGTTTTTCTTCAGTTTGTACATATGACGTAATGCATGCAAAAATGATTAATATTGTGATGTAGTAAAAACCTAATGCATTTTTGTAGTGAAAATTCCTAATACTTTTTTTATCATCCAATGGTATCAATTCGGATAATTTCGGATATCCGCGGATCGGATCGGATACTGCACTTATCCGTTCCGAAAATTTCGGATCGGATACGGATGAATAAATTTTTTATCCGATCCGTAACAGTCGGATCGGATAATAAGAAAATTTATCCGAAAATTTCGGTTCGGATCGGATTCGGATCGGATATTCGATTTATCCGGTCGGATGGAATCCTTACTGGTAGGCACACTGGACAGGTGCCATGGTTGCCTGGTATTGAAGGGGCTGACACGGGTGATTGGCAAAGCTTCCAGTTGTGAATCAGTTTTCCATCCTTCTTAGTGGGTCGGCAACTTTGCTGGGGGATTGTTACAGAGGCAATGTCATTACCGGAATATGTAGTGGTTGTTGTTTCATTTAGTTTAGGTAACCAATTGGGTGTTAATCTGTTGACGGTAGACTGGTCAGTTACGTACAATGCACTGCAATGATATTCTTGCGGGGCGTACAGATTTTAGCTGCCAGGCCTTAGATGAATGTAGGAGAGTTGATGTGAGGTAGCAAAAGAGAAAAACAAACTTTTAATTCTGAAATTCACAATCAACGTGACTGTTATACCTTCAAACAATTGATAATAATTCATTTAAGATCACCAGGACTACTGTCGAGAATATTTGTCAATTTGTTATTTTCCAACACGTTGCTGTGACCAAAAATCTGTAATAATGGATATTTGGCCCCCAACTCTCCATGAAAGAGATGTTACGTTCTCAAAATATTCTACCACTGCAAGGAGAAGTGTTACGACAATATTAGCAATAACTTCAAATTATTCAAAATATTAAACCAAACAATTATTATTTGTTTAAGTAAATTTTAGTAATAATTGTTTCTATCATTTCAAAGGAAATCAACTAATGATTAGTATGATGCTTGATAACTATACAACTACTATCTATTCTGGTGGATGAATATATTAAGAAAGAAATTCCTGGTGTAGTTCGTGACATTGCTCGACCTGCCTTTACAATTCTCCACCACTGAGCGACCCTATACCATTTCAATACCTTTACACTACACGTATTAGTACTACAAAAATATGTTTTGCCCCTTTGCTGGTGATATGAACGATACTAATGGATCATGTTTTCCATGAACACATTGCATGTGTTGCATGTCTTATTTAAAACTTCTTGCTTCCTACAACTGTTTCTTTGGTTCACCAGTATAATAATAATAATAGTATAATAAGATAATAGACTTGGACGTAAAAGCAGAGTTCGGTCTCTCGGCCTGCACTTTAACATACAAGTTGCTCACTAAACCGCTGTTGCCACTATACACTAAGGTATACCATCCCATCTCACCGCATATGTAGATAATATACAAGTTTGCAATATTCCCCACTACGGCAGAATAGGAATCCAATGCAAATTTCACACTAACGCCAGTTACCATTGGGTCCGGAAAAACATAACATCATTTAGGTGGATCATCAAACATGGAATAAAAATTATAATGTGTAGTCGGCATGGGTCAGAAATGTATTGGATAAATTGTAAATAAATAACTAAGGTTAATGAGGCAAAGACATCGGTTTTTTTGGAGAAACGAAAGTTTCGAAAGGTTTTGAATTTGTATTTAAATTTTAATATTTTACAAAACATTTGACGTTTTCTTAAACCAAATATATATGAATTTCAACTTAACACAACAAGTCATCGATACGTTGAATAGCCTAGACAGGCAGCACTATGGTCGTGCAAGATTTGTGGTAGTGCTTAGATAAATCAGCTTAAGAAGCTAAGGAATAAAAATTCGCAGTCATGCTTCAAAATCGATTCAATTCTAAATACGTTACCTCTTGAAATCGTTAAAAGTCAATGACATGAAATCACGGTTTACATTGGACACACAAAATACTAGAGTTCTCCGTCATAAGCATTTTTCGATCATAAAGAAAAAAATTAGGAACAATTTCATACAAATATCCTATTTCTGTGCAACCTGAGATGTTGATCAACCGGAGTGCGACCATTCAAATAATAATTTAATTAAATAGAAAGTTTAGAACCAAACACTAAATCAAACAGCCATCACTGCCAAAATGGGGTTTTAAAATTAAGGAAATATTATCTTTGCACAAATCCTGCGTTAGAATTTTAAATCATTTTCAATGTAATTCATGTTCAAGCAGCATGCTCATTATTATCCACCCATACACTTGAACAACTAAAAGACGATCCTCATCAGACAACCGTCACAGATTGCCGGAGAGGCGTGGAACTGACTAATAAATACCTCACCTCATCATGACTTACGTCAACATTTGAGTAGGTTCTTCATGCTCACTAGGACGTAAAACCTGCTATTGGTTGCCTGAAATGATTTGGAACTTAGACGAATTCTGCCTCTGCTTCGCTTTGGTTGTATTTACAACACATGCACGTACATATATGTATACACTCTCGACTCGCTCGAACTCTGAGCAAAAGTATCATACCAGTGAGATGCAGCGTTTGATTTAAAAGTCCCAATGCTCGAATCACAATGACACATCTTGATCTTGCATCGACGAAGCACTTACGTGGTTCTTTCTATTTTGTCGATACGAGGTACCAGTGTACGCCAGAATTTGTTTGTTTAACCAGGATTGTGCAAATAGTTTTAAAATGTTTCATGGAATTTTGAATTATCCAGTTCCCTTCTGAATTATCCAGTTCCCTTTTCATTACTAAGTGCAAATTATCAGAGGTGTGAAAAATACATGAAATTTATTATTAAAATACAAAATACAAATACATTTCCAGAAACATTGAAATACAAATCTAAAATGCAAATACCAGGAGTAACTTTGTTAAGATAAAAAATAAAATACTTCGCTTCCAGCTAAAACTGAAAATTCCGAAATGAAAAATACAGTATTTGAAATACAAATAAAATTATTCAAAATACTCTCAAACTAATGTCAAGGTATGTCTGAGATTTATCTGTATCCCAAGTTTAGTCTCTCGAAGTAATTTTTAAAACTTTTGGGCAAATAATTGGATGTTCAAACATTATTCAGCAAACGTAAGGTAACAGGTACGTGATTAGTTTTGTGCATCTGTGTAGATCAAAGTAGATTAACGTGACCCTAGATACACAATATGTTTTCTTAAAACGAATTACCTCATATCTCCTGGGTACTTTATATCTGGATTTTCAGTTGGCGGAATTAGTTTAACTAACTTAAAGACATGTGCGTTGAACTGTATATACTTTTAGACTAACTAGTACTTCTAACCAGGCAAAAAGTTAAAGAATTGGCTTCAATTTGTTTCAAATTAGTGGCTTTACATTTAAAATAATAATTTGAAAATGTTTTACAGATAACCTTGACAGTTGCCAGAGATATGTATTTTGCATTTTTTTTGTGTATTTGAAATACGGGGTGGGCAAACAAGATAAATAAATACAAAATACCATCACGTCCGTAGATCTTCAAAATACGAAATACAAAATACAATCGAAATTTTGGTGACAATAGAATACGAAATACAAAATACGAAATGTATTTCAAATAATATTTCAAATACAAAGCAATTACTAACCAGATGGGGAAGTTAATACTTATCCTTGCATGGGAGCACCAGGTTTTGAGCAATTGGGAAAGGTTGACAAGCGCATTGGTACCATTCAAAAAGAATTCATTATTTTGTAATGCAAGATTTACAACGAAATTTTACAGCAGCAAACATAGTGGACATTCAATAAATCATAATAGATAATAATAGGTAGATTATTAGTTTAAATGAATTACATTGCCACATTTATTATCTTGATTGGTGTTTTGCTATCCTTACTTTATAATAAATATAAAAAGAAGAGTTGCTGTTAAGTTTATTTATTAATAAATCAAGTCAAATGATTCATCCGTTGTATGAATTGATTACACTTCATGGACTAAATTTACTTGTTCCGTCCAACAATACAATATTACTTTGACCTAGGTAAATAAACTAAACCTTAGAAATAAATTATTTGGAAATATTAGTCAATTTTGTGTGATTTTCGGGGCAGCCTTACCCATTTTGCTATAAAAAAATATTTAAGTACCGTCTAACTACCGTGTCCTACCAAAACAAATATAAAGCCAGGTTATATGACTAATAGGAACATGTGGCAGCACGGATTATCAGTAATAAATAGACAACAGTTAAAATTAAAATTCTCTCGTCAATAAACAATTAATTTTCCGTCGTTGTCATTTTAATAAGAAGATTTTGCCATTTAAAATTAACATTCTTTTATCCATTATCTCATCGTTAGCATAAATGATATTTAAATATTGCAATAATACAATTGAGTGTAGAAGAAATTGTAGCTATATGGTGTAAATATTTTATATACAAACAAGGAAATAAATTGAATCAAATGTGAATGCAGAAAATTGGACACTCATTAACAGTAATATAATAATTACTAAAGGAACAAGATACTACAAAAGGTAAGTATTTAAAAACAAGTAAATATTGTGTCCACACTCATATGAATAATTTGAAATGAAAAAGGATGAAGTAAAAGATATTTCCTGTAAATGTGATACTACTGTGAATGTGAATTTTCATATTTGCAAATACCAGTAAGCATAATTTTCAAAATACTGCAAACATTTCCTGCATCAATATCAACATCTATTTCATTGTCACAAGGAATATCAGCATCTGTGAAAATCTCTACACAATCTACTGTTTGCTGATCTTATTTTGAATCCACAGATAGTAGTCTAACCGGAAGTAACTCTCGTAAGACATCCAGTCGGTTCTGCTGTGGTGCAGATTTTTTCGAACGCAATGTTTTCTTTCGTGCGACAAACCGCAGTTTTTTTAATATTAGTATTACCAGGCTGTCGCTGATGATTTTGTGAAACTTGAAACGACTCACGGCCGGACCTTCGTACATGCATCTTTTCAATTGCAGCAGCTAAAGATTGATGAATGATCTTATAATCCTGGGTGTCTGTTGCAATTCTATTGCGCTGTGAGGTAATTCCCTAACGATTTCAGCGGAGTACCTACGGTCTTCTACAGCGGAATGTTTATTCAGATCCAGTAAATGAAATTGCCTTTGAATTGTCTATTCAAAGTTCGTGATCCTCATCTGAAGAGTCTTAGATCTGATGTTCTGAATTCTGAGCTAGATACTTGCAAACCAGATGGATGTGATTGCACATGTTGGATCAAATTGAATTGTCCAAGCAAGAACACTTGTAAATGTGTATACAAGTGAGGGACTTTGAACACCTCGTATGACAGTAGCAAACCTCTAATACTTTCCATAATTAGTAGGTGATTGAAGTCTTTAAACGACATGCATTCCCAACTTTATCCAACTGAATTGATTAAGTCGCATGAGATGGTTTTGATGCGACTGTGTGCTTGTCTCAAGGCATGATCTTTTGTCGTGACATTTCCTCGGTTGTTTGAAATTAGACGATCAAATTGACGCTGGTTCAAATACTCTAAAACACCATTGAAGCTATCGTCCAAACGTCTGACCTTTTTGCTTTTAAATATTTGTATTTGATGTCTTTGTACATTCTTTCTAACCGCATGTTAGTATTTACCCCAGCTAGATTTCTACAACAATACGCCCATTCTTCCTTCCTGGTCCAGTAACTAGTGAAATAGTTTTGTAATTTATTACTGATGGGGCCATTTTTGATCTGATACAACAAATTTGTAAACGCTCACTCAAAATCACATTGATTCAATTCTTGCATGACAACTCGTAGCTGATTAAACAATTTCGGTTTTATTTCTTTATCTAGACTAGGCACCTTCTTATTCCAATTGTGTAACACATGCTATGAGCAAAGCAATTTCTTATCAGCTGGGTCCATAACAGATTTCCAAGCATTATAAAACGCTGGTTCGTCATCAGACATGAATGTTACGGTGTCATTTCATAGCCGTACAAGTTTGTTCCGTGAGTGGAGTCAATGCGCAATAAACGTTTGCAGGCTGTTTTCGGTAAATGTTCCTGGCCATTATTCATGTATGATATAACAAAATCAGTTTCCTTGAGGGAGGGATAAGCAGGATCGATTTCACCACAAACATTGTAAAAGAAAATTCTAGTATCACCGGAATTTTTCAGGTCGAGCTATTTCATGTGGATACTTTTGGCATCATTGCTGTCAAGGTTTACATGCTTCGACACACCGTATTTCTTCCCTATATTAATTAGATCTTGGTTGGTGACTAAATCCATAGGTATAATGCTGCCATGATGCGCTTGTTGAACGTTTTGAATGATCCGATGTTTCGGGACACCATCTTTTAAGCCAGTATTTGTTTTTCTGGGGATGGAATTCCTACCTTGCCCGGTTCAATACAGTGCCCATTGTGTGTCTTCCAGTATTCGACTTTGATGCAATTTTCTTCTCGCGTGACACGTAGCCGAGAAGTGCAAATTCGTCCGCATTTTACACTTCCAAGCGTCTTCAAATCGCGTTTGCGCTCTTCAGTTGCTTGAAAAGTACCACTCATGTGGCAGCTGTATATTTGAACGCTGTTCGCTGGGTTTTTGACATATTCACAGTATTCAGTTGTTTGTAAGTTGAGTCGCCACTGCGTAAAAATTTCCTCGTTTTCGAAACTGAGAACATCTTTTTCGATCGTTCTTTGATGTTGGTTAGAAAGATGCAAGTAGAGGGTTTCCATTCGTTTTGCAGCAAAGGTGCAGTTCAGTTCAGGGCATGTAAAAGAAGTTTCAGCAAGGCCAGTGGTACTACCAATGAGATCTTGATGCTTCGAAGAAGATAAATGCTTCCTCCAACTACTCGTTTTACTTGTCTTGTAAAGAAATTTTCGCATTCAAACTCATTTGGTCTTTGTGATGGCTTGTCGTGATTCTTGATATGCCGTGCAAGATTCTGCTTTTCATTTGTGCCTAAAGTGCAACTGACGCAATTAAACCCTTTCTTAACAGAAAGAGGTACAATCTTAGAAGGCGAATGAAGTGGTGCTGCAATTTTCTACTTGTAGATGGTAACTGGAAGTCATCGTCGTCTGATGAACTGGATGTCAGAGCAACGTGGGATTTGCAGTTAGTCATTCTAGCCTTTTTGATCATGTCCATTCTTGTATAGCGAGTCTATAAAAATTGAGATTCGTTTAGTTTTGATTTGATATAACATTGACGTGAAAATAATTAAACAATTACTGGTTTGATATCGAAACTAGATAATTTCAGTGAAAACGATTAGCATTGCTCTACTTAGCTTAATGTTTAAGCAATACGAGCACTGCACAGTTAGCTATTGCTGACTCAGCGAGGCAAATGTAAATAGGGAATTAAATATGGACTAAAATACCGTAAAAGGATTTTTTAATTTAATTTTGATTTAATAATTTGTTAAAATAATTTTCTCTTCTAATTTGAAAGAGTTGACTGTATTGGTAGTGGACGGCTGCGAGTTTAATGTCGCCGCCCTTGCTACTGTATAATGCTTTTTTTAAATTTAAAACAAATGTTTAATAATTTAATAAGTCAGCTATTGCTGGCTCAGAAAATAAAATAAAACAACTTTAACAGAAAAACATTAATCTCAAATCCGTATTACACCAAGACGAAGACGGCCTACTCTTTCAAATTAGTAGATAGGATTAATTTTCAATCACGAATTATCCGTGCTTGAAGGTTAGAAATTCAAGTTAACATTGCAATTTTTCTACTATAATTTATTGTTGTTCAAAATTTTGACAAAATTAATGGAACTGGAGTCAATATAATTTAAAAGACCTCTTGATATTCATATACATTGAAAGTTTTAATACAGAAAATATTAAAATGTACAAATTCCCCATAAAGAAACAAATCTCTCATAAAGATTAGTTTATGTAAATGACAAATGTCAGTCCCATGGTTCTCATGCAACGAGCATAGTATGTTTGAATAATCTTTCTCACCATCTAACTTTATATCTTACTGCACCCTGGTTTGTATGCTTAAAAAACATTTCCATGGCCCCTTGAAAAAAATTGGCGTGGATCTGTTTCGTTCTATGAAAATCTAAAAAAATTATGCGGCCGCCGTTCCAACATTAAAAATGTCGCACAGCGTCTTATAAATACGATTTATTATCTATACTGTATATTAATTTACTTTAATTCGGATGTTATGCATCCGCTGGGTATCATACCTTCAAATAAAATCAAACTTACATATCGGAAGTTGTCCAGAAGAGAAGATTTTGCCTATATAATACCACTACAATCACGACAAACTGGGAATTTGTTTGCCACCTTTAAACTTGAAGATGTTTAAGTAATTTTAATACAAAAGTCGGCTGAAAGAAACCAAGTTACAAAGTAACCGAACCTCGTATCGACGAAATAGAAAGAACCGCGTAAGAGCTTCGTCGAAGCAAGATCAAGATAAGTGCCATTGTGATTCATGTTTAAAGCGAATCATTTACATTAAGCTTGTTTTCAAGATCATTTTTATTTATTTATTTATTGTTGTATAAAAATTCCAGAGAGATGCATGAAAGTGTATAATGAATAATTCAAGGTTCCGGGAGGAGTGCGAGGGAGTTTTGGGACTTTTAAATCAAACACTGCATCTCACTGGCATGATACTTTTGCTCAGAGTTCGAGCGAGTAGAGAGAGTGTGTATACATATATGTACATGCATGTGTTGTAAGTACAACCAAAGCGAAGCAGAGGCAGAATTCGTCTAAGTTCCAAATCATTTCAGGCAACCAAAAGCAGGATTTACGTCCTAGTCTTCATGCTCACCTCGATGAAAACCGACAAGTTGATTTTCACCATCTGAGGGAGGCTGAGTTTTAAAGTAAACTAATTTACATGAAGTGATACATGACACAACTGTTTCTCCAGAAGTGGGTCGTTTATCAAAAAAATACGTCAATATGTTCAATAATTCTGCCCGAATAATCACAACCGGTTACTCCTTGCTTGATCTTGGTCCGACAAGTTTTGCACACTACTACTCCTGTTATGGACGTTTGACACCCTTCAGTTGAGACTTGTCCATTTCATTCGTTTGACGTGCTTCACCATGGCGATCTACTAATTCCTGTACTACACAGTTCGCAGGGAATTATCCAGGGGAATTATGAGAGGTCGTTGGGGTGATTCTAATTCTGAAATCGCATAGCCTTCCTGTCACTTAATTCTCGATGTTTTAACTTTTGTGCGTTTCGTTCACAGAAAGACAAACTTTTAGTGTCAAAGGCTTTGGAAATATATAAACCAGTAGAATAAACAGGTCCATGATAAGTATTCGCAGACCGTTTTGGTAAAAGTTACTCGGTTTTACATAGAAGATGTATGGTTAACAATGCGAAAACACTTGTCGAGTTTTACGTAGTCAAACTAAACGTTTAAATAAGGCCAAAATTATATTGAATACCGTACGTAAAGCCATAAAGGCATTATCCTTCCATAACTGTGTTATCGACATAGAACAGGAAGTCCAAAGTTAAACTAAATCCAAGTGAAGAAAACGAGTCGGTTTCAGGGTTGAGAAGATTTGGGCACGATAAACTCGTGGTGACAAGTTAATCTGTTGTAATTGTATAGCAATGACAAATCTCTCATTATCGAGTTTAAATGTCCAATAATGTCCTACTTTGGATAAAACGATAAAAATAAATAATAATGGATGAAATCATGATGGTTTATTTATGTATGCATATGATACTATATCATTACTACTAAGATTAATTGGATTAGCTAATATATCGAATATTAATATATAGTAATAGGATTGTGTCCAACATGCAAGCGTCCCAAATAGGTTGCGGTGTGTGCCCTCAATTATATATTTAGATATTTCCCTGTGTTTCAGATTAATAATCTATGACGATAGACATAGGGTAATTCCGCATGGGATATTAGTATTGACTTCTTAGGGAAGAACTTGTATAAATACCAGATGATTTTATACAATAAACGGATTCGGAAAAGCAAGCTGGGTCAGTACTAACACAAGAAAATATTTTAAGCCACCCCAAATTAATCAAAATTAACAAAGTGGCTCCCCCACATATCAACTCCTCGCTTTTCTCAGATTCACCGGCCTTTCTTGCTGCCAAATTGTCGCCGTTGATATCCTGCCCGCTGCCTACTACAGTGCTCCCACTTGATTTGTGACGAGATTTTTCGCCGGTCTTGGACTTCCCCGTTCTTCCACCAGCAGTTTTGTCATCCGGGTTTCACCGCTGCGTTGCCGTTATGTGGATATCTGGGAGGATTTTAGTGCCTTGCCATTACGGGCCCCTGGATAACGTTATCAAAAAGGTCAAGTTAACGTTTTTTTTCTTTCACCCGTACCCGGCCACCAGAATATATTTAGGCTCCATGGTAAAGCAAACAGCAGTTTGCAATTTTCATTAAATGTTGACGACTTGAAATCTACCTTTGGAGATCAAACTAATAGAGGCCCTGTTGATTATAGTAAAATGAAAGGTCAAGATTGCATATAACCGGTACAAGACAAAGGTTGAGTCTCTAGAAAGCGTATTCCAAAGATTTATAAAGGTAAATCAAAGGGTTGATCTTTTCCTCTTGTATAACTACAAATACAGCAACTTTCCTTTTAATAAAACGTTAAAGGCATTTTAATATTGCAAAGCCAATCTTGGGTGGTTACACTGTCAAGACACCCCATATGTTCATGGATTTGTACATGGCTGGACAATACGGCGAACGAAGTTTATGCCTTATACGATTTGTTTGTCACAGTTACGTGTAATTCGCTTTGGTCCGATATACAATAAAGATTACTACCAAGTTCGCTCTGATTTAGTTTCTGTCGTGTTTATCATAAAATATAGAGATTAATAAACATATTCACAGATTTTCGGAAAAAGTAAAGTATTTTGTTATACTAATATATTTCAATAGAAAGTAATCTACCATGTACATCTACGTTGGATTGGTGGGGATCTAGATATGAAAGATCCAAATGTTGTAGATAATTTTGTTTCGGTTATGATACGTCAGGTATAAGCCAACCAAGTTCTTTTGAAATTGTTAAGCAACTTATACAACACGTTCCGCGGTATGTAGAAAAAATAGTAAATTCAAACGAATTTCAAAACAATTTAAACACACAAACTTCTACCGACGTAGTTACTTTAAACTGACGTCCAAATGGTGGATGGTAGATTTGTGAAGGGAGTGTAAAGATAAATTGCAACTGATTTTTATTGCTACCTTGAACAGATGCAGATCGTCGATGCAGAACAACTACAAAATTTAGGTTTTATTTTAGGTTTTATTCTCGGTGTGCAGGACGAAAGTGCTGGTAGCAGCAACACGTAAGTGACACATACCAGACAAACATATTCTATTTTTTCATTAATTGCTTAATGTATATATATATATATGAGTAAAAATTAAGTGCCGACGTATAAGAAGTGCACCAAAACATACAACTAGCAATAATGAATGGCCGAATCTATGAATCAATAGGTTACATAATAACTACGTTCCACCGCGGAGTAGATCGTATGAGGGAGAGTAACCAAAGTATGCGTCAGAGGCACAGCGCTCACAATCAGCACGCAAACTCACACGTATACTTATTCTCAAATCAGCTCCTCATAATCCGCTTCTTTTAATAAATTATAGCTGATATTTAAAAAAGAACATGATATTTAGTTAGACCAGGTCCTGAAGCACTTCCAGATTTGAAGGTTTAATAAGTAAGGTTTGATGTTACTATACTTTTACACAAAGTTGGTGGAGTGGTGGTGACGTCGGCTCTTAAGGCTGATGTGAGCGCCTTCAATTCCATGTGAAATATATTTAAAAAATGGTTTCAAAAAGGTAACGAAACCGCGCTTTATAAGCGCAACTACTTTTTTGTAATCCACCGGTGCGGGGACTTGAAGCAGAAACCACGTACCTCACGATTCAATGGCCTAAGCACTAGTCCACCGACACCTCGAAGTTAAGGAGGGTGAAAATTCTGTTCATATACATACTGAATACTGGGATAGGAAAAAGTGTGCTTGATAAATTCTGTGCTTATAATAGGAATCTTACTTTAAAAATTCACCATGCTGGATTTAAATTAAAGCTTTCAATAAATAAATTTCTGCCAAAGGTGTTTTTAGCATTAATTCGGTAACCAGTGACAATCAAGTCAGAACCTCACTGATGGGCACAAGACTATAATTTAGGTTCTGTTCAATGACTTTTTCTATTTCAAGGAAATTCAAGTTTTATCGTGCACATTTATATACCCTTGAACAAAATTCCCCAAAAAGTAATTGGTCGATTGGTTTTTTTTATGCCTGCTCACCTGAAAATGTTAAAAACACCGAAAATGTTCTGAAACATTACTTATTTTATCATTTTATTATCTAGTAAATGCACGTAATCACAATATACGGATGATATGTACGCTGCACGAAAAGAATCCTAAATAAATGGAACTAAATAAATTGTATGTTGGATCATAATTCTTTGAAAAATGTATTTCCAGCTCTTGTTTTCATTTGTTCAACTCCACTTCGTATACATACATTTTAAAGGGTAGAGTAAACCTTATTATGTTCACGGTATGCCGAATCGCGACTCGATTTTGACAAATACTGCACAAACAATAACTGAACACAAACGGAGATACTTTCTCGTAGGCGTTATTTTTAGCAGCACATTGCCCGAATTTTGGAGATTGTTTTAAAAATTATTTAATATGACAATTTTCCTGTTAAATGTCTTGGAAGGTCCAACGTTTTGATAAACATTCGGTATGTAATCTTCCTTTATACTAATTTGAAAGTGATTGTCTTAATGATGATGATGATGATGATGGTGCCAGTCGTCACTTATGTACATGACATGTTGAAGCATAGCGGTTCATTTTTTTCTTTTATTCATGAAAAAAAGACTAATTTTTATATTAAAGCATTTTTTCGCGAATGAAAGAAAAAAAAAGAAATTTTAATAGAATAATAATTATTATTATTCTATTAAAATTTTTTTTGTTTACCTGGACAGGCTTAAGTTATAGTAACCAAGTGCTACAGTAAAATCTGTTTATAACGGAATCGCAAGGGAGCTTGGATTTTTGTCCGGTATAAACAGTATTCCGTTATATGATTACAGCGGACATTATATGCTTACACGAGTACTTTTGGTGGGGATGAACAAATGTGTCCGGTATAATGAGAATTCCGTTATAAAGCGGCCGTTATAAAGAGATTTTACTGTACTACATGCTGTCCAAGTCAACAAAAAATAATTTCATTTTGGATTACAAAAAATGACATGAAAATGAGAAATGAAAAATACCGCAATGCTAAACAAAAGCTACCAACAAAGCAATTTTTATGGTTAATATAAATCAACTACCACTAGCTTATTATGTACTAGCATTCAAGCCATCCACCAAGGTGGATGGGAAAACTGGGAATGCAATGATTTGTAATTTATAAAAAACATTAAACTTAACATTATATAATTAGGCCGTTTTTAAATGCAACGTATCCTTTAAATCTCCAATCCGTATCGATTGGGTAAAATTTGTAACAGAAACCAACTTCGTCGCTTATTAATGGCTGTATATGTTAATTTTTTCCATTACTTTCTTTGCAAAAAGATATTTAAAAAGAAGTATAATATTTTTTATGACATACAAACCTATGCTATCCCAGTTTTCCCATCCACCTTGGTGGATGGCTTGCATGCTATAGATTCTAAAATTCCAGTAATTTTCAATAACCGTCAATGATAAAACTGTACTTATTTTTGAAAATGTATGGCAGCTTTAATTTTCACAGAACGAATGTATTTAATATTTTTTAGTTTGTATTTTCTGTTTCACACGGTTTCAATTTATTTTGCCCTTTATGTTTTACCTGATAATGACAATGGTTTTTATATTTTACAATGGTATTCTGGACAGCTCTGCTCAAAAGACTGCTTTTAATACTTCAAAAATTTTCTCCTCGCACTCTTTGGTCTTTCTACGCACATATAAATAATAAATTCCAGGGAGATGAATGCAAGGAAGCAATATTAGATGTGATAAAAATTCTCAAATCATATTCACCTACAAGGATAGGTAGTATTTCTTTATTTTCTTAACCTGTTATTATAACAACGAAAGAGGGAGATACAACTAGACAATTATATGGTATGCTTCGGAACTTCATCATAAAAAATCCTTCCATTGTGTCTAATATAAGGGTTTGTTTTTTTCAAAGCGGACAGCGACGAAAGTCACTTTTTTAAAAAACACTTTCATGTAAGTACTTAAATGCAGAGTGGCTTTAAAAAAATTGTCCACCAAATTTTTTTTCGCAAAAACAATTTTGAAGGTCAAAAAACCGAAAAAACCCGAAAACTAAAATATTTTTTTACAGCCACAATTTAATATTACAAGACAAACTGCCTATCTTAAATTTTGTGTCGGAAAGGAAGGTCACCTCATGAATTTTTTCCGGATCAAGGCAATAATATTTCGGTTTAAAAAAAAAAATTACAATGTAAATTTTACTATATTCAAGATTTTTTTTCACTATGGGCCCACTCTAATGTGATCATTTTTAGAAGCTTAAGGGACAAGACTGCATTGGTACCACAATTTAAATTAAAAAAATGTGTCACATTACAGTGGGCCCGTCTTCAAAATTGAGAAAAACCGAAACGGGTAATTCATATACATATAAACATAAGGGTCCATGCACTTGTATTTACACGTACACACGCAGGATTGTCTTGTGGAGGTGAGAGGCGCGCTGTCATGCAGCGTAACGAGTATGCAGCCCTTACATGTACACAAATAACCGCATGGCGCAGCTCCGCGTTCGTTCTTCCGTCACGCAAAATAGTCCCACTTATTTCTTGTAATATTTTTTATATGGTTGGTCCTACACCAATTAAAATTGGTGTGAGGGTTGACCACGATATTCGAAATATATGTATG
Organism: Allacma fusca; assembly: GCA_947179485.1. Taxonomy (NCBI): domain Eukaryota; kingdom Metazoa; phylum Arthropoda; class Collembola; order Symphypleona; family Sminthuridae; genus Allacma; species Allacma fusca. Next base: position 52,749,960 of record OX359249.1, on the reverse strand, counting down.
TACATTACATGTACTTTATATTAAAAAAATATTCAACCTTGCACTGTCCGCTTTGAAAAAAACAAACCCATAAACTACACCTTTTGTCCAAGCCCTCTCGCAAGCTCACAATATTATATCTGGGCATACCTTTGATTTTTTTCAATGGAAGTATAATGGGACGTTCATGCAATTCGCATGCTGATATCCGGTATTTTTAACACCCAGTGACACATAACTGTCACAACAGTTTAGATGACCCTAAACCCCAAACCGCTAATCTTTCAACAACAACATCAAAAAATATTAAATCATATCGAACATTTTCTTTTTCAAATTATTCATGTAATTTCAAGGATATGTCAGTAAAAGGACATGCAATCCATTCTAATTTATCAACTACAGGGTGTCATACTCATTTTCTCCCCAACACCCATCTATGGATTGTTCAAAGTATGTGACACCCCTATTTTCAAGCAAGTATCCAGATCTTTCAAAAACGTTTCGTAGAAATAGGTAATATAGTAGGAAAATAACAGGGATCAGGACCCAAAATTTAAAAACAAGAAGGAGAGTCAAGATTTCTTGAGATTTTAGACACTGCAAGTCAGTGTTCCTGGCCAAATTTGTGAGCTTTGCAGGAAGCTATTCAACTGGCTCCTACGCTGAGAATTGCGGGCATGAAAACAGGAAGGTTAGCAAAATTCATCTTGAGGAGAAAGATTCGGAAAAGATCTTATCTCACCATTTTTGATGGTCGCACCCCCTTCATTAAAATATTTGGAACGCCGTGCCAGGAGTCGGATTTTTGTGGGAAGTCGGGAAGATTCTTTCCAAGGAAAAAATATTTCTGGCAGGGAAAAAACTATTGCCGACAGGGAAAATCTCAAAGGGAAGGGATTCTATTTTGCGAACAGAGCTTTTAAAATTCGTTGATCTTTTTTTGGCAAGGATTTTAAATTTGACGCGTTTCAGGGAAATTTGTTGACGTGTTTCAGGGAAATTTGTTTCGCACACGGATTTTTAGGTTGGTTGACCTTATTTGACAGGGATTTGACGTCTTGTAGGGAAATATTTTTGCCAACAGGGATTCTTTAAATCGTTGGCCTTTTTTCAGCAGGGATTTTTGAAATTGTTGAGGACCTCCCAGCAGGGACATTTGATTCCGCAGGGAAATTCAGAAATAATCTTCCAGGGAGATTTACAAAAATCCGACCCCTGCCGCCGTGCCAGTGACAAAATTGATAGGAATACATTTCAGTTTAATACTATTTTACTAAGCCCGGTCCCAGGAGCAGAAATGTTAGGCAAAGTTTAATTTTTGTTTCATTAAGTGTAAATAACTTATTTACTCAATCTACCTAACGTCTTTAAGCCTGGAGAACACAATATTTAAATTAGGAAGATGTTAGATGCAAATGAATTCCTACGAAATTTGCTACAACAACGATCCAAAATATTTCTATGAACGACAGACATTCGTGAGAAGTGACAAGTTCAGATATGACGCTATTTCCTCACATTTATCCTGATGAGTTTCTCTAACTCGCCCTTTTTAGGGCTCACGCCTACAATTCTCAACGTAGGAGCCTGCTGGATAGCTTCCTGGAATACTTTGAAAATCAAGCATTGAGTTATTATTCATTGTTGCAATTATTGACCTAGGTTAAAATGTTGACAAAGGTTTCAAAAATCATAACAAGAGCAAGACTTATATTGCAAATAGGGGCATCATATTTTTGTAGCATGAGTTTCGGAAGGAGGGGTACATACGTAAGTGCGATTTATTATTTTGTTACGTTAAAATATAAGCAGTATGTTTAATTTCGACATTGATTACTCGTTCTTCCATTACAGCACTCGAAATCAGATCACTTGGTTGCAAGCTTTCCTGGAATGCAGAGAGGCATTTATAAGAGAGCTATGTCCCATCAGCTCTTTGCGATTGCGGTTCACAAGTCAAGTGGAGTAAAAACATTGGGCTAATATATTTGGTTTTACTTGGTTATACTTGATTTTCCAGCCCACATAGAAACACAATAAAGCAATTTCACAGATCGGATTGTATCCCATAGTACATACTTTCAATTTGAACACATCTGAGTTATTTCACATTTCAGATTTGTTGTGTTGTTCATGTTGACCATACGATGTACAGCTTGCGGTAACCTGCACCGTTTAGAGCACAAAGATAACCCAGTCGCACACTACTGCGATTTGCGTAATCATAACGGCATCGTAGAAAAATCTGTTCTTAGATACATGTGTCAACCATTAGAATTTAACTCTTCCCATTACATCCATGAACGGCTATATTCCAATGGAAGTACAAATTCAGCAGATCGTATAAACGTGTGTATTCGTGCCAGGAATAAATGACATGTCATAAATTTCAAAACCATTATATTTTTCTTGGTGGTTATTGAGTAGATCCTTTGAATAGGACGCATTAAAGGGACTAGTGCATGAGCGTCTTTAAAAGGACCGTTCTAGTTGATCTAGTTATACCTTATTCACCCGCAAAGGCGAGCAGTGTGTAAGAGAACTGGTCAATTGTTGGTTGTTCACACTGGAGTTGTCTTACGATGATCACGTAAGGTATTTCGGTCCTTCTGGGAGTTGGGGGTATTGGTGGCAGCATTTGCACTTGCTGGATGGTCTAAGAAGAAATCATCGCCTGATACGGTGGTTGTGCAGGTGACGTCTCTTGGAATTGGTGGTGGAGGGGGTAGTGGGAGGTCCAAGTCGACTAAAAGGTCGTCGTCATATATGCTGGAACAGAAGTGAGTGTGGTTGCACTTGTGACACTTACTGTTGACGGGGCAGATTTGTTGACACTCAGGAGAGTAGGCATTGAGAGTATTAGGGTGGGTGAGGAGAGGTCCCAGGTGATGCCGATAGTTTGAGCTATAGCGAGGGGGATGGTGCCATGCTTCTTGCAGGGATACATCTTGCTGTAGGTGTAGCAATTGGAAGGAAGAGAACAGTCGCCAATTAGCATTGACTGAGCCCCACTGTGGCTAGCTGACCTGTGACGATGGTAATTCGGGGGTCGAGTGTCCCACTGCAGGTCCTTATACTCGTCTCCACTGCTCGCGCTGCGGTCGTAGTAGCTACCCCCGTCCACAAGGTTACCATGGTAACGTTCCCGCCCAGGGAATTCTTCCACTGTTTTTGCATTCTCACTTTCGTGTGAGAGTTGCCGCCGAGGGTGGCGATTGTGACGATGAGAAGACGACTGGTTTTGGGAGCGTCGATGTTGATGATGATGGCGGTGGTTGGTGGAGACGTGGTGATGATTACCTGCCTTCTCAGCCCAGTCCAGCTGGTGCCAG